>HG995248.1:7525000-8775000 GCA_905332985.1 Mimas tiliae | reverse complement strand
CACCAAGTGAAATATTATGGGTCAAAGACCAGAGTAGGTCACCTGAGGTAAATGATCTCCGCAACCCATGAATATCCATATTACCCGAGGAATCATGGATGCGTTGTCGACTTTAAAGGAAAGGAATAATTAAATAAAATAATAATTTTAATAAATAATAATAAATATAGTAAGCGGACAAAAAACAAGCCCACTGAGTTTGTTTCGCCGGGTCTTCTCAAGCTGGGTCGCGTTTGGACCCGGTGGTAGTTTTAAAACAACACTTCGGAGATACACATGGTCCGCATTCAATCTCCCTAAAGTTAACTATAGGACTTTGTATTTCCTAAATTATAAATTATTGAAAATCCGGACCTAAAACAAGCCCCTGAGTCAAGTAGCTGGATCTTCTCAGAGTTTGGGTCGCGCCGCGTTGAATCCAGTGGTAAATTAAGCCCACTGAGTTTGTTTCGCCGGGTCTTCTCAAGCTGGGTCGTTTTGGATCCGGTGGTAGTTTTCAAACTCGTGCCGTTTCGGTAAATGCAGTGGTCCATACCGACTCAAAATATTTAATAATTAATAATGGACGTTTCCATATTACAAATACTGTTAATAATGTAAAATGTAAAATAAAAAGACAACAAATAAACAATTTAGTGTAATTGCCTAGTGTATTTGACGATACTATGTATGTTATGTATACATTAGTTGATAGGAGTTTTATACATAAGTTTCTTTATTTGGTACTGACTTGTCATAAGCGCTATTTTAATTGCCTACATGATTAATAAACTATTTCATTTCATAAAGAATTGAGAAGGGAGGGGAATTCAGTGGGGTCTTCCTTAAGTATTATTTTTTTATTTGCTTGAATGACGAGACGAGCTGGTCACTCGCCTGATGTTAAGCGTCACGCCTACCCATAAACAAAAGCAACGTCACACAAGACTCTGGATTATAGAGCACTGCATGGCATTGGACTGCGCTCGTAACCCCGAAATATAAGATGTTAAGTCTCATAATGCCTAGTAACTTCACTGGCTTCAATGTCCTTTAATGCGAAAGCCAAAGTGCTGGTACCGGCTGAGACGTCTTCTCGCATACGAGGGACCTACCACCTTGTCATTTTGCGGGAATATCGTAAAACATACATAAACATATATTTTTGAATGTATATATTTGTGAAAACTTTTAATAAACTTTTTTCTTATTATATTATTTATTATGTTATCATGTTATTTGTAAGTTTACAAGAACAATAAGAAAACGCGTCGAATCTTTATTCTCGAATCTCCTTTTAGAGTCGATGAAAAGCACTTTTTATTCTCGAATCAAGAATCGCTAGTATAGCAAAACCAAAATTACGAATGCGCTCGTCAAAGTCGATTTGTAGGCATGAGTTAATTTATTACGTGTAAACGTTACTAATTACATTGTATCACGGGCGCAGATTTAGCGCCGTCCCAGCAGGGGATCGATTCACTCAGTGGACACTGGCAATCCATTTAGCAATTGGACAGTCAGTTTGACACATGATAGTGTGTGCACATAGCCTATGTCCCGAATGCACTGACCTAACTGTGTCGATATGTCGCTGTTCCAAGTACATAAGTGGAGTTTACAGGCTACAACCATTACTTCTTTTTCCAACATAAATAAACAAAGGTTCTCAATTCGTCTCTATCTTTTTTTGTCTGTCTGTCTATGAATCGATTTAGATTATTCTTTTTGTGTCCGATAGGGTTAACTGCGGTGGTGGTCCTATTTATTTATGACGAAATAATTCCCCCCTAAGGGGTGGAATACTAAAACATCTTTATGCACTTTGATTTTCCTTCAGTAAGTAATAGTAAAATAAATTTTATTTAACAAAAAATAAAACCTTATCGAAAAAAAACTAAAAATTTTGACCAGCCAGCCAACTTAAAATGTTTAGTTTTATTTTTTGGTTTTTAGTTTTATTTTTGTTAAAAAGTTTTTATTGGTGTCGAGTATTGAGGTTTTTAATCGAAACATTGTTTCATTGAAATAAAAATTTCTATAATAAATGGATAAGGTCAGGATCGGTTACTTTTTAACCATCTTAAAAAAGACGAGGTTCTCAATATGTATGCCTACGCACAACTCCGACATAAGTATGTACCGATTTGTTCCTATTTAAATTTGGTTAAGATCACGGACTACGAGATAAAACGTGAAACTCAATGCATAACAACAAACGCACCGTAAGTCAGGTTTTAAAGTATATTTTTAGGGTTCCGTAGCCAATTGGCAAACACGAAAATTGGTTTCAATAAGTTAGGTTGTAGGTATAGTTTTTGCGATATGGGATATTTTCGGTTACACGAATTCATACTGACTATGGAACTCTTCACTGTACGTGGTCCGAGACGCACTTGGCTGGGTTTTTATATCTATTACAATTTCCGTGGTCTGAGGATATGAAGTTTGTACCTGTGTACCGCTGTAGTGTGCAATATATCTAACATTCTTTATTTTTGTAGATTTTAACTTAAAATATAGTTTTAAAGTTAATAAGAAAATAATGACAAAATGAACTTGGCCTATAATATGAGAAGGCTTTAACCGTTATATTTTATAGACCTCAAGCCCTGTGGCTACGTAATACTTTGGTGGTAAATGAATATTTACAAGTGCTATCACAAAGCGTTCCAACTGGTAATGAAACACTATCAGCTTTTCGCTAATGGTACATTAAGATATCATTTTACATAATGAATGAGTAATATTAATTCATTTTCATAACATAAAAGGGTACTTAGAATTTATAGCCTCCGTGGCGTAGTGGCGAATAGCCGGCTGTGAAGTGACATGCGGCGGGTTCTATTTCCGCACCGTGATAAAATGTTTGTGTAATACACAAATATTTGTTTTGCATCTGGGTGTTTTCACCCCAGTGGGGTTGGCGTCATGCAGGTAGATTTGACGGTTGATTTGGTATTATGTCGGGACTCGGGCGACCCGACGTGTAACCACACAACCTGCAACTGGAACTAAGACTATCGCCATCGCCTCGTCCGTTAATCGGCAGGTGCAGGTGAGGTTGGCTTTAGGCCTAAGATGTTGGTGGCCCACTACTACTTCATATTTCAAAACGTGATTTTTGTATATAAACATCATATATTATTTGGTAAGTAGCGTTTATTTAGAGGTGGTGAAACAGGCACTTAATATAACGTACACCACGTTGTGTTAAATCCATAAAAAATACTTTATTATATATACGAAGTCAGTATTCGTGTATAGTGGTACATGCATAATTGATTCCAATTAATTCTTATTCTTCATCAAACAAAGGCAAAACATAGACAAGGCACTATAGTATAATTGTTAAATTCTTTCCCAGATTTAATCTAAACAAAAATCTACCCAGTTTTCAGTTATCTCTATTGTTTTTGTTGTATTGACATGTCCTAAAAATCGAATATTTTTAAAGTGAGTAGATATTTGTTTACATTTCTGGAACATATTTGTAGAGTAGACTATACCTACTTCTTCGACTCCAATTCGCGAAGATTTTGAGAGGGTGCCAAAACGCTTTTGCAAGCGCATAAAATTTGATCGCCTCATTGGTCGCAGTGTACTTAGGGTGAGAAATCAGTGAGGTCTTGAGTTCTTATCCTGGGACGGGCAATCACAATGTGAATCATAAACTGTGACAAGTTACCCGGAACTGAAATTTGTGCCTGATATGGTGTCATGCTAACCACCTATCACATCATAGGAAGGGAGAAGTTTATCAATCTCGGCAAACTCTGTGCACTATTATAATTCTGCCTAACCCTTTAGGGGCACAAGCGTGAGCATTTATAATTTGGTATCGTAATACATCGTATTATCATCGTTTCCTACAGGGGTTGACATCAGGCCGACGGTAGGTCGTAAAAACTACAATCCAAATTTTACTGTAACATATAATAAATAAATAAATAAGAATAAAACCCGTTATACAAGTATCGTAATTTAAATACGATTATTAAACACATTCCAATATAGCATATTTAATCAACTCTATTAATAATAATAACAATCGGCTGTTATACAGTAAAGTTAGAAATAATAGAACAAACCAAAGTCCACGGTAACCGGTAACCGTTCGAGTACTTTTGAATTCTCTAGTTATTACATTTCTATTGTTTCAATGTTTGAGCAGGGTAAAAGGTTTCCAATTCCAGTCCTTATTATTTATTAAAGGTATTGACCGCCATTTGGTTTCGAGATTGCTATTGTTACAGAATCATAATGGACAAAGTTCGAAAAGAGGGCGTTTCGGCGCTCTTTAATAACTAACTATAACAGTATATAAAGCAGCATTATCAGTAATAATAATGATAAATAGGACGAGGAAATAGAGGACGCTTACCACCATGTTCCGCCATTTGTGGCGGAATGTTAGAGTAATTACCATTCTAAGGAGACATAACATTATATTTACTATTTATTCTTTAGAGTCTGTTCCACTAGGTTGGAGTAAGATTTAAGGCCTATTTTACAATATTTGAGTGGTAGAGCCACGATTAACTACAACCCGAATGGGCCTGCTCGACTGGGTCTCACCACTGTCTCACAGAAAATGGACGTAAAGTAGCGGCTTGCTGCTGCGTTTCGTACGGTGAGTGAGATAGCCGGAGGACCAAAACCCCCTCCTCTTCTCAATCCCTAAATTACCATCTAGTGATTCCCTCGCTCGTTTGCCAGCTAGTGATATGAAAAAACTAAAGAATAAATACACTAGCTCATGTGCATTACTTGCACAGACCATTGGCCACATAACGACATATGGAGTATTTGAGGCGCCGAGAAATGCCAGCAGGAATTAATTCAATTGAGATTATCCTATCCACACACCCGCCACTGTAGCTCATGTAAACAAGATTGACAGTGACATGCATTTTCGTTGACACCGAGTGAAGCTTAGCGGGTCTCTGGGAATGCTAATTTGTGTTTAATCTGAAATGAAATTAATCAAACATCATAATAAAATAATAATACTAATATTATACACGTCCCACTGCAGGGTACGCGCCGCCTCTACTGAATGAGAGGGGTAAGGTCTTAGTTCACCATGCTGTCGTAATGCGGGTTGGCAGACTTTACATACATTCGAAATTCTTATGAAGAACTTCTTAGGTATGCAGGTTTCCTTTGCCGTTAAAGCAAGCGATAACTAACAATTAATACACAGGTGACTTAGAAAAGTCAGAGGTGTAAGCTCTTGGGTGGTTTCGAACCTGCGACGTTCGTCTTAACAGGGCGTACCACTCTAGCTATCGCTGCATTAAAACATCAAACTAAATAAATTTATTAATTAAAAAGGCGATCGAGAACGAAAGAATAGTACGTATATAGAGGCCATCCCTTAGTAGAATTATCCCATCGACATTACCCTTAGTTTAAGAGATAGAAATAATTCTATTGTTGCTATTTTTAACCGACTTTATAAATTAAATAAGTTTTAGCACTTAAAAACGAACTTTCAAACCGACTCCAAAGAGACCTATAGGAAATGTTATTTTTCACATTTCAGTGTATTTCTTTTAATCGGTTCTTAAGTTTTAACATTACCTGAATATTGTAAATTAGAAACTGTAATTAGAAATTGTAATTGTAAACTAGAAAGCACGACAAGACGCTTTACATGATGGTATTGTGGATCAAATATATATATATATATTTGATCCACAATACCGTATCGTAAGAAAGTATAATAAGTATAAAGTATATATATATAATATTTATAAGCATCATGTAAAGCGTCTTGTCGTGCTATATATATATATATATATATATATATAATGTCTACATAGAACAGTAAATGATGTGAATTCTGCAAAATTCCTGTGCTCTGGGTGATCAGTGCGCATTCCAAATGTCAGCGATAAGTCCGCGTCACGCATAAAAATAAACGTCCGGAATTCAATAAAGACAAGAAGATATGCTTTTTTCTTGCAATGGAATCACTCCAATGACGTTGATGCTAATTGAACATCTAAACTAAAATAGTGGTGTCCCAGTTGTCCCATCATGGATCAACACGATGGGACTAGTGGGATGGACGGGAAATTCATAACGAATTGTATAATATCAACATTTAATCAAAACTTTATAGTTTAGTACAAAGTTTAACGATAGATTCAAGTAAAGAGGGTTTAGCGGCAACTTCCTTACATCCCTCAAGTCCTTCACCAAAATCGTTATTGTTATAAGAGATCATTCTAATTATAGTCAAAATTTTCAAGAACGCTTGCGAAGAATGTTGTAGTTAAAAATCAAATTAACTTTATTACCTATATAGTGTATTGTATGTGTGTAGAGCTTCGATCATTAATCGAAGTGTAGCGTAGCCAGCCAGTGAGCTTTTACAAACTTTTTTTAGGAGAAGGTCGGTAAATGAACAAATGGGTCATCTTATGGTAAGTGATTACCACTACCTATAAACACACAAGATGCCGGAGGAAAGTTTTTTATAGCATGTCTACAGTATGGCTCTATCACTCGACGTTAAGATGATGGTTCGTAGCTATATAACACCATGCTACGAAGAAGCTACGAGCTACGAGGAAGCGTAGTAGTATTATGCACGCGGGTGAAAGGGCGAGGAATAGTCACTGACATATACTCAGTCTCAGAGGAAAATGACGTATATTGGCAGTTTTACTGTTGACTTCCATTTTGTCAGTGTAACTTGCACAGGCTCAGAACGTCCCCTATATCCGGCAAATCCCAAATCTTTTTTTTAAAGGCCGACATCTTGTCCACTGTATGTGCATATTGGTAGAGCCAGGCTGTAGCCAGTTTCGTCTATAGCACGAATGGGCCGGCGCGACCGGGTCGTTACCACTATCTCACACTAAACTGATGTAAAGTGGCGGGTTCTGGCTGCGTTTCGTACGGTGATTGTGATATCCATATGAGAGATAATCTCCCCTCAACCCCTTTATTATCCCATTCCTTTAAGGTCGGCAACGCAACCATGACTCTTCTGGTATTGTAGATGCACATGGGCGGTGGAGACCACTTACCATCATGTGACCGACTTGCTCGTTTGCCGGCCTATGCTATAAACAACATATTTCAATTGCCTGTTTTAAAGATATAGATAGATGTAGCAACATTTTGGATGGTTGTTTACTTGAATACCGCATCGTGTGCTTGAGGGCGTGCCCAACCGTTCAACCGATAGTTGATGTCCAGCCCAGTAGCACGTAACGGTGCCAAGAATAACAATTCCACGCGAAAAGCCTTGTTTTATGTGGTAAATGCTATTTTACCTAAACTATGGGCATGTATTGTATTTTTTACAAGCTTTTGTTTAGGTTTACCTAGTATGTGTGTAAAGTTTTAAACCGGTTGCACTCAACCAATTGAACTACGATTTCGCATATACTTTTGGTGCTGGTGACAGACAATAATACTCAACTATAGAGAATATATCTCAGAGATTACTAAGATTAGATTATAGATTAGGATATATCTCAGACTATCTCAGAGAGAGAGAGAAAAAACATTTTCTTTTTGAGTCGTTGCTATTGGAATGTAATGGTGATATAACTGAGACGCACCGAGAGTCTGTGGCTCTTTTTATTTTAATTTAGATGATAAGACGAGCAGGTCGCTCACCTAATGGTAAGCCCCACGCCTGCCCATAAACAGAAGCAACACCAATCATAACTTCGAAGTATGAAGTTCTTACTACATGGCACTAAATTGTACTCGTCACTTCGTGATATAAGGTGCTAATTTTCATAATGCCCTTACTGGTTTTACTGGTTTTAATATAATTTAAACCGAATCACAACAGCGCTTACACATTTCTGCTTGGCAGCAGAAATAGGAATAGGTAAGTGTCTCATGGGGCTGGTTTCAAACCTGCGACTTTCATCTCGACCGTCTGTCTCACTCCCCGCTGATCTAGATGACTTGCAAAATAATGCTCAGCAAATAAAATATACTGTATAGGTAATAGCGTTGTTTTCATTTCTTTCAATTGGTCGAATTTTGGTTACAAGCGATACTGGTTATTATGAAATTGAAGTGTAACTGCGAAATAAAATACGGGACGCCCCAAATTACATAATACAACCGCAAAGTTTACGGCATGATACTCTTAAAAATTATTTCGTTGAAAAACTACGTTTTTTCTACTGTGAATTCATTAAAACCAGTGAAATGTTCGCAACACTCGCTGAAATATGGCGGTATTTGAAACTTTGCCATCTCATACCAGACGATGGCTTATCTTAAATAAACTACCGCACTGGAACAATCCACTATGTTATGAGAAATAAATATCTGCTTTTGATATTTTATATTCGGTGATAATTTTGTCTGATATGATGTTTAAAAAAGTTTGTATTTTATCACTGTTCATATAGACCATGAAAAAAGAACTGCTTGTAACGTAATCTCAGTACTCCTTTATTGAGTATCCTTAGTAGTATGGTATAATAAAGTAAGCAAATAAAACCAGTCTATAGTATAGGTCTACTAGGTTTTGCTGGCGCCCTCACTTCCGTGACAATCTTTATGAATAAAAATATGGCCTATGTTATTTAGAATATATGCAGCACTTTTTAATGTAGCTTTCTATAAGTGAAAGAAGGAAGCTCGGAAAGAAAATATTAAGAAGGAAATCGTGGCTCAGGAGCATATAGGAAAGGTCAGGAATCACCACGACAGAATAACTATTTATCCTGGCCAGAAATAAAAAATAATCTGCGGAGTTGACAACCAACATTCAGTAGTAAAAAGGCACCTTATGAGAGAGAGAGATTAAAAAAAAATCCTTTTAGTTCTTTACAATACCTGCAAAATCTTGATAACATTAGTTTTACGATGCACAATTATTATAGCATTCAATCCCCACGATCCACAAAATCCCCTTAAATATAATCGAATAGTTTAGAATTGTATATGATATTATTATACAAGAAGAATAATATTGGTGTATGCTCGTTTTTTTTCGATATTATTATAATAAGATGAGATTATATTAGCTCATGTTCGAGATTCTGGTCGTGTGAAAGTACTTGTGACTAAAACAACCTACCTCATTTCACTGCTTTATAGGTGGATTTTCGTAAAATCCTATCTGCACAGTATAAGAAAACTACTAGCCAAGGAAGCGTTGTCGACCTTATAGGAAAGGGATTGGGAAGCGGAGGGGGATTTAGGCCTCCAGATATCTCGCATCACGTATCTCACGTACCTCGGTTTCCTGTGAGATAATGGTAACAACCCGGTCGAGCCGGCCCATTAATGCTTTAGAATAATAAAACTGTCCATAGAGCCGCTCTACCACATAAGATTTCGTGATGGAAGGTAAATGGTATTTTGCTTTTATAAAAAGATATATAAAACTATTTCTCAAAGGGTTTCTAAATCCAATATAACAGCTAGGTTATCGGTCAAAGGATTTCCATAACCAAATTTATTTTAAATACATCAATCAAATATTACTGCCATATTAAATTATGTATTTAACAATTCTGGTTAGACAGCCATGAAATTATAAATGTATTATAGAAGGTTGTATTACTGGAGTGTTATATGTTTGCTAACTAGTAAGCGTCTTTGGAAATGGCTGAAGATATTTTTTCTAACATAGCTAAGAATCATCTCGAATAAACCAGCTTTCAAATAAATAACCGCATTCAAATTGGTTTAGCCTGTAGACGCCACGATGCCACAGGCACATACATACACGCACGCACGCACACAGGATGATTTTACTATATTGATTGTGATAAACTAATTTTGTTGCTATTAAACCACTCAATCTCTCGCATCCAATTTCTTGGGCGCCTTGTTTCCTAACTAACGCGTGTACTTATTACATTACCTGCCGATCGCTTCTTGACTCCAGTCAAGTTATATCATATACTAACGTCTTCCAAGACATTTTATAGGTGGGTAGGCCGTATGTGAGAGGCCGTATGGGTTATTACCACCGCTTTGAATATTTATGCCGTCAAGCAGCAGTGTTTAAGCACTATTGTGTTTCGATTTAAAAAAAAAATGGATCCAGTGAGACCATGCCGAGCTGTGGGACAGTAAGTATATAATTCATGTCTGATTAAAAACAGTTCAACAAACTTGATCAATTTCTTATAGATCTATTTAGATTTGTTATACGAAAATACTTTTATATAGTCTCGTAGTGTCAGTAGAAGTCGTATATTTTTGATTTGATACAAACAATCTACCTATCTATGATTTTTTTGTATATTTCATTCGTTAATTCAGAAAAAGAAACAGATTGTTACACCTCATTAAAGAGCACCCGAAACTGATAAAAGGCAGCTTTTACTCGGAATCCTTTTGCTTTTTCCGTCGTTAGGGGATTAAACGAAATATTTGCTCTCAAAGTGGGAAACTTGAAGCGCCTCTAAGAATAATCCGTATTTATGTATCTACTGAAGCCTGTATAATTGTATTCGACATGAAAACTTACTTCTTTTCTTTGAATTTTGAAAATTTAGTAATATATCAGAGTCCATGTCATATTTTGAACTAGTTCTTGTTTGCGGCTCGACCCGCACGGACGTCTTTCTCTTATATATATATATATATATATATATAAGAGAAATATATAATATATAAGATTATATTATTGAGGATCTTGAAATAAACCACAAATTGTTTCTCTGAAAATACAAAGATTTGTTTTATTTAACACGTATTTACAATATTACCACAATTATCAAGTTTTGACAATTACATTTCTATCTCACCTGAAAATACAAAGAAACGACATTTAAAGTTTACTAATATCGCTTCCTCAATTGTATCCTCCGATAAGTTTTTATAACATTAAATTGCACAAGGTAATTTATGCGTCATCCGCCATTTAATCATAGTTCACACGTCACTCCGATTCTCTACCATTTTCCACAGACCACATAGATACGCGAAGCGCGGCAAATTCAAATTAATGAAATGTCATTCATTTCATTACATATATATATATATATATATTTTGCCTATATTATTTATTGTAGTTTCGCTTAATATAATAATGATACCTGAATTGATATCAGTGCAACCGCTTATAAGTGATGGGTAAAAAATGCAGACAACAAACAGAATCTGTTGCTTTAGGTACTATATGTGTAGAAACAATCCGATTAATTTAGTACATACTCACTCCGCCTATATCCCATGGAGGTAGGCAGAGATTACTGAGTGTCACAAGCTACGATCATGACACATCTCTTTCACCTCTTCCACTTTCATATAATATCTTTTCATACATTTTCGCCGGTTGAAGTATAATCGTACATGCCCTTTTTGGACATCATTTATTAATGTAATGTTTTTCAAACAATTTTTGTAGTAATTTTAGAGTTAACATAATATAATAGCAGTAATTATATTATCTAATGCTAATGTGTGATTATTAATTTATCCATCTTTGACGCAGCAATAGAGCAACGAAAAAATATGACATATTGCATAGAAATAGTGGGCGAAAAGTAACATGTAGACTGCTTTATATCTAATGTTTATATCCCAGAAATATGTCAAGAAAGACTTTCACGCAGGCGCTATAAATATCATATTTATCAGTTTAATGTTTAAACCATAACTAGCTTCGAACATAGCAGTATTTAAAAATGTTTCATGAGCCGCTTTTATTATTATATCATTTAATGGCACACCAACTGCTTATAGACATATACATTATTAAAAAGATATTAAATAGGTCGAGACTAGTCTACACACTAATTATAAGTGTGGCATGAAACAGCATTATCATAATATTAAACAAATATAAAAATAAATTAAACATGACTGCGAATTACATCTTAAAATTAAATATATGTTAAAAGATGAACAAAAAAATTAAATTAAAAAGAAAAAAACAAAAAAAATATCAAATAGAACCATACTACCAAAACAAAATTATCTTCTTAAAACATAGGTAATATGCATCGCCATATCTTTTTGTGCAAGTGTTTTGGATTCAAACGATACCCCACGAAAATGAGAAAGATAATGGCTATTTTCAGGCAGGGCAATCAAATCCGCCGATTGTGCGCAACACAACAATCAAGATTGATAAATAGGGCAAACCTTCCGATAGATCGGTATAGCGTTTATAAAACAACCGACTTAAGATATTATGTCATAATCACTAGTCTATACGAAGATACTTTACTAGGTGGTAGGTCACTCGTATGCGAGAGGCCGTCTGTGTAGGTACCACTTTGTCTATTTCTGTCACCAAGCAGCAATGTTTAAACATTGTGATCTGGTTTGAAGGACATTGCAGCCAGTGAAATTAGTGGACATTATGAGTAACACCTTATGTCTCAGAGTGAAGAGCGCAGTTCAGTGTCCTGTAGTACTTTATAATTCGAAGCTCTGGTTGGTGTTGATTC
Organism: Mimas tiliae; assembly: GCA_905332985.1. Classification (NCBI taxonomy): domain Eukaryota; kingdom Metazoa; phylum Arthropoda; class Insecta; order Lepidoptera; family Sphingidae; genus Mimas; species Mimas tiliae. The sequence goes on along the minus strand of HG995248.1, from coordinate 8,762,617 downwards.
TGTTTATGGGCAGGATGACAGTGACGCTTACCATCAGGCAAGCGACCGGCTCGTCTCCGTCATCTAAACCTAATGAAAGAAAGAATATAGCGATAGCTCAGCGGGGAGATACGGACTGTCGAGATGAAAGTCGCAGTTTCAAAACCAAACACAAGAGCATTTACCTCTGACTTTTCTAAGTTATGAGTGAATGAAGTGTTAATTAACGCTTTTAATGGTGAAGGAAACATCGTGAGGAAACCTGCGTCATAAGAATTTCAAAGATTTGTGAAGTCTGCCAACCCGCATTGGGCCAGCGTGGTGGACTAAGGCCTAACATCTCTCATTCAGTAGAGGAGGGCTGTGCCCAGCAGTGGGACGTGTATAATACTGAATAAAATAATGAAGAAAATTTAAACGTATTTTTTACTATAAGTATAATATAATTGTTTGATTACAATAAAAAAAAGTATTTGTGTATTAACCTTATAATACCACTGAAGGACGAGAAAAACAGTATCACGCCTGTCCTATTTCCTGCGGGGAAATTTCCATTCACGGATAACTTCTCAACGTCTGGGGAAGAAAGACGGTTATAACCAGCCTATCGGCCGAATTGTCTTTACCCGAACGATCACTGGATCGTCCCTTACCAAAATCCTTACGCAACTAGGTATACCATTTAAAAACCCTGCGGTGGCCTTTTTTGGCGTAATTAAGACGTTCCCAGGGAATCCTGAACCTCTGGATTGCTGCCGGTACCACCTCTGCGTTGTGCCGTTTGCGACCATTCTCTAGAGGGACTCAGAAGCGGCTTACGATATTGATGCATATCGGCAACACGAAAGCACGATGTTTTCGTGCTGCCGTCCATCTCGAGGTCGCACCGTAAAATGTATATTACGTACGAAGGTAGCGCATCCCTTGCTGGCGGCCACGATACCCGGTAGCCCCAATAATTAGTGGCCTCACCCCCGTATTCATAAACGTTACTATGAGGCCTCATAGTGAGCGCGAACGCATGGTGAAGATTTCTCTAAACCTAATTGGTTAGTTTTTGGCGCTAAATAAAAAACAGACCAATCATGTGCACAGAAATCCACACTTATCAAAGAGCTCACTAAGTATTGTTTGTGAATACGGGCCTAAGTATCACGCCTGCCTACCCATAAATAGTAGCAACACCACCCAGATTGTTGAATTACAATATACTGCTTTGCACTGCACTACACTTGTTACCTTAAGACATAAGATGTAAAGTCTCATAACACCCATTAACTGACTTCAGTTTCCTTCAAACCTGCTTACACACTGCTTCTTGGCATAATAAATAGATAACGCGATGGTAGATATCCAGATGGACTCTATACAACTGACTACGCTACACCTGATGGTAAGCGTAGCGCAATCCAAGAATAATGTCGCCCAACGATGGACACAATACCTATCGTAGGTCGGCAATTATGCCGGCCTGCTTAATTGCTTCTTCACACTCCGTTTAAAGGATCCCACGTTGTAGGAAGGAGGAAACACGTGTGCCGGCAAACTATTCCACAGCTTTATGGTCCGACTGAAGTAAGATTTTGCGAACCTCTAGGTTCGAGACCACGAAGCTATGGTTTCGCAAGCCAGCACGCGTGGTTCTGTTAAGAAAAGTCGTATGCCAACTTTCTGCTATAAAACTTGACAACATTACTGAATTTTATTCCAAACCTGTGCTGAACTTAAAAATCTTTCGTGACATAATGGTAAAGTGAAGAAACTCGGGGCAAAAACTGGTGATATAAAATATGTGAAAAGTTGTATAATGTCGGTGTATTTAGATATACGTTTGTAGGGTTCGATTAGGGTCGACAAGCTTCGGCCCCTGTCTCCTATATGATGGATGGAAGATATCAGATTTTGGATAGTTTCTACGTGTTGTGGTTTCTATGAAGTCATGAGTCAGGATTATAGAAAATTGAATGTTCATGTCTAAAATGAAATATTGCTAACCTTTAAGCTAGGTAGGTTACTTCTAAATTTTGTTTTACAAAAACCATAATTTTACTGTGGAAAATGCCATCTAGTCGGTTTTGCGTCTGGCTGTTTCATAGCGACCTTCCAATAACATCGCTTATGTCGTTGATACTTATATTAACCTTGACATTGAGAGCTACATTTATTTGCTAACATTATTTATTATATAAAAGTCTTTTCTAAATAAAGAAACTATTTATCGCTAAAATCAAATGATATTCATGGATTGTTCTTTCTATCGTGTCCAAAATTGGTTCTCGTGTTTAAAAAAGCCATTTTCATTTATTTCTGTACTAGCTTTTGCTCGCTGTTCCGACCGCGTGAATGTCCTTTTCCGGGATAAAATTAGGCTATGTTCTAATCTAGGTCATGGTCTACCTGTTTGCAATATCCCATCCAAAACCGTCCAATCGTTAAAGCGTGATTGACTAACAAACATCCTAATTTACAAAGTCACAAACATCCAAACTATGGCATTTATAATACGTTAATATATAATATAATGAGTAGCAAGACTAGTAGTAGACTAGTAAGATGATGTAAGTCATGTTAATAAATATGCAGATACTCTCCACATCATATAATATGTGGATATCGAGGCAACTACCGCATTATAGTAGCAGTCTGAATTTTTATAACATTTTATACGCAACAACAAAATTAAATAGATATTTACGTACGTAAAATAATCTGTGTAAACCGCATCAACATCGGTTGTAAAATTTAGCAATTTAATATTTATTTAAATTATATGTGAGTGAGCTCGTAGCAACATTTCGTTATCTCATTCGCACCCACGCTCGTAATGGCGGTGACGTCATGCTTTTGTACGCTCATCAATTTTCGGTTATTTGAAAATTGCCCTTTCGGCTCCCACCTTTGATATACTGCAACTTATTTGATTTGTAATTGGATTGGATAAAATTGGATTTATGAAATTATTTTTATTTTTATTTTTAGTTATTGAAATTAATGCTTAAGTAAATAATATGATGAATATATCGAGGCAACTACCGCATTATTGAAACATTTAAATATTTATTAAATTTTAAAGATATCTAATTCATTCGTTGTATATTTATAATTGTTCCTCTACGTTGCCTATATTTGCTTTACATAATTGAATCTATTAAAATTGAAGCAATTTTTCACGCATATTTTATAAAATAAATATATCATAACAGTTCTGAATTTTTAGTATTTGCTATTCAATACTCAGTTTCCTTTTAACGACAAAATGTCGGTTAATAGCTGTTGCATGGCTGGTTGACTATGAGTTTCAATAAAGTGGGTACTTAGATCTTGTTTGTATATGTAGGAGTATATATACTTTTCAGTGGGTTATTAAACATGCCGTCGATGCGCAAACATCGTAAATCACACAAAACTAGGGGTTTGGTAATAGAATTTGCGTTTCTAATTTCCCTTTAGGTACTAGTACACGTTTATGTAATCACTTTGATTGTGGTTTTGTTTTATTATGCTTATAATTATTTATTTCGGGACTAGTGCCAAAGGATTGATTATATCTGTGTGTCTTAAAAAATGCCAATTGCCCTTTTTGCAATGACCTAGTTGTTGTCTTAGGTTGCGTGGACCTCGAGTTTCAAGCCTGTTTATAGAACAGATTAAAATCAAATTTTATTTATGGGAGGCCTCGTCTTTTTAGACGACCTACGTAGTGGTCATAAGTGGGTCAATTCAATGTTAGAAATGAATAAAAATATTTAAGAACAATAAAACCGACTCAAAAACTAAAAAGCTAAAATAAAACTAAATAATTTTAAGTCAGTGTTTTATAGTTTAATAGTCAATGATTGATACCACCGACTCAAAGTGGAGTCGCGGACAAAAGCTAGTTAAACAATTTTGCAATACGAACGCTACTAAGATAAAACAAATATATATAATACTTATCTTGTATTATACACGTCCTACTGATGGGCGCGGACCTCCTTTACTGAATGAGAGACGGATTAGGCTAATTATAGTAGAAAAAATCAGTACCAGCAACAATATCACATAACATAAAAAACGTGTTTAGTAGCAACTTGCATCAAAAAGAAATAATATTTAAATAACAATAATATACTTATATTACATTTTATATACTTAAGTAAAAGCTATTTTTTGTAGGTTACCTATAACGTCCCACAGGTTTATACCGTAAAGATGCCCGCTCAATACATATATTCAATGCGTGTTTGGCTTCGAAGTGAGAGGTATTAAATATAATTCAAGCCGAACGTTCCCCGAACTCCCCTTTGAATTTAAGGGATTATTAATTTATTTGCATAATGAATATGCCATTCGTCATTATGTATTAATATTGTATCAATAGCCGTTTGAGTCGATATATTCAATTACAGTTGACTGAAATGCCTATTGTTATGTTATAGATATTTGAATCTTCATTTGCATACCGATAAATACATCTTCATTCATTAATACAATCCACACATTTACTAGCAATAGTGATAGCTCTGCGGGGAGTGGTATGGACTGTCGAGACGAAATTCACCTGTTCCAGCCCCAAGAGCATACTCTGACTTTTCTAAGTTACGTGTGTATTAACTGTTAATTATCACTTGCTTTAACGGTGAAGGAAACATCGTAAGGAAACCTGTATACCTTAGAAGTTCTTCGTAAGAATTTCAAAGGTATGTGAAGTCTGCCAACCCGCATTAGGCCATCGTTGTGGACAAGGCCTAACCCCTGTCGTTCAGTAGAGGAGGCCCGTGCCCAGCAGTGGGACGTATATAATACAGGGCTAGTATTATTATTATTTTACACATTTACTAGCTGGAAGGATCCTCGTATGCGAGAGTCCGTCTGGGTAGATACCATCGCTTAGTCTATTCTAACCCCTTATTATGTATTTCTGTATATATTATGTTGTTTCAGTTTGAAGTCTATTGCAGTCAGTAAAATTAAAGCGCATTATGAAACCTAACATGCTATATCTGGTGGTGATGCGCAGAGACCAAATTACCGGTATTTTTTGGTTACATTACTAATTACCATAGTGGTAACGATAGGAAATAATGATATTTATAATAATACCCATAAGTTAACCCACGTTCAGATGTCACAGAGACAAAAAAATTGTGTGATTCAGTGTGTTTCGGATCTGAGTGTTTTCTCCCCAGAATAGTTGACGTCAGGCAGGCTGCCGGTTGTAAAAACTACAAGCCAAATCATTCTGTAACGTGTGTTAAAAAGCAATTTGCGCCGACCCCACTGCGAATGGGATAAGGGCAGGTGGAATAGAGAGGTAACCATCCCTGGAGACGCGCGATGCGCAGTGCCGCCCGATGAGTACTTTGTAATTCAATGTTCTGAGTAATGTGGTGTTTGGGCGGGCTTGGAGCTTACAAAAACAAATTTTATCCTGACGCTAGAATAGGACATCGGACCTTACGTTTCTTAGCTTAAGTTTGTTTGCCTAAGGATGTTTATTAATTATGGAGCATGTCTGCTTTGTTTGCAACATATTTTGTGCATACACTATAGAGTAAAACTTTTCTTGTTACATAAATAAGCTTAGTTTTATCATGCATACTATTATATGGTGGTTGTTAATGTGGTGGCTTCCCGTATGCGAGAAGCAGTCTGGGTTGGTACCAACACTTTGTCTATTTCTGTCGCTGCAGTGTGTAAGTACGGTTTTGTTCCGGTTTGCAGGACATTGAAGCGTGAAATTATTGGGCATTCTGAGACTTAACATCTTATGTCTCAGGGTGATGAGCGCAGTCCAATGCCGTGCAGTGCTTTGTAGGTCAAAGGTCTGTGTGATGTTGCTTCTATTTATGGGCAGGCGTGGGGCTTACTATCAAGCGAGCGACCTACTTGTTTCGTCACTCAAGGTACATAATAAAAAGTAAAAATAAACTTTTTATATTAGTTTAGTTTTATACCAGCCATGCTGTAGACACTTTTGTCTACAGCATTAATGGGCAGGCTCAACCGGGTTATTACTAGTGTCTCACAGAAAACCGACGTTAAGAGGCAGCTTGCTATTGCATTTCGTGGTGATTGAGATTTCTGAAGGCTCCGCCCATCCTCAATCCCCATTCCTTTTCTTTAAGGTCGGCTACGCACCCATGATGCTTCTGAAGTTATGAGTGTTCATGAGCGGTGAAGATTACTTATTATTAGGTGACCCACTTGCTAGAGTACCGACCTCGGTTAAAAAAAAGTTCAATTTAGAAGATGGTTTAGGATGCTTTTATACGATTATGAAATTATAGGCACTATACCCATGGGCATATGTCTATATACGTGGACACACTTTTGAAACATTAATTATTGCCGTAGGTTCATAGTAAATTACACCAATTAAAACTTTAATTACGAAGAATTGGCTTGGCGTGAAATGGAGGAGGCCTATACCCAGCAGTGGGTGGATTCGGGCTGATTATATAGATAGATAACATTAATTAATTAAATTAAAAGATATAACTCTAATTTAATTCTAAAATTTTGATTTAGTTTAATCATCTAGAGGAAATCTCCTTACATTAACGCATATATATTTTTTATATCTAATGACGCAAACTTCAACCTGACAGCCTCCGTGGCGCATTAGCAAATAGCCGGCTGTGAAGCGAGAGGCCGCGGATTCGATTCCTGCATCGTGATTAAATGTTTGTGTGATCCACAAATATTTGTTTCGGGTCTGGGTGTATTTCCCCACAGGGGTAGACGTCAGGCAGGCGGTCGGTCGTAATAATTACAAGCTAAATCTTTCAGTAACATGTGTTATAAAGCATATTGCGCCGACCCCACTGCGAGTGGAATAAGGGCAGGTGGAAAGAAAGAATGACGCAAAACTTCACACAGTGGTTCTGTTTTTATTCTTTTCTTGGTCGATAGATTCGATTACTTAAAATCGATCCTATTTTGAATTTAATGCAAAATTCCACACTAGGAGAAATCTGGGTTGAAAGACAAGCTGTAAAATAAAGTCCAAAAAATAAAATTAATTACTTTTGTGTCGTTGTTTTTAATAATTGACTCATTCATCTGTATAGTTTAGTCTCCTATTATAAATATAAACTGCTCACTACTATTTTAAACATGCTGTGTACACATGTTTTGGAATGTATCTTTCTCTATTTAAATAAAGATATTTTCATTTTTCAATGTATTCTAGCTCGAAACCTGTAACACTGTTATATAAGATTGATGTTAAGAATGTAATCCGTTTTGTGTGCCTAATAAATAAATAAATAAATAACACAGTTTTTTTTGTATTGGTTTAGATTTTGTTATACGAATATAATCATAACGGCTGAAAATACACATTTTATATTTCACAATCCAGAATCGAGCTCACATAGCTCTGATGCGGTGGCAGTGCTATATTAGTTCACTTGTCACTTTAGTAAATTAATGAACTCCGAGCTCATGAACCTGCATCTATACTTACTTTTTATTAGCTTGAGTGACGGAAAGAGCAGGTCGTTCGCCTGATGCTAAGCGCCAAGCCTGCCCAAAAACAGAAGCAACACCACACAGAACTTTGAATTATAAAGCATGCATGGCACTGGATTGCGCTCTTCACCCCTAGATATAAGATGTTAAGTCTCATAGTCCAGTAAGTTTACTGGCTTCAATCTCCTTCAAACCGGAACACAACAGTGCTTCCACCCTGCTGCTTGGAGGTAAAAAAAGATAAAGCGGTGGTACCAACCCAGACGGCACCCGCAAACGAGAGACCTACCACCTTGTACTTACACACAATACAGTAATCTATAAAATACAATACATACATGATGTGATAGAGGACAATTCCAGACTCTGGGCTGATTATATGATAGAAAAACCCAATATCACTTTACCCGACCAGGGGATCGAACCCGAGACATCAGTACAGCAGTCGTACCGCATACGCATTACAACAACGCCACCGAGGCAGTCAAAATACAATACAGTCATTAGGTATATGAATACCATCACAGGGTTTTGGCATTGAATGCTATTGATGAAGCAAAGTCCAATATCAAATTAACTCTCAATTATATGATCAGGGAGACCCACATTTATTACAAAGCAATTAAATCCTAACTAATTGTAATAGCGCAGGCACGTCCGCTTAATGAAAATTAATTATTTTAATGGTTTATATTTTTACACAGTGGCCGGGTAATGGTGCCATTCCCTTTTTTCCTGTCCAATTTCGTTTTCATAAAGGTAATGCTCCGTAAATTGGATTAAGCTGAAAGGGCAAAACCCGCAAGGACATGTCAAACGCTCCATAATAATAGCCTACATAGAAAAAGATCATTAATTATGTTATTATAACACATAACACATAAGGGATCCGTATTTCAGCGATGTGGTCATCGATATGATCAATTTAAACGAAGTATCAAAAAGGTCAAGTACAAATGCGTACAAAGGTAAGTTTTTGTCAAACATCATGTATGTTTATAATAATACTAGGCCTGTATTGTATAACCCTACTGCTGGGCACGGGTCTCCTCTAATGAGAGGGGTTATATGCCTTAGTCTACCACCTTATTCTAATGCGGGTTGGCAGACTTCACTTAACTTCGAAATTCTTATGGAGAACATCTCAGTGTACCTATGTATTTCCTCACGATGTTTTTTACACCGTTATAACAAGCGATAATTAGCAATGAATACACACGTAATTTAGAAAAGTCTGAGGTGCATGCTCTTGGGGATGGTTTCGAACCTGTGATTTACGTCTAACAGTCCGTACAACTCCCCGCTGAGCTTACGCTACTATGTACATAGTTTACAGAATTCCTTTGTTAAAAGTACAGTTCTTATTTGTTATATTTCATAAACTTATTATATTTCCAGTTTTTATATTATGAAGGACGCGAAATTCAATTTATGCAAAAAGTAAAATTTAATCGCAACAAAACCTTCTAAGACATTTTTTTTTGTACCTCGTACAACGTACTTTCGAGCACATAAAACGAAATTCTAAGTTACTTTAAAACATCTTAGCATTTTTATTTATTACCATTATTTTCTGACGATTATTATTATTTTCTGTTCAGCACGTGAACAAACCACAAACGAATCTTTATAAAATTAGTAAAGATGTTAGGGTCCACTAATCGAATAACCCGAGGGTGCGCTGAAAACAAAAACTCGAGAACGGGTTCCTTAATTCGGATACCCTTTCGGGGAATAAGGAGTACTTAAACATCTACTTAGCGAAAATTAAAATAATTACGGACGGTATTCGGCGTGGTATCCATTAGCCGTTCCGACCGGCGGGTTGCAGATAATGCGGCAGGTTGGGTTATTGTTGGAACAACAATGGTGGCACTTACTCGCGAGCTCTTATCTCGTCAACCGCTTCGTTTGTACCGCGGACTTCAGCCCACCTGCATAGTCGAGATATTTCCACGTGACGTTACACAGCTTGCACACGTTGGATAATATTGCGTATATTATTTCATGTTCAAGATAATCTCGTACCATAGAGACGTAACGTATTGCGTCTTATAAAATGTAATAGCCCTACTTGTACCAGATATTTAAATGAAATCTAGTTTCTTTATCAACAGTTTATATAAACTTTTTAAAATGTTGTATTCATTTCTAGAAGAACATACACATTAGTGCAATTCTACTTTTATGTATTTTAGTTTCTTAGCATGTAAGTTATGTGTCAGGTCCAGTTTAGTGAATCATGAAAAAACTGCAATGCCTTAACACATATACAAGATCAGTAATACTTATAATTGTCAACAACATTTAATGAGTAACCATTCATCATTATTAATAGTATGAAATAGCCAGTTTGTCCGATATAATGTATTTACATTTATCTGCCTTTCTGTTGAGTTTAGGAAGTACTCCGGTAATTGCGCCCTATTCATTTCAAAAATATCTCTGCCATGTTGAGTTTCAACGACTAAATTAAACAACAACATTAAAAATAGTCCAACCAGAGGACAAAGAGCAATACACGTGACATACATTTTCGTTGTATGCATATTGTTAACAAAGCTCTCTGGAGCATCATGCTTGAGGAACTGGTTTCATTAAAGGCCGCGTATCAAATGTCGTGATTGTGAACAAAATATATCTACAAATAACAACTGTTTGCTCACATGGGAGATTAGATGTTTGTAGATAAAATAGATACATGTTTTGATAGATTTTCCCGCGTATAGAAATATATTATGTTATTGTCTTTCTAAGGCGATAAAGAAACCGACTTCAAAAAAGGAGGAGGTTCTATGTTCGACCGTATGTATATTTTTCCTTATAAATATGTTCACGCATAACTCCGCCAGATGTGAACCGATTTAGTTATTTTTTATTCGGTAGGTTTCACCGCGGTGGTGGTCTTATAAATTTGAAGAAATAGTTCCACCCCTAAGGGTGATAATATAATGATAATCGGGGATGAAAAACTAAAACACCTATATGCACTGATTTACGCACCGATTTGAATGAATGATACTTTCACTAAAAAAATATTAACATGAAAACATTTTTTGCTATTGCAATTTTGGTCAATGATTGATACTACCGACTCAAAATTGTTGTTTAGTTTTATTTTTAGTTTTTTAAATTCGATTTTGTTTTGTGGTAATAACTTTTCTGACACTTTTAACTATAAGTGCACATAGTGTAAGTTCTTGCGAGATTTTTGATAGCTGTCATCCTTATTCATGACCATATTAAGAATATCTACTAATCCTTCCTTTCTTCCGCCTGCCCTAATTCCATTCGCAGTGGGGTCGGCGCAACATGCTTTTTACCACATGCTACAGAAAAAATTGGCTTATAGTTTTTACGACCCACCGCCTGCCTGGCATCAACCCCTCTGAATATCTACTAATACTCTTAAGAAAATCTAGTTATGTCAACTTTAATTATACAATTGACACAAAAAGTAATTAAAATTGGCTGATAAAGTTTAGATATTTTAAACTTTGTTATGCACACACAAACGTAAGTTGTAAGTGGGTTAAGCTAACGGGCGCTGTACAAACTCATCAACCTTGCCCATCATTGTAAAATGTTGTGTGACATAGCGGTCCGGCACTGTACGCAAACACACTGTGACATGTCATAAAAGTGCTCAATGCTTTGCCTAGTAAAGTACTCTCCACGCTGTTGTGGGGATAACAAAGATTTAAAAGTTGCGTTGCGTATTCTTTATTCGTAAATTTTTTGCTCATTGGCTCACATTGAATTTTAATCGACAACAGACCGATGGACTTCGCACATATGCAGCAGCATCAAATATCTCGCGCGCGAGAGTATCGACGTCAAATATTTTGTGTAAAACTGTCACCATTCGATTAAATTACGTCGTCATGTTAGAGTTCGGTCATAGTTCGGTAGACAAAATACAACAGAGATGTTGAAAGAACTATTTTATCTACTTTATGTCTACTTTTGACATAACGAGTCGAGTATTCTATGCAACCATGTTAGCGTCGATAGACATATAACGACAACCAGATAAAACGGGGTTTTCACGACAAAACGAGTCGACAAAATTATCTCATACACATCTAACGAAAACACACGAAAGAAGTTCTCAACTCGACGTGTTTGTTTTTTTTTTGCATAATTTTCAGTGTTATCCGATTTTATTAATAATTTTCTCATTTGAATTCTTTTAATTTCAAGAAAAAACTCCACACTTAAAGGAGTGAAATCAGAGATGAACAATTGAAACTTCGAAATTATTTATACGCCAATTTTGATGAGTGTTTCGCTAAAAATAGGAAAAATAAAAACTTTTTAACAGAAAACAGAACCGACTCCGAAAGAATTATTACGCTAAAAATAAAATAAAACAATTAAGTCGACCATTAAAATGCAATAGCACCGACTCAAAAAAAATAATTTTCTCTTTAGCTTTTTAGTTTTTGTGACTCAGTTCTATTGTTTGTTTAAAAGTTTTTGATTTACCTTGATATATAATTTTGCCATTCTCACGTTGTTCGCTTTACGAAACCGCTATAAATCATACAGCTGTATTTTATTGTATTACCTTCGGCTGTAGTACGTAAAAAAATCTAGTTCCAATCTTGTACTCGTTTTCTACCAGCCCGCATACGATAAGATGGCAAAAAATCTGGGGATTTAGCTTCCCGTATTGAAAGGGTCCATTGTAGGAATGTAATACCTACATATTATGTACTTATTCCTCTATGTGTGAGCCATTGATGTTGTGATTTGTTTCGCTAATTATAAAAATATTGAATCGATTCTTGTTTACGAGGCTGCGTAATACAGATCGAAAAAAGAATCAAAAGAAAATAATAATAAAAACACCCAACTATCACACACCTAGCCCTGACCCCACGGTAAGATACGATTATCTTGTGTTATAGTTGTCAAGAACTACGAGAGACTTTCGATCTCACAAAATTCAGACCCAAAACAGATATTTGTGAATCAGACAAATATTTGTCTTGGTGCAGGAATGGAAACCGCGGCCTTACGTTTCTTAGTCGGCTACTCGCCCACTGCGCCATGGCGGCGGCTGTCATGTCGATTTTCGATTCGATTTATTTATTTTTTACCTATGTCGTAAGAGACATTATGCATCTCAATGTGGATTTAGTTTATTATAGCAATCTAGTTACAGCCATAAGGGCCGTCGGAAAAGATCTGCCGTCGCCGATCTTCCTTTCTCATTTTTTTTCTCGCAGGGACGACTGCATTCCAATGCCATACAATGCTTTGTAATTCAAAGTTATGTGTGGTGTTGTTTCAACTTATGAGTAGGCGTGGCGCTTATCAGCAAGATGCTCCTTTCGTCCTACAAGCTAATAAAAAAATAAACCAAATTGTTACATTCCGTTTCGTCGTGGTATGGTGGGGCCTTAATATGCGTCTGACCGTGTCTAAAATGTCTAAATCATTATGTTCCTACTTTATGCAAGAATGCAGTAAATAGAATTGGAAGATTTCCATTTGAAACACACTACCTTCGGAGCCACATCTTTTTCATTATTCCTGTAATTTAAAACAAACAAACTGTACTATAATCCTATTTTACAATTATAATGCAGTTTTAGTCGTTAATGCACGTGACGTCACAGCCAGACTACTTAAATCCTCCTCGACCACGTTTCGTTCGATGCTAATGAGGAGTACCTGAAAAGCAAGATCGCTTTATATTAACGACTTTAGGTAACAGTTCACCATACTTAAGTAGCAACTAAGGGCAATGTAAACAAAATAAGGTTGTTAAAGTGTCAGTTGAATAGAAGCTCTTGTGTGGATCGGACATGGGGTTTGGCCATTAGCCTGATTACGGTCAAAATGTTCGCCCCCTGGGACGTTGCCGTTGGTTATTTCCTTAACTCTCGCATGGGTGTATAAACTATTAAATTTTATTATGGTGGAAACATGGTATTATCAGGTTCCAAGCGATTAATGTTGTTTTAAAATTTAAGTGTGTGGCTTGGTGTGCAGAATTGAAGTGCAAGCAGAAAAAATTAGGGTTTTCATTTTTGCTATTTTAGTAAACATACCCTATATATATATACCCTGACCTATGTGTGTGACTGTTGGGTGGACAGGACTATTCCTGCACTAGGTTTAACTTGTATATTAGTGTCAGAAACTATGAGGGACTGAAGGTCCCACAACATCCACACCCGAAACAAATATCTATGAATCACAAACTTTTGCTCGGTGCGCGAATCGAACCCGCGGCCTCTCGTTTCTCAGCCGGCTACTCGCCCACTGGGCCACGGAGACTGTTAAATAGAGCCACGCTGTAGATGTTATATGTAGATTATATAGCAGAAACGGGTCGGCTCGACCGGGTTGTTATCACTATTTTATAGAATACCGACCTAAAGTAGCAGCTTGCTGTTGCATTTTTGTACGGTGAGTGAGGTATCCGGAGGCCTAAGTCCCCCTCCCCTTCTCAATCCCTTAATTATTTTTTTACACACCTTATACATAATATATGTACAGGTGGACTTAATTCCAGGGGTATTATCTACCAGTCAACCCAGTCAAATTATCCCTTTCCTTTAACATAACAACGCAAAGCAACGCGTCCATGATTCTTCTGGTATTGTAGGTGTTCAAGGGCGGTGGAGATCACTTCCCATGAGGTGACCCACTTTGTTCGTTCTCCTGCCTATGCTATAAAAATGGTGTGAGTATAACACAGGCTATCCCCTCTCCCTCCCTCTCCTCTCCTCTCTTTGCGAGTGTTACTTGCTTGTTACTAGTGTATTTTCTATACCAATTCCTTTCCTTTAAAGTCGGCAACTCGTCGATAACTCTTCTGGTATCATAGGTGTCCATAGGCGGTGGGGATCACCAGATGACCAACTTACTCGTTTGCCAATCTCTGCTATACTATGTGGTAGAACCCTCGTATTAGAAAAGCCGTCGGGGTTGGTACCATCTCTTTGTTTATGCATGCATGTTCTAGCAAACGAGCAAGTCAGGGCACCTGATTTTAGATGATCTCCACCGCCCACACACGCCCACAATAGCCCACAAGAATCATGGATGTAAACATTATACATATTGAATTTCAATTCACCAAACTTTTTCAAGTATGAATTGATTTATATAAAATTGTTTCAATTGCCTATTTGTAAGTTTCAATCAGCCTGAAAATAATTGAAATCTTGGCCCGACAAGAATACACTGTAGACGGCTGGAAGACCGATGATTAATATTATTCATAAACGTGATTCGGGTGAGATTTTAGTTTGAGCCTGTACCTAGGCACGTAGCTGCGCACTTTATATTCCTGTTGGGGTTACTCTTATTGATGGGCCTGTTTACGGAGTCTGTTGCAACAACGGAGATCAATTCATAATATGAATGTTGACAGGGTGAAGGCTTATATATTTGTAATACTTTTAACTGACTTAAAAAGGAGACTTGTTTAACCTGCTTTTTATTATTTCTATAAATAATTCATTGCATATTCAAGTCTCTTCAACGTTCTATGTATTACTGATTTGTAGGGTTCCGTAGCCAAATGGTAAAAACGTAACCTTTATAATTTCATCATGTCCGTCTGTCCGTTTGACCGTCTGTCCGTTTGCCGTCCGTATCCCCATGCATGTCCCATTGCATCACAGCCATTTTACTCGGTTGACTATGGAACCTTTCACTGTGCGTTGTCCGACACGCACTTAGCCGATTTTATTCGGTTAAATTTATCAATCATTGCCTATTAAAATACAAAACGGTTAGTCAGTTATAGTTTTTGTTTTAAAGTCTTTATTTTACTATTTTTTAGGGAAAGAATAATAAAAATCGTTGCATTAATTTAGTGCAAGAAAAGGTGTTTCATTTTCATCCCCGATTTAACTCCCTTAACGTGGATTTTCAAATTTCAATGGAACCGCCACTTAGAAATAATAACTATCGAAAACAAAAAGCATAATTCAAATCGGTCCACATTTTGCGGAGTTATGCGTGAACAGACATAAAAAAATATAAAAATAAATACAAACAAATTGAGCACCATTGTTTTTGAGGTGGTTAATATAAGTAAACCAATATCTAGTATCTTAATGACCAACTGTATCGATTATTTGTGCCTAACAATTACTGCAGAAACAGGAAAAATAAGCTGTTTGCGGTTCCTCCTTGTCGTACGGTCGCGCACACCAACTCGCTCATACCACGAGTCCTTGCCGCACTTAACGCTCTCCTTGATGTCAACCCTGGGTACGATATATTTGCGGATAGTTGGTCGAGAATATTATCAGAGTGCTTGAGATTTTGTGAGTGTGTTGTGTGATTGACATATTATTATAAATTTTATATATCGTATTGTAATAATTAATGTAATTGATGTAAACCGTTTTGATTTAAATAAATAAATAAATAAGTGTGCATCAAAACAAAACAAAATTGTCAACGACGCTATTTATTTTAAATTATGCAGAAAATTAATTAACTTTATATGTATTTATTAAATGGAAGATAGCCAACTCATTGTTTGGTAAAGTGGCCCTCTGTACAAAGTAACTAATTAGAGCAATGAAAAAAGACAGAGAGGCAATTAACTGTAAGTCTAGTTAGAACAATAAGATCGTAATGTCATTCAGTACAAGTATACTGCACAATAGTATTCCAAACATTAGCATCATGTGCAAGCAACCGGTTACATAAAATATTTCTGAACCAAATCACGGACAAAGTAAGCGATACGATTCTAGCGGGAACTCTATGAATAAAATTATCATTTTGCAGAATTGATTCTGGTACACAGTAAAATATTCGTACAATACAGCCTGCTTATGAGTATCTTACCCATTTGCTCAAATGTTATTTTATGTAATTGATACAGAAACGTAATTGGCATTTGGGACGCTACTTGCCACATAAATGTACTTATTAAATGTTTTAACTCGGCTCGACTTGTGTTAGACTATGGTGGATTGGAACTAAAATTATAATCAAAATAATATATGTTCCTCGTTCATTTATAATGAAATGGCAAAAATATTAGCGTACCGCGTAACCCTGCGTTTCCTGATATGGGGTTGACGTTAATGTCCAATGTAATTAAAATGTATTTTTGGAGGAACCATATTAATGGGTGTTAATGCCCTTTTTAACTTACTTTTAATTAACGTTATTTTTTTATGACAGAGGCTGAAGAACTAGCAAGTGGGTCACCCGATGTTAAGTGCTCTTCACCGACCATTAACACTAGAGGATTCGATCCCGGGATCCCGGATCCCGGTATCCCGGAAGTATTTTAGTCCCGAAATTTTCAGGATTAAATTTTATGAATCCCGGGATTTTCAGGATTAAAATATTTCTTTTATATAAGTCAATTTGACGTTTTGACGGCCATCTTGTTTACACAGCTGATTTCATTTGTTTTTGCTAACGACCAGTGCCGGGTTATGTGTAAAAGTGTGTAAAATATCCACTTCTCGTCGTGTAAGTATTGATATTTTTTTTCCGCCTCTTCATATTTGTGCAACAAATTGAGAAGTATGCTTTCGGATGAGACGTTGGATGTGTTGTTATTCCTTAGATTTAATTTTCGTGGCTTAAAAAAGTAATTCATAAAGTTACTGGTCTATTTAATTTAAAATTTGAGTACCTAGGCAATTATGAAACTATTTCATAAATTATTTACAGAAGTGCCCAGTATGATGTTTACTTTATCAGAAGAAAGTATAATTTTGTTTTGTTTTTTGAAGATTAATTCTTTAACGATTTAAAATAAAGAGATGATTTTGATATGTTTAACTGTCTTTTTGTTACCACTTTCTATTACCAATGCAATCCCGGGACTATCCCTGGATCCCGAGATTAACTGTAGATAATCCCGTAATCCCGGGAATAGAAAAATCGACCGGGATCGAATCCTCTAATTAACACCCATAAACAAGAAAAATCATGAATACATTGCCGACCGTAAAGGAACGCTATAGGAATTGGGAAGGGGAGGAGGAATTGGGCCACCAGGTCTTATTATATCAGTTACCGTAAGAAACGCAACAGCAAGCTACCAAGCTACGTCGGTTTACCAAGTGATACAAGTGATGAGCCGGCATTATTATGATGTAGACAAAACAGTCTACAGCAAATCTCTATTGCTTACATAAATGTTTCTAAAATGTCTAAAATACCACGATAAATATAAAAACAACATTTTCGTATAAAAATAAAAAGTCAACAACAATAAATTCTAGCCTCGGAATCGAATAACATTTTCAATTTCACCGGATTCGACGCGGGTTGATCGACAAACAGTAGGATTGACTGAGTTTCGGCTAACAGTACGTAGATATATTTGGCAGCTTGAAAATTGCCATCATATTTCAGTGTCAAGACTGCCGAGCCAAATAACTTCGTTTGCTACTTACGCAGTAACTTTACGCGAGAAAATCAACTGTGAATGTAAACAAAAAGTTGCGGCACGTGCGTCTATAAGCACTGTTCTTTGTCGAATATAGTAAACCCACTTTAAATATTAACAAACTTTTGTACATACGGTAACTTACCGAGCAATAATATTTTGAATAATCTGAAGAGAATATATTATATGAATAGACCGTTCTTAAATTAGATTTCAGGTTATTAAGTTGTATTAATAATGAATAATTATGACATATGAAATTCATTAGTTATTTAGAGCTTTATGAGAATTTGGTTCCTCTTCCGGTATGTAGGGGTCAGACGGCGAGTCGCCTCACATATTACCATCAGGATGGTCTATGGTATGGACCATATAGTACGCGGTACGACTGTTGTGCTGAGGTCTCGGCTTCGATCCCCGGATCGGGTAAAAGTGATATTTAGTTTTCTATTTCGAATTACTCAGTGTCAGTATATGGCGATAGGCTCGCCCCCTATCACAACATGGGACGGAAATAAGTACGGCGAAATGTGGGTGTAATGGTTACACCTCTGCCTACGTCTTCGGGGATTACAGGCGTGAGTGCGTATGTATGTATATTATATGCATAATGTAATTTGCCATGAATTAATTACTGTTAATCTAACATATTAAGCAAGATAATTTAGAGTACATTTTTATGTTGAAAATTGATCCGTATATATCATTACCGTAACATACATAGGCATAATTAGCAAGACATCATCCACATCTCCGGCAATAATGACTCTTTTAAGTGACATTTCATCTCGATAATAGCCCCTTTAAAAGAAAGGTAATAGGTGTCCAGAACAAACGATAGGAAATAAAGCGTCCTTTTATGAATTTTCAATATCCTCATTCGCAGTAGGTACAATAAGCTTTTATCATTTTGAAAGTATTAGATATAAGCTAATATAGAAACAATTTGAAACTGAGACACCGTGATACACTGAATAGTATTTTGGACATAATAGATTTTTAAGGTTCCGTCGACAAATGGCAAAAACGGAACCCTTATAATTTCGTCGTCCGCCTGTCCGTTTGTATGTCACATTATACTCACAGACTGCCAGCACTGTTGTGTTCCGGTTTGAAGGACATTGAAGCCAGTGAAATTACTGGGCATTATGAGACTTAACATCATATGTCTCGGGATGACGAGCGCAGTCCAGTGGCATCCAGTGATTTGTAATTTATAGTTCTGTATGCCGTTGCTTCTATTTATGAGCAGGCGCTTACCATCAGGCGAGCGACCTGCTCGTCTCATCATTCAGACTAATGACGACAAAAAAGACTATTAACACTATATGGATGGTAGGTGTATTCTATGAACTGTTACGAAAAGATGTAGTGAAATTAAGATCTCTTTTTCTTTCTTTTTTTGGTAGCTCTCTATACACGTAACTGAGCGATACTTTTCCATCTAATAATATACACATGGTATATTGGATAGGTCCTTAAAGTGATACAGAGATTCAAAGTCGTGAAATACATGCTCCCCCCCCCCCCCCCCATGTAACTTTAAACTACGGCATGGAAATTTCTGAAAATAAATCAAGTTAGTATAACTTAAAAGGTACTTTGTTACCTTAGGTACTACGTTGTATAATTGTTGAGATATGGGGTATTTTCGGTTACACAGTAGTATTCAATCACCTTGACTACGGAACTCTTCACAGTGCGTGGTCCGATACGAATTTGGCAAGATTTTTGTGTTTTTTATTGGCACAATAAAGTTATATTTATTCTAACCAAACTTAAAATAACAAAAATGACTAAATCCCGGTGACGCGATGCTGTTATCCACAGAGGAGTTTTCCATTTTCCCTTATTTCGTTCGCTTGGTTATCGCTAAATTTATTTATTAATATATTATCGCTGACAGATTCACATGAGGCGCTTACAACAAGATAGTTGAATCAACAAAATTGCATGGTCTTTTTTATCAATTCGATTAAAATTGTGTTCAGTTCCGTCTATTCAAATTGCATGGTATTTAGCATTTGGTCAACTTAAATAATAACACGCTATTAACAGAACGAGCCAGCTGATGTTCAAATAAAACCGTTACTAAAATTGAATGTATTTGTCATCTGACTAAGTTTTGGGAATGAATTGATAATACAAGCGCTCCTATTTGCTTCCGACCGACAAACACAGCAACAAAGATGGCGCGGAATATAATATCTTCAAGAAAAATATGGATGAAACACGAAAGCTTCCAGCAGATGCAGCATGAAGATTGCGTAATAAATCCAGACTCTACAATTTGCTTGTAGAAATACTGAACTATAATTTTGAATTAATAACTTTACAAAGTGAAATATTTTGTAAAAAATAAGCAAAATATTATTCTCATTTATAAAATAATATAAAGTTATTGTCTTTTAAGTTAATAACCACTGAATGTTATCAGCAAAAATACGCGAACTCACAAAAGCCATATTCTCCATTGAAATCGAAAAGCTTGTTTATATTTCCAGAAGTGAGCAGGGCCAATCTCAAATATGATAATTTGAAAACTCACCCAAACGCGGCATTTAAAGTTGTTTTCAATAATGCCGAAGCCGAACATAATTTCCTTTCATCGTCTGTATATTCAGCTTTTGTTTTATATTACCATTTCTATTTATATCAGAGGTATCTATCATGTTATAGGTCTACCATATGCGAAAGCCAGTCTAGATTAGTACCACCACTTTGCCTATTTCTGCTGCCAAGCAACAGTGTGTAAGTATTGTTGTGTTTCGGTTTAACACCTTATGTTTCAAGGTGACGAGCGCAGTTCAGTGTCATGCATAATTCGTAGTACTGGTTGGTATTGATTCTGTTTATAGGCAGGCGTGACGCTTACCATCAGGCGAACGACGTCATAGTCTCGTCATTTCAAGGTAATAAAAAAATATCCCAATGGAATATAGACAAGAACTTATTTTTTGGTCCGAGGGAAAACTCTATCTCACAGATACCTTCCCAAATCGGGGAAGGATGGTTATGCAAGACTCTTTACGACCTAGTTCACATCCGAGTGACTGCTAGATCGGGGCCCTAACCAAATTACATTGCTTCAACTGCGGAGAATCTGCAAATGGCTCTAAACTCTACAATTACATCTAAACTTGTTAATGCTAAAACTAAGAAAATCGGTTCTTATATTAAAATGAGCCGATTTGGTTACTGAAGAAAGATAGTCCAATTTTTATACATTAAACCAAATGACTGCCTCGGTGGCGCAGTTGTAATGCGTATGCCTGTTCTCAGAGGGCCAATTCTGCTATTTTAACTGACACTGCGAATGAATTTTAACCGAACTGAGATTACATTTTGAATTAATTAAAAATATGGCATTCTGCTCCTTTAAAAATTCGATATCATCTCAGTTAAATTGCATATAAACTGTCAATTCGATCAACTGTCAATGTCTTTCTTTTGTTGAAAATATGGCTTCGCATTATTATGCATTTCGCCAATGACAAGTATTTTACCGAATTTTACGTATCAGCTGCCATAGACTAAATTCTAGAAATTAAAAATGACCTAAGCGACAAAATCAATGTTACCAACTCACAATAAAATACCCACAATATGACTAATTACAGTGATTAAAAAATTACGTAACTGGAGGTTATGATTTTTTAATTAATTGATTTGACTAATTCCATGTATTTTATTTATTTAATTAATTTATCTATTCCATGGCATAACTGAAGGAAAACGACACAACAGCACCACTCAGGCAGTCCTTTCCGGAAATAACCACAATCGCGATTATTTTATTGAAATTTGAAATTCTACCGAATTGCGGTTTTTCTATTTTGCAACACTGCTGAGGACATATTTATACTAAATAAAAATTGTGCGAGAGTTTTGGCGGGAATTTTGACAGTGCGATTGCTCGCATAATTTAATCTACACTAATATTCTAGAGAGGAAAGATTTTTTTGTACGTAACAAATAAACTTAAAAACTACTGGGCCGATTTCAAAAATAATTTGGCCGTTAGAAAGCTACATTATCACTGAGAAACATAGGCTGTAAACTCATTTCTAATACTTTACTGAATAACGAGCACACAAAGTCGAACAATTTTGACTACTTTTAGTTGCTTGCAGTAAAAGAGAATAAAGTTAACTGAATTTATCTGCAGTTAACTCACAGTCACTTCACCTCAGTGTTGCCAAGTCAGATTTTTGAAAATACCGTGTTGTCCACATTAAAATACGGTATTTGCGTCAAAAATACAGTGCTTGATGGGAAAAAATACAGTGCAATAAAATGTCATACAAAAAAGGAAATAATTAAATTATTAAGTAAAATATAAATTTATTTTAAACTTTATATCCTAAACTAACTTAACATTTTATTTGTATATATCGATCGCTGCAGAAATGGATGGCTGCGATGATGATGATATCGGTTTAGTCTTTTTAATGTGTTTAATCAAAGAGTTTTATGTATACTACTAGACAAGCTGCGCGGTACATAGAAATTGTAGTATAATAAATTAATTAAATTGTAGTATAGTAAATTAGTTGTATTACTAAGTTGCAGTCAATTGACCGTAACTCAATATTATCATCTCGCTTACTCTCAACTAGAACCCCTATTGCGCTCCCTGTTTGTGAACTGTCAAACTCCCGCGTTATGTGACGCAGTTTTACTTCTAAATAACCTGTCTAGTAGTATACAATAATAATACGAAATTTTGACTGTAAAAAAATACTGTGTCTCCATATAAGGTATTTATAAAAATACCGTGTCCAGTAGATGGCATGAAAATACGGCAGATCTGCTGTAATTACAGTGCACTTGGCAACACTGCTTCACCTTCAGTCACATTTCGTTCTCAATTAATATTTTGACGTTTGTCTATAGACGAAATGCATTTTATATAGTTAAGTGTCTCACAATGGACACTGGCGAAATCACCGATCTACGGTGGAGCCAAACACAATTAAAAGAAGAAGATAGTTAAGTGTCAAAATTGTTAACAGAATGCCGTTTTGGTTCAGTCAACTTGTATTCTACTTTCGATATCATTGCGATCTAAGTTCTTGAATATTGGTTTAGCAGAATACCATTTGCACCTTTCTTGTCGCTGAGATTAGATCGGAATGATATTTTGAACATTTAAAATTAGGAGAATTGGCCCTCTGGTATCGAGTTCGATCTCCGAGTTGAGTTAATGTGGTATTGAACTAAATAATAATATGGGCCCTGTATTTAAAATTTAAATTCAAAATATTTATTGAATCTATAAAATGTTTTACATTATTTCGATTCCGTTAAAATTCTACCGCTAGTTCGGAATGCTGTTTTGCTAGAGAAGAACTAGCAAGAAACTCTAGCGTTGCTCTTTTCAAAACAACATTAGACATTTACAATTATTAGAGCATTAAGGTTTTACAATATTTAATTGGAATTAGAACAGCTCAATTAAAATTAATAAGCAATCACAGAAATAATATCTACGCATTGGATTAGCCTGCATGACCTCCATAAGCATGACGAATAAATTAAGACCTTAATATAGTGTAAACAATAGATAACAGTTTGAGCAGACCAGTCCACAAAAGCAACACCTGTTCACGAGTATGACGCATGTGCCAGCCATCGGCCTCCTCGACCATGTTAAAGGGAAGTGATCGACCCGGTGCAAGACGCCGCCGCAAGCACAGACTTACTATCCTAGTATCATAGACCTCCACTACTAATGAGATGAGATAGGCTTTAGTCCGGGACGAGGGAATTACGGTCCCACAATATCCAGACCCAAAACAAATATTTCGGAATCCTAAAAAATATATTTCTCTCGGTATTTATCTAATGTGTTAATAAAATTACAATAGATATATTTAGTGAGAGAGTGTAGAGCCACGTTGTAGACAGTTTTGTCTACATCACGAATGGGCCGGTTCGACCGTGTCGCTACCCCTGTCTTACAGAAAACCGACATATAATAGTGACTTGCTGCTGCGTATCGTAGAGTGAGTGAGATATCCGGAGGCTGAAATCCCCGTCCCCTTCTCAATCCCTTGATTATCCCTTTCTTTTAAGACCGGCAACGCGTCCACGATTATTTTTGTATAGTAGGTGTACACGGGCGATGGAGATCACTTACCATCAGATGACCCACTGGTTCGTTTGCCAGCGTATGCTATAAAAAAAACGAAATATTCCTCCAACCTAGTGGCAAAGCAGTCCTTGCTAATAATGCCCTATTATGCCACTAAAGGTCACAATTATGTGGTATTTTGACGTAAGTACTGAATATAGAAGCAGGGACAGTATTAGCTATTTATATACTTTATTGTCTTTTGAGCTGATGTTAGACATATTAAATACATTTGCAAAGGATAAACTCAAAGGCCGGGATTTCGTAAAGGGATGAAATTTTGGAATAAAATGTGTTTACTTACAATGATCCAGAGTAAACCTTAGAAAGCCTTGTGGCTTACTATATAATTGAATGCTTTAGACTGGTTTTCTTTGACTAAAGTCGAAAAGGGTTAACCTCAGTCATATGGAAATACTACATTAGTTTTATAGTTCAAATGTTGGCTTTGATCTAGATCTTTCCGGTTTATTGGGGTCAATAAAGCTTACAATACTTATGCAAATTAATACAATTACAATACTTATACAAAAATCGAATTGCGGTACGTTTCCTGTTTGCCCTTGAATTTTTTCCCATTTCCCATCTTACTTTGTCTTTCTTACTGCCTGGCATAGTCCCGCTCTTATGCCAGGATCCGCCTTCTCATAGTGAATTGACGGTATTTGGTATTATGTGGTGACCCGCCGGGTGAGCCAAGTTTCGCCATTGCCTCGTCCGTTAATCAGCAGAGTGTACCACGTAAGGTGAGGTTGACTTTGGGCCTATGCTGTTGATGGCCTCCACTTCCACTCCACTTTCCTCGTTCTACGTCATGAGATCTCGACCAAATTTAGTTTAAATCAATTAATATTTAGCGGACATATCGCGTGATATACATAAATATATACAGACATATTGAGAAACTCCTCCTTTTTAATTCACTTGAAAACGCTGTACTAATAATATGCTAAATAAGTTTTGATATTAAAAATATTCTATCAACTTAATAAATACACTCAACGTCATTAACACATGTACACACTAGATGGTAGGTCCCTGTTTGCGAGAGGCCGCAGCCGTCGGAGTTGGCACCACCGCTTTATGTATTTCTGCCGTCAAGCACCAGTGTTGTATTTTGGTTTTGAAAGACATTGAAGCCAGTGAAATATATAATATAATATATATATATATATATATATATATATACTATATATTGTATATATATATACATATATATATATATATATATATATATATAAATAATGTATAAAATCCAACTGGAAATAGAAAACGGTCTATTATTGATTCTTAGGTAAGTAACATGCTTGTTACCTGATAATGTTATATAATGTGTGTTGTTTTAAGTTTGCTAATTTTAAGTACATTTTTCGATATGTTTTTACATTAGCAGCAATCAATTAATTTACCAGCCTATGAAAAAAAAACTTTTTTGTTATAAATAAATGTACACGATATTACCATTTTAATATAGCGTATATTGTTGCCAGCTTGGCATTCGGTTTCACCTCAGATTCGTAATAAAATCTAAGTAAGTGGATATTGTAAAGCTTATGAGTTTGTTGTGAAAAGCAATATTACGGCACAAGACGCCTCTTAAGCCGTTTACCTAGCGGTACTGTGGAATGTCATTACATGACAAAGTTTTCAGCGACGAACAATTTTTGAGTAAAATTTTGCTTCCAAGTTTAATATTACAAACACTGTTATTTTTATGGTTTACGGGCTTTTGTTGTCTGTGGATTTGCCGTTGAAATAATATTTATTTAATCCTTAAAATTAAAGTTGCTCATGGGAGGGTATTTGAAACACATACATAATAATAATACTATCCCTGTATTATACTCGTCCTACTGCTGCGCACAGGCCTCCTCTACTGAATGTGAGGGGTTAGGCCTTAGTCCACAAACAGACATACACAAAAAACAGACATACACAAAAAAATATATACACATGGTGAAAAATCCCGCCAAAGTTACTCATTTACGCGAGTCGCCTTCCGGGTTTGGTATACCAGTAACTTCAATCCGGCCGTAATTCCATCGACGGTCAAGCGACACAATGACTCTTTACGGTTGACATTATATTTGGACTGCACTGTACTTAACATCAGGTCCAACGTAGTGACTTGCCAGGATAAACATTAACTGTTTTTTTTATCAGATAAATCTTCTGTAAACTATTTTTATCAATTATACAACGAAGCATCTATCCAAGCGAAGTGTAGGCCGACTTGGATCCCGCTGGACCGACGACCTAATAGACGTGGTGGGAAGCAGCTGGATGAGGAAGGCGGAGGACCGTCAAGGGTGGCGCCAACTTGGAAAGGCCTATGCCCAGCAGTGGATGAATTTAGGCTGATGATGATGATGATGATACAACAAAGTGAAAAATTTACTAAATAATAAGCCGACTGTGAATCGAGAGCCCAGGGGTACGATTCCCGCACCGAGATAAATGGTTTTGTCATCCACATTTTTTTTTTTTGGGTCTGGTTGTTTTTCTTAAAGCTTGACAACTTACTCACGATTAATCTAGCTTTGTGAATGTTTACGGATTATGGAGAAGGAGATCACTTACCGTAAGGTAACTCACTTGACTGCTTTCTTTTTGCCTGGCGTTATTGTGACTTAATGCCAGGGTCCGCCTTCTCGTACCATAGATTTGACCTGACAACCTGGCGACCTTACGTCTGACCCCCACAACCCGCAACGGGGATCAAGTTTTGCCATTGCCGCGTCCGTTAAACAGCAGAGTGTACCACGTGCAGGTGGGGTTGGCTTTAATAAAAAAATGATTACCAACATTATTTACTTTATTAATATTTTAGCATAAACACGAATACATACTTGATAATAACACCCATTTACAAAATGTTAACGCAATCTCGCTCCAATTTCACAAGAATCACTCTTCAGCTCTCAATAAAGCATAATTGACTTCCTACTGCAACTGTAACCGTTTTATTTCCATTATGTAAATTAGGGAAATGCAATTTCATGCGGTGACGGTAATACCACGGTTATGCAATTGAGTGTTTTTGAAAAAATATTACATTTAGTGTAATGTCAAGTTTAAATGGCGATTTAAGGTACGTTTTGAGATGCAGGACCAAAACAAGAGCCCGCGACGAGCGACGACAGCGACGCGATCGCTTTGTATGTAATTATATAAGTACGTATTTACGTACGAGGCACCGCGATGCGCAGACAGACAGTCATTTCATTTTCATTTCATACAAAAATGTAACCTATAAGCTAATGAAATTACTGGGTATTATGAGATTTAACACCTATGTCTCGGGATGACAGGCAGATTTCGGTAGCATGCGTGCTTTGTAATCTAGAGTTATCTGTGACGTTGCTTCAGTTGCTGTTGTTGCTATCATCAGGCGAGCGAACTGCTCGTCGCATCATTCAAGCAAATAAAAGATAAAAAAAAACATAACTACGAATCATGAAAGAGACAGAGAGAGGGAGAGAGAAAGAAAGCGCATAACCTTAGTCGTAGTATTGTATACTAGTATTTATTAACTAGAACATTAAAATAACGCAAGGAGAGTATTCAAATACTATTAACGTATACGAAAAAACCGTCTTTCAAACAAAAATAACTGCCTTAAAAACTGTCCATTCGTTAAGACGATACGATATCACACATTAACCTCCGTGTTTAAAGTTATAATGTATCTTTTTTCACCGGGGGTTGAAAAAAATGTTGTGATTACATCACTGAAACTGGAGTACATGGGTACATCCGTCACTTTGTTCTTGTATTAGCTCTCTCGTTGTCTAGTGTCGCCTGTTGGCCATTTTGCACAAAACACGTTTCAAACAACGTCGAGTCCTTTGTTCGGCGTCTAACAATGAAAATACTTGAATGTACGCTCGCTCTTATCACCACAACCCTCATTTGGGCCTCGAATCACTGTTATGTTTTACAATACCACATTTGTATGTCCTTCAACCAGTTCTGTCACGAGAAACATCAAAAGGCCAAATATTTTTTGGAAACACTCACCGCACGAAATTCAGCAGGAAGCTGTTATATTATGTTGATTTCTGTGTGGTACTGGACTGTAACATCTTAGACCCAAAGCCAACATCACATACACATGGTACGCTCTGCTGATTGACGGACGAGGCAATGCTGAAACTTGGTCCCGTTGCGGGTTCTGGGGGTCAGACGGCGGATCACCCAACACAATACCAAATCCACTGTCAAATTATGATGGGAATCGGACCCTGGCATTAAGCCTGGATAACGCCAGATAGAAAGAAAGTGTTAACAACCTGGTTGAGCCGGTCCATTCCAAAACTGTCTACAAAATGACTATAACTTGAACCTCAAAATGATTGTTTACTGTGACGAGTGTTCCGTTGAATACGGTGGTTGATACACAAAATGTAAGAACATTACGAGCCCGACCGGATGATCTTTCGAAATCTCTCAGACGTATTTTAGGGTGAATTAGGATAAGCGTGGAATTTTTGCTTACTCATTCCTTAAGCAACACAATATGCTATATAAGTACGTTTGAAAGTAAAATTTCCATTGAACAAATCTTTTTAAACGGTATTTTCTACGAACAATGGTATTCTACCTAGAATTTAAAGCCTTCAGTGATTAACAGCAAGAAGGTAATGAATAAAAATGTAGTCTGACTCGCGCATCGAGGGTTCAGTACTAAAATTTTTACTCCTTTTTATTATTTGTATTAAAATCCGCCATAACCATCGAAAGTCATCTTATTTCTTCCATAACACAATATAGTCTGAGAATATTTCAGCCAGCTAACTATTCCATTTCAAAAGATCCTTTTAAAGGCCAGATAAGGTTTAAGGTTTTTACAAGGTGGTAGGTCCTTCCTATGCGACAGTGTGTAATCACTGTTGTTTTCCGGTTTGAAAGATATTGAAGCCAGTGAAATTACTGGGCATTATGAGACTTAACAACTTATGTCGTGGTGACGAACGCAGTCCAGTGTCATGCAGTGCTTTGTAATTCTGTGTGGCGTATCTTCTGTTTATGGAGAGGCGTAGAATCAGGCGAGCGACCAGCTCGTCTCTACATTCAAGCTAATAAAAAAGGACAAACAAACGGCGCTACCCGGCGTAGTTCTTTTGGCATCCTTTGGGCATGGAAATCTAAAAAACATAACGCACTTTTACGTTCGCGCTGCGGAAAAGAAGCAAAACACAATTGTATTGTTGAATAGTGTTTGTAGTGTTCTACACAGAGATTCGAACGTTATACAACTAGATAGTGTTGGAATTAAAAGCCCCAGGCTTTACTTTGTTGAAAATATAAAGTTCAGAAACTTATATGTAGATCGTGAATATTGCGCAAATTGAGGAACTAACTGAATGAACAAACTTATTGTCAGTGAATCTGGTCGATATTCTTTTGTAGAGAGCAATTCTTCAATGTAGAATTAAACGTAGTGTAAAAAGACAGACTTTGGTTCTTGTAAATTAGACCCCTGGGTGTGGTGTATGTGTGTGTGCACCGATTTGCACCTCGCACTGTCGCACAGTAAAATGACGTAAAGTAGCGGCTTGCTGTTGCGTTTCGTACTGTAAGTAAGATATGCAAAGGCCCGAATCCCGCTCCCTATCCCAATCCCGAAATTATAGCTTTCCTGTAAGGTCAGCAACGCGTTAATAATTCTTCTGGTGTTATAGGCGTTTATGGGCGGTGGAGATCACTTACTATCAGGTGCGTCACTTGTTCGTTTGCCGGCCTATGCTATAAAAAACTTATCAGTCTTTACTTGCACTTATTATATACGAATGCTCGTCAAAGCTCACGTTGCGTGGTCACGCCCCACGTTGAAACGCCTCGTATACTGAACTACAAACGGGTAAATAGAGTACTTGGAATCAGTTACCCGGAAAACGTGAGTGTGAACGTGTACTATACTTGCTTACATATTTAGAAGGAACTTGTTGATGCATTTATAAAATTATAAACTCTTATTTGCCAGCGTGACGATTTAACTTAACCCTGAGGACTAGAACCAGTGTCGATGTCATAGGCAATGTACGTTTAGATTAATGAAACGATAAGAAACTCTGCATCTGATACTTACCGAGCATGTGTAATTCATCGCTGCGTACTTTCCTAAGTCAGAGTAGGTACATAGCGGTAAATGGATTTCAAGCGCCCATAATATTATTATGTTCGGAGATTAGGAGTCATCGAAGTTTAGACTACACCGAGTACAATTTAAAAATATTACCGAGTGAATAATAATAACTATTTCAAAAGATTTACAAAGACAGTCGGGCCTCCTACGTGGTGTTCGTATGGTACATCTTGGCGCGACTTGTCAAAGTTTTCATTTTTTTAGTATAAACTGCGCGAAGTCGGCCACCGATATCTTAGGCCCAAAACCAACGTTACTTGCACGTGGTACACACTGTTGATCAATGGACGAGACAATGGCGAAACTTGGTTCCATTGCGGGTTGTGGGGATTAGACGGCGGGTCGCGAGAAGACGGAACCCGGCATTAGCCGGGCTAACGCCACGCAGAAATAAGTATAGCTGTCTCGAAAAGTGCGTTCATATCAAGCTGAGTCATGTTTTGTTCATGAATCGTGAGTAGCTTATCAAGCGTGGTTTATTTGCACCATAAGTATAATCATTTAAATAATATTAAACTTTTAACTTATGACATGTCACTTCACTTTATGTGAGGTTCTTCTTTTCAGATCAATTTACTTCAACATACGCGCTCACGCCTGTAATGTCCGAAGGCGTAGGTAAAGGTGTAACTAGTACACCCTCATTTCGCCGACCGTATCTCCGTCCATGATGTTATAGGGGGCGAGCCTATCGCCATACCGGGCACAATTCCAGACTCCGGACTGATACTGAGCATTTTGTAATACAAAACCCAATATCACTTTTACCCGACCCGGGGATCGAACTCAAGACCTCAGCGTCAGCCTCAGTCGTAACACGTATGCATTACAACTGCGCCACTGAGGCAGTGAATTTACTTCAAGTATCAAAAATATCTTGAAAAATCTTAGATTGGTGGTGGTAGATCTCTCGCATGAGAGAATCAGCTTGGGTAAGTACTACCACCTGTCTACATCTGGCAATAAGCAGCAATGTGTAAGCACTGTTGTATTCCAGCTTGAAGGACATTGAATCCAGTGAAATTACAGAGTATTATCTTGATACTCAATACCTTATGTTTCGGGGTGACGAGTGAAGTAAAATGCAATGCAGTGCTTTGTAATTCAAAGTTCATAATGGCGTTGCTACTGTTTACAGGCAGGCGTGGTTTTTACTATCAGGAGCGACATGCTCGTCTCGTCATTCATGCCAATGAAAAAAAATACGATAAAAACACAATTAAATTATATGTTTACTTTCTAGAAGAGTTAAGTCACTTAGCGCACTAATAGATTTTTGTAGGCTCCCAGAACCAATTTACTTTAATGTAATGAAATGAAAAGCTATTGCAATACTCTTGTGCTGCGCCATAGCAAAGCCAATATTGGAATTCAATAGGAAATCTGGAACGATACAGGGCCTTAAATGTTGCCGAAATCAAGATCTAACGGCGAATATGACCATGCTTTTTATTGTTTCGGACAAATTGTGCTAGTGTGGTTTATAAATAAAGCTGCCTCAAAAACCATATAAATAAAAATAAAATAACATATTTTGAGTCGGTGCTACTACTCCACTCGCAGTGAGGTCGGTGTGGCATGCTTTTTAACACATGTTACAGAAAGATTTGTCTTGTTAGTTTTACGATCGGCCGCCTGCTCTACGGAAAACATCCAGGCCCGAAATAAATATTTGTGGATTACACAAAGGGAGGGGAATTTCGGCCTCCGAAAATCGAAGTCACCGTACGTATCCGGAGGCCCTAATCATTATGGTGATACATTGCTCGTTTGCGGGCCGATGCTATATATAAAAAGGTATGTGAAGTCTGCCAACTTGCGTGGTGGTCTAAGGTCTAACCTCTCATTATTAAGGATAAAATAAAACGGAGAAAGGGTAAATCACTGGCTTCAATGTACTTTAAACCGAAACATAATGGTGCTTACAAACTGCTATCGGCGGAAGAAATAGAATCCAGCGGTAAATACCCAAATCGACTTTTACATAAAACTTACCACATAATAAGGGTTTTAAGAAGCTCGACCCCAGCTTCTTAATAAACGCATATAATAGGGTTTCAATGATTTCATGCTGGTGGGAGGGTATCGATCAAATTTGTACCCGACTGGATAGCAACCACGAGCACGTTAGAGGGAGTTTGAAAGTGTACCTATGGTGGATAAGATAAAAGGGAACCGCTGTTCTTGGTATGGGCATGTTATAAGAAGAGAGGAAACATAATATGTGGGTATGAAATTGATGAATATGAATTTTGATGGAGGGAAAGGTAGAGGAAGGCCAAAGAAAATGCGGATGGAGTGTGTGAGGAAGAACATGAAAAAAAGAAGGATGAATGACGATTGACAAAAAACTGTCTAAAATTCAATATATTTTAGTAACTTTGGTAGTAGTAGTTTTATAGTTATGGGTTTGTCAATAGCATGAACGGGCCGAATCTGACTGAAATTGGACTGAGTTAGTACCCCTGCCACTCAGAAAAGTAACATAAAGTGCTTGCTGGTGCGTTTTGTGCGATGAGCGAAATTTTTTGGAGGCCAAAGTATACCTTTCAACCCCTTATCTTTTAACGTCAGCAACATATCCATGGTTATGTTACCATTATAGTATTCCTCACCAGTGAAGATTTCTTATCATCAGATGAGACATTTTCTCTGAAATCATCATGCTCAAAACATCTGAGCAGATTTTATTCCAACGTGGCTAACAACCATCTCGATAAACCAGTATTTAAAAAAGAAAACACATTCAAATCGATCCATTGAATAAGACAGTATGATGCCACTGAAATACATACAAACAAAGGGGTACAAATTAAACAAACCCCCTTTGTTGTCAGGGGTTGTAAAATTGTATACTGTTAAATGTAACTACTTTTAGTCCTCATTTTTATTTAAATACGAGCATGTAGAGCGCTTATAACGTCTCACGTACGTGCACAATAAATGAAGCATATAGAAATATGATCTTTCTCGGTAAACGATATCCGTACCTCATCCCATTGTAGCTGGACGTATGGCCACCGTATTATTGGAGCTTACGGCACAATACCTGTAAAGTGTCTGCCACTCCGCGTTATCGAATAACGCCGAAGCCCCGACAATGGCTAGCGATTGACCACGGCAAGTTATGATACGTATGCATTATCGTATAGTGAAATTTAATGCACTATATTCAGTGCCGTAACTACTGCATATCTTTGGTCCTTTATACTGGAGTATAATAAGGGTTAGTACTTAGTATCAGAGAATAGTGTATCTGTTATTTATTTGGTGTCATAGTATTAAAAAGAACACACATAAACACAATGCTGTAGCCCAAAGGTGTAGGCAGGCAAGCAACCAGCACAAAGTCTGTAATAAAAAAAACAGAGCATGCGCGAATGTTTCCATACAATTTCGCATTCCATACAAGCGCATGTCGCTGTCGCCTGACTCGCGTCACGCGTTGCTGTGCAAAACAGGCCTTTAGCGATACATACACGCGTCTCTTTCAAACGATTTCGCTTTCAAGTGTTATTCACATGCTATCAATATGATTTTGTCACGTCGACGACATTAGTTATAATGCCTGATTGATCGTACTTAGATTGGTGTTCTGTAGCTCAGACATATTGGAAACTAGAACGATATATCA
This sequence comes from Mimas tiliae, assembly GCA_905332985.1. NCBI lineage: Eukaryota > Metazoa > Arthropoda > Insecta > Lepidoptera > Sphingidae > Mimas > Mimas tiliae. The sequence continues at coordinate 8,728,869 of HG995248.1, read as the reverse complement.
AGCTTGCCCAAACAGGCGACTAATAGGGGTCATCGAGGTCACTTAGTGATATCAGCAGATGAAAACTACAACCTAAATCTTTCTGTAACATGGTAAAAAACATGTTGCGAGGACCCCACTGCAAGTGGGATAACGGCAAGTGAAACAAGAACAGATTTTTGAATAATCGTACATGAGACATTTCAAATGTACGACTATGCAAAAACATACGGAAGATATTAAAATCAATTCAAATTAATGAATTTAGCAAAATTAAATCAATATCTCCACCTAAATTTGCTGTTGTTAGGATCCTTTTTACATAACAACAGCGGTTTTAACTATTGTCACATAATATCTGTAATATACGAATACGTTTTGTAATAATATGAAACGCAAAGCTCTGTTCATAAACTTCATAAGCCAATCGTAATACTTAGGTATTCCCTTTTCCTTGTGTCAATTTCTAAGCCCACCGCATTTTACGTCATAATACGGGAATATTAAGGGATCTTTGAAATGTTAAGTACGTACATATATTTACATGAATAATAATTTGGTTCGCCGCACATGAATTTACAGTAGCTACCAATATTTATATAAAAGAGATTTTTTTGTTATTAAAAATTATGAACTTATATAAATTAAGGAACAATCGCGTGTAATTGTAGTTTTATTGGGGTGAAATTCTATATTTTCTCTTACCAGCCTGTGCTTATTTGTATGATAACAATTTTCGCTACTAAATGATTTTCAGATTTTTTTCCTACACTTGTGCAATATTTGTAAGATTATCAGTTGAATAAAAAATTTAAAGGTTGTGGCCTTTCAAAGACATGTGTCTCTATTTAATGGCATAAAGAATCTGAATTGTTTATAGCAGTATAAAACTACATCCCATAATATTCCTTATTATTTCAACTCGATTCCTCGATTTATTTCTGAGGAACACCTTGACATACTGACAGAAACAAAACACTAAATAGATCGTATAAGAGTTCCGTTTTCCATGTTGAGGTACAGAACCCTCCGCCACGGTAGCAGAACAATGAATTTTTAAAACCGAGTAATATGCATATGATTGATCAGAGAGTTTCTAATCTATATAGAAAGCCTCCCGGTGACCTATAGATACGCATATTGAAGCGACTGGCACCGTATCGCCCATACGTCTGAAACTGTTTGTAGGTATTACAGAGTGAAATATTACGACTGCATTTACACGATTGTACACATCGATAAAGTTTGAATGGAATCAAAATGCTTTGATTGCAGTACGGGACCGTACAATGAAACTTGTGATAACTTACAATAATACTATAACATACTGTTGTTTTGCAGATTATAAGGCAGCAATATTGCGGTTCCTACAATAATGCAGTATGGCGATTTTTCTGTCACATGCAGTTGTCAATATTTATGGAACTTGATGAGCGTGCATACGTCTCAAGTCCCAAGGTATGGTGCCGTGACTATTAACAAGCAAGAACACATTTTTTCTTCGTTGTTAGTTTTTAATAAAAAATAGAGAATGTTAATAACTAAGATAAAGTAACTGGAAAATTGTTTAAAGTTAACACTGAAGATCCACTTACACTTTTTAAGCATTTGTAAAGTGATAATTAAAAGTAAGTTCCTAGTTCAAAGTTGGTTCTCTGTAACAGTATTTTTTTAATTTGACGATTGTTCCTTTTTGGTCCTATGTCGTGATGATAATATTTATTTATTTAGACCAAATTATAACATAATTACAGTTTGAAACCAATGCGATGCTATAACTAATACACTTAAACTTAACATTGTTCTACACATTTGTATGCTGCTTCAATGAATTTCGGCTGGCTACAATAAAATATATCAATATGAGAATGTGTTGTACACAATTGACCCGTTGCACGAATAAGAGAGCCTTTCGTCTGCCATGCTGTCCTAATGCAAATTGGTAGACTTCATAACCGGCATAAAATAGCGGTTTGTTGATGCTGTTCGTACGATGAGTGAGATATCCGGAGGCCTAAATCCTTCTCCCCTTCCCAATCCCATAATCTTCCCTTTCCTTAAAGTCGGCAACGCGTTTATAATTCATCAGGTGTTGTGGATGTTCATGGGCGATGGAGATCACTTACCATGAGGGCACCCACTTGCCTCTTTTGCCGTCCTTCACAAAAGAATTAAAAGTTCAAAATAACGGGTTGCGTAATTTTTTTTATTGTATAGCCCGGCAAACGAGCAAAAAGAAACGAAAACGAAACGTACGAAACGCAGCAGCAAGCTGCTACTTTACGCCGGTTTTCTGTGAGACAGTGGTAACAACCCGGACGACCCGGCCCATTCATGCTGTAAACAGAACTGTCTACAGCGTGGCTCTACCACTCAAACTGGTATTTGTCTCTGTAGGGATTTGCTTTCAACATTTTAATTCTTCAACTATCGTATTGATCGATGAAGTTTTTTGGGCACTAAGGAAGTTCCATTAGCGTAACGAAGTTATGGTAGGTGGACCAATACACTGTCGAGTATTGACCGAGAATTGAGTAAAAGATTAGGCGTCATTCACACTGTTAGATTGGATCGACGTTATTGTGGACATTGCGGATTTCACATGGCGTGCTTCTCTTTTTCATAGGGTTGAAATTGCTGCCTCGGTGGCGCAGTAGTAATGCGTACGCGTTACGATTGAGGCTAACCCTGTCGTCGCGGGTTCGATCCCCGGGTCGGGTAAAGTGGTATTGGGTTTTTCTATTATGAAATGTTTAGTATCAGCCCGGAGTCTGGAATGTATGCCTGGTATGGCGATAGGCTCGCCCCCTATCACATCATGGGACGGAGATACGCTGGGCGAAAAGTGGGTGTACTGGTTACACCTCTGCCTACCCTTTCGGGGATTATAGGCGTGAGTGTGTATCTATGTATGTATGTATGAAATTGGTGATATTAATAAAGAAGGACCAGTGTACAGCAATATATAAAATAATAATTATATCAGCCCTGTTCCACTGACGGTTATAGGCTCCCGCTATTAAAGAAAGGAGATAAGGTCTCAGTCCACTACGCTGGCCTATAATTCGAATAATCGTACTACTATTATAAATGTAAAAGTTTGGATGTTTGAGTGAAGTGAAATGTTCGTGAATTTGGATATTTGTTAGTCAATCACGCCTTAATGGCTGAACGGTTTTGGATGAAATTTGGCACACAGTTATGAAAAGGAAGGCCGAAAAATCCCGTTCACGCGGGCGAATCCGCGAGCAAAAGCTAGTAATTAATAATCAATAAGACCCATAACTTTGAAATTAAGAGGCCTGTGTCCTTAGGGTTAGTTTCGAAGTTCGAACCCACGATTTCCGTCTCTTCAATTCATTTCAGTCCCCACGAGGCTATCGCCACTCTCACTGTGTCATTATAATATATCAAACACGTTATGCTATTTTATGAGCGATATCTATAATAGTTATTTCCTTCTAGTTTTAATTAAGTCCGCAGTTCTAATTGGCGAAGTATCTCTTGTAACAATTTAAGTTTTTACTTCTAGTAATTATTAAATACAATTGCTTCTTTCTAATAGTTGACCGGTATAAACAATCAAACAGCTAACTAGCAAACTTATGTAATCAGTTTTTCAATTCAATAATTATCATTTTTGTATGTGAAAGTTATGGTCTCAACTCCTACTTGCATACGCCGGCTAGAGCAACTAAAGCAATTCAAAACTATTAAAAAATCATCAGTATGTGCACGCAACCGATCAGGCCCGATGCAGATCAGTCCGATCCGATTATCCTCTTCGTATTTGGCAGCCTTTACAGTTTTACAATAGAAAAGATAGACTAGGTACCCCATGCGAATACTTCGTACCGATATGTCAGATAAACAATTACAATTTTGTTGATTATACTGTCAACAGCTGGCACTGTTAATTTTTCATTTCATTAAAATTATGGAAACATCTATAATTTTAAAACATTTGTCTATTTTTCATCAATAGCAGCAAACATAAGCTTTAAAATGGTGTTTGAATTAATAAATTTGATGAAGAATTATGGCGTTCCAACAAAAAAACACCTTTGAGAAATAATATATAGAGATAGACTATATACGGAATTGACTGCATGTTAACAGAATGACACATCCAGTGGTGTATTGAGCCGGTTTTAAGGGATAGATCGCGTGCCGCCCGAGATTTATAACTCAATCCAGCAATCAGCGAAACGCTTAACTAGCTGACGATAAGGTGTCGGCATAGATTGCCCCCGTCTATTTACTGATAAGTAGGTATTAGACCTATGGACTTCGGATTTGTGTTCCGCAGATTACACCATTATTTCGGAAGGAGTCGTAAACTTAAGTATATCCAGCAATCTATTTCGTTGATTTAGGGCCTATTTCACAACTTATAGTAAAATTGTAATCGCCAAATAAAGCATTAAACAGTAATATAAATAGTATGTATTTGACATATTATCATGGTTCTTAGTGAGTAATCAGCGCTGCAGCGTGGTGACTTTGTATTATATACTTTACTCGCTATCCCGTGCGGTTTTACCTGCGTGCATATTACTTCTTCACTCCCGTGTTTCATACAAAGTTTAACCCCCTTATTGTAATGTAAATTTCCAAAAATCCTTTCTTAACGGACACCTACATTACACAAAATATATGATGATCACCACCAATAACATTGGGAATATAGATGTTTGTTAATCAATCACGCCTTAATGGCTGAACGGATTTGGGTAAAATTTGTGGCACGGGTAGAGCATGATAGAGCATGACCTGGACTAGAACATAGGCTACTTTTATCCCAGCAAAAGACATTCACGTGGGTGGAGCCGCGAATAAAATCTAGTCATATATATAATATCAGTTTAGGGTATCTATGAAGACAATGTGCATTCCACGAGAATGCGCGTACTTCTAATTCTGAACTCCGTGTTGTTCTTATTGCTATAGGTACGCGTTTTATGCAATTGTATAGATGCATTTTGAGCTATACGACGAAGTCAGTAGCGACTGTTTCCATACAATTTAATACAAAGCGGACGTGTCGCTATCGCCTGACTAGCGTTACGCGTTGCGGTCTCTGTATCTCGGCCGCTTACCTCAAAACTAACCTTTAGTACTACAAAACAACAAGACTACTAGTTTAAGGATAGCGATAAGAAATTCTTGCAGCGGTGTGGTTGGAGTACGCGCCTTTTCGTGTAACGTACAAACTATATCCCGACTTTTGTCGACAACAGTTACCCACTGATCCAGGGAAATTTTTGAGATTTTTGTCACTACACTCAAAGGTTGACCACTCCAGCTGTCAATTAACCGCTTGACTGCACTTGATGCGGGCCACTAAGCCATGAGGCCCTCATGACTTATTTCACTTGCGTCTGTAGTATTAGAAGCAATGGATTTAATCGCCAGTTTCACCATCTAAGAGTAAATGCTACTTATCTTATAAAATATGACACGTTCAAATACAGAAATTACACTGGCAAGTACGTTATTCATTATTCTTAGGACCTTTTTTTATTTTATTGCATAGGCCGGCAAACGAGCCAGTGGGTCACCTGTTGGTTAGTGATCTCCACCGCCCATGTACGCCCATAATACCAAAAGAATCATGGGTGCGTTGTCGACCTTAAAGGAAAGGGATAATTAAGGGATTGGAATGGATTTGAGCCTTCGGATATTCGGATAACAAGCCGCTACTTTACGTCGGTTTTCTGTGAGACAGTGGTAACGACCCGGATGACCTGTTTCACAATATTCAAACCACCAATTAACGTATAAGTATTTTTGAATGTACTTACAAATCTATGAATTTGCCGTTTCGTACAAAACAGTTAAAGTATTTTTTCCCTATGTACGCCCACAATACCAGAAGAATCATAACAATCAGAAGAAAAGGGATAATTAAAGGAGTGGGAAGGGGGATTTGGGCCACCGGATTTCTCACTCACCGTACGTAACACAGAAGCAAGCTGCTACATTACGGCGGTTTTCTGTGAGACTGTGGTAATGGCCCGGTCGAGCTGGCCCATTCATGCTGTAGATAAAACTGTTTATAAATAAATAATAAATAAATACACCCAACAGTCACACACATAGTCCTGACCCCACACTAGGATAACCTGTATCGTGGGTATCATGAACTACGAGGGACTTGCGGTCCCACAACACCCAGATGATGACAACACAGAGATGGTTCTTAGCTATGTTTGAATAAAATCTGCCATTGTAATGCGTATGCGGTACGACTGATGTGCTGAGGTTTCGGGTTCGATCCCCGAGTCGGGTACAAGTGATATTGGGTTTTGATAGACAAACATTGAAAAAAAAATGATTAATATCAGTCTGGAGTTTAGAATTGTGCCCGGTATGGCGATAAGGTCACCCCGTATCACATCATGGTATAAGTCGGTAATAAATCGGCGAGATGTGGGTGTATGTGTATCATGTATGTTTTCTGATAGACGTCGGGGGTTTTCTAACGGGTAGGTGACCCGATTAGTGACCATCAATTTAATTATACTTTGTAAGTATAAACTAGTTTATGAGTAGTTATGCACAAATATATAAATATAACACATGTGTCCACAAGTTTATGAAACAAACTTGGTAGTTGGCGTATAGTGGTATGATTTAGATAAGTCGTCCGCTCTCCAAGTTAGCTCTGTTCCTCATAGTACCTCATATTGTTTTTTGTGTCGGTATGTGTTATTAATTTCACGTTTTATGTATTCTACTTCATATCTGTTGTAATATTGTAGAAAAATCCCTCTCATTTGTGTCGAGAGTGCCTGTACACTCTGCTGATTAACGAATGAAGCAATGGCGGAACTAAGTTGCCCTTGTGGGTTGTGCGGCATCGGGCGGCGGGTCGCACCACATATTATTAATTCCTGTCAAATCATGATGGGAAGGCCAACCCTAGCATTAAGCCTAGATATCGCCAGGTAGAAAGAAAGATAGGTCTCTCGCATGCGAGAGTCCGTTTGGTAGATACAACCGTTTTGTCTATTTCTGCCGCCAAATAGTAGGTTGTAAGGATTGTTCTGCTCCGGACATTGGAGCCACTGAAATTAGTGGGCATTACGAGTACCATATTATGTCCGAGGGTGACAAACCTAGTGTAATGCCAAGCAGCACATAGTATTTAAAAATTCGGAGTAGTGTTGCTATTGTTTATGGGAAGTATGAAGCTTATTATGAGGCAATCGAAGTGCTTGTCTCGTCTTTCCGTGTATACTTTTTTAAAACAGAAAGTCGGTAATAAATTAAGTGATGACTCACTATTTCTCAATAATATACACTATAAGGTGACCCTTATAGTAAATAATAACCACTGCCCACAATGCTTAAGGAATCCAGTGTATTTATTATACACATTTTATTACTATAAATACTGTATTCTGTATGCAAGACTTATAAATGTGCGATAAAATCATTCGGAAAGTAAAGCCAACATTTTATTAGCTAATTGTTAACACATATACTTTACAACTAGCTAGCCTTCGCAGTTCTAACTGCGTGAGTTTTACTGCTCCGTTCCCGTGAGTCGTAGTGTGATGACGAATTAAATTTATGGTGTAAATATGACTTCAAACGGTCAAGTTGTTCAAAGGTTATACGATCACATAAATTTTGATAAATTTTCAAAAAAATATATAAATTTTGGTCAAAATAGTTTTTATTACACTTTTATCTACGCAATTATAAACCGAAACATTTATTTGACACAAAATGTGTTTAAATTAATGAAATAAATGAATAAATGTGTTGTGTAAATGTTAGTGAGTTAAGATCAAACAGTACAAAGCGGAGCGGATTAGTCGCAGCCGTTCAGTTTCTGCTCCAACTAGTCCTCACACGGTGCATTACCCTCGTCCACCGCATTCGAGAACTATTTGCTGCCGAGGATCAGATTAATGTTGCCACTTTTCTACTTGTCGTAACCACTCAACTTTTGTCTTAACATCTATTACGGCCAACTGTACTGAAGTAGCCGTATTTTCGAGCAATTGATTTATTTCGTGTTTTAACTTTTCGTTGTGATGTTTGTGAATAAAACATTTATCAATGTGTAAATGAAGGACATGGTGACAATTTCGAAATATAAAGTAATACAGATAGTTTATGTGCTTATAGGCATTTCGTATTCAGTCGCTTCTCCACGACACAAGCTGAATAAAATCACAAAACAACTGAAAGTTTTCTCAAATAAAACAGGATTTAACCCTGCTTTGCCGCCGGATAAAAAAGCGGTTGCTAAAAGGTAGATACGAACCCGTAACTTTCTGCTTCCGTTCACGCGCGGTGGAAAATATTACGCGAAGGTGTAAACGAGCCCCGGCAAGGCCGTTATTGCCATCGTTAAGTTAAAATTTTCTCTCTTGAATAGCAACGTGAATGTGGCACATAAACACAGGCATTTATGTTATTTGCAAGCGAATATTGGGATGAATACAACGTAAAAATATAAAAGCGGCCGTCTCATGAAAAAATTAGATGGTTGTATTTACAAATGTTTCTACGTTCACGTTCGCATCAAAGGAATATTTTTATTTCTTAATTCAACAATCTTCAATTAAATTGAACGGCAATTGTATGTTTACTGTAGCTATTGAATGTTGTCAAATTTATAAATAAAACTTACTGAAGATAGCATGTAGGTATATAACCTAGATGACCTTTTTCATTTGACAGGCAATAAATTATTGTTTGGTGAGTTTCAAGTGACTTATTTTTTCTTATCACACTACAAGTTAATAGTATAATTACCGGCACGATTCGTGAGCACAGATGGACAGAAGTCACGGACGTTGAGAGTCCAATATACGACGAGTATCGACTGATGAACCAATCGGATGATGCGTTGACGCCCCGCCTTCTTTCATTCTGCCAATCTGCATTATAAATGAATGACTTAAAGATTAAGTTTGTATTCACTACTCATGCCGATATCTCTATTTACTACCGGTACCTTTGCTATTCAAATGTATTTATCATATTACTACTTACTATGTCTTGGGTAGGTATGGCGCTTACCATCAGGTGATCACCTTATCATTCAAGCAAATAAAATATATGGGCTATGATCCTAGGAAGTTTTGAGTTCGATTCTAAGGCAATCTACCTGATAATATATAGCAGGGGCGGACAAACGAGCAAGTGGGATACCTGATTATAAGTGATCTCCACCGCCCCTGAAAATCTATAATACGTAAAGGGATAATTAAGTAAGGGAAGGGGAGGGGGTTTAGGGCCTCCGAATACTTCACTCGCGGTAGGAAACCAACAGCAAGCGAATTTTATAAATCCATCAAAAATAAATAAGTTAGAAGCCATTTCAATCGGGTAGAAGATTCTCAAATAACTGATGACGCAAACTTTGACGTCGCCGTGTAAAATGGCCATTACGATTCACGCACCCAAGCAAGATAGTGTGATATCCCCACTTTTCCTCTTACCATATTTATAGTCATTGTGAGCTCATTTCTGAACTAATTTTGATTATGTTTTAACAAAAGGGTTATTTTTGGGTATTATTTTCTGTTGCTTATAAAATCCTACTACTCGGACAGCCTCCGTGGCGCAGCGGGCGAGTAGCCGGTTGCGAAGCGTGAGGCCGTGGGTTCGATTCCCGCACCTAGACAAATGTTTTGTCTGAATCACAAATATTTGTCTCGGGTCTGGGTGTTGTGGGACTGTAAGTCCCTCGTAGTTCTTGATACCCACGATACAGGTTTACCTAGTGTGGGGTCAGGACTATGTGTGTACTGTTGGGTGTATTTATTTATTATTTATTTTATTTATTTATAAAAGTGAAAGTTTGAATGTTTGGGAGTTTGTGAATTTGAATGTTTGTTAGTCAATTACACCTTAATATCAGAATGGTTTTGGATGAAATATGGCAAACAGGTGGAGCATGACCTGGATTAGGACATAGGTTATTTTATATCCCGAAAATTGAAGTTCACGCGGTCGGACCCGTGAGCAAAAGCTAGTAGTGTTTAAAATTTTACATAGAAAACTACCCTATTGATGTATGCTCTAAAACACTACGCTACTTAACTTTCTCATTCCGTCTGACGCCTTCATACCGCGTCGATCTCCACACTGCTACAGTTACTGACATACCGCAGACGACTGGGGCATAACTATAACTACTGCGTAAACTGCGGACCTGTTTCATATTATGTCAACCCACCCGCATCCAGGAATAACCTCAAGAACCAACTCAATTACCCGGCTTATAGTCGTAAAGTATATAACGTGTACAAAGTACCAAGAGTTATCTATTTTTCATTTAATAGTAATTTACAAAAGTGCTATCCTCGGGACATTAACTATAATATCGTCTAAATTTATAGTAATGTATTAACGATACATGCGAGAGCTATAATTTTCATGTGGCAGGTACACTCACAGAGCCGCAAATGTCAGTTGTACAAAACAAACAGGCAATAGAACAGATTTCCCTTGAGAGTGCTACATTACCAGTTTTCATAGACGCGTTGTCCGTAAACGTTCCGAAAATGTACGAAGTTTGATTATCTACCCCGCAATTCCTTGTTTGTTGACAAAATGCGATGAAATATGGAAATTACAAAAGGGAAATAACATTTCTAGGGAAGCACAACAAATGAACATTTTATATTTCAATATTTCAACGGTAGGCAGCGGCCTGGCTGTGCTCTGGCATTGCTTAGGTCCATGGGCGGCGGTAACCACTTACAAGTACCATCAGGTGAGCCGCCTGCTCGTCTGTCTATCTAGGGCTGTATGTGGTTAGTGGTGTCTATGTTGGTGGCCCACTTACACTCCACATATTACTGTACTATATGTATATAACCTTAATTAATCGGGAATCAGCGAGTTTTTATTTATATACGTATATTTATTTATTTATAAACAGGAATAATGAATGTATGTATAATTTGTATGTTCCTTTACTTTAATCAGTAAATCTTCAAGCAAAGATATTATGTTGGTATCTCTCTATTCTAAATAAAAGTAACTGGCGCCGCTGCTGCCAAAAGCTTGTCACGCTATCTCCTCCGAAACCGCTGGGGGTATGGGGTCGAGACCGATACCAATCGATGCAGAATAATGTGGGGAAGAAAGTAAGATATGTCTCATATTCGTCGGACTTTAAGATATTTTTTATTTTATGTTTTGTGGAAAAACATGAGCAACGCCCCTAGTTCATACATAAAATAATTTAACCAATAAACTATATCGAAATTCATACCACCACTTTTGAATAAAACACAACGAATAATATAAATATTTGATTTATTACAAACCGAAAATAATCATTCCACAGCAATACATAAACATAAATTACAGTAACGAAGTTAAAAAGAGTCAGCTTCCAACAGATTTGATAAAATTTATCGATAGACATCGGATTTTTACAGGAAAACACCGCAGTTATTGCGTGAAAACGAAATACGATCGCATGCGAGAACTTGCCAAAATTGAGTGCCCAATTTTGTGTGAACGCATGAATATACTTTATAAGATATTATCGGTTGAAATAGGATGTTCGATATATAAAGATTTTATGTTTTAAACATGTAGTACATACTTATTTTTCATCGTGCGTCGACAAAATAACAGCTAATCTGCGTAGAAGAAACGACAACAACGAGGAAGGGTGTTGTTATAAATAGCAATTGCTATGCTGACCGATATAGCACACGATTCTCCAATATCGGAACCAACTAATCTAGAAGTCTCTTCAAACTTTATTGCCGGTTCGAAGTTATTCATTTCACCTCTTCCCTTCACGTTTTAGGTCCGATATTCAATGGATGGGCGAAGAAGATTTTTTTTAAATCCTGGCTCGTTAAGGTGACTACGCTATATCTGATGATAGGTGTAGCGCAATTCAAAAATAGAGGCGACCAACAACAGATAATGAATCCATCGGAGATCGGCAGAATTATGCCTGCCTAATTGCTGGTCACACTCCGGTTAAAGGATCCCATGTTGTAGGAAGGAGGAACGTTCATTAAAAAATATAAACGATGTGTTTTATTATATTAATATTTTAAATTTATAATAACCAACAATAATACAATATAATAAACAACGGTAGGCAGCGGCTTTGCTGTGCCCTGGCATTGCAGAAGTCTATGGGCGGCGGTGACTACTTACCATCAGGTGGCCCGTTTGCTCGTCTGCCTATCCAGGCAGTAAAAAAAAAAAAAAAAACATACAACTTGGTCACTTGTAATTTTGAACCTGGATAAATCTGCAGCTTTTATCTTTAGACAGTTAATAGCTTAAACATAAAATAATGAATACCACAATACCAGCAAATCGCTGAGATGCAGATGATATACTCGTACCTACTGTTTTTAAGTAATTCAAACATATGCAGTACTACTTTAAAACCGATTATAGTTATTCGCTTCAGCAATCTTTGTCTATTTCGGAAATATATACGCGTGATGGCGATGATCTAAATATTAATACATGTTACAATATTAGAAAACGTAGGTAAGTACCATACTTACTTTTCTCTGGAGTGCCGTGCATGTTCGTATGAGAATTGCCGAAAACCATAATAAGTTGTATTATGTAGAGTTTAAAAATATGGTCTAATAATAAAAGTAATTACTTTTCTTCTATAATTAATTAATTTTATTATTTATATTCTTATTCGTAATTATTTACATTTCATTGACTGTCTTGCTTGAGCATTTGTGATGCGTACGCGGTACGACTCTTGTGTTTTAAAGGCTCGAGTTCTATACCCGGGTCGCGTAAAAGCGACTTTGGTTTTTTCTATATCGTAATGCTTAGTATCAACCCGAGAGTTTGGAATTGTGCCCGGTATGATGATAGGCTCGCCCACTATAACATCATGGGACGAAAAAAAGCTTGGCGAAATGTGGGTGTACCTACTGGCTACTAGGGAATCTGACAGATGTGAGTGCGTATGTATGTAATTTTTTACTATTTAAATGATTACAGTTTCAACAAATTGCCGAGGATAAATAATAAAATATTACAGACTGTAAATTGTTTCCAAAGAATAGTAATGGTCTTATTGCCTTTCAAAACTAGGGCAAAAAAACACATTATTAAGATTTTAATAATTCATATTGTATTAAACTTGGTATTGTAATATTGGTACATGAATAATAGAATATTGGAACGAAAAGTTTTCTTTGAATGTTAATATTCTATTATATTGTAGATAAAAAAAACGCTATTTTCCCAAGTTTTTTTCACACATAATAGTCAAGAACCTACTTAATATAAATTAAAGTACGTCCAGACTCTCTTAATAATTAAGATAACGATGAAATTAATGAAGCCATTACTTAATAGTTATTGACATTAAAGAAATGAATGTATGCTTGAACTGCCCTGGAGATTGAGTTTGGTTTTTTAGATAACGTTATTTTTAAATATAGTCTAGAGGGCGTGAAGCGTGGATATTATGGTAATTAGAAAGAATTGATCCCTATGATTGACCCCTTTGATCGGTACGATGAAAACAGAATTGGTTTTTACCCAATTTGACCAGTTCTAGTCCTGGGTCGGACAAGAGTTTATATATCAAAATCTAGTAGGTACCTAATTACTAAGTTTTAAAAATAAAATAAAGTTTCTTAAAGGAAAACCTCTCATCTTTAATATTTCAAATAGGTACTTGCCATGTATTGTAGCATGCGCGTGGGACGCCTGTATAACAAAGCTGATAAAAAAGTCATGGGCATTCCGAAAATTTCCTAAAAATGACGTGAAGGTAAATACATTTACTGATTCTGTAAAAAGGTCTAAGACAGGTAGAAGGGATTTAATGACATCTTTTGAGGCTGGATATTTGATACCCCTTTAGATCTTGAAGTCAGGCAGTGGGTGTCAGCTGCCCACTTATCTTATCTCTTTGTATATACTTAAATCCATTATTAAAAATAACTGTATCTGCTTGCAATCTATAGACATTAACTTTTATGTAATAAAGTTGATTTTGAACGTTCATTAATTTTTGTTGCGTGTATGTGTGTTGTTACCTTTGCATGTGTAAGTAAGTGGAGCCGTATTTTTGTCAGATTCATATGAGAGTTATCGTTCTAGTTATCTTATTTCGATGCTTTCAATCCCCGATTTCGTTCCTTTAGGGACGGGTATTTTTCTCAGAATCAAACCAACTTTGAGTCATATCCGATCGAATAAAGAATAAATTATCAAATATTGATCACTCTATGAAAATAATACGTACTATAAAAATGATATGTTTGGAATTAAAAAGTACCTAAGTAATAAAGACGAGTTTTACACCATAACGTAACTACTAACTATCCAAACGTAACTTCCACCATTCTGAGCAGATAGTCAATTGGAATGCTTTTAATCACAAATTAAAAACTCCAACTATCTTACGGCGCGTCATAAATGTAAGGACATTAAACTTACGATTACATACACGAAGGAAAATTATCTTTTCTTATTAGAAAATTATCCGCATCCCAAGTGGAAGGGAACGTATTAGGTAAACAAACAGTTTGCTCCCAGCTCGTGTGTACATAGGACGTGGCGGACGAATTGCGTGGCGTATCGCAGATGTAACTCGAGTGTGGCGGGAGGACGTAGCGTGGCCGTGAATAATAACGTTATGTTTCACCAATAGCATTCATTGGAATCGAAAACGTACATTTCATAAAAAATATATAAATAAATAAATTTATTTACCCTCATACTTACAACAGAACAATCGTTACCAGTAGGCCAATTCTCGTAATATTAAATGTTCAAAATATCATTCCGTTCTAGTATCAGCCTCAAAATAGTTGCAAATGGCATTCTCTTAAACCAATAATCAACGTCAAATGTGAACATAGATCGTAATGAGATTGAATATAGAATAAAAGTTGACTGAAGCCAAAACGGTATAATGCTACTGCTAATGCTAGGTGCAGTTGACGTAGATTATTGGTTTAAGAGAATGCCATTTGCAACTTTCTTGACGCTGAGATTAGATCGGAATGATATTTTGAACATTTAAAATTACGAGAATTGGCCTACAGGTCCGAGTAATCAAAATTTGAGTTAGTTAACTTAAAACATAAAAGAGGAAGTTTTGTATTCGACCCCGTATCTCCAGCGTTCCTAAAAATACTGATTATTCTATTTTAATCAATTCAAGAAACACAACATGGCAGGGATTGATGCTTGATGTAAAGATAGCTTTACATCATGGCACAACTAAGCTTGGTGAACCATGGTTGCAATTGTTGCATCTCTACCTACACCTTCGGGTATACGGGCGTGAGAGTTTATGCAAATGAGTGTATAATAATGTAAATTAACCTAGTCTTTCAGAAATAAATACATCTTCTACAAGACCATATAACGGTCGATTTAAAATTCAAATAGAAATGGCATGCCATTTTACTTTAGTTGTGCTAAAATATTAATCAAACAATAGATATATCAAAATCCACATAAATACTTAATAAAAAACAAAAACCCTAAATTTGGCGAAGGTACACACTCGGAATGCCAGTAATTTGGCTGTATCTATGTGTGAAGGTGAAAATTCATGCGGTATTCGGGTAGCGAGCACAGCGGGTGATAGCTGATAAATTGATGGGCCTGTACGTGCCTGGTCCCCACACGGTTTCGTGCTAAGTCAGCGACGCCGCAAATATGAAGTCATGCGTGGATGCCCAATACGTAATATTCGATACCAAATTGACATTGGCGTATTGTTTATCGTGAGTCACGACACGGTTGACTTTACACTTTAACTTAACTACTGACATTAACTTAATCGTTAAAAATACCCTACGACATTAGAAAATCATGTGTAATTTTTAAATACATATACATACATACGCACTAACGCCTGAAATCCCTGAAGGGGTAGGCAAAGGTGTAACCAGTACACCCATACTTTGCGGAACATATCTTCGTCCCATGATGTGATAGGGGGCGAGCTGAACAGATTTTTTCAGACTTGTAAAGAACCATCTAGAGTAAACCGAAACTTCCTAAAGAAACCGGCCAAGCGTGTGTCGGACCACGCACAGTGAAGGGTTTCGTAGTGTAACCGAAAATATTATTATCTCATATCTCAAAAATGGAATCAAAAATATACAACCTAGCTTATTGAAACCAATTTTCGTTGGAAGTACATATTAAGTTAAATTACTTTTAAGTTTAATTATGAATTTATTATTATTACTCTCTTCTACTTTTTCCAGAATTTGGGCAACATTTTGGGGTGAAAACAAATTCAATACGTGTATTGAAAAACGTGCCTCTCGTGGGAGGCAGTACAAAATGCCTTTGAAGAGTTTGTTGCCTCTCGTCCAGCCGATTTCTTTGAACTTTGTAGTGTAGAACGGAGCAGTAGTATGTATGTAAGTGAAATCGCGCGGGATAGTATGTTAATGAAGGTAATTAATACCTGTAAACTAAAGACTGCCTCGATGGCACAGTAGTAATGCGTACGCATTACGACTGAGGCTGACGCTGAGGTCTCGGATTCGATCCCCGGGTTGCTTAAAAATGAATCTGGAATTGTGTCCGGCATGGTGATAGGCTCGACCCTTATCACATCATAGGACAGAGATACGCTCGGCGAAATGTGGGTGTACTGTTTACACCTCTGCCTACCCCTTCGCGGATTACAGGCATGAATGCGTAAACTAAAGATTTGATGAGCCAGATAAAAGTTTGGGTATCTCCGGCATTATAATTTTACGCTGAACAAGCAAACAATCTGCCAAGTTTGCAAGAATCAGAACTCGTCAGTAGGTACTTCCTTTTTGGTCAATCAACACTACGAAAACATTAATTTTATTTGCACAAGTTATCTTTCACGTAAATTATCAGTGGTAGAGCTACGCTGTAGACAGTTTTGTCTACATCATAAATGGGGCGGCTCGACCGGATTGTTACCACTGTCTTATGAAAAACCAGCGTGAAGCAGCAGCTTGCTGTTGAGATTCGTACGATGAGAGATATATCTGGAGACCCAAATTCTGTTCTCCTTCCCAATTCTTTATTCATCCTTTTCCTTTCAAGTCGGCATCGCGTCCATGATTCTTTAGGTATTGAAGATTTTCATGGGCTGTGAAGATCACTTAACATCAGGTGATCCACTTCCTCGTTTGTCGACATTTATTCTGACCTAAAAGTAGCTTTGTCGAATTGTTGGCTAATAAATTACCCCAGATCAATATTGTTAACAACTATACCGCTTTACGAGTAATATGAAATGGTTACATTTTAATTCTCATCAAATATGTTACGTCAGTTCGTTTCGTGGAAAATATCTGGAATCGACCATTTTTAATTGATGTTAAAATAACATAAAGCTTGTTTTTCATCTTCATAATAATTATGGGCTATTTGAGTCCACTAATAGTTCCATTTGAATAAACATCGTTATGTTCATATTTTGCCAGCAGTTACACGCTTTATAAAATGATTGAATTCCATAACAAAGGGTTAATTTATTAGTGGGAAAAACGCCTCCTGTCTGTGGGCTAACGTTCCGATGTGACCCTTATCAATTCACTCATGTCTGGCCTGCATCTGTCCCTCCTTTAATATGTATAACATTATATTTCAGTATAATATCGTGTGGGTAAATTGTGGTTTAACCCTACACTGATTTTGAAGCCCCATTTCCAGAATACTTAATAAAATTTATCTCACTTGTCTTTACATCACATTTTAGGACTCCCTCGACTGAGGAGTGGCAAGTAAGTCATTTTTTATTTATGATACTGAAGTCACAAGGAATAACATCATGTACCGACCGCGATGTACCTTACATTCGAATTAAGTAATACAACAATTAATTTATTTGAGGTAGATAACTCACTGTAATCTCCGAAAGTGTAGGCAGAGGTGTATTCAGTACACCCAGATTTCACCGAGGTTATTTCCGTTCCATGATGTGATAGGGGCGAGCCTATCGCCATACCGGGTACAACTCTCTGGAATTTAGGGGATGATACTTAATTTTCGGGATGATATTGAGCATTTCGTAAAAGAATAACCCAATATCACTTTTACCCGAGTCGGGGACCGAACTCGAGACCTCAGCATAGCAGTCGTAACGCGTACGCTTTACTACGCCACCGAGGCTGCCAGGCAAGTAAATTTAATATAATATAAAAAAACCGACCAAGTGCGTGTGGGTCCACGCATAGTAAAGGATTCCGTAGTGTAACCGACAGTAAATTATTTAAACCATTTTTCGTTGAAAATGCCTTCTAAATTATACTACCTTGAATATATCACATTTTCAACTTCGTAGCCTAAGAATTAGAGCACACATTTTTCACGACTTTAAACTCGTATGTCTCACGAATAATGGCTTAAGTATATAAAAAATTGCTTAAGTATATAAAAGTGTTTATGATTCTTCTGATATTGTAGGTGTACATGGGCGGTGGAGATGACTTACCATAAGGTGACCCAATTGCTAGTTTGTTGACCTAAGCTATAAAGAAAGGAAAGATTACTTTAAAGATGCCGATTACATTTTCTTCGTGCTTATACAAATTCACTTTTAAACTATAACTTACAATCTGAATCAGATAATCTGTGTATAAAGCAAATACTTCTTAACAGTTTTAAATAGACGCCTCGAGCAGCAAAGTTCTAGTGCTGGATAAGGGCAAGAACGGCATTTTTTTTTTATTAGCTTAAATGACGAGACGAGCAGGTCGCTCGCCTGATGGTAAGCGCCACGCCTGCTCATAAACAGAAGCAATGCTACACATAACTTTAAATAAAAAACCACTGCATCACACTGGACTGCACTCGTCACCCCGAGGCATAAGATGTTAAGTCTCATAATGTCCAGTAATTTCACTAGCTTCAATGTCCTTCAAACCGGAACACAACAGTGGTTACACACTGTTGCTTGGCGGCAGAAATAGACAAAGCGGTGGTACCAACCCAGTCGGCCTCTCGCATACGAGGGGCCTACCACCTTGTGTGCATACAGCCACATAGCATTAAGATATACTTCTTTCTTTCATATATCATTCAGCGGCTTCGAAACACATGGGTACAGTAACTAAAGATATTTGCAACTCGTTATGCAGCGCCGCCTGCATTGAAGTTACTGTGACTAAGCTCATTAAATATCAGTAGAACTTTTGCATGTAGGCAGCACAGGAAAGTTGTTTTCGCTCCGACTTTAATAAGTTCCCTGAACAAACCTCAAAATTGTAATAGTTTTTGAATTGGATATCAGACATGGAATATTTTAGTTGGGCAATTTGTATATGAACTTGTATGATAGTCAATGATTATTATGTATTTTTAATAAGGCCTTGTGTATAATTAATAAAATGATATTGCCAGTAACTAAAGTTGTCTTGTTTCATTTAATTAACGTGATTAAGTATTTATGGGTCTTCACATTTATGATCGTTTACTTATAATTGGTTCCAACGGTTCGATTTTAGTTGATCAACTGACTTGAATCAACAAAATTTATATGGATTTCGTTGATAAATTCAAATGAAAGTCTGTTGAGACTGTTCGAATAGCATGCGATATAGCAATGATTAAGTAAAATCAACCCGTGGAAACCCGCTTTTAGGTTTAATTATTATATCTATTCTAGACTGCCTCGGTGGCGTAGCTATAATACGTACGCGGCACGCGTACGATTGCTGTGCTGAGGTATTGGGTTCGATACCCGGGTCGGGTAAAGTGATATTGGGTTCTTCTATCACGAAATGCTTAGTATCAGCCCGTAGTCTGGTATTGTTCCCAGTATGGCGATAGTCTCGCCCCCTATCACATCATGGGACGAAGATACGCTTGGCGAAATGTGGGTTGCACATCTGCCTACCCCTTCGGGGATTACGAGCGTGGCGGGCGGCGGTGGCATGCGGGCGGTATGTATTTCCGATTTTTAGCTAAAATATCACTTAAAACTAATATTAATATGTTTGTTCGTGCATGTATAAGAAAGGAAGTTTAAACTTCGTTATGAAACTGTAGAGAATGGTTCGCTTGCTTTGACCCCAACATACAAACTTATACAAATATACACACAACAGCGTCGCCGACAACACTGAATTGCGGTGAACTGACGTTTTAACATTTTTAATTACTACTTTTCTCTGGGGCACAAAGTTGGCAAATGTTTCTGATAAACAATAATTACGGCCGTTTCAAATTAGGAAGTTAGAAGAACTTTACGATGTTCAGAGCAAACATGAAACTCAGGCCAGCGCTTGGCTAATTAGTTAAGTTTATAAATTTGTTACCTATTTGGTATGCTAAGTGCCAGAGAAAGTTGGAGCCTTTATAGACACCATAAAAGAAACCTAAAATTACGTTTGGAAACACAATTTTTCCCCAAAGCAAAATAAATGTATAGCAGTTTCAAAAATCACTTTGAAAAGTTTATTATGAAGATTATTTTACTCTCGATATGAAATATAGGAGTATTTCAGTTATAAAAATACAGCCTTTTATGGTCTGTTTGACTCCAAATTTTTATACGTCGTATATTAATATTTTATTGGGTAGAAACAATTAATTTTTCTATTGAACATCATAAAATAATTTTATATGTAATTTGCTATATGTTTAAAGTTATGAATAAATTTGATCGGTACAAATACTACCTAATTCCTTTAAAACCTTTACGATTTATATATGTATGTATACTTATGTATGTATTGAAAATGAATTGAATTATACACAAAGTACGAAAACACGGAGAAGAAAATACATACAGAGTAACTAACTGAAGGAGATTTCAATTGTTGCATAGTAATTTTAAATTTAGCGCGTAGGTGACATCTAGTTAGTACATGACGTGCACAAGCTGAATAACAACTGTTAGCTATAGTTCATAGTATGCAGAAGATACATTCTGACATTCAAGACGCGTTTGAATTTGGCAAATGACAGACAAATTGGCTAGCTGTGAACGTGACATATGGCGGCGACACCCACAACCCAACAGTAACGTGAACTGAAACTTACAAGCCGACCGCTCTGCCTGGAAATCGAGTTCACGCACGACAATAACAATTTACTATTCCAAATGCATCAAAAATTATCTTGAGATTTGGATTAAGAACCTTTATTCATTTTAGCTGTGACTAGATATACAACGTGTTACAGAAATGTGTTGTCATATTTAATTAAAGGTTGTGAATTACATCTGATAATGGGCCTAACCTTAGTAAAAACATAATTAAATTTCACGCTTATTTTATTTACTCATTTATTAACCGATACAACAGCTATCATCACATCACTATTAATTATTTTATTACCTCTACACAATCTCTATACATCACTGCGCGTCTAGTAATCGCTTTTTTAAATAGCTATAAACGTCATGGTCACTTAACTCTTTTAAAAAAGAAACTATTTTATTTATGTCAATCGTATTTGGTACTACGGGGATAAAATATTTATATCATATATATTTTTATTTGTCTATACGTTACTTAAATTTGACCACACCTTTCTGTAACACGCTGTACAGCTTTCTGCACAGTTACAAGTTACAACCTGGCGATGTGGTTCAACTTTTATATAAGTTGCGTTTTCCTCTATTGCTTGCATGTAATAATGACGCATGCAACATTGCATGTATCAAAAGCGTGGTATTGAACCCGTCTTCGCATACAGTGTCCGTAGTACAAGATTTTGCGAGTTATTCGATAACTGTCACGTCATCCACAATACGACAATATGTATGCAGATCCATAGAGCCCTCTTAACAGAGCGTATTAGAAATGTACGGTGATCCGAGAGGTATATATACTTCAATGGACGACACAAGTTGAATATTAAAGCGCACTTGTGGATGACATCTATGAAGTATTTTTAATTAAATTCTACACACATTCTTCAAGACAGGAATTATAACAATCAAATTGTTTACAATTGATTGCTACAAAATGTTTGTGTTAACCACAAATATATTATGTTTTGGATCTTGATGTTTTCTCACCAGAGGGGTTGATATCAGGCAGACGGCCGGTTGTAAAAACTATATGTAATTTTTTTCTGTAACATGTGTTAAAAAGCATGTTGCGCCGCCCCTGCAAATGGGACAAGCCAAGTAGAGGAAGAAAGGAAGACGTGTCGCCTTATTAATTTCCAGCAAAGACGAAATATTTGTTAATCTACACATGCAAGTCAGTTTTTGGATAGAATCATTTGCTTTTAAGCTGATATGTCTCGCTTTATGACGAGAGTCGTTATTATTTTTCTAGTGCTCTAAACTTTCTGAAATTATTTTACATTTCTTTTGTCTTTAAAAGTCCTTCTGCAAATTGCAACGTAATATGTCTATTGACCCCTTTGACATAATATTGTAGCCGAGTACAGTACGAACTCGAAACTTCGAAGATCAAGTTTGGCAGCCACTGACATTACCGCTCTTAAAACTACATTAAGCTAATTTGTAAACATACTTAATGTACTAAATTAGGAATGAGAGTATTACTAAATAAACTTGTAATATATTTTAGCCCAACTGCAAGTCAATCTCAAAATAATTTAGACCTAAAACAAGATAAAAGTGTGAACTAATGTGATTATCTTGCGCATTATATTGCGCAAACCGTAATTAAATCACGAACTGAATGAGACGGTCAAATTAGATTTCTCAGAACGTTCTGACTTTTCTTTCAAAATTGAGATAAATATGGAATACTAATGTGAGCAAAAAAGCCCAAAGACAATCTTTCAAATAACACCTAAGAGTTATTTTATTTTTAACCGACATAATCATTTCGTTTTTCTTTTTATGTTTATGTTTTTTTACTTTAATATTTTTGTTTTATATTCTTTGTGAAGCTTATGGCTAATTTTACAAATTAGTTTGTAACTTATGTAGATATATGCCAATTACATGCTAACACATGTGCAAAATATAGTCCTCCACATTATGGAATTAACAAAAATAGTTAAAAACTACGAAAGCAACATCGATTTTGAAATCTATCCTATCGATTGAATAACAGCATTACGCGACAAATGTCGCAAAAAGATACCCACGTGCTATGTTGAGCAGGAACAGAAATTCACGCGTGCGGAGCCACAGCTAGTGTAGTATTACAATGATAAGTAATGACAGGATAGTATTAGCCATTCGGCAAAGCTGTCGGTAAACAATATTTTCACTACAGCATGAACAGTTCACACATAGTAATCTAATTACATAGTCGTAGAAAGTCCCACACACAATGACTAGGTCGCAGCCGCGTATTTGCATATACGGCTAGTCATCAATCAAAAATGTTGTACCATTACTTATTCAGTCCTACTTTGTTCGCATGTCTGGCTGCTGACATTTTGCGAGATTGTAATTATTTTGAGTGGTTCTGGCCAGCTGCGATCAAGTCAACAGTACTCGCGAGTGTTAACGCTATCTGATGTATGCGCTTCTTTGCACTGCGCTTTCTGTTTACCTTTTACTGCTATCATTCATTACTTAAGAGATGTACAACACTTTATTCTGTGCTGTAGCATATAATCAATTTTAATGTAGTAAGTATTTATTCTCTGCAGCAGTTCAAAAAACCTTTCCTATAATTTGGTACTTCTTAATATTACATTGGTAATACTATCGTATCTCAGTATATAGGTATTTTTAGCAGACTAACCAAATGTATTTGTCATAAATCACAGATCCTATCCACCGATCGTTAATATTCCTCTAGGATAGTATACCTACGTGAAACGATAGAAATATAAAAACATAAGCATTTCAATCGAGAGGATGGATACATTTGTCAACAACTTGGAATCTAGTCTTCAGTAAGGTGCAAACGACGCCGTAGTGATCTAATCGGTCAAGATATTGTGAGCGTTGTATGTTCAAGTACTGACAGTAGGAAGGTATATGAAGGAAAAGATCAAGTGAGGTTAGTTCCCACTACTACCACCACTAAGCCTCTACTAAAATCCCCACTTCACAAAGACGCCGCTGAGCTCGCATCAGTCAACCTGTGACCACGGCCAATGCAACTCGGTGGAAACGTTGGAAAATAAACAAATTGGTATTTATTCCTCTATAAGTTCTTACGATTATGACTGGTACAATAACAAAAAGTATTTGAAAATTACAAAACTCTTCCAACTACATGCGAAACTTCTAGAAATAGTTAATACACGTCTTATTTATTTTATGATTAATGGACTAGCAGAGGCTCAAAAACATGTTTTCACTTTCAGTGATTTATTACACTGCTCTAATACTTGTGGAGTGAAACAGAAAAGTATTAAAAGACTCCACGATCAATATCTGTCAAAGCGTAAAAAAATCAATTAAACCGACTCGAAAAATCTTTTATTGGATAAACGGAAGGCGTGAGAATTGAAAATTGTATGAAAAGAGATTTTCTATACGCTACGAAAGCGGTGTTTTGTTAATGGAAATTCTTTTAGAATTTATTGATTGAACATTGGATGGTGTTCAATGTTGATGAATTCATAGATGTATGATGATTCTAGAAAATATTGGATAGAAATATATTTTGTAGGTTTATATTAAGTTTTCTAACAAAGACATTCCTATAACATCAAAGGGCTTCAAAAAAGAGAAGTTTGCAATTATTATTAGGCCCAACGCCAACCTCAACTGCACGAGGTACACTCTGCTGATTATCAGACCAGGTAATGGCGAAACTAGGTTCCCCTTGCAGGTTGTGGGGGGTCACATGTCCCATGTAATATTAAATACCGTTTATGGTACAAGAAGGCGGACTCTTATACTTAAACCGGGATAACGCCAGGCAGAAAGATTATTATTAACCGACAAGCAAACGGAGAATGTTCTGAACGGAGGAGACTGCGTGATCTGTACTGACTGACTGATCGTAATGCGTATGCGTTACAATTGAGGCCACCGCTGAGGTCTCGGGTTCGATCCCCGGGTCGGGTAAAGTGGTATTGGGTTTTTCTAATACGAAATGCTCAGTATCAGCCCGGAGTCTGTGCCCGGTATGGCGATAGGCTCGCCCCCTATCACATCATGGGACGGAGATACGCTCGGCGAAATGTGGGTGTACTGGTTACACCTCTGCCTACCCCTTCGGGGATTACAGGCGTGAGTGCGTATGTATGTGTTGAATTTGAACTCGCTGTTTTCTAGAAATATGTATAGGTACTCAATCCATGATATACAATTCCCACATAAATAATTACAAAATAGGCTGCAAAAACTCCTCAAAACAAATCATTTCAAAGTTTACCATAAACATATTTTTTGGGCAAAATAACTCAGCGAGTTTGATAATTCTTTCACTGTGTAGTAAAAATATTTTTGTTACAAAATATAAACTGACTCAAAAGGCTAAAAATCGAATGCCCAAATTAACCAATTTTGAGTCGGCTCTAAGCAATCATTGACAAATAAACTGCAACAGCACCAACTCAAAATTGATTAATTTTGTTTTTATCTTCGATAGTGTTTTATTTTATTATTTATGTTCAATTTGGTGAGTGAATTTAATTAAATGTTCTAATTTTTTTTGGAAATCATTGTAAATATCGGTACGATATACGATATCTGTGCAAAGATTGAAAATGACAATAAACGAAAAGCAGTCGTCCAGACGGCTATACAATAATGATGCAAGTAAGTCGTCGCTTTTATAAAACCATTGTAAAGCACTCGCGTCCTGCAGCTAAGCTGTTAATCCTGGCGGTTCGCCCGATCCGGGACGCAACCAGCACGACCACACCACGACGGCTAATTGATTGTACACGACAAAACATGTAGAAAAAATCTCAACCTGGATGAGATTTTGTTTAGAACGTACATTTTTATTTTTAAACCAAAGTTAAAGCAACACTTCTGGAATGGGTCTTGCATTTTTTATTTTTCTCGTAAACTGAAGGCTATTTGTTTTTAGTTAAGGCGTTACCGCTCGGTAGATATCCCAATCCTTCATTCGATATAATTCTGACGATAATAGCGGCGCCGTACGATGGTACTTGAAACAATTTACAATAGTGATTTATTAGGGGGTTGCAAGAATTGCAATTTCTGCAACAATGTGGTGCGAATTGTTATATTAGAGATAGTTTAAATGTTTTCAGAACTTTATGAGCGTGCATATGTCCCGAGGGTTTAGGCACATAATGTTCCTATCTCAAAATATCCTTTTCTCAAAATATCCTCCTCTCGAAATGCCTTTTTTTTTTTAAATTCCTTTCTTAAAATATTGCAAAGTAAGCTTCAGAAATAAACCGAAAAAACATCGATTCCGTAGTTTTAATTCAGTAAACATTTTCATTGGATTGGTACATACATATACAACGTGTTACAGAAAGGTGTGGATGACCACACGTAACGACCCTTTAATATGAATTAAAGGGTTGTTACTCGTTACATGCAACTTGAGAATGAGTATGTATGATGTACCATATCTTACCAAAATCTAGATATCCTATAATTTCACGCTAATTTTAATGACTCTGATCTATTACAATAGATAAGATCGATTACATACCAAAAAATAAGTAAACTGTGTGAGCAAGAATAACAATGCTGGAATGAGCCAAAGCTCAGCTATTTATCATTGAGTGTTATCCAAAGTTACAAACAGATGATTGATATGATTTGGTAAAAAAAAACTTTATTTATCTCCAATCAATGCAAAGCAATGTAATCCCGTTTGATATTACGGCATAGTGTATAAAGAATGATTAAATTTGACCACACCTTTTTGTAACACATTGTAGATAGCAAATTTACAAAAAAAAGAATCTACAGCATTAATGGGCCGGCTCGACTGGATTATTACCAATGTCTTACAGAAAACCGACTTAAAGTAGCGGCTTGCTGCTTCGTTTTTTACGGTTAGTGAGGTAACCGAAACCCCAAATTCCCTCCCCTTCCCAATGCCTAAATTATCTCTTTTCTTTACAATCGGTAATGCGTTCCTGATTCTTCTGATATTCGTGGGCAGTGGATACAACATACTATCAGATGCCTTATTTGCTCCTTTAACCGCCTATCCTATAAGAAATATGGTGGTAGGCTCACTTCATGGGACAAATATGAGTTCTGCAGACAGTGGGTGTACTAGTTGAACTCTAGATGGTAGGTCCCTCGTATGCGAAAGGCCGCCTGGGTTGGTACCACCGCTTTGTCTATTTCTGCCACAAAGCTACAGTGTGTAAGCACCGCTGTGTTTCGGTTGAAGGACAGCGAAATTACTGGGCATTATGAGACCTAACATCTTATGTATCGGGGTGACGAGCGCAATCCAATGCCATGCCGTGTTTTTTAATTCAAATTTCAGTGTTGTGTTGCTTCTGTATATGGGCAAGCGTAGCGCTTATCATCAGGCGAGCGTCCTGCTCGTCTCGTCTCATCACCTATCTCGTCATAATAAAAATATTTTTATTGCCGATTCCTTCGAGGATACAGTTGTGAGCTTATAAATGTTATGTTAGCCGGGTGGGCCGTTGATCCATAACCCGACACTGTTATTACCTGTTAGCGAGCTTGACATGAACACTATACTTGATAGAAACCCTTGAAAATACCTTAGATTAATTACATTAAGGTAAACTGAACGCGGCACGTAACGGTTCATGTGAACATAGGCGGGGTGGAAAGTAAAACAGAACAGAAAGGGTAACACCAACAATATCCCGCTACAACACTCGTCGCAGTCATAAATCATTGTTGTATACGTAAACTTGAGTAAAATAAACATCGTCGAAACTAATTAGTGTAGAAAATTCACGTGGGACCAACAGGGTAATATGGGAGAAGCACAGTTTGATGTTGCGCTCACAAAATTAGGGAAGTTTAGGGCCAAAGTCGCCCTCGCCCGAACAAGTTAATTTAAACTGCCCGAGTAATTTGCAGAGAACCGTGACACTAATTCAATTACTTACAAGGTATGCAAACAACGCGTGGTCTTAACAATTGTCCTAATTTTATTCCTTCACTAAACTTTGCTTACTTGTATGGAGTTAGCCGCCACTTTTCAGCCAACACTATCTATAATAGGAAGAAAGATGTACAGTACTCTTTATTTTAAAAGGATTTTTACATTTTTAAATATTACATTTCTAAAAAATAAAACATTTAAAAATATAAAAGTGTCACCCTCCAATGGTGAGGCCTAGGACACAAGATAGGAAGAAAGATTATTATTATTATCTTGTCTTGCCTACTTATCCATACTAAAATTACAAATGCGAAATAAACTTTTCACGGCTAAACGACTGAAGGAGTTTTAATAAAATTTGGCAAAGAGATAGGGTTTAATCTGAAGACATAGGGTACTTTCAAGAAAGACAATCACATGGGCGGAGCCGCGAACAAAAGCTAGTTACATTTCAACAAAATGTGGAGTTCTAGCGTTTTCAATCATAAATTATTTATATATTTTTTCATAATTCTTTTCGTCACCTATCGTATACTAAATATTAAATAAGCCATATAAAAATATTAAAAAATACAGAGCTAGTAAAAAAATGAAAGTTATAATATTTAAGCATTTGAATTATGGGCTAATTCTATAGGTAAAATATTTAGTTACAGTTTATTTGCAGTCTATAAATCATAAAAAGACAGATTAAGCGCCTGTTTTACCACCTCAGAGTACATGCTACTTATAATAAATAAATAAATAATAAAATAAGACACTTTCAAATACAAGTCAGCAGAATGATAGCAGCTAGGTACCTTCAAAAATAGCTGTCTTATACATTAATTGCTGGTTAAATTCTACTCAAACATTATGAAGTAGGCCCTAAGAATAACGAATTTTACATTAAATACATTCTAGCCGCGAGTAGAAAATTGTTTAAAAAAATTATAACGTGTATTTATATATATGTGTATTTGTATAAATATGAGCTACAATCTACTATTCCCTAATAAAAATAATGCTGAATAATATATTTTTCATGTCCATTTCAAAACCACCATCAGTAAAACTATTGTTCGAAATATCTACGTCGAGTAAAATATTCATGGACTAGGTACGCCCTGCCCGTAAAGCGTTTAAGAGTTAATATTCTACTGTGGGGGAAGACGGCAAAAGCCTTTATAGTGAGGGGATTTGGATGGTTAACCCACTTTCTGCACAGGCAGCTCTAATTTAGTTATCGTGTCGGCCGTTTGTACCTTTGTCAAATTACATATCTGTGCTTATGTTTTACTTATTTACCTGTTCAAAGGCCGGCGGATTGTGAAGTACTTTAGTCCAATTAAAATGTACAATGGACGGAATACCTTGTCGTTTCTTAAATTATAACCCTGTCAAAAATATAAATCCGATATATTTTGTAATATACGATGCTCGGGTATCTTTAATTAAGGTTACTCAATATGAGTTTTGCTAACTAGTTGGTGATGGTGTAGAGGGCCACCCTGGAGGATCAAAGTCTTTCAATTTTCAAGTACAGTATTATAAGGTACGGTGTTGTGTTACAATGTATTCTCTCAAAGCACGTGTGACTTTCAAACTGAAAATGGTTATAAAGATCATATAAAGGATAAGTTTCTAACAGAAATTATTTTTATTTTCTGAGTCATATAAACGTAATAAGTATAGACTTTTATTGTCTTTTCTACACTTGGCTATCGCCCACTGACGCAGAGTCAAACCGTGTTTTCAGCGATTTCGTGTGGTTTCGCACGAGTTTTTCTTTGCTCCATACAATAAAATTGTAAATTACGTGAACATAAGTACATTTAAGACATTCATGCTGTAGACAATTTTGTCTTTTAGGCGAGACCACCTGTTCGTTTCTTCATTCAAGGTAATAAAAAAATCTTATTACGTTTTTTATCTTCGTCTTTGGTTCTTTGCTATACACCTAATAATAATGTACCTTGCTGCCTAATGTCGAGTTTCTAGGCCATCCAGAAGGGTTCTAGGCTTTCGATGAGTGAGTCAGTGAATCAGTGAGTGAAAAATAACACATTTCAGATCTGAATAGCTTTAGAGCTATAATAGGGTTAACTTTGAAATTTAGTATGTTAGAAATAAAATTGAATAAAGTTGTAGGTGTAATAGTTTTTGAGCTTCGGGTGGTCGAAAATAGCTCTAAATGGTTCGCGTAATATTACATACTGCCGGTGAGTCCCTTTTCTTCCTCAAACTTGGCGAACACACTGTCGTGTGTACTAGATACACTTGGCTATATATAGCCCATTGACGCAGATTCGAAGCGTGTTTACAGCATGAATAGGCCGGCTCGTCCGGGACGTTACCAATGTCTTACAGAAAACCGACGTAAAGTACCTACACTATAAAACTTTTTTTTACAGTTGAGGTGAGCAAACTAGAAAGTGGGTCACCTGATGGTATCTCAACCGTCCATAAACACCAATAATTCCAGAAGAATCATAGATGCGTTTTCGGCCCTTAAGGAAACGAATGGGAATTGGGCCTCTTTTGGAAAAGAATATTTGGGCCTCCGGTAATCTCACTCGCTGTACGAAACGCAACAGGAAGCTCCTACTTCACGCCAGGTTTCTGTGGTACTAACCCAGTCAAGCCAGCCTGTAGCTGCAGCCAGCAATATGTAGTAAACGAGGGTTCTATAGCGTGGCTCTACCACTTACAAAAATGTTTTATTGTAGTATTTTGCTGTATGGTATAAGTGGGGTTAATATCCTGTCTCGGTGAGACAGTTGTAATGCGTACGCGTTACGACTGAGGCTGACGCTAAAGTCTCGGGTTCGATCCCCGGGTCGGGTAAAAGTGATATTGGGTTTTTCTATTACGAAATGCTCAGTAGCAGCCGAGTCTGGAATTGTGCCCGGTATGGCGATAGGCTCGCCACCTATCACATCATGGGACGGAAATACGCTCGACGAAATGTAGGTGTACTGATTACACCTTTGCAGCCTAACCCTTCGCAGATCACTGGCGTGAGGGCGTATGTATGTATGTAATATCCTTAATTTGAAGCTAAAAATATTAACACACAAGCTATTGATGCTCACAGCATCGCGCGCCATCATATTTATTATTTATCCCGAGGGAACATTTAATTTTCCCGCTATACAAACATGCTCTGTTGATTCCACACACAAAATGAGTACAAACGTTATATAACCAATGTGTTGCGAAATGGAAAGGTTATTAATATACATAAAAACTTGTTAAGAAAAAATAAAAGCAACGCAAAAATACCAAATAGGTACAATAAATCGAGTGAGTCATGCTGTGGACAGTTTTGTCGACAGAACGAGTTGTCGGGCTCGACCGGGTCGTTACCACTGACTCACAGTAAATCGATGTAAAGTAGCAGCTTGCTGCTGCGTTTCGTACGGTGAGATATCCGGAGACCCAAATCCAGAGGGATTCCCCTTTCCCTTTCCTAATCCCTTAATTATCCCTTTCCTTTAAGGTCACCAACGCACCCATAATTTTTCTGGTATCGTGGGAGTACATGGATGGTGGAGATCACTTACCATCAGGAGGCCAATTCTCGTAATTTTAAATGTTATAAATATCATTCCGATCTAGTCTCAGCGTCGAGAAAGTTGCAAATGGCAGTCTCTTAAACCAATAATCAACGCCAAATGTGAACATAGATTGTAATAAGATTGAATGTAGAATAAAAATTGACTGAAGACAAAACGGTATAATGCTACTGCTAATGCTAGGCGCATTTGACGTTGATTATTGGTTTAAGAGAATGCCATTTGCAACTTTCTTGCCGCTGAGACTAGATCGGAATGATATTTTGAACAATTAAAATTACTAGAATTGGCTCGTTTGTCGGCATATATTATAAAAAACTTAACAATTTTGAGTCGGTGGTATCAATCATTTACTATTAATATACTGTACCACCAACTCAAGTTGTTTAGTCTTGCTTTCTGCTTCTGTTTTTATCGGTTTTATTAATAGGAAAACGTTTTTAGTGAACGAAGCATCAAAATCGAAATGAATGTAAATGTTTAAATCACCGGTTTCTCTCCTTAAGGCTGTAATTATTTCTTCATTTAAACAGGTCAGCACTGCAGTCAACCCTATCGAATACAAAAATAATCATCCAAATCGGTCCACATTTCGCAGAGTTATGCGTGAACATACATAAATATACAGACGAATTGAGAAGCTCTTTTTTGCGTCGGTTAAAAAATAAACCTGCTAAGTGTGAGTCGGAAACACCTACCTAGGTGTTCCGAGCCACCACACAACACATTTTATTAATTCACACAGTCACACTAGGCCTGTTTTTTAACTTTTAACTGACTTTAAAAAAGGAGGAGGTTCTCAATGCTTGAGAAATAAACATAGAGCTTCATTTTATACTAAATTTCATCTAAAACCTTTCCAATGGTCTACTAGCGCAGCCCTAGCCTAACACATGCTACTTTTTATCCCGGAAAAGGCCATGCACGTGGGTGGAGCCGCCAGCAAAAGACAGTACTTTATGAAATAGATAAATGCGTTGACCCATACATGACCTTACTATTAATTCTTCAAACAATAATTCACAGAACGCAAAAGCACCAATTAGATCGAGCGTTAATGTTCAGAATTTACAATCAAAGTTCAACACACGAAAAACCTTAAGGTTTCCCTGAGTTTTGTAGTTTCGTTCATAGTACTAAAAGGCATGGTGTGAATTTTTAATGGAAACATTGTTCCGAGAACGGCGCAACGTGTTGTCCTCGGCTCGGGTCGGGTCACGGATATCTAATGTGACTCGAGAAATGTGCCCTTTAATAAATAAAAAAGTAAAGTGTACGTAGGCGACACAATGCACGAGACTTTCAATGTCACGTTTAGAAATGTGGAATGTATGCTTGTTTTATAGCAAGTCTCGAACGCAAATGAATAAGAAATAGTGAATGCTGTAGGTTTGAGATTAAGATCTGATTTTTTGCTCTCGCATACTATGGACATCGCCTCTCGGCCGTCTGGGTTGGTACCACTGCTTTGTCTATTTCTGCCGCCAAGCAGTGTTGTGTTTCTGTTTGAAGGACATTAATGTCCTTTGAAAGCTGGGTTAATCGAGATGTTGTTTGAAGAAGGAGCCATTAAGATTTTTTTTAAATTGACCTCAGTGTTTATTATAGTTATTTAGTGGTTAGGTTATTATTTTTGTCACAATAAATAACTGACATTTTAATTTACGCATAAAACATAATACCTTATCATGCTGGATTAAATAGATGCCATTTTTATATATCAAGAGAACATTCTCGACGTCTGAGTTCAGTATATAACATTAAATGTTATTAAAACATATACCCACGACGGAATAGATATTCAATTTCCTTTCTCATAGCACGGATCAATTCCCGATCACATAATTCAATTTACCTTATCCCTTGCCGAGAAAATGATGTTACATTTTCGACGATAATCAAATTAATAATTTGTAATGACGCAATTATTTTGACAAGAATCTATTTTCATGGCATTTATCAGACTTAGCATTGATCGGAGAGTAATTTTTTTATGTTCAATATTTAATAGCACATACTATATACAATGTGAATGATTCATTTTAACATCTAGAAATATTGTCGATCAGCTCCCATCATGTAACGGGGCGAGTAGCCGGCTGTGAAACGAGTGGCCGCGGGTTCGATTCCCGCACTGAGAGAAATGTTTGCGTGATCCAGAAATATTTATTTCGGGTCTGGGTGTTGTGAGACCGAAAGTCTCTCGTAATTCCTGATACCCACGACACAGGACTCGTATCTTAATGTGAGGTCAGAACTATATTAAAAAAAACTATGAATTACATTATGAATAAAAATCCAATTCGTAATTTCTAATCAAGGCTGGAATATAATTAAATTACATTATAGACATTTTTATTAAATACATTCTTAATTGACAGTCTCCGTGGCGCAATGGGCGGGCTATGAAACGAGAGGCCGCTGGTTCGATTCCCGCACCAAGACAAAATGTTTGTGTGATCCACAAATATTTGTTTCAGGACTGGATGTTTTCTTCCCAGTGAGGTTGACGTTGGGCAGACGGTCGGTCTTAAAAATTACAAGCCGAATCTAAGTATGTTGCGCCGACTCCACTGCGAGTGGGATAAGGGCAGGTGGAAGAAGAAGAAGAAATTATTAGTAAAAGAATTCATCAAACTTGGCATGAAATGGGATCTAAACTTTTAAACGAAGACTTTTATGAGTTGATAATGCTAAAGTTATACAATTCAATTCCAGGAACTGAACTAACAGACGGCATCAATATGGGTCAAATTCGTTGGGGATATAGAATAATCGCTTATGATCATTTTTCACTGGCAGAATGTGCAATAACGGTTGCGTCGTATGATTTGTGAAAGCATTTTGTCACATTTACCGGACCTTTCATTGAAACGGTGTTAAGGTTGTAACATGGGCTAAATCATAAAAATGTCGAGCTCCAAGAACTTTCTCAGAAATCGACTGACCCAATTTCGATATAAAAATGTAATAGGTCTTTACCTATGAAATGCCGTTCTTTTTTTCTGCCATTTTTTTCTATCTTTTTTTTATTTATTTTTAGTCTACCACAATTGTGACACAAAAAAAAACATACAACATTTCAGCTTACAAAATTAACAACTAAGTGCACAATTTTCTACGGTAAACACAACATGTCTCTTTCTCATCCCTTTTGGTTATATTAGTCAGTCATGATAAACACCAATGCTATCGATGTCTCTTTGATAGCGTAGTGGCAATTTATTGATGCCCTTCTTGAAGAAACCCGTTAAATGGGAGGCAACAAACTCTTCAAAGGCACTTTGTACTGCCTCTCGGGTATCGGTTTTTTTCCCACCAATAAGTTGTCCAAATTATGGAAAAAGTAAGTCTGTAGGCGCAAGGTCTAGTGAGTATGGCGAATGAAAGAGAGCTTCCAAATTCAGCCATATAGGTATATACCTTGGAGATCGTCTGTTGTGCAGTATGAGGTCACGCTACTGACCAAAGCTGCCTGCAGATGTGCGAGCTTCTCCATCAGAACACAAAATACACGAATATCCGTTATTTGGAAAACTTTTTTATTTTACTAGCCCTGTATTGTACATGTCCCACTGCTGGGCACGGGCCTCCTCTACTGAATGAGAGGGGTCAGGCCTGGCCTAATGCGGGTAATGGCAGACTTCACATACCTTCGAAATTCTTTGAAGAACTTCTCAGGTATGCAGTAACAATTAATACACACATAACTTAGAAAAGTAAGAGGTGTGCGCTCTTGGGATTGATTTCGAACCTGCGACTTTTGTCTCGACAGTCCGTACCACTCCCCACTGAGCTATCGCTGCTGGACAACTTATTGGCGGAAAAAAAACAATACCCGAGAGGCAGTACAAATTGATTTTGAAGTGTTTGTTGCCACCCGTCCAGCCGATTTCTTCTAGAAGGGCATCAATAAATTGCTAACGCGCTGGCTGAGATGCATCGACAGCATGGGTGGTTACTTTGATTAATAGCAATAAAAAGATGGAAAAATACTTTAACTTTTTCAAACAGAACGGCAATTTTATAGGTAAATACCTATATGTGTAATATCGCTTCATTACGGAACTTTCTGTCAAAGGAAAATATGTATAAAAGTACTCAACTTATGTAAAAATATGTTTATATTACTATTATTGCTTATTCCATGAATATTTTTTACTTATCTGTTAGTTATTACCATTAGGCCTAAACTTGAAAACTAAATCTTGTGACTGAATGAAAATCTCTGTAACTCTATAAATAGAAATAAAAAGTGTAAAGTAAAAAGTGTATATAAATGTAAAGTTAAAACTTTACAGCAATTTTAACCAAAAGTAAAAAAACTCGCTGAATTGAGAACCTCCTCCTTTTTGAAGTCAGTTAAAAATAATGAATCATACACTACCGCTACGCTGTTTGGTCGCGATACATTAATGTCAGGTAGCTCTGTTGTACAATGCCGAGGCAAAGCAGAGCCGCTACTACAAGGCATATACCTACATATAATAATATGCTTATATATACCTATTATAGCTACACATTGTATTCTCGGTATATACAGCAAATGTATTTGCTCTGTTGAATGAGCGGCTTTAAGATAAGCCACATTACCGACCTACTTTCCTGCGCATTGAATGGTACGGCAAAATGGTATTATCTTTTAACATTTGGGTGAGTGCATTTATCGAAATCAGGTTTAATGTATAAATACAGTATGAACCTCGCCTTATACATACATAACCTCACGCCTGTTTCCCATAGAGGTAGGCAGATACTACGGATTTTCACTTGTTACGATTTTTGCACATCTCTTAGCCTCCTTCACTTTCACTACATTATTCAAACATGAACGTCTGTTTATGATATGTTTGACCTGGTCTTTAATGATCTTATCGATTTTTATGAAGTAATACGATATATTCAATTAAAAGACATTTTAATTTTTTTTAACCTGAATGACGATAGAGTATAGGTCGCTAGCCTGATGGTAAGTGCCACGTCTACCCATAAACAAAAGACACAGAACGTTGAATTACAAAGCACTGTATGGTATTGGACTGCGCTCTTCACCCCATGACATAGCATGTTAAGTCTCATAATACCCAGTAATTTCACTGGCTTAAATGTCCTTCAAACTGTAATACATCAGTGATTAAACCAACCCAGACGGCCTCTCGTATATGACGGACATACCACCTAGTAAAGTTTTGGTATCATTATTAAATAAAATTGGTCAAGCGCGACTGATACAACCACACTGAAAGGATTCCGTTTACATTTTTTAATTATGGCTTCGCGTTATTATGCATTTAGCCAATGTATATTTTCAAGTAATATATTAGAACGATGAAACACCGGTGTGGCCGATTCAAAGTCTTATTGGAGTTTTGGTCAATGCCTTCCAATACGATGCTTCATAGAAGATTTTCTCCAAGCGGATCGAACGACCAAGGTTGATCAATACATTTGGTCAAAAATTACCTAAATTCTCCAAATTGAATGATTCCATACACTGTTCATCACAGTCAATGTTTATTGCACAAATCCACACCACTTTTATACAACAAACACAACTTTAAACTAGTTTAGGAATTAATTAAAATAGAAGATCAACCGCACTGTTAGAAATCACTTTTCCGTTTGCGAAGAGCAACATATTTTTTTACATTGTATATAATATTATATAGGTAAGTACTTATATTTATTTATGCTATCTCGTTTGCACACACATAAGTTGGTGTAATTTATGCCTTTACATTTTTATATAACAAAACCTTACTTATAACCTGCTAAAAAACAAAAAGGTTAAAATCAAATTTCAACCCGATGCTATCGCATTTAATAACCTATTCTTCTCTTTTTCCACCTGCCCATATCTTACTTACAGTGGGGTAGGCGCAACATGACTTTTAACATATGTTACAGAAAGTTTTGGCTTGTAGTTTCACGACCAGCCGCCTGCCTGGCGCCAAACCCTCCAGGGAGAAAGCACCCATACCCGAAACAAATATTTGTGGATCACATTTGTCTCGGTGCGGGAAATGAACGTACGGCTGCTCGCTTCACAGCCGGCTACTCGCCCTCACGACTCGCCTAAACGAGACACTATGGCGGGTTTTTCACCATGTTTACGATAGGCGCTATAAAGTCTAGACTATAATACTAGGTATATTTAAATGAATAAAACCGCTATTAAAGTACGTAGTAGTAAGCCTATTGCAAAGTTATTAATGCACTACTATAACTCTAAAACACTACTGTAAAGTAAAATAGCTATAATAATAATACAGTGAAACAGAATACAATATTATAAAGTAAACCGCAGTAAGAAGCTTTGTCTGCGGCCTTGCTATTATTAGATACTTTTAATGATATTATAAAGGCCTTCAAATACATTTACAATATGATAGTACCTATTGTGTAATGTTCTTGAGCTAAACAGCTTAGATCGGGTTGCGTATATAGTAGTTATGTTTATAATTTGTAAAATTGGTTACAAAACGCGTTTTCTTCCTTGTTAGTCGTATTTATATAAACACAGTATTATAACTCCGACGAAGCAAGCAGAGGTATTAAGTAACAAATAAATAATAAATAAATACACCCAACAGTCACACACATAGTCCGACCCAACACTAGGTAAACCTGTATCGTGGGTATCAAGACATACGAGGGACTTGCGGTCCGACACTACCCAGACCAGAGACATTTTTTTTTGGATCACACAAAAAACATTTGCCTCAGTGCGGGAATCGAACCCACGGCCTCTCGCTTCGAAGCCGGCTACTCGCCCACTGCGCCACGGAGGCTGTCAAATTCCAGTCCCAAGTATGAGATTTTTCAACAACAGCTCTAATATTGTCCCATTTAATTAAAAATAATAAATCACACGTGACAATTTCGACATTTATGTACCTATTTTGATTTCTTTCAATAGAAATAGTAAACCTAAAAAATATCCAATTTTGAGTCCATATCCAATCTTTTAAAATAATAGTTTTTGCAATAACATTGACAAAAAATTGGAAAAAAATATTTTTATAAAGGGATATAATTTCGTTTAAGATGAGCCAAGTAAGCCTTGAGTAACGGAGATCAGCATATTTAGAATTATTAAACTTACGGAGCTCTTAAAAATCCATGCTGAAAAACATAAAATGCTGACAATAGTCGCACAGCTGCAAAATTAAAATGGAAATAGGTTAGCCACATCGCAGCATGTCTGATGAACTCTATACAAAAAATACTTATAGGAGCTACGAGTAATTGAGGACATTAATTAGCTATTATTCAGTTCAGTTGTAGCACTACTAGGTAGTGACCAGTAGGTCTGTGGTATACAAGAGTCCGTCTGAAAAGGTACGCTCTCTTTATATATGTCTACGCCAGCAGCAGCTGGTAAGAAATGCTATTTTCTTTGATTGAAGGAGATTAAATATAGTAAAAAAATCGACCATTGTAAGACTTAATATCTGATATCTCATCGTAACGCTATGGCGCAGTACATGAAGTATTTTGTAATTCAACATTCTGGGTGCTACTGTTAACAGCAATCTAAGATTCCTCGGAACCATCCCACTTACGCTGAAGGAGGCCACCGCGGGTTTTGCTGCTATATAGGAAAATTAGTAAGGGCCTCGGTCCAGTAGTCACTCTGAGTCATATGATCTGGGTCAGAAGGCTGGTGAATCCAGCATAACCATCCCTCCATCCCTAGGCTGGAAAGGTAACCGTAAGATGAATTTTCCCCGCGCACAAAAAGAAGGTGCTTTACTTTATAGGTGGTAGAGCCACGCTATAGTACCCATAGCATCAAAAGAATCATGGACGTGTTGCCGACCTTATAGGAAAGGGGTAATTAAGTAATTAAGGGGTTGGGAAGGGGAGAGGGAATTGGCCTTCCGGATATCTCGCTCACCGTACGAAACACAGCACAAGCTGACACGTTATGTTGGTTTTCTTTGTCATAGTGGTAACAATCCTGCCGAGCCGGCCCATTCATGCTATGGACAAACTGTCTACAGCATGGCTCTACCATCCAAAATTTTAAATTTATAATATTAGCAAGAAATAAGATAGTAGGTTAGCGATATACGTAGAGACATTTTTGGACGTATTAATAATAATTTCGTGGAAAACTCGTATGCTCGCAGGGAAAGCGTTTTAACATGTATGCGACATTGTGTTTTATTTAAGATGTTCCAGGATAAATAAAAAATCAATTTCCTTAATATGCTATCTACAAAACTCTAAGTTTAATTAATAATTATTCGTGGAACGTGTTGCCACTTGAGCATAGCTTTATGCTACCCGTTAAAATTATCAATAAATTAAAATGATCTTAGGGTGATATGCTTATAATATATTTGTCCAATTTCTGATCTCCAATTTGATCTTTATTTGACGGGTGTGTAGTGTATTGAATTGAGTGTCATCGGTCTAGAAGCAGCCTACACCGTGAGGTTCTGAGTTCAAAGCTCAGGTCGGCCACACACAATTTGTTTTTGAGCTTATGAGTCGAAAAATCACACATGAATTTCCCGGGAGTGGAATTTGTGCCCGGTATGGCGATAGGCTCGTTCCCTATCATATCAAGGTACTAAATAAGCTCGGTGAACCGTGGGTTCAGCACTAGTTGCGCTTATGCCAACCCCTCTAGAGATACAGGCTTGAATTTATGTATGCAATGAAGAGAGTTTCGAAATTATCTGATATATGAGAAAGTGCACGAAAGACAAATGTAGTTGTATGCCAAGCTCAATTAGTACTGCAATCCAGCTGTACTGAAAATCCTGAGAGTGTACAACTCAGGGTCCCCTGAGACCGTCTCAATTGTGTCGAAGAAGCACACCGCCAGATTTTAAGTCGACATTAATAGCAACGTAGAGATTATGGTTAGGGACTCGATCCACTGGGCATTCGGGTGAAGACAACTGAGCTAGAAGGTTGGTGACTCCAGCATAACCACCTCTCCTCCTTCGAAGTTCATTTTCCTTTCGAAAAATAAAAGTCGGTCATAAGTTATTTTCGTAACATGGTGTGATCAGTAACCAAATCTGTCGGTAAACAAAATATTGAGAATGCTCATTAGTAATAGGGTTCCCTTAGAACCCTTTAGTTCCATAACCCTAAACACGATATCACCATTCAGACTTCATCACTTCGGCACAGAATACGTGCTACCAACTTAACCTCCAACTCTTCAAGATATAAACGTGACGTAAATCGGAATCGAATATACAATTTTAATAAAAATAGAACTTTTATGTTAGTCGATTGCGTGATAAGTAACTGTAAACACACATACAGACCGAGTATTACATTTAATTATACAGTAACAAAGACTTTTATACCGGCTTATCGGCAGCAACACAAACTTAAACAGCTTTCACAGTAATAACAAGTAGCTTCGATGTAGAAGTTATTTAGTTGATGACTTTAATGGTCACAGGCTCGATACCAACATTTTTTATGCCTTTTGATTGCTAACTTCAATTTTAATTTCTGATAAAAATAAATAGATATACCACACCTAGCTATTGCTTGCGGCCCCGACCGGCTAAATGTCATTTATCTGGGCTAAAAAGTATCTTATGTCTTAATCCATGGTCATGGTCTAGATGTGTGCCAAATTTCATCAAAATCTGTACAGCCGTTAAGGCATGATTGATTCACAAACATCCAAATTCACAGACTCAAAAACATCCAACCATTGACATATATAATGTTATAAAACCCTACTTCCTAGTAGGATACATAAATGAGCTACTGGCGAGCCTCAAAAGCCTAGCACTGTATGGTATTGGACTACGCTCGTCACCCCGAGACATAGGATTTTAAGTCTCATAATGCCCAGTAATTTCACTGCCTTCAATAGTCTCAAACCGAAACACAACAGTGCTTACATATTGTTGATTGGTGGCAGAAATAGACAAAGCGGTGGTACCAGCCAAGACGGCTTCTCGCATACGAGGAACCTACCACCTAATATACTTTCACACATAATATTGCGGACTGGGCGCTTATAGCTTTTAACTAATTCTTTAATCACCGAACGGGTTTTCGTTTATAAATGAATCTCCTAACTCTATTGTTGTATGTATAATTGCCGGCTTCCTATTAAGTGACTTGTAAATCCGGCGTGACTATGAAGACTTGCTTTTCGCAAACTGCATATTCATGCAAAGGCAGTTTAATTATTATACACGTTAAGATGTCTTAAACAGCAGCAAACTATAGCTATACGTAATGGCGCCTTGCGTGCAATAACGGCCTATGTGCAAACTTGATTTAATGAAGTACATGCATTGGTGTATCAAGAGGGCA
This sequence comes from Mimas tiliae, assembly GCA_905332985.1. NCBI lineage: Eukaryota > Metazoa > Arthropoda > Insecta > Lepidoptera > Sphingidae > Mimas > Mimas tiliae. The sequence goes on along the minus strand of HG995248.1, from coordinate 8,687,141 downwards.
TGGCAGCTACAGACGGGAGGTTTGGTCCTGGACTGCCACCCCTGAGCCCTGCCTGCGTACATTTAGCTGGTTAATTATATAACACTTATACATGTGTTTTGTGAGTGGTAGAGCCACGCTTTAGATAGTTTTTGTCTACAGCACGAATGGGGCGGCTCGATCAGGTCGTTACCACTATTTCACAGAAAACCGACGTAAAGTAGCGTCTTGCTGCTGCGTTTACTACGGTGAGTGAAATATCCGGAGGCCCAAAACCCCTTCCCTTTCCCAATCCCTTAATTATCCCTTTCCTTTAAGGTCGGCAATGCGCCCATGATTCTTCTGGTATAGTGGACGTATATGGGCGGCGCAGATCACTTGTCATCTGGTGTCCCACTTGCTCGTTTGCCGGCCTATGCTATAAAAAGTACTATAATTTCTATCCAAAAAGTAAACAGCCATACTCATTTTATTGGCAATACCCTATTCAACATTTACCATCTAAAGGTCATTTACTAGTCTCGGTAGCGTAAAAACCAGGCTGAGATCAACAAAAACTAATGAGCTTTACAGGTTTTTTTGTACAATGCCGAGTTTATACAGAATACCTCTACTAATATTTTGGGTACTTCTTTCACAGAAGTTGTTTTAAGCAGCTTTATAGAAAATCCTCGAACAAACTTTTGAAATAAATAATTACTTCATATCTGATTACGTCATAACATTTCTTTCTTCCTAGCTTTATACCGACTTAGTGCCAAGGTCCGCCTTCCTACTACAACACTTCTACTTCGCCCAATGTTGAGAACCCTCCATAGTGAGAGCATTAGTTCTAATGTGTCAAGCCTCAAGCTGTTTGTGCCATCTGCGAGATATTTGAAAACCAAAGTAATTTTACAGTTTAGCTTAGTTACAAACTTAAATTAACATTTAATACTGTATGGGATATACATATAATAAAGATGTTTTAATAAAATTATTCTCAAAAGATTGGATAATGGCTATAAGTAAAAGCGGCTTTTGTATGGCATTATGTATGAAACGAAGTCAAAGAGTGAGATATCGAGAAGTGTTCTCTGACGCTGCCTTGCGCAACTACGTGAGAGATGGCTTTCAATATCAAATTGAATTCCGCGGTTCATTGATTTTCAATTTGTTAGGGAGTACTCTCATCCTTTACCATAGACACATAAAATCCAACCATTGTAATTCTCTATTATCTTCGGTATTCACACTTTTGTTCATATTTTATTTTATAGCTGAACATTTATCGCGATTTTTTTTAAGTGCTTATCCATATCTAATGTAGGAATTTAATACGTTTTTCTATAACGTGAAGATTTCTCATTTAGTATGCCTTCTTTAGTCTAAATAGATGGAACTGAGCTCGAATTTTGCTAATATCCAAATGAGAGCACGTCAATAGGCCCATACAATAACTAATATTATGTATATCAATTATCAGTGATATAGCACAATGCCTGTTGTTATGGAAAAACCAATCGGGTTCAATGATTTAATATATTATAACGAAGTATATCAAAGAATTTGCTATATAGTGGCCAACCAAGTTGAACAAATTTTATTCAGCAACATACATTAGCAACCAACTTGTATATCTATGGTTAAAGAATTTTATTTCTCAAAGAATTACAAATTCACTTACAGAGAAAATATACTAAAAATTAAACAATATGTGCCATTAGGCATGGCGAGTTTTTATGATTAGTTTCACAACAAGTAGTGGTATATCTATACCTTCTTATTATTTAAAATATATACATAACCGCCCTCGCTGTTTCTCCGGAGGAGTAGGCAGAGATGCGACTCCTGCACAAACGGAGCTTATTAACGACCCTTGACGATGATGAGGTAATCCATGGAGGTAATTCTATCATACCGGGCACTGTGTTATTTTTCGAACCGAAAACTCAGATTGTCCGACCTAGGATTTAAACCCAAGACCTAACGGCTCTTCAGCCTAAGTACGCTAGTACTAGACGAATGAGCCGATCTATAATACCTAGTACCAAAATAAATCTTACACAACTTGTTTACAGAACAAACCTAATGTAAAGCTAGGTCGTTAGAATAATAAACCTTAATTGTATAATTTAGGTATACATAGAGACCTTCAATGATTATACTTGAAGTAGGTACATACATACATAAGCTCACGACTTTATCAGCGAAGGGTTAGGAAGAAAAGTAACTAGTGCTGCCGTCCATGTTTCGCTAAGCTTATTTACGTATCATGATAGAGCCTATCGCCATACCTGGCATAAATTCTCTCAGCCAAATCATGTGATTTTTCGAATCGAAAACTAAAACACAAATTGTAATTGCATGACCTGGGACAGGAACCCAGTATCTCTAGCCTTAGGACCCCGCCACTAGACCAATAAGGTGATATTATTTGAATTTAAAACACGAAAAATAACATACCAGCACCATTTGGGTATCGTCAAAGATTTTTAAGCAGCAGCGGTGGCAAACGAGCCAGTAGACTACCTGATCACAAGTGATCATTGCCGCCCATAACACACATAATACCAGAGGTATCGTGGGAGCGTTGTCCACCTTTCAGGAAAAGAAACGGAGTTTCTGGTAGAGGGAAGAAGTTTTTAGGCATTCAAAATTTAAAATTATATGATGTGCTTGCTTGTCTACATGCACACCCCAGGTGGTAGGTCCCTCGTATGCAAGAGGCCGTCTCAGTTGGTACCAATAATTTGTCTATTTCTGCCGCCAAGCAGCAGTGTGTAAGCCCTGTTGGGTTTCAGTTTGAAGGACATGGAAGTCAGTCAAATTACTGGGATTTTTTTTATAGCATAGGCCAGCATACGAGCAAGTGGGTCACCTGATGGCAAGTGAACTCCACCGCCCATGTACGCCCACAATACCAAAAGAATTATGGCCGCGTTGCCGACCTCAAAGGAAAGGGATAAATAAGGGATTGGGAAGGGTAGGGATTTGGTCCTCCGAATATCTCACTCACCGTCAAAAACGCAGTTGCAAGTTCCTTTTATTTCAAGTTGTTATTGGGCAGGCGTGCCGCTTACCATCAGGCGAGCATCTCGTCATTAATGCTAGTTTTATTCCACCTGCTCTTATCCCACTCGCAGTGGGATCGGTGCAACATGCTTTATAACGCATGTTACAGAAAGATTTGACTTGTAGTTTTTACGGCCGACCGCCTGCCTAATGTCATCCTCTCGCCTTTAACACTAATAAAAAAAATACGCTGGAAAAGGGGTCAAACTTATAACACATTTTTGTCAGGGGTTAAAACAGCATCTAATTGAAAAACATCTCCTTTTATCAAGTCTGTTAAAAATATAAACAACCTCACTGGATTAGCTGTTTATTTTCCTTAGAGGTTAAGTGAAATGTAAAATAAACTAACATCCGATTTTACACAGCGGATGAGCGTGGAAGTGAAAACCCTTTCCGAGCACGAAAGAGCGTGTTTCCTACACATTGAGTTATAATTTACTATTCAACATTAAATAATAAGATCAAATATAATTGTTTTAAATAGATAATTTATATTGCTAGCTATTGCCCGCGGCTCCGCCCGTGTGAACGGCCTTTTACGGATAAAAAGTAACCTATGTCCTTATCTAGGCCATGGTCTACCTGTGTGCCAAATATCAGCAAGCTCATAAACTTACAAACATTCAAACTTTCACATCTTGAATAGTAGTAGTAGGATTACAAAGGAAGTGGCATGGCAATGGACTTCGTCACCCCGAGACATAAGTTGTTAAATATCATAATGCCCTGTAATTTCACTGGTTTCAATGTCTTTCAAACCGAAACAGAACAGTGCTTCTACACTACTGCTTAGTGGCAGAAGTAGACAAAGTGGTGGTATCAACCCTGACGGATTTTCACATAATAAAATGATAAAGATGCGTAGGTTCATCATTAACAATCATCGAGAAGTCAAACGTCGATGAACTTATATCGAAATTTTAACCAACGGAAGACATTAATAAACGACAATAAATTATTTATTACAACTTTATATACCTACATAACATGTATAAAGTCATTCTCTACCAGTCTCCAGTCTATCTAAATCTGCATACCTGAGAAGTTCTTCATAAGAATTTCGAATGTATGTGGAGTCTGCCAACCCGCATTAGGCTAGTGTGATGGACTAAAACCTAACCCCTCTTATTAACCTTTCGCGGATTGCCCGGGGATCGCGCAGCGCGAAAAAAAACAATGGCAATGACTTAATAATGGCATAATAAGTAGAGGAAGCACGTGCCCAGCAATGGGACGAGTATAATACAGGGCCAGTATTATAATAATATCAATCATACTTTATTATGACCGCCTTATTGGTTTAGTAGCAGCCTGCTGAGGCTGAGAAACTGAGGTTCTGGGTTCAAATCCTAGACCAGACAACGACAATTTATTTTTAGAACAATGAGTTGCCCGGGACTGTAATACATTCCCGGTTTGGCGATAGGCTCACCAACTATTACATCATGGGTCGGAATGGGTCGGAAATAAGCTCGGTCAACCGTGGGTGCAACATTAGTTGCACCATTACCTACCCCTCCGGGAATACAGGCGTGAGCTTAATTAGTATGATTAAAATGTTCTACAACTCCTAAAGAATAAATTTATTATACTACGAGATTCGTCAAAAAGTAATTTTATTGCTACAAGCGCTAACGTTCTCAAATTAAAGTTTTACTTAAGGTTTAGTTAAAATCCTCTAAACTCGTTAAACTTTGACTGCGACAGAATTCTTGAGAAAGTTATTCATTCGTTTTCAGCAAAATAGTAACAATTTCTATAGGAATTAATAATATTATGAATGTACTTCGTAACAAGTTTTGTTTTGTTCTTGCTAATGAATATTACAACTGTTGTAAACTCGTGCATTATACACGTGATATTAAACTGTATGGTAAGGACTTGAGCTATATCCAGATTAATATTATTTTTCTTATTAAGTAGAATGACGAGACCAGCAGGTCGCTGATCGGTCGCCTGATGGTAAGCGCGACGACTGCCCATAAACAGAAGTACTCCACACAGAACTTTGAATTACAAAGCACTGCATGGCACTAGACTGCGCTTATTATCCCGACATCTTATGTTAAACTTATAAGCATGGAAATAATATAAATTTATTATAAATATAAATATTTTATAACTTAACGATATGTTTTGAGGTACGCGACCGAGACAGGGAGACCGCGACGCGTGATGTGAGTCTGTAGTCAGACGATAGAGACACGTCATACGACCGCTTTGCGTGAAGTTGTATGAAAACCGTCGCACGACGCGTGTCCTGTTTCGGTCGCATACGTCAAAATTACCTATATCGTCGTGTGTCGCGGTCTCCTGTCTCGGTCGTTTACCTAATAACGTGCGTTTACATACAAATTATACAACATATTATGTAAAGAAAATATCAGTAAAAACCTGAGCCCGGAAACGTGATATTAGTTTAAGGTTTTTAATGATTTTACGCTATGTTTAGATCAAAATCCTAAGTGTATCAGAACGATATCCACACGCTTTGGCGCATTTTATACTTATCAATAACGTTTCGTTCAAAGAAAATAGATTTTGCCTTGAGCATTTTGCGGAAAGGAAATGTGTGTTTCCCATGATTTATATCCAGAATAGGGGCGCGAGGTGGCCGGTTCGTTTGAAGCCGGCTAGCGGCTGCCCGGTGGCGATAAGCTGAAGCCTTTTTGTACGAAATACACACTAAGGAAGAAAATAAACAAGCTGCCCTCACAACCTTATATTCAGCCAATAATCTCAGGCCGTCGAAATAACATCGGCTCGTTATACAATTCTTATTACTGGAGTTACATTCACGAAAACGAAAGTATGGGTTTAAGTGGCTATAAAGCTACGGCACCATAAAATGGGAAGGGGATTTCAATTAGATGTTCTAGTATCTGATTTTTATGTCGACCTCCGGCGTTTATCATTACCGCTCCCTTATTAGATGTACGGGTTTCTTGAGCCTCTCATATGCGTTGTGCTTACATGACCCAACCCTTATCCCGTATAGTCACGTTACTATATATGTTATCTCTATTTTAAGACAGCGAGGGCCTAAGGATGCGACCACATTAGAGCTTTTAAGTGTCATTGAACACCGAACTGTTCTAATCATAGGGGTGATTAGAAATGTTCCCATAAACGAACATTAAGGTTGTTCCACAAGTCAACGGATATGAATTTGAGTTCTACAAGCTCCTCCTAAAATAGCTAGTACAGAGCCAGCGTGGTGGTAAATTGTAATATGTTTTTTCACGAGACTGTGACCACGAAGGCTAAAAGCTTTCGAAACGTCGGGCCTAAAATAAAATTAAACCGCGATTAAACTAGTTTATACGGATTATCCGTATAAACTAGTTTTATTTCAATTTTATTACGTACGTTAAAAAATTATCAAGATTCATTTTTTTTACGATGTCACAGCTCTTCTTGTAGTATAATACGCATGTGAATAGTATAAATTGTTTTAAAGACAAATAACATAAAAATACTTTATAATAGTTTTCAAGATTTCTTCTACAATATTTGAGAGCACTTATTAGTATAATACATATATACATACATACGCACTCACACCTTTAATCCCCGAAGGGGTAGGCAGAGGTGTAACCAGTACACCCACATTTCGCCGAGTGTATCTTCGTCCCACAATGTGATAGGGGGTGAGCCTATTGCCATACCGGGCACAATTTCCAAACTCCGGGCTGATACTGAGCATTTCGTAATAGAAAAACCCAATACCACTTTACCCGACCCGGGGATCGAACCCGAGACCTCAGCGTTGGTCTCAATCGTAACGCGTACGCATTACAACTGCGCCACCGAGTATAAAATAATAATAAAAATCTAAAACACCCTAATAAAGCCATATTTCACATATATTTTTATACAACAATACGGCGTTAAGATTGCAGACGTAATGTCGTTTGTACTATTTAGTCTATATAACAGTCTTAAGCACGACGCTCGATATTTTGTTACAATGTCATTATACAAACTTGCTACGAGCGAATTTGTGTAATGTTTCACCGAGAGCGCAGTCGAAACGCGCGACGCGAAATTTGATGACACGGACTATAGAAGTGGGGTAGCCACACTGATGGATCAGCTCGACCTAGTTATCATCACTGTCTCACAGGAAATAGACTTAAAGCAGCAGCTTGCTGTTGCGCCTACGGTGAGTGAGATATCCGAACCCCCAAATTCCCCGCCCTCATCTCAATCCCTTAATTATCCTTTTTTAAGATCAGCAACGGATCCATGATTCTTTTGGTATTTTGAACGTTTATGGGTGATGGAGATCGCTTATGACACACTTGCGTGTTTGCGGATCTATGCTATAAACAATGTGTGGTGCGAAACAAAGCCGCAGTCATTTCTAATACCTTCTATTTTTTATTTTGATACTACTCGTCAAATTGAACACAGCATACGAGACTTACAAATCCGACATTCTAACAAAAACGTTTTTTTTTTTTTCATTTGGATTCGCAAAATGGAAAGGAATGTTACAAGTCGCTCATGTGCCCTGAGCATTTCGTCGAACACAGCTCCAAGCTTTCACAAAATGCATAGTTCGCCAGCCAGGTACCCCACGATTGACTTTTGCATTTCTGTAGTCTAGATAATTTAGGAAGACTGAAATAATGTTTTAAATAATTATTCCATTAATAAAATTAGAAAAGAACGCAACTAACATTATATTCATAGCTTATTTTTAATTTTTAATTATATTATCAATCCATAGAATTCACAGGAAGTGGAACTAAAAACATTATTACAAAGTTGGAGCACAGTTAATTTACTTTATTACAACCATAAGTTTTATTAATCTTGCAAAATTATGTTGTCAAGAAATTGTAAACTTTCTTCTTATCTACCTGCAACGTGGAAATACATAGTTTGAATACTTAGCAACGGATAATAAGTTTATGTTGAGAATGTTTACTTAAGTGGTTGATCCCTCGTATGTGAGAGGCGGTTTGGGTTGGTGCCATTGCTTTGTCTATTTCTGTCGCCAAGCAGCAATGTATCAGCACTGTTATGTTAAAGGAAATTTGCAGTTTTTTGCAGTTTGAAGGACATGGAAGCCAATAAAATTGCTGCGCATTATGAGACTTGTCTCGGGGTGACGAGCGCAATCCAATACCTTGTAGTGGCCCGTATGTGTGGTATTTTTTATAGCCAGGCGTCACACTTACCATCAGGCGAGCAACCTGCTCGTGTCATCAATCAGGCCAATGAAAAACACAAGTGATGAGATTTACCCTAAATAAACTTTCATTCAAATATTTGCCATCATCCCCGCAAAATATAATTAATCGTCCAATCCATCCTGGGGATATTAAATCCAGTGACATCCACCGACAAACGCTAGAAATAATTTAAACGTGCAAAAAATGACGATCTCGATGCCTAAGCTATGAATGTTTAATCGTGATTTGGAATACGGTTGTTAAATTTTAATACAATGGTAGTTATGTTCATTTTTTATTTTCTTTACTCGTATTTTTTGTACCCGCTAGAATAGCAACCACCGTACCAATGGTGAAATACCATAGTGGCCCGTTCAGGCAAATTGTGTTTCAGGGCCAGCCAGCGTATATCCAGTATCATCAGTCTGTCATAATTCTGCAGACCGTTGAGAGACGCAATGTCTCTTAATGGTGATAAGACAAATAATTAATGGTGTGATTAACATCAACGGTTAAGTCTTTCAAATGTTACTTGTAAACTCACAGACGTACAAACAATTATATATTATAAAGATAAAAATAATGAAGGCAGTTGTGAATTGTGATACGTACGCGGTACGAATGCTGTTCTGGTGTCAAAGGGTTTGATCCCCGGGTAGGGTAAAGTGATATTTGGTTTTTCTATCATGAAATACTTAGTATCAGCCCGGAGACCGGAATTGAGCACAGTATGGCGATAAGCTCGCCCCCTTTCACATCATGGGACGGAAATATGTTCGCTTATCAGGCGAGCGACCTGCTCAGTTCGTCAGTCAAGCTAATAAAAAAATGTAATTGCGAGGTTGTGAGGGTCAGCACAGTCACGAAATTTATTTAAGGGACCATCACAGGAAAAACTTTCAAACAAAATAGGAATCACCAAATCGGTGCATATTTGTAATACCTTCAATGTATGCTGGTTCTTAGAAATTGCGCCACTAAGTTACGGTCAATTAATCGTAACTCAATATTAACATATCGCTTACTCTTAACCAGAACCCCTCTCCCGCTCCCTGTCTGTCAGCTGTCAAGCTCCCAAGTTATGTAGCACAATTTTACTTAAAAACCCGTCTAGTAGTATAATACATTAAGTCTCAATATTTGTCGGGATTATGAAAATATATAAAAACATACACAGACGAATTGAAAACTTACTTCTTTTTGAAGTCGGTTAATAATACATACATAGATATGCACTCACGCCTGTAATCCCCAAAGGGGGAGGCAGAGGTGTAACCAGTACACCCACATTTCGTCGAGCGTATCTCCGTCCCACGATGTGATAGGGGGCGAGCCTATCGCCATACCGAGCACAAATTCCAGACTCCGGGCTGATATTGAGCATTTCGTAATAGAAAAGCCCAATACCACTTTACCCGACCCGGTCGAACCCGAGACCTCAGCGTTAGCCTCAATCGTAACGCGTACGCATTACAACTGCGCCACCAAGGCAGTAAATTTTTTTTCTCCAAATAAGAGGAGTGTTATATTGTATCTGTTTGTAGATATCGTAGCGCATAAGGTTCCGCTTGCCTGTAATCGGATTAATTAATTTACATTAAAAAGCATGACAAGCACCAAAGTATTCCAGATCGAATTAATAAAACAACCCACGTTTACAGCCCAATATCGCAGTATTAGCACGTAATCGAATACTGGCGGACTCATGGAAATCTCATATAGGAAGCAACGTACTAAAGTGTAGTATAAATACAATAATGAAATCCCCTACAGGGTGGGTAGTGGGTACGTACAATACCTACGGTAAGATTAAAACGGAAAAACGATTATGACAGAGCCGCCCTCTCTGGGAATGGGTACGTTTATAGGATTATCGTAGGCGATCTTGATTGCGACTCTAATTGCGTACCGGGCGGCGCCGCAACTGGGGGATTGCGGCTGTACTTCTCCGTCACTCCAGCGTTCGCTGACCGTTTGTTATAGCAATAATTACATTTTTAAATTCTGTTTATGGCGCGCCTGTTTGAAAAGAAATACTTGATTATTTTTAGAGTTCCGTACCCAGTAGGTGCTAACGAAAATCTAATTCTCATATACGTGAGAGAGTATATTTGTTAAGTACCTCGCATGCGTTCGATGGGGCCATAATTCTAAAAATAGAATAGAAAAATAGAGAGAACGAGTATATTGGATTTAAAAGAGTATGAATATGACTTTTTTATTTGAATTTCAGTAATGTATTAACCATCTCTGACTTTGGTTCCATTACTTTGAGTCACAGCATCATTAAGTTAAATCGATATAATTATATGCAATAATTTTCTACTCCACTATGCTTGTATTTCATATGAAAATCCAACTAAATGATTCTAAATTGACAGAATTGCAACTCAATTAACTTGCAATTAATTACATTGTTCGAAATTAGGAATTCTGTAGGCTTAATTTAAAAATACATTTTGTCGGGAAGCGCTTTAAAACTACAATTTTTTCTTCTTATACGTACCTACCGTACCTATTTTTCCTAAAATATTACAACTGCGCCACCGAGGCAGTCAGTTTGTGAATCACACAAACATTTTGTTTCGGTGCGAGAAAAGAACCCGTGGCCTCTCGCTTACTGCGCCCCATAGGCTATCAGATGTTGATTTATGTACGAAATAAAATAATATTTAAATTAAAATTCTTTTTACATATTAAAGAGACTTTAATATAGCCAACACAAAAACCAAAAGGTCGTACGACGAACATTAGGCTCATTGTTGAAGCTACCTATGTTAAGCTTAATCTACATAATCTTATCGACAACGCAGTAAATTAACGCGTTCGATATAATTTCGATTACAGTAATATTTTATGTCACACGGGCACTGCTCGGCAGTAAAGCGATATCATCGTGGTCAGAATACCTACCTGAATTCAAGTTAACAGGCTATATTATAATTATATTATTCAACCATAATAATATATCATTACAACCGCTTTTGATAACAGCATACATCAAGCTACTGAAAAGGTACTAGATTCGATTCCTCGGCCAGGCAGTCACAAGATCGAATTCGAAAACCTATGAGATTCCCGGGATTGGTATCTGTGCCGATACTCTATCACATTATGGGACAGAAATAAGTTCGGCGAACCGTAGCTGGACTGGTTGCCTATACCAAGGTAGTACCTATCGATCCATCAGAGATACAGGCGAGCTTATAATGGTATTATATTATTCATATTAATCTTAAATGGACTTACGCCAATAAGTGTAGCAAGCAGGTGGGCTGGTGGCTCCGGCACACCCCACAATCCCGTTAACAACCTCGCAGATGTCTTTATTAATATATATTCTCCGGGATCTGTAATAAAAAAAACTAGATATTTATTGGTTCCATATCAAATGTTAACAATTATTTCGATTCCGTCAAAATTCTACCGCCAGTTCGGAATGCTGTTTCGCTATAGAAGAACGGGCAAGAAACTCCAACGTAGCTCATTTCAAAACTAATATACAATTATTAGAGCATAAATTACAACAGGTCAATTGATATTAATAAGCAATAACACAAATGATATTAGGCATTGGATTAGCCTACATGACTAATTATCATCCTCCATAAGCATGACGAATAAATTAAAATGTGGCCCACTTTAAATTACTAGTAGCTTAATTCTGCACTCGTATTACTTATTACATACATACATAAGCACTTACGTCTGTACTTTCCGAAGAGGTAGGCAGAGGTGTAACCAGTACGCCAGCTATGAGAGGCTGATTCACACTATAAATACTTTTGTCGACAACATGAATAGGCCGACTCGACCGGTTTATTACTACTGTCTCGAAGAAAACCGACGTGTCTGCTGTGTGCTGTTGCGGTTCGAAGAGTAAGCTAGATTTCCGGAGTTCTGAAATATCCTGTTTTCATAATTCCAATTCAAATTCATAAATTCAATTTTTTTTAGTAGTTCATCATGTTCGTAATATGATCAGTGCTAACTAAAAACTAACACAGCTGATAGTGCATCAGCACTATCAGCTGTGTTAGTTTTTGCGACGCTTCCCTTACACTCTTTATATTTAAAATAGCCACACCCCACCATTCAATTCCTTTTCTTTCTGCGTGACGTTATCGTGGCTTAGTGTCAGGATCAGCCATCCCAGCCCGGTAAACGCTATTTCATAATTCAAGACAGTGTAGCAAATAAACCCAATAATCTAGTACCGCATGCTTACCATAGCAATATCACACATCCCAATGTGCTCGTCACTCTAGGACATAATCTGTTACAACATAATATAAATAAATAAATACACCCAACAGTCACTCATAGTCCTAACCCCACACTAGGTTAACGTGTATCGTGGATATCAGGAACTACGAGGGTCTTACGGTCCCACAACACCGAACCCAAAACAAATATTGTGGATCACACAAACATTTGTTTCAGTGTGGGAATCGAACCCACAGCCTCTCGTTTCGCAGCTGGTTACTCGCCCGCTGCGCCACAGAGGCTGTCAAGTATAATTTCACGCTTGTATCCACTAAGGTGTAGACAGAGATGCAATTAGCACTACACCCACGTTTCGGTGAGCTTATTTCCCTACCATGATGTGATAGGGGCAACTCCATGTGTGCTTTTTCGTATCGATAACTCAAATACAATTACTGTGATTGCCTGGCCTAGGTTTGAAACAAAGACTTACTTCTCAACCTAAATAAGCTGAAATTAGACCGAGGTGGCAAGATGTTAAGTCTTATAATGCTCCGTAATATGTCTTCAGTGTTTGTTCAATTTCGCCGTCCTCGCTTATACGTGTTAGAAATTGAGTTAGAAACCATTACGTTTTACACAAATGAAACCCTACACGTCTATAAGATAAACGTCTGCCTTCTGACTGACGTATACTATACTATTATATTCGTAACAATGCTGGGATAATATGAACACGAGGAATATATGTATTGTGTGCCCATTGACGTTACACAATGTTACGGAGCGTTTAATTGTTTGCTATTTCAATCATTTTGATATAACATGTAGACTTTATACAATGTAAGCTTACGCCTTATTCAGCCTCATAATAGATATACAACGTGTTATAGAATGGTGTGGTCAAATTTAAGCAATGTAAAGTATACGATACAATATTTTATCCCCAGTAGTATGACATCCGATTACATTGCTAGGACATAAAGAAATCATTTTCTTTTTATCGAATGAGTAACTAGTCAATATTCGACTAGCAACTTTAAACAACATACATACATACACACTCACGCCTATGTCCCATGGGGGTAGGCAGAGACTATTGAGTGGCACAAGCTACGATCCTGACACACCTCTTTCGCCTGTACCACATTCATACATCTTCTCATACATTTTCGTCGGTACTCGTGACGTGCCCTTTTCTAAGAATATCATTTATTTGATCGGCATAAATAACTTTGTCACGACGTTCAATAAGTAGTCTTTACACATTAAATGCTAAATTATATTACTGTTCACAATTTATTACACTTGGTATGATTGTTCACAATTATAACTGCACTTGGACAGCGTTGCCACGGAAGAGTTCTAAGAACAACTAAGTCCTCTCAATTAATAACGCACCCTTTTATATACCTCAGCAAATCTTCTCCACCATGTCTCAATCTTATTATCTACCCGCTTTACATAGTTATTCTCCTGAGTACCTTCACTAACATCAATAAACTTTACTATTACTAATATGAGGGTAACATACCCCCAACACCCTTTTACCAGATTCGATTACATTGCAAGGATATAAATAAAGCATTTTCTTATTTATCGTATGTCAACATATCGATGTTTGACTTCCAAATTTAAACAACACGAAATGATTAACAGCTGATTCGAATGAACGCTAGGTTTGAACTTGAATCGGTTGACTAAATATTCTAATTTATGTAGACACGTCTCTGTTTTTTTAAATAATATTCACGCGTAGTTTTGACAAGTATGCATCATTAAGATGATTCTGTTATATGTTTTTTTGCTGTGATGGACCTATATTATGGTTGAGATTTGATGACGAAGTACGAGAGAAAATGAGAAACTACTCAATGGAAATCGGTAAATGCACAATGATTCGGGTTTTGAAATCTATTTTCGAAGGTTTCTAAGTGCAAGCGTTTAGTAATATGATCACATTTCGACTTTGAAGGTAGGTACAAGTTTTAGGAAATTCACTAGTTATTCTGTTAAAACTGGTCGGAATCAAAACGTTTTTGACATACATTTTGCTGGAAGCACATTAGGTCTGCGACACAAGTTTTGTCCCATAGTAGTACCTTGTCTCAAGTCACGCTACGTTCAGGTGCTGCCAAAGTTTTAGATAAATGCCCACTGAGTTAGTCGCGAAGAGTTAGTGTAACATTTTGCCGCGCGAGCCGCCGTTTGTGTGAACTGGAGAACTACACTTTAGGAATTGCGTATACTCCAAGTATGGGCTTCTATAGAAATACTATCTATACTTCTATGACTTCAGTTATGTGCTTTGGTAATCTTCGTTTATCTTGGGAACATAAAAGGTGATGATGAATATGGATCAGTTATAATATTAGAATAAGTACTTATTTTTCTCTAGATTAATTGACGAAGTCCGGAACACCGATCAATGGTTAATCGTACTACATACGTAAAACGAGTATTGCCAAAGCTTTACTCGTAGCAATAGTGCTAGCAGATATATCTTATATATAAAAATCAATTGCTGTTCGTTAGTCTCTCAAAAACTCCTAAACGATCGGACCGATTTCGATGATTTGTCTTTGTATGTATTTGAGCGGGTCCCTGGATGGTTTATATTCACAATTGGACCCATTAGGTGGCGCTGCAAGCGATAGATGTTGCGGGTGAAACTGCGCGGGACAGCTAGTAGATTATAGATAATAATAATAATAATAATAAATTTGCTATTTGAAAAATGATATGTATCGACATTTTAGAGGTCGTAATAAAGACGTGAGCAAACGCGAGGAAGCATAAATATGTTTGTATTGAGCTATTAAAAATGCTCAAATTAATAATACTATCCTACTATGTGAAAGTTAGGATGTTTGTGAGTTTGTGACTTAGATGTTTGTTAGTCAATCAAGCTTTAACGGTGAAATGCATTGAGATGAAATTTGGCACACAGGTAGACTATGACCTGTATAAGAATATAGGCTACTTTTATCCCGGAAAAAGCCGTTCACGCGGGTGTAGCCACGAGAAAAAGCTAGTCAATGAATAAAGGAGAAATGATTAATTATTAATAATAATTAATGTAATCGATTTCTTCAGGAGTGGCTTTAGTTTACGTATTTTAATGAAGATATAACACACACGTTTTGGACGAAATAATGATTCGTCCTTTATTGCGCAACTATCATATCTCGATAACATCTCTCCTTTTGGTATGTTTTGAAGCACGCCACCGTGATAGGAGACCGGGACTGAGATAGGATACCGCGACAAGTGACTTTAGTCAGGCTATATAGCGACACGTCCACTTTGTATAAAACTATATGGAAATTGTTGCTCCTGTCCCAGTCGTATACCTCAAAACGTATATACAGTATGTAACAAAACCCCTGTTGGCCCTTTCTAGGTTGTAAATATAGACATATACACAGCTTAATAAAAATAGTTTAATTAAAACAATAATAAACAGAAGCGAGATATTATCCTTAGACAGGTAAGAAATCTGAACATATTTAAAAAATGTCATTTTCATCTGAAAACTGATGAACAGCTGACTGGTGTTACGTATGATGCACGTAGACACCGCAACTTGCTATCTCGCTCTAGCTTCGAGTCATCGCTCTTGCAGAGGTAATCAATGGAAATACGGTTCACAAAAAATAAAATAATTTAATTATAAAAAGTAAATATGATTATTTTTATAATCTCATTTTCGTATGCGAGTTATTTCATTACGTTTCAATATCGATTCTGATATCACAGGGTTTTTGTTACATATTGTGTAGAATAGAATATAAAGCGGACATGTCGTTATCATCACGCATCGCAGTCTCTTACCTCAGTCGCCAACCTTAAAACGTACCTTAAGTTGCTGCATAATTTCCACTGAGATAAAATGGGTTCAAATATCTCGCTTTATTTTTAACAAAGAGAGGCCTCTTTCGAATAAGCCCAAAATGTTTTCTATTTTTGCAAAATACATTTCTATGGCAAACATTGTAACTGCTTACTGCTATTCAAATAACTTTACAAAACCTTCGTATAATTTACAAAGGAAAAGCTCGCAGGAAAATGTATAATACGGTCGGTACTGAATAATATTTTGAAAAGGCACGATTGTATCCAGTACATTACAAGTAGTGCAGCGAGAACAAAATTTATTATCCATTCACTATATTTCATTTGTTATGGCGGACAATTACTGTAGATCTCATAATGAAATGCATACATACTAATAAGTATTTGAGCATTTTATTGCCAAAGTATTTACTTTCCTTAAGGATTTACTGCCTCGGTGGCGCAGTTGTAATGCGTACGCGTTACGATTAAGCTAACGCTGAGGTCTCGGGTTCGATCCCCGGGTCGGGTAAAGTGGTATTGGGTTTTTCTATTACGACATGCTCAGTATCAGCCCGGAGTCTGGAATTTGTGCTCGGTATGGCGATAGGCTCGCCGCCTATCACATTATGGGACGGAGATACGCTCGGCGAAATGTGGGTGTACTGGTTACACCTCTGCCTACCCCTTCGGGGATTACAGGCGTGAGTGCGTATGTATAAGGATTTAGTCAAAAATAATGTCTACGGAATTAAGCTAAAAGGAATTCAGATTTCCGCCCCGTGGGCTAGTCGTGTGCCGGATAATCATGTAGATACCTTAATGCGGCATAACTCGGCACTGAACGGTTCAGTATTTACAATAAATTTGCTATTCAGACAAGGAGCTAGATAGCATCCATTACACATAAGGTTAGTCTGGTTATAGTACTAACTATCATATTTCTATATCATACAATAGATATTTCTAACTCCTCCTTATCTTTCTATTTGATTAATTTCGTTGCGGGATACAGACAATTTAGCATTCCCAGAGAATGAGTCCCATAGAAGAGAATTTTGTCAACAAAAATGTGTGCCACTGTCGATGCACAGGAGTTTCAGTAGCGGGTGTGTGAGCAGGACAGTCTCTAGTATCAATATATGCCTTTTGAGACCTGCCGATGTACTACACTCGGAGAAACATAAATTATCTAATTGCCATCCGGACATTTCATTACTAAAATTCACACACCATTATTAATGTCGTCGATTTTGCAATGCACTGAACTTACTGTACAAGTTACTCATACTTTATTTTATTTACACAGGATGTTTAAAGCTCCATACCCAAAAGAATACCAAAGGAATTATCTTACTAAGCCTGCATCGTCTGTCTGTGTGTCTATAAAGGTGTGGTGGTTACGGAACCCTCGGTGTGCGAGTCCGAATCGCAATTGAGCTGTTTTTATCTTCTTCTATACTGGAAGAGAAAACTTTGTACCCGATTTCAAACATATTGCGCTCATGGAGGAGTGTGAGATTTGCCATAGTTAAAGTTTATACGGAGAAAGAGTACAGCAAGCTTAAATTTATATATAAAATGTCTCACAAAAACATTAAATCAAATGAAATAAAACATTCATTTTTCCTTATCTAGTATAATACTCTTTGCATCGTTTTTCATTCATTGTTTACGTTCATACTGCCAATATAAAAAATACCTAATATCTTAGATTATATACCTAAATCTAAGCCTAATATAATAGTGCAAATTACGTATTTGTACACGCTCGCAACTGACGTAATAAAACAAAATTTAAAAAAATATATGAACTGGCATATACTACAAAGTATAGTGTATTTATTTTTTACAAAGGAACCTCAATAAAGTTCAAACTTAAAAATTTAATGAAGTACGGTCCATTTCGACCTCTGAGCGTCCGCTAGTACTATAAATGGGCAACCTCTTTACTCAAACACATCAATAGTCATCAAAATGAATTCGTAAACAAGTTTATAAGTGGCATAAAAGCAAAATCAAGGCACGGATTTGGATTTCCTAGAGTAAAGCGTACAACCGAGGCGTTACATTAAAGTTTCACACGGCAAGGCTGTCTCAGGCCGGCGCGGGCGGTGCCGGTATCCGCAGCCAATTTTATCCCGTGTAATTTCACACTACAGATTTCCAGGTAACGACGTAATAATGTTGGCTTTGGTGTGTCTTGCTTACGAGATTGGCGGGCCGGTTTTTCGGTAAATATAAATGGATGTCGATAGTTTTGAAGTACACAGGCAAGTTGGGTACTCTATGAAAAGAGCTTTGAGATTATGCAATATTTTTGATATTCAGTTGAAATATAACTTTTTGTCGGACTCGGTGGCGCAGCTGGCGTGTAGCAGGTTGTGAAACGAGAGACTGCGGCATGCGGGTTCGATTTCCTGAATGTTTGTATAATCTACAATTTATTTCGGATATGAGTGTTGTGGGACCGTATGTCCCTCGTAGTTCCTGATACCCAGTATACAGTTTATAAACCTAATGTAGGGGTCAGGACAATGTGTGTGAATATGGGTTTATTGTTTATTTATAATATTTTATATTTCACTAGTATTACTATAAATGCTATTAATATATAATATATACTGCACTAAACTAAAACTATTATTGAAAACTTAAAATACAAGTAACACAAAAAAACAGATATAAATTAAGCTCTCGTCGCTGTTAGAGTGTCTTCCAGACAACCTTTAAACTTATTACATTTCAATTTGACTTTTAAAAACATTACAAGAATATGCTGATGAACATCATTGTTTTTTGGTGATGATAGATCTAATAATACTCGTAGGTATACGTAACTAAACTTAAAACCCCAACTTCAAAAATAACACTAAAATATAAATTACCTATTAATTCTCAGCTATTACGAGTTAATCAATAATAATAGCGACGCGTGTACTAAGTAGCTTAAATTTTATTCGTCATCACAATCAGGTCTGATATTTGATACGATGAGTAAAATGGTGAGGTGTAAATCTCTTTCCCCTTCACAATCCCTTTCCTTTAAGGTCGGCAACGCGCCTATGATTCTTCTGGTATTGTGGATGTCCATGGACGATGGAGATCACTTACCATCAAGTGACCCACGTGCTCGCTTGCCAGCCTCAATCCGCTATGCTAAAAAAAACATCCGCTTTGCATCCAGTGTATACAGAAATAGCTATGAGATTAATTTATTTCAATTTCCATTTTGCAACGTATTATCCGCTTTACTTTAGTCCGCTATTGAATTAGTATGAAAGGAAGAGCAACTCTATTAAGTTATAATAGTCTTTATAAATGGTCAATGCCGTCGCAAAAATATTTCTAAGTATTCCAATTACGCGTATTGTTTAACCGATACAATAAATCCATGATTATAGTTTATATTAACAACCTTTGTGTCATTAAACCTATTTGTTACAAGCGTAGCGTACTGAATGTTGCAGTACAGAGGGAGTAGCTAACAATTGTTTTATGTTAGTTTATGGCCATGCTCAACAATAGAAACTTTACTCATTCTGTATTATAATCCAAACAGCAAACCCTATGTAATGCATGCCGCTTATGTAAATTCTAATGCTGCAAATTGGATGTGCACACAGAATTATATTCAAAAAATAGTAGTGAGCAGTTCTCAATGCCATTATCCCGTTTTATGATGCAGTTATGAATAACACTACAACGAAGTCATAATTGGAACGTCATTCAATTTAATTTCTTTTATTTTTGTACTTGTATGTTCTATAAATGTTCGTTCGTACTAATTAGCAACTCTTGTCAAATATGCTGCGCGACTGAACTTAAAACATTCCGAAAATGTGCCGTACCTACGGTTTGGAATATCTTTGGCATGATGTTTCCTGTTCTGAATTTGAATATAATATTACTGTTTTCGTTATAGATGTCATTATCTTCCTTAACCCATTTTGGAAATAAAGCAATGGTATTTCTAATATCTATGTCGTACAATTTTATTTGTATTGTAACCCAACTAAAAGACTTTGTTATTGTAACCTCTTTTAGAGGTTTGTAAATGAAAAGGAAAAACGGAACCCTTATAGGATTACTTTGCTGTATGCCTGTATGCCCGTCTGTCACAACACATTTTAATACGAGACAAGATGTTTCGTGTTGAAATTATTATCAAGTATTAAAATCTAGGTATAATCTCTCGGAATTAAAATCACAATCAATAAGTAATCAAAAGATACGGCCATTTTTGAAAACCCATTCATCCTATAAATCTACAATCTAAAATTGTATAGTACGTAGGGAGGTTTTTGTGACATAATGAATGAAAAATCCAATAATTATTAAATTCGAATACCGTATGTAATTATTACAAATAAACTGTAATACTAAACTTCATCTCTAAAATACTTAAATTAAGTAAAAATATGATGAGCAAAATTTTTTAAACAGACCTACATAAGTCCTACTCGCACTCGGTGGGATTAACATTTAATGAAACTCATTTTTATTACTGTATCCTACTGCCATCAGTGTAAACTTACTATATGCAATATTTAGTTCATTTATACAGTTTGACATTCAATCAAACAAAGCTGTAAAATTCATTGACCATTTAGCAGCCGCGCCGCCGAGCTTGATTTGTGGTGACGTTTGTTCGTTTTACTTCCACAAGTAATAAAGTCAGTAGTTTTTTAAATACATTTACAAGGTGGTAGGTGCCTAGTATGCGAGTACCAACCCAGACGGGTTGGTACCACCGCTTTGTGTATTTCTACCGCCTAGCTGCAGCGTCTCAACACTGTTGTGTTTCGGTTTGAAGGACATTGAAGCCAGTGAAATTACTGGGCATTATGCTTACAGCTATTATTAATAATAATGCTCTACTTTTATTTGATCTAAACAAAGAACAGCTGCGTGGGTCGTGACTAGGTTGTCCATTATTGTAGACTAGACTGACAGATAACGTACAGCTTAATACGTTAGAGATTCTAAAGGTAAATTATTTAGTTTGTGCACTAAATATAAGTATTAAAACGGTCAATGAAGGCCTCTCAAGGACATGACCTTCAGTAGTGAAGAAAACGACCAAGAAGAAGAATAAGTTTCAAAGCGCCTGAATAATTAAAAAGTACATCGACATTCGATAAAAATAGAGTAATTCTAATACAAAGATAGTTTGATAGTTTTCGAAAAAAAATGCCAGTGTTCGTTTTCTCTCCATATATCGACTAGCAGTAGCCACAAATGGAAAAAACGCCGGTCGTAAAAACTACAAACAAATCTTTACAAATCTTTCTGTAATATGTGTTAAAAAGCATGTTATTATTTATGGTATAGGTCGGAAACGAGCAAGTGTGTCACTTGATGGTAAGTGATCTCCACCGCCCACAATACCAAAAGAATCATGGGCGCGTTACCGACCTTAAAGGAAAGGGGTAATTAAGGAATTGTGAAGGGGAGGGGGATTTGGGTTCTCCGGATATCTCACTCACCGTACGAAACGCAGCAGCAAGCTGGCACGCCACACACACCAAGCACTTTACGCCGGTTTTCTGTGAGACAGTGGTAAGACCCGGACGAGCCGGCCCATACATGCTGTATACAAAAGTCTCTACAGCGTGGCTCTACCACTCAATGTTGCGTCGACCCCACTGCGAGTGGCATAAGCAGGTGGAAGATGAAGACTAGACCTACAGTGCTCAATATCGGTGGGTATAGTCAATAATGTCAGAATTCCTAGCCGAAAGCGAATAACATCAATAACAAAACCTCCCCTTTGTGATGTTTATTCTGTTCAAAGTTAGTAGTGCGTGCCTTCCCGCTGGATACCAGTAGTTCCCGGCACTAATTGAATCGTCGAAAATCACGCATGCATTCTCCATCGTAACACGAATCCAATAGTTATAAATGAACGAATATTGGGAATGAATAATGTATTCACACATACGCGCTCACCTATACTCCCCGAAGGTGTAGGCAGAGGTGTAAGTAGTATACCTACATTTCGCCAACCTTATTTCTGTTCCCCACATTTCGCCGAGCTTATTTCCGTCCCATGATGTGATAGGGGGCGAGCCTATCGCCATATCGGGGAATCCATACAATTCCATACTCCAGGCTGATACTAAGCATTTCATGATAGAAAAACCCAATATCACTTTACCCGACCCGGGGATCGAACCCGATACCTCAGCATAGCTTAGCGTACGCATTACAACAACGCCACCGAGGCAGTTGTCATGTATAGTTAACAATATAATATACGGTTATGTTAGTATTAAATATATACAATGTATTATAAAAAGGTATGGTCATATTTAAGGGTTGTTACATACATGTTACAGTGATGTTTCTGTGCAAAGACAAATGTTTCTGTCCGCCTGTACATATTTTGTATGAAGTTTAAATAACTAAATAAACAAAGTCAAAGTATAGACATCCAAAACTTTAATGCTAAATTAAGTTAAGTGCGTAAGAGAGAATAATACTGGAGTGAGACAAAACCTCAGTTGTTTATCATTTAGTGTTGTTCAAAGTTGCAAGTCAAATATCCTGCTTCTCATAAACATGTTATACATTCGATAAAAAAGAAAATTCTTTATTTATATCCTAGCAATATAATCGAATTTGGTACTACAGGGGGGGGGGACTTATAAAAATAAAAATAATACACCCAACAGTCACACACATAGTCCTGACCCCACACTAGGTAAACCTGTATCGTGGGTATCAGGAACTACGAGGGACTTGCGGTCCTACCACACCCAGACCCGAAACAATTTTTTGTGGATCACACAAACATTTGTCTCAGTGCGGGAATCGAACCTACGGCCTCTCGCTTCGCAGCCGGCTACTCGCCCGCTGCGCCACGGAGGCTGTATAACATTAACTATTTTTTTTTCCTCTTCAGGAATTAAAGTGCGAGCTTATGTTATACTAGCTTTTGCTCTTGGCTTCGCCCGCATGAATGGCTTTGTCTACGATAAAAAGTAGCCTATGTCCTAATCCCGGTCATGATCTGCCTGTGTGCCAAATTTCATCCAAAACCAAATACCTGATAAGGCGTGATTGACTAACAAACATCCAAACTTTCACATTTATAAGAGTTATAGTTATTTTGTTAATTTCCATTCCATTTCCATTCCATTTCCATCGTTCCATTCCATAAGAATATTGATTCCCACATCACAAACCATAATTTAGTTTTGTTGAAACTTACCGAAGATGGCAAAATACGCGATATGTAGAAAGGCCTTCGATTCATGAAATAAAGTTGTTTGAAGCATCTGGCGTCTCGTGGACAGTTGTAATGGTAATACAATTCAACGATTATAGCGGGCCCCGGTGTTTCCCCTTCTAGCTGCCTCGAATAATGAAAAGCGTAATGGTTTTAGTCTCCAAATTAGTTCTATATATTACATTTTATACTGCTTTTCGGAGATGCAAAGAATAGGGGAAAAATTGGGGTGCGTAAGCAAATTTTTGTCGATAAATATTGTTTACCGTCGAGTCTTTGTTTATAAGAATTGAGCAGATATTTCTTTGTGGTTAAATGTATACGTAATTATTATAAAATCTGATAGATAAGATAATTTTAAGCCACACGTTTTCAACTGTCTGGTTGCAGATGCTAATAATAACGTACCGTATATTATTATTTTTCTTTTTAACTGACTTTTTCTATTACATACATACGTACGCACTCACGACTGTAATCCCCGAAGGGGTAGGCAGAGGTGTAACCAGTACACCCACATTTCGCCTAGCGTATCTCCGTCCCACGATGTGATAGGGGGCGAGCCTATCGTCTTACCGGGCACAAATTCCAGACTCCGGGCTGATACTGAGCATTTTGTAATTGTAAAACCCAATACCTCTTTACCCGACCCGGGGATCGAACCCGAGACCGCAGCGTTAGCCTCAATCGTAAGGCGTACGCATTACAACTGCGCCACCGAGACAGTCACTTATTATATTATTCTAATTATTTTCGTCGAGCAGAATTAATGTTGTTAGGTATTAAACAAATGGTAAGCGCAACTGCATTTTAGAAACGAATGAATACCAAATCCCGTTCCAAATCTCTGGAGTCTCATTTTACAGCAAATACAGCATAACTATACAAATATAACGGAACAAGTACAATTCAACTGTAGGCATCGGCTTGGTTATACGCATTGCCCTAGCATTGCTGAAGTCCATGGACTTCATTGACTGCTTCCCGTAATAACATAATCTTCTTATATATAAAATTCTCGTGTCACAATGTTCGTTCCCATACTCCTCCGAAACGGCTGGACCGATTTGTATGAAATTTTGTGTGCATATCGGGTATGTCTGAGAATCGGCCAACATCTATTTTTCATCCCCCTAAATGTTAAGGGTGGTCCTAAATTTTATTTTTTTATTTTTTAGACAAAAATTTTTGTTTTTATTTTTTTATGATACAACAATATAAAATAATTAACGTTCAAAATCAACCTTATTTCATAAAAGTTAACGTCTAAATATTAAATTTCTAGAACGAGATACGACATTCTGCACCGCGTATAAAATTAGACGTATCAAGTGTCAACTAGAGATCAAGAATCATTTTTTAGGATGAATAAACGAGCTGCACACACACACACATAGCCAACAGTCACACACATAGTCTTGACCCAATACTAGGTAAACCTGTATCGTGGGTATCAAGAACTACGAGGAACTTGCGGTCCCTCAACACCCAGACCCGAAACAATTTTTTGTGGATCACATAAACATTAGTCTCAGTGCGGGAATCGAACCCACGGCGTCTCGCTTCGCAGCTGGCTACTCGCCCGATGCGCCACGGAAGCTGTCAACACACACAGACTTTTATAACCCCGCCCCCTTGCACAGAGTTTTGGTGGGGGTCACTTTTTTGCTTGAGTTACGTTTTTTGTCAGCCTATTTCGATAGATCCGATACTTAAACACTCACTGATATGTATATGTAAAGACGCTAAATTATGACTACACCTTTCTGTAACACGTTGTATATACTAAGCGAGTTTTTTGCAAACACGTAATTATTTACGGGTAATAGCTTTCCCGTTTTATTTTCATGTTTTTAAGTAAGCTACGGCGCCTATTGTGTAATATACCTTGTGAGGTATCGAGGGTAAACGGCGTCGAACGTTCGCTCGAACAAATTGAAAAGCAATGAACCGCAGAATTCAATTTCATATTGAAAGCCATTCATCTTTGCCGCTTCTTCGAGACCGTCTGAAAGCGTTACATCTCGACTTTGGCACTCTGCTTCATCCCTTAAAAAGTTCGCGTCTTTTTCTGGCTGCTGTTAAGATGTGGATAACAAACTGATATCCCGGTATGTGCTCACTGGCAAAATGACTTTGTAAATGTATGGAATTTTAAAGTTTGTTATTTCATTAAAAAAATATTGGAACTAGATAAACAATTAACTTTTACACATATAGAAATGGCCTCCTTCACTCTTGTTAAATTTTTCATACATTAGGCCAAAGAGGTGTGCAAGGATCGTAGCAAGTGGAAGTCTCTGCCTACCCCTATAGGAAACAGGCGTAAATCTATGTATGAATGTATACAAATGGTAGTGCATTAGAGTGGTGAGCGTTATATAATTATTTTAAAGTGAAAAATTGATTAAATTTTTATTTGTGTTTGTCTAGATTTCTTATAGATATATCTTCGGCAAGGTACATAATTATTTTGTATGCAATAAAAACCAAATGGTTTTATGAATACAATCCGTTTCCTATTTCAGAAACGTTGCAAACGTTATACAAAACAAATACCCAGCAGCAAAATGGAAGTGAGCTTTGTATAATAATTGCCTTACTTTTTACATTGCTAACAAGAGAACCGCATGAACTCCAAATGTGCACACATTACAATCTACCGTATATTTAATTAAGCCACGAAGTATAAACGCGCATAAACCTTATATAAATTTATGAATATGTACTTCCATCATTCAAATACATTTCACTGCTAAAATAATGGTAAGAATCATAAAATATAGGTATTAAAAAAATATTCGCAAAAGGCAATGTCGAATTCAAAGAAAATTTAACGAGCGCCTAAAGACATCCCTTAACATCTTAATAATTGAGAAAGTTGATCCTAAAGCACCACTCTCGATACTTCAGCCATTTATCATTTTGGAGACAAATTATTTCCGACACAATAAATGATACAACGACTTTTACTTGTATTTTTATGTTTCGTATTTTTAGCTCGAATAAAATACAAATGATGTTTTAAAACATTTAATAAACGTGCCCACTGCACTGCACTTATTAATAAAGCCCCATAGAAACTAGACGGCCAAACATGAATGACCGGTGATAAGAGCTAGTGAACGCCATAACGTGTACAAAGGCTTAAGGGTACATCTAACGTTTCTAACCATTATGAGGCGAGACCACCATTCAGAGGCTCAAATGAGTCTTAATGAAAGGTACGATACTATTATGAGGGCAATTGTGAGGTCATAAAGGAAATTAAAAAGAGACAAAAAGGCAGCGACTAGTTCACTGAAAAAAGATGAAATAAAGACGTGAGTTCGTACTCACTGTGAAACGGTTCCTTTCTACTGCCCATGAGATTAACTACCTTTTCAGTTTATCCCTCTTGGTAATTATGAAAAAGTCGTGTGCTTCCGCGTGTGTTTGTTCCGGGTCGTTAAATCACTCCATTAAAGTAATAAAATTCGTATTTTTCGAATGGAACTGTTCTGGTAGTCTGATGTATTTTACGGTTTCGCCGGATAAGTTGACGAGCGTTGTTAGCTAAATTATTTAGCTGCTCTTTGTTATGCCCATTTTGTAAATTATGAAATTAACACCTTAATATGATATTTTGTCGTGAACCAAACAGCAGTATTATTTGGACTCTAAGGAGTTCGGTGTATTGGGCGGTGATTATTGTGCTTGGAAGTAGGTCCATAAATAAGAAGAAAGGCAAAAGTGGTGTGCAAGGATCGTAGCATGTGAAAATCTGTTATCCCTATCCCTATGGGAAACTATGAATTTCTGTATATATGTAATTTAAGACCGAACGATATTTAGCAAACACAGACACAGACTGCCTCGGGGGCGGAGTTGTAATGCGTACGCGTTACGACTGAGGCTGACACTGAGGTCTCGGGTTCGATCCCTGGGTCGGGTAAAAGTGATATTTGTTTGTATTACGAAATGCTCAGTATCAGCCCGGAGTCTGGGATTGCGCCCGGTGTGGCGATAGGCTCGCCCCCTATCACATCATGGGACGAATCTTCGTTCGAGCGTATCTACGCTCGGTGAAATGTAGGTGTCCTTGTAACACCTGTGCCTACCCCTTCGGGGGTTACAGGTGCGAGTGTGTATGTATGTATATACATTTTGTAGATAATCTGGTTCGATTGGGTTGTTACATCTGTCTCACAGAAAACTCACCTAAAGTACCGGCTTGCTGCTGCATTTCGTACGGTGAGTCAGCTACCCGGAAGCCCAAATCCTTATCTCCTCCTTTGTCCTTTAATTTTCTCTTTCCTTTAAGGTCCATGATGTTTCTAGTATTGTGGGCATTCATGGACGGAGATCACTTACCATCAGGTGATTTCCGGAGGGCCAAATCCCCCTCCCCTTTCCAATCACAATTCCTTTCCTTATAGGTCGGTAACGCATCCATGATTCTTTGTGTACAGACTGTAGTGGGTGTCTATGGGCGGTGGATTAATTAATTTGTAATTGAGTAATTGTATTAATGCACATAACATTCCCAATGGAACATTAATTAACTTTTGATATTATGAACTCCACTGAACATGTGAATTTGCGATGCAATGTCATGACTAAAAGTAATAAAGAGCGCCACTAAATGTGGATAATTTCAATCGAGACCTCCCACAGTGCGCCCCTCTTCATGTGACTACATTTTGTATTACCTAGTATTAGTTGATTAACTTTATATTAAAGTTATTATGAAAGTAGTATAGCACGATTTATAATTTATTGTTCAATAGAATAATTAATACAATAATTACAGTCAGTAAGTGGTACAGTTAGGTACCATTAAAAACTGCCGATTACCATTTTATTTAAACAAGATTTCTTTAAACATAGCTAAGTACAGTCTCGATTAAACCAGCTTTTAAACACACACAGAAATAGAGAGAGAGAGAGAGAGAGAGAGAGAAAAGGAGTTAATCACACCCCCTTTTTCTGGGATCTAATAAACCTACCAAATGTCCTGTCAAACCGTTAATAAAAATAAACAGTATTCAATAAGTGAGTGGCGTAAATTATTCCTTTATTCGGCAATTCAAAGTAGGAACTGGGAATCCTGAGAGACAATAAGTTGGAATAAAATTCAATATTGAATTTACCAGTTTTCACATCGACACGTGAACAAGAACATAATATTCAATTCCATGTACACTTTCCACGTGTATTCAATTTTGTTACACGAACATGCACACGTATAAAGGCAAAAAGTGGTTAAGTGGTAGAACCATAATGTAGATTGTAGAAAGTTTTGTCTACAGCATGAACATTACCACTGTCATAGAAAACGATTATTTGATAACAATTTTTTCAGCACATTTATGGTTTTTTTACACCTTATGTCTCAGGGTGACGAGCGCATAATTATATTCATAATACCATAGCATAATTCGAAGTTCTGATGGTGTTGCTTCTGTTTATGGCGTGACGCTTACCATTAGGCAAACGACCTGCCAGTCTCGTCATCTAAAGCTAATAAAAAAAAACCTATCTACTCGTTTAGGTTATAGTGAGTTCTAGAAGAATACACACGATATAAAATAACTCTTCTTTGTTTTGCACAGCCGAGTAATTACATTGATATTTTATAAAACTGCACATAAGCATACAATGTTGTATTATTCGAAATCGAGGATGTAAACTTTTTGAAACTTTTAACAGCGTTTACATATATCATCACACAATATATATAAATGAAACCAATGGTTAATTGCAAACTACTGTAAAAAAAAAAGTTAAATACGAATATCAAATTTACGACATCACGAAACGACTAGCACTATTATTGGTATGCGAGTAATACTACGAGGTACTACTATTATGCGCTTTGGCAATCTTCGGATTTCGAAAATATGCGATAATTATGACAAAATACACACCTGTGATAACATTAAATTATATACTTATTTTTCCGAAACGAATAACCGGGCATTCATTGCATATTCGCACTAATTCGTAAAACTGAACATTACCGAAGCGTATAATTTATATCGTCGCACGGTACGTCACTGTAAATGATTTCGTCTATTAGTTTGTTCATGTGTCAAACTTCAGCGATATGAAGTCAGAAACTTAGATCACTTGTTCTGCCTAATGTGTTACCAACAGTTCTAGTTGGAGAGTTATTATTTAATCAATGACGCGGCACGTTAATTATGAAGTTGGTCAGACATTAATTCGATCGATAAACTTGATTGACGGCTTATAAACAAACTTCGGCTATACAAATCTGACTAATAACAAAATTTAATACAACAGACGCGAACAAAGCAAGCATTGTACAATAGATTGAATAATGGTACTACACCAGGTAAAAACGTAGGCAATAAGAGGTCCCGAGCCAAATGGTTGGAACATTGTCGCATTTGTCATCACTGTGTTGACTTGCTGACATTTGGACAGCGTTGACAAATGATGCCTTTTATTGAATAATTATCGCGAGCTTTCACCGAATGACACGAACCAAGGTGATATGAGATTTATATGTAGATAAAAACTGAAAATAAGAATAGGTTTTTAGAGTGGTAAAGCCACGCTGTAGACAATTTCGTCTACACCATGAATGGGCCGGCTCGTCCGGTTCGATACCATTGTCTCAAAGAAAACCGACGTAAAGTAGCAGCTTGCTGTTGCGTTTCGTACGGTGAGTGGGATATCCGGAGGCCTATATCCCCGCCCCTTCCCAATCCCTTAATTATCCCTTTCCTTTAAGGTAGGCAACGCGCCCATGACTCTTTTGGTATTGTGGGCGTACATGGGCGGTGGTGTTCACTTACTATCAGGTGACCCACTTGCTCGTTTGTCGGCCTATACAATAAAAAAAGAGAAAAGGTTGTCACATTAATAAAGAAATGCTTCAATTAACAAAAACAAGTATACCTGGGTATAACCGATAGATTTAGATTTATTATTGTTATGCATGAATTTGTCCTCTAACTAGTCCAAAGCCTTGAGGAAGTGTTATAATGAGTGTACACGACAATAACTCTGCTACCTGGTGGCGCAAATCCGAATCTTTTACCCTTTTACTTGACATCATGATACTTCACGTAATAAACAATTCATAATAAAGAAATGAAAAATAACATTTAATTATTTAAAATGTATTGTTGTATATCTGGATCTGTAACACACCAAAGAAAAATAGACACAAATTAAATAGTGTTAAATTTTATTTACCTATGAATACTATGAATAGTACTAACATGCCATGGCTATGTGAAAAAAAAATATAACGCAGTAAAGAAATATATGAAAGTATGCGTTTCAAATATATGTCGGAGGAGCTTTTCTCTTCACGGTCACTCGTTGTAGGCATTAACAGGATCCGAGCAAGTAAATAATCTATTGCAGGTTAGTTACTAATTGAATTTGCTTTAGTAATGTAGGTCACAATGGAAATTGACACTTTTATACTGTACACACAATACAGTTCCTAGGCAGGTATTACTTTCGAGCGCTCAGCACGATCTGAATGCGATTACAGAATGCACGCTCTTTTATAAACGTTTACCCTCTCCAATCTAGGCTCCATATACGTCATTCTAGCGTTTGTGTGTCGTTGACGACCCGTACTCATGACCAGAGGGGCTAGCACGGAAACTTGCGAAAAGTTATTCGAGCTGTCATCGACAACAATTTCTATGAGGTTTTAGTACAGCGCCTCTATCGTACGTAAAAGAAACCAATATATATGGAATATAGACCAATGATATTTAAGGAATTATCTATCGAGCCCTCGATACCTTTACATTACGATTTCGATAGTTTTCCGTGCTAGCCCCTCAGGATGCGACATATATAATATATTTTTTTCGTTTTGCATTTAGAAATTACTTATAATATTATTTGTGAAAATAACTAAGTTTTGTAGTAACTATTGAATACAAACAATGCTGTTACTATTGCAATCAAGCTGAAAGAAGGAGGCATTAATATAATTAATAACATAGAAAACATGACATTTACATAAAAACCTTACAGAAAATACACCATAAACATTGTAAATTTTTATCTGAGCAACAATTTTGCCAATCATCATGTCATTTTCTTGATCAACTTTCTCTTCAATTTCTAAAACATGCCCGGACTTTGCCGTACCAGGGTAAAAAAATACGATAATTTAATTTTCACATATATACTAGTGTATAAAACCCCAAGTATGTAGATGTAAAAGCAATAAATACTGTATAGACTCAACGGGACGGGTTCTTAATATGTGTGACCAAGGAAATACAAACACTTCGGATTTAGAGGTATACAGGGTGATGTTACGTGATCTTCAAAAAGGAAGCCAAGTCATTGATCACGTTTACACCCACATGGCCAAGAAGACCCAAAGATTTATTAACTCTATCGGTTCACGCGACCTTCCTCGCCGTCATTGATGCGTGCTACTCGCAGCTGTGTTTTTCAGAGCCTCGAGACGTGACTGGCTTGAGGATGCGTGCAAATGTCCGTTCTATATGAAAAGTATACTTTAAGTAGTATTTACGGAGACTATGTCCTTTGTTATATAAATACAACTTACAAAAACAATATAAGTGGATTACTAGTTTATAACTTTTTGTGTTAAAATATTTAGTTGCATCTTGTAATAAATTATGTATTTATTGCTTTAAAACTGGTGTTAAATATCCATAGATCAAACAGATTTCTTATTAGTAAATGATAGGTATATCAAATATTAGGTAGCCTATACGCATATTTTGAGTATGTAATCTGCGTCACAATCACTGAAAAATATGATTATTGACTAGTTGATAATGTTGAAATGAGGCTTAATTTAAAGAAAGGTAGCATGACTGTATCGTGGCATCGTAAGTGCCCATTTTTCTGTATGATATTTTGACGTAAGTATTATATCATAAATACATCTTTTTAATAAACCACAATAATTGTATAAATGTGTGTGCAATATCATAGACAAAATAGTTGAAAACTTTACAAAACAAACGTACTGGTAAATTGTAAATTACATAATTTCATCCAGTAATAAGTTTAGTTTCGTTTGAGCAATTCCGTGTAACAATGGCCTGAAACGTACAGTAAATGTGTTGCATTAAAACTTAACGTCGTCGCGTCGCCGCAAACCAGTGCCACTGTGTCCAAATTGCTTATTTTGACCGTCTGTATTAATTATGCATGAGGATGGGGAGGCACGCCGCACTCCTTGCAAAACTCTACTCTCTAGTATGTAAAAAGATTATTATGAAGTTAAGGTGAACACCTACAGCGGGAAATTAATGCAGCACCGGTTTTAAACTACTGCGAATATCAACTACAAGTGCGCTTTAATTTCAGTTTATATAATAAATTGATGTTAGTTCTTATCTTACTTGGTGCCATTTGGACTTTATTTGCAATGATTATTTCTAACTACTACTTCGTTGAAAAGACACTATCCATTGCTCGCGTGTTTGTCTTATTCCGGGACAAATATGCTAATCCAGGCCAAGGTCTACCTGTGTGCCAAATTTCATCAAAATGCATTCAACCCATAAGGTGTAATAGATTAACAAACATATAAATTAAACTTAAAAAAATATATTCAACTGTTAGTAAGTAAATCTATCCATGAATTTATTTTAAACTGGCGATAAAAGTAACTCATTTTTACGGTCTATGTGGACCACTCTGTAATGTCATACTTCATAAAATTCCATGAGTGCGATGCATACGGGTAGTGCGGTACGAATAGGTATACTTCATCTTTATATACATATTTAAGCTTACGCCTTTTATCCATGGAGGGGTAGACATAGGTGCAACTAGTGCACCCATATTTTGCCGAGCTTATTTTCATTCAATCTATTCAACCATTAAGTCGTGATGGATTAGCAAATATCCAAAATCGCAAACTCACAAACATCCAAACTTTCATATTTATTTGAAAGGTATGCTACCTATTTTTTGGTATAATTTAATGAAGTTGGTTTTATTTAGGTACCTCGCACTTTAAAAATGCACTGGGCTGTATTTTAGAAAAAATATACATAGGCTTCGCTGTGTACACTTTTATATACAGCATGAATGGACCGGTTCAAGAGAAAATCCTTCTCCCCTCCAAGCCCTTATTCTTTTTCTTAAAGCTTGGCAGCGTACTTGATTCTTCTGGTATTATGTAGACTATATTTAGAGGTCACTTACCACCAGGTGAGTCACTTACTCGTTTTTGGCTTCTGTTATAATCCGAGTTTATTTGTTGCGCTTTCACGCCTGAATCGCTGAAACGATTTTAATAAATTTCAGTACAGAGATATATGGGACCCTGGAGAAGGTTATAGGCTCCTTTTTATCCCGGTTATAGGGTACTTTTATCCCAGAAAAAGGTTGTTCACGCGAGCGGAGCCGCGAGCAAAAGCTAGTAAATATATTTTTCACCTTCACAACTAATTAACTAGGTACTTACTTCTTAAACCTTACTACAATTACAATGCCGCACAAATAACTGTAATATATAAAAGACTAATAAACACTTACAGTAAGAATAAGGCTACAAATAGCAAGTATGAAAAACTTGCTCAAGAAAAAGATGATGATATAGTTGCGCACGTATACGAAGTGAGATTAGTAGAACGGTGACGGTCGTTACGCGAAATAGCGGTAATTATGAAGATTACCTGAAAATGGCACATTTCGCGAACACCTTATATAAGTTGAAAGATGTGTACAGGATACGCTTCAATTAAGGCGATTTGTGTAATTTTCAGAGAGACTTTTGTTGTGTTAGATTAACTAACTTTGGAATTGAGATTAGTTGCCATAATACGCAGTATATTTTGAATGCTTATATAAACCTTGAGAATCGTAAGAGAATTTATAAGTGTGAAAGTTTGAATGTTTGTGAATTTGGGTTTATTAATAACGCCTGAGGAAATTGAGCACAAAGATAGATCAAGAACTGCTTAAGGACGTAGGTTACTTTTTATCCTGGAAGAGATTCATGTGGCGGAACCGCGAGCAAAATCTAGTAAAATAAACTTTCTAAACTATCAAATTAGTACAATCCTCCAATCCAAAATTGAGTTGGCTCTCCATACATAACTGATAATTTTTTCCACTGCACATAGGCATGTGTGGTATCATTAGATACCTCACTAAAATGATTTTAGAGGTTGCTAAATGACTTTTTATAATATGCCATTAGTTTGTGAGATATGCGTGTCCAAAGTCATGAAAAATGTTAACATTTAAACTACGGAGTGGAACATACTGAAAAAATTCAAGGTACCTAGCATATGTAACTTAATTTAACTTTAAAAAGAACTTCCAATGAAAATTGGTTTCAATACAACCTACCTTAGGTTGTATAGTATTTGAGATATAGGATATTTGTGGTTACACTATGGAACCCTTCACTGTGCGTGGTTAGACATCCACTTGGCCGGGTTTTTATGTTTGTTCACACATAACTCCGTCAAATGTGGACCAATTTGAATTAGTATTTTTGTTATCCATAGGTTTTACTCCCAGGGTTCCTTTTTAATACGCTTTTATTAGCTTCATACGTATGTATGTATGTACATAACGGAAACTTTGAACATGATTTTGACCCCCTTCAAAACGACGGATTAACTCGGAATTTGGTATACTTTTCAAGGACCGATGACAATAAAAAAAAATTAATTAATGTAATTTTAATTTAATTAATTATTTTAAATTTTATTGAAAATCATTGTGCATAAATAATAGTTTAAAAACTAAAAAAACACGCTTTTATAAAAGATCAAACAACAAAATTAAAAATAAATAATAGTTTAAAAAATACGCTTTTACAGAAAATCCAACTAAAAAATTAAAAATAAATAATAGTTTAAAATATTTAATTGTCAAAAAGCGTGGGGTTCTTTTTAAGATATTATCAAAATGATAATCCTGCTACTCATATCTGTCAATAAAATATTTCTAACTATTGACACCATGCACCCTACGCTTTTTTACAATAAAATACTATTTATTTTTCATTTTTGATTACGTGACAGTATTTTATCCTAATATTATAAATGCGAAAGTGAGTTCGTTTGTTTGTTTGTTACGCTTTCACGCCTAAATTGCTGAACCGGGTTTTGGTGAATTTTGGTACAGTGATAGATGGCATATGATATGCTACAATTATAGGCTACATTTTATTCCGGAAAACGCTGTTCACGTGGGCGGTGCCGCGACCAAAAGCTAATTTTACCTTAAACCTCACACATCAGCAAAGTAGGTATGTCAGCTTAGTCTAGATAGCTTAGAACCCTGCACAATTTCATTCCGATATGCAATAATTTGTAACAAAATCTCTAATATCAGACTCTAGACGTTCGAAAAGGCATTAGATCACACGTCTTTGACTAATGGTTACATTATACATAAGACGATGCTTTTAGTTGAATTGCCATTAAGCTTTATTATGTACATAAGCCGCATAATAGTATGTACGCGGGTTTGACAGGCAATTTGCGTCTAGTCTAGACGGTGACATTGTGGCTAACTCATTCACACGGTTCGATTTTAATTGATCAACTGACTGGAATTAACAAAAGCTGTATAGTTTTTGTTTATCAATTCGATTACAAGTCTGTTCAGACTGTTCAAATCGCATGCAATTTAGCAGTTAATCAACTAAAGTCGAACCGTATGAACCCGCTATTGGATTAAACCTTTAGTTAAGCGAAAGATCTTATCGATTGGCTCCAACGGAGTTAATTAATTAATGCTACCGCAAATCGTCGTCTAACGTCTTGGACTTAAAGCAAATAATTCAAAAATATTATCATTATAATATTATTATCAATAAAAACGGAAGTACAGATAACTGAACGAACAATGTAATCTTTTTAAAAATTGTGTACATGGGCGGTGGAGATCACTTACCATCAGGTGGCCTACTGGCTTGTTTGCCAGCCTATGCTATATATAAAAAAAAACGCATTATAAACTTCTATCAACCAAAACTAGCAGTATTACATTCCGTAGTCTGTTTTTATTTCTGCCTGGGGTTAGCCCTGCTTAGTGTCTAGAAGTAATAAGATGTTTCCCTCTAATATGTCAAGTCAACACTATCTGGGCCGTCTGCGGGATCGCACCCATAGTACGATCTGGCTCAGGCATTTACAACCGACATACTACTCCGACATAGCCTCCGTGGCGCAGTGGGCGAGCCGGCTGCGAAGCGAGAGGTCGTGGGTTCGATTGCCACACCGAGGCAAATGTTTGCCTAATCCACAAATATTTGTTTCGGGTCTGGGTGTTGTGGGACCGTAAGTCCCTCGTAGTTCCCGATACCCACGATACAGGTTAACCTTATAGTGTGGGGTCAGGACTATGTGTGTAACTGTTGTTGGGTGTATGTTGGATGTACTGTGGTTTGCTCAAAACGTGACCAAATCACAATCTGTAGTCTTTAATTAGTCTAATACTTATTTCTTAATCTTGGAATAACATATTTCATTTATTCCAAGATTCATAAAAAACTATCCTAAAGTCGATTTGAAATTTATAAAGAAACAATGTAAAATTGGTTGTTACTTGAAAGTTCTTACTTAAAATTTGTTGAACAATTCTATTATAATATCTTTAATAATCATGTATTTTCATTCTCACTTCAAAATTATCCAGGCGAAAACTGTAAACTTAAACAATTCGTAAAGATTATAATTATTTGCATATAATTAACGTTTACTACTGTTTTAATTTCTGTTTAATTCCATAATTTCTGAATAAAATATGTAAACTTAATATTTACTTCAAAACACTTTGTTTGGATAACGTAACTGTTTCATAACTTAATTCTGCTCGAACTATGCTGACTATATTGTTTCTACACCGGCACGCAATTAACTCACACTGGGTGATAGGTATCTGGTATGCGATAGTTCGTACCTCCATTTTATTTATTCCTGCCAATTAACAATACGTTACCACTGTTGTGATCTGGTTTATATCTGGAATATTAATGACTATAGAAGTACTGAACGTTGTGGTACTTAACATCTTATAACGCAGCAGTACAGTGTGATGCATTACGTAAGTCAAAGTTCTAAGTCATGATGTTGCTGTTTATGTGCAGACGTGGCGCTTACCATCAGACGAGCGACGTGCTCGGCTCGTCATCCAGTTATACATATAAAATATTAAATTTAATAAATTTGGCTGGGTTTGGTAGAAATTCTAACGTGTAGTCGGCCGCTTATTTCAATGAGTTCCGAGACTAGTTTAAAGTTGTGTTTGTTGTATAAAAGTGGTGTGGGTTTGTGCAATAAAAAGACTTTGAAATGAACAAATTTGGAAGAATTTCGTCGGAGCGGGTTGATCGACCTTGTCCGTTTGATCCGCTTTGAAAAATCGTTGAAGAAGCATCGTACTGAAAAGAATTCACACCGATACTCGGACAAGACCTTGAAATCGGCCACACCCGTATTTCATCATCTTTGGGATGACTTGAAATATCTTAAAAACTTGCCACTAGTTAAATGCATTACTGTGACATAAATAAAAACAATACAGACATAGTGAAAACCCACACTAAGAATAATAACTATAGTACTTAGAATCTGTAAAAAC
This sequence comes from Mimas tiliae, assembly GCA_905332985.1. Classification (NCBI taxonomy): domain Eukaryota; kingdom Metazoa; phylum Arthropoda; class Insecta; order Lepidoptera; family Sphingidae; genus Mimas; species Mimas tiliae. The sequence continues at coordinate 8,649,068 of HG995248.1, read as the reverse complement.
TTTAACACTGGTAGATACGCAAACCGCACCTTGCAATAATGGGAAAACAATTCCTTAGTTACATTTAAAGTGATCTTATTTAATAAAGAATACTGTATTAATACGCGATACAAACGCATTTAAAATAACGCCTTGATATAATATTTAGTTACAACCTCCCGTACTAAGGAAAGTACTTCTTTGAAAGAATAATATTTTTTTTGGCAATGTAGTGTACACATACTAAAACAAAATCAATGCTTGTTTAATTGATTAGATATAATCTATATTTGAAAATAACGTATATGTGTCGCTTTATAAAAACTAATATGATCTACAAATATATGTTTCTGGTTTGGGTGTTGTGGGACTACAAGTCCGTAGTTCCTTATTACCCAAGTTCCTTATTAGATGAGGGCAAGATCTATGTGTGTGACTATTGGGTGTATTTATTTATTTCTGCCTAGCGTTATGCCGTCATATTGCCAGAGTCCACCTTCACTTTATTCTTTATGGTTTGACGGTAATTGGTATTAGGTACACGGGGCGACCCGCCGTTTGACCCCCACAACCCACAAAGAGAAGCAAGACACCATTGCCTCGTCCGTTAATCAGCAGAGTGTACCACGTGTAGGTGAGGTTGGCTTTGGGTCTAAATTGTTGGTGGGTCACTTACGTTCCAATACTCCACGCTAGTTACTTTATTACAATAAGAGGCTTGTGCTTAGTGGCAATATATTTTGTAATTTGTTCCATAAAAGGTAACTGTTACTACACTTTGTTTGCAAATGGCAGCTATTGATACCTTGATAGGTATGTACAGTAGAATAATTACAACAGTGCTGTGGATTTACTTAATCAATTAAGCCAAGTGAAAATGAAGGTATGCAAGAACCGCCGTCGCATCCCGCAACTACCCCACATATCTCCTAGAGACTTACTAGTCTGTATTGTATCTCCAACGCGTTTAACATTTAATTCTGTTAAATTAATTATTAATTAGTAGTTTAACTTATTCCATTGTTTTCATTACAACTTAACCTAAGTAATTAATAACCACAAATTATAATATGTCTTTCTTTCTGCCTGGCGCTATCCCTGCTTCATGCTAGGGTCCGCATTCTCGTATATATTTGACGGTATTTGGTATTATATAGAGCGACTCGCCGTCTGACCCCCACAACAGTAACCAAATTCGCTATTGAGCAGAGTGTACCACGTACAGGTGAGGTTTGCTTATTTTTAATTTTACTGATTGGTTTATCAGTAGTTGTTACAATATTAAATTCTTAATATATCTATTTTGGCTTAGATCTTAAGATTTTAGTGGCCCACTTACACTCTCACTTATTATCAATAGTAAATTGACAGATTTTCCATAGAAAATTATATATCAAAAATTTACTGCTAGTAAGTAAAACTATCTATTGATTTATTATTGAAACTGACCATAAAAGTGTCCTTCACATTTACGACCTATCTGTACCCCACTTTAATGTCATACGTATACTTTTAAACTGATAGATGTATTTCATCTTTATATCAATGAATTTCATATTTTCCGTCCTATAATCGCCATACCAGGCACAAATTCCAATCCCAGGCAATATATGTGTGATTTTTTTTATCGAAATCTCCATCACAAATTGTGATTGCCTGGGAGTTGAACCCAGAACCTCACGGTTCTCAGCCTTAGTATGCTACCACTAGACCAATGAATCATCCTTTATATATGTATGTAGAACAACTACAAAACTACGTATCTGGCATAAAAAATAATATTCGTACATACAACAAAAATATAATCCAATCAAAAGCTAAAAACTAATTTGACCAATTTTGACTCGGCCCTATTACAGTTTACTGGTCAATGATTGTGAGCACTAACTCTGACAAATATAAGCGTCGAATTGTGCACTTCCCGAGTCTTTTTCATCGGTTAAAACACATGGTACGGGTCCCAGACAAAAGCGAGGAAATATTAATACTAACATTCGTAATTCGCTCACTTCATCTTCATAAGTCGGCCGCATACGCGACGCAATTTTTATTTCGTAACCTACCATCCCTCTTGAAGAATTTACTAAACAAGGAACAGCAATTTCCCGTGGCTAATTCATTGCTGTTATTAATCTTGTTCATTGCGCCCCTATTTTTTCGTTAGAAATGTTGTGCGTAAGTTTTAGCAACTTTATTCTCGGACTGATCCTATCTCTAGTTGGAGTAAACAAGCCTTTATACAATATGGAATAACATACTCGGCCAATTGCAAGTCGAACTTACGTACCGAGGGATCCGTACCGGCTCCCCACATTTATATTTTATGTTTTTATAAGCAGCGATAGCTCAGCGGGGAGTGGTACAGACTGCCGAGACGAAACTAGCAGGTTCGAAACCCCAAGAGCATGCACCGCTGCTTTACTAAGTTGCGTGTGTATTCATTATCGCTAGATATAACGGTGAAATAAACATTATGAGAAAACCTGCATACCTGAGAAGTTCTCCATAAGAATTTCAACGGTGTGTGAAGTCTGTCAGCCCGCATTAAGCCAGCGTAGTGGACTAAGGTCTAACCCCTCTCATTTAATAGAGGAGGCCCGTGCCCAGCAGTGGGATAGTGTAATATAGGGCCGATATTATATTATTTGTTAGGTTATCCGTCAAAAACATTTTTTGAGTAATATTAATACATTAATTTTATTTAAGTGGTCAAATTTGTCTACAGCACGAATGGAGCGGCTTGCCCAGGTCGTTACCACTGTCTCACAGAAAACCAAGGTAAAGTAGCGTCTTGCTGCTGCATTTGATACGGAGACCAAAATCCCCTTCCCCTTACCAATCCCTTTCCTTTAAGTTCGGCAACACGCCCCATGATTGTCCTGGTATGATAGGCGTACATTGACGGTGGATATTACTTACCATCAGGTGACCTATTTGCTCGTTTGCCGGCTTATGCTATAAAAATGCGTTTTCTACTTGCAATTATTATCTTCCTCAGTCTATCTGCTGCAAATGTACGATGATCCAAAGGCATTTGTCAAAGGGAAATGCAACGTGAATATGAAAATGCACATGGTGAATTTTCAATTTTTAAAAAATATGAATAGAATTGTATGCTTTTATTCTTGTATGAAAAAAAAGGTCGACCAACCTATAATGCGCTAATAACTAGTTAATTAAAAACGAAAAGGTGCGCCTACATAATATGTCCAACGGGAACAATATAGAAAATGCTATAATATTAACTACAATACAATATTCATGTTAATGTTCAATGAATGTGACATCTGGGACAAAAGAGACGCAGCGAAATATTCACAATCACATTAACAATCACATTATCCCGAAAATTGCCTTAATTATAATGTAATTCAGAACAGCAGCAATTACATAACGATTTATATTTCATCTATAATTATTGGTAATTACACGTTATTGCACTTAGAACTACAAGAGTCGTCTTATTGGTAGTAACAGACTTAAGGCATAGTTCCAAACACAACAGCAGACCGTAGACCGCAAACCATATGCGACAGGACTGCTGCAGTCTAGAGTCGTGATGATTCCGCCCGCGGAGCGGCGGTCGTGGCAGCGCAAGGCCTTCAATCGCTTAGAAGTAAAGTGTTTCGGTTTGCATGTGTTTTTGTACTGCGGTTGGCAGTTTAATATTGCCATCATTTGCTGTAGCTTGACCGCTGGAGCAGGCACGACGTCACTAACCATCCGCCTTAGTAATTTAATTTAAATATGTACTACATTTTAATTATCTCCATGAGATCTGATTTCCTCTGATATCCCCGTATGGAGGTTAGCATTCGCACTATAAAAATAAGCTCTTTGAACCGAAGGTGCCCTAGACATATCTTTGCCTACCACTTCGGGGATATAGGCGAGCTTAAGTATCCATTATGTTATTGTAGTCCGCTGAAATACTTCTCATATTTTTAAATGAACTCACAATATAATAGGTACCTATAAAATTGCCGTTCTGTACGAAAAAATACTTCAACTTTGTATTTTTTCCCATATCTTTTATTTATATTAATCAAAGTAACCAACCATGCATCTTTTCCAGCGCAGTGAAAATTTGTTGATGCCCTTCTTGAAGAAATCGGCTGGACGAGAGGCAACAAACGCATTTTGTATGGCCTTTCGGGTATTGAATTTCTTTTTCCGCTAAACCTTGACTAAATTATGGAAAAATAGAAGTATGTAGGCACATGGTCTGGTGAGTACGGCGGATGACGGAGAACTTCCAACCCCATCTCTTATAGCTTGGAGATCTTCTAATGTGTAGTTTGGTATCGCGCGTTGTATGCAGGAGCAGCGGAGACGAGCGATTGACCAAAGCAGGCTGCAGATGTACTAACTTCTCCATTAGAACACAATTTTCAGGAAAGTCGCTTACGTCGCTTTATAGTCGCTTTGGCGGTTTGGTCACATTTTGAGGAAACCACATGAGTACATCGGTTGCAAAAACCTGTCGCTGAACATACCAGGAGTACAATCCCGCGGATGACTCAAAAACTTGACGAATTAGAGGGAGATATGAGAGCCAGTGGTCTTACTACAGAGGATGCTCAAGATCGGGCGAAGTGGAGGTCGGGATAACGCCAGGCATAAAAAAAGAAAAAAGTTGATCTAATGTTAATAGTATAACTATTTTTGAAGAAATTCTGTTCAGCCCTTTAGGGATTACAGGTATTACTCTAACTGACATTGGGTTTTTGGGCCTTTAATGGTTAAGTTATTTATACACGGGATCACTTTACAATCATATAAATAGAACGTGGCCTGAAATCACATCTATTATTTACGCATATCTAAAAACACGAATCATTTCGGTCGTGTACACAAAAACTCAATAAAATTTCCAAATCAAGTTTTATTTATTGTTTCGTTTGGAGCGATCAATTGTGCAAAGAAAGGAGGGTATCGCCAAAGATTGTTGGCATAAATCATTTTTCAATTCAATTTAAACGACACAGAGTGCTGTTGTTCCGCGATATGGCTCCAAAGGCGTTCGGCAGTGTCGATGGATATACCTCGAAACTTTTGTAACAAATACCGTGCTGCAATAGAATTTCCTATTTTACCACAAGTAAGGAGTTGTTTCTACAAATATCATGGTTGTAGTTCAATATTATGGCAAAAGATGCGTCCTATATTTTTATATCTTAGATAATTTCAGGAGTAAGTTTAAATTGCTGAAGTGCATCTGATTATTTTTGTATTCGAATGGACAGCAACCACGGAATACACGGTAAAAAACCCACCATAGTGGCTCGTTCAGGCGAATCGCGTTCCGCAGTCAGTCAGCATATCCAGTAACTTTAGGACGGCATAATATTTTCATAACGGTCGGCATTATATTTGGACTGCACTGTACTAAACATCAGGTCCAGTGTAGTCACTTTGCCGTGGCGGGATTTAATAATGTACATAATATGCCTGACTGACTGACTGACAGCATAGACCAACCAAAGGATAAAATAAGGATACCATTTTAAGAGAGTGCTGATTTTATATTATAGGCATCGTTTGCTAAGGGATTTCCTGAAATTCAACCCGTAACAAGAGAGGTGGTTACAAAGTTTGTGTGGGAGATAATAAAGATAATATTTTTGGTAAATTTATTACTTCACGCGAGCGAAGGCACGACTAAAACTATTATAGTTAAAAATAAGAAAAGCTTTTAAAACTTTAAAATGTCGTTACTATTAAATTTCTTACAATAATAGTAAAACCTTTTTAAGTTTACACAATAAAAATCAACTAAGTAGATATAAGTATCTCCGTACCCAACTATAAATAGAAAAAACAATACTATAAATTACCAAAATACGTTTACGTGGCAACATTTTACACCCCAATTTGACATATCCACACTATTCCAACGCGACCCGACACAATTTCGGCTTGCAGTTTATCAAAACCAACATTTAAATGACCAAAGTCGGCATCTACAAACAACTTCTTTGGTTGATAGCATGCCTCGTATTGCATTTGTTCGGGACCTATAAATCTGTCCCTAACTTCTTCTTAAAACGTTCTAGTGCTCGTCGCCCCTTTGGAAAACTAATCTCATTGTATTACTGCAAAGTTGTTGCCAAATGCAATTTGGATAGATTATACGCGAGTTTTGTTATTCTTAAAGAATGGTTATTCAGTTTAGAGTCTTGTTAAACATTTTTCAATTTATGTTTTACGAACGTTGTGGAATGAGTTTGATTAAGAAACAATGAAAGTGAATGAGTTTTTAAACCACGCCGTGAGTTTTCTAAAAATATTTGTGAGATAAGTCTGCCGTTTTTTGGTAGCTGAATACAATGGCCAACTTTACGGCGCTGGACGTTAAAGGACATGTTTTGGACGACGAATTAAATCTGAGATAAATCTGTTTTATAGATTCTTGATGCCGAAAAATACAAAATAAAAACTTGAATAAACCTTGTGGATTTATTGAAATAAAATTACTGAATATAATATTTTGCTATTTATCATGAAGACTTTTACATAAATATTTTACATAAACTTCATTAGAAACATTTTTTTTATAGGCCGGCAAACGAGCAAGTAGGTCACTTGATGGTAAGTGATCTCCACCGCCCATGTACGCCCACAGTACTAAAATAATCATGGGCGCGTTGCCGACCTTAAAGGAAAGGGATACTTTAGGGATTGGGAAGGGGAGGGGAATTTGGACCTCTGGATATCTCACTCACAGTACGAAACGCAGCAGCAAGCTGCTACTTTTTTCTGCTACTGTTTTCTGTGAGACAGTGGTAACGACCCGGACGAGCCAGCCCATTCACTGTAGACAGAACTGTCTACAGCCCTTACCTAAAAAACGAAGTCGCCGTCTCGAAATACTTATTTTGACACAGTTATGAATTATAATTTAATGTCTAAATACATTTATTACATCCTATTTTACTGAAGTGAAAAGTGAAACACATTGTATACATGAGTATCCAATAATAGCTGTCCATAAAGGAACTCTATTAATAATAAAAAAATACTTTACTACTAACACAGATAAATAATAAATAAATACACACAACAGTCACACACATAGTCCTGACCCCACACTAGGTTAACCTGTATCATGGGTATCAAGAACTACGAGGGACTTGCGGTCCCACAACACCCAGCCCTAAAACAAAAATTTGTGGATTACGCAAACATTGGTCTCGGTGCGGGAATCGAACCCACGGTCTCACGCTTCGCAGCCGGCTACTCACCAACTGCGCCACGGAGGCTGTCAAATATTTATATCGTACACTACACGTTTAATAAATCTCAATCTGTAACACATTGTATATATGAGTATCCAATAATGGCTGTCCGTAAAAGAACTCTATTAATCAGTTTTTTTTTAAACTACTAACACAGATATAACGTTATAGTAAATATAGTTGCATGAACATGTAAATAATTACTCAATTATTTCATGATTAACTTTAGCCAGCAACTCAGCTAGTGATTATGTTTATCGACATCCTAGGGAACTGTAACATTATAAAAATATTTATTATAGAATCTTATCTCAATACATCACTGAAAACCGCATTCTAATTTGTTCAAATTTTTGAGTGGTAGAAATTGAAAACCGCACTGTAGATAATTTTTTCTACAGCATGAATGGGCCAGCTCGACTAGGTTGAAGCCAGTATCTAAAAGAAACCCAACGTAAATTAACGGTTTACTCCACTGTTTCGTTTGGTGATTGAGATATCCGCAGTCCCAAATCCCCTCCCCTTAACAATCCCTTAATTTTCCTTTCCGTTAAGGTCGGCAACTCATCCATGATTCTTCTGGTATTGTGGGCGTTCATGGACGGTGGACATCACTTACCATCAGGTGACCCACTTTCCCGTTTACCGATAACGCTATAAAAATAAACATCATATTCAGTGATTGTCTACGATAATGACGTTTTTTCTTTTTGCATGGCGTTATTCCAGCTTTATGACAGGGTCTACCTTCACATAACATAGATTTGACGGTATTCGGTATTACTAGGGGCGATCCGCCGTCTGACCCCCACAACCCGCAAAGGGAACCAAGTTTCGCTAATGCCTCGACCGTTAATTAGCAGAGTGTATCACGTGCAGGTGAGGTTGGCTTTGCTTTTAAGATGTTGGTGTCCCAATTAACTTAACTTTTAAACTTATAAACTAAAACGCAAATAAAATTGTCGTCATTACGGAATTGCAATACAATTTACAATGCTGAGCGAACTGAATTCAATATCGACGCGTTAAGAACCGTAACCGAAGTTAATATTTTCAATATAGACTCGTAAGTTTTATCTGACATCAGAAACGTCCCACTTTTACTGCGGGACGTTAGTTCACGGATAATAACATTCAATTTTAGTGGAAGTATTTACGCGTCCCGCTAGGTCCCAACGCTGTTGATATTTATGGAGGTCTGTAGCAGCCTTCCCAAATTGAAATACATTAATATTTTACCATAAACGCGACACTTTCATGCGGAACATAACGTTATCGTAATTGGATTCTTCCCTGCGATGTGAAATGTACATTCGTTTTGCGAATGCGTACACTGTCAATAATAAGTCAAATAAAATAAATTAAACATGACATACAATATGGAAATGTGCAATTTGAAAATTACATTCTGAAGTTTATTGCACTTTAAATTAAAAGTGGTAGAAAGTTTTTTTATTATCTGGACGTATTTCGAGAATAAATTCTAAATATGAAATGATTAAATTATAGGAATAGTAGTAATATGTAGGTACTTAACTAATAATAATAATATTTGATTCACAAGTATTTTTTATTATCCTCCTATGTTATTGTAAAAACTGTTTTATAAATACAGCCAACAATCTCACACACAGTAGTCCTGACCCCATACTAGGTTAACCTGTATCGTGGATAAGAGACCTACGAGGGTGGTCCCACAACACCCAGACCCGATACAAAGATTTGTGGATTACACAAACATTTGTCTCGGTGCGGGAATAGAACCAACGACCTCTCGCTTCGCAGTCGGCTACTTTCCCACTGCGCAACAGAGGCTGATGGATTAGATTAATGACCTCATTGGTCTAGATCGCCTCATTAGTCTAGTGGCAGCGTAGTTCGGCTAGGGTACCGGGAAGTCCTGGGTTCAAATTCCAGGTCGGCCAATCACAATTTGTGTTTACAATTCTAAAAATCACACGTGAGTTTCCCGAGATTAGAATTTGTGCCCGGCATTGCAATAGGCTTCCCACTAGAAAATCATGGGGCAGAGATGAACTCGGTGAAGTTGCACATTCCCTTGGAGAAACAGGCGTGGACTTACGTATACGTATTTTTATATCTTTGTATATATACAAAGATCTAAAAAAAGGCGTAGTCAAATTTAAGTAACGTAAGTAGGTATATAGTGGACGATATAAGTATTTCACCCCGTTGTACCAAATCCGATTGCATTTCTAGGACATAAATAAATAATTTTCTTTGTTATTGACTGAGTCGGTATTCGACTTCCAACTTTCGACAACACTAAATGATAAACAGCTGAGCTTTTATCTCTCTCCAGCATTGTTATTCTCGCTCGCGCACTTCACCTTCACCTCACTTCACATTTATAGGGATGTGATAGATCTTATCGATCTTAATAATTGAGTAATTAAAATGTGCGTGAAATTTTTGAATGTCTGAATTTTGATGATTTTTTTATGGCATTCACACTCACTGTAACATGACTACACCTTTCTGTAACACGTTGTATATAGTAATATTAGAATATTTTAAAGGAACAACCGGGTTTGTGAACGTAACAAACTTTCTGATTCTTTACATATCTCCATATGTTGAAAGAACTTTGCTTTCAAGTTAGAATCGAATTTCCCTGTCGTGGTATTTCGCAATGATGCAAGCAGACAATTCTTTTGTGCTTCGATATGCTGATATTATCACGTTTGAAAGACGTAACTAGAAACAGCATGCATGCCTATGCCATGTGGTTCGTAATGTAATATACGTAGCATATTTATTTATATTATATATTATGATCTGATTTTTTTTATAATGGAGAAGAGAAATACTCAAACTATGACTTTATTGTCGATTCGTCTGAATGACGAGATGAGAAGGTCATTCGCCTGCACATGTATAAGCACAACGATTGCCCGTAAACAGCACCACTAAGAGCTACAACACCTAGACCATGACCTGGATTAGGACATTGGCTATTGGATTTATCCCGACAAAATAATTAAATGGTTTAATAGCAAAATATAAAATTATTACGCTGTTGTAATAAATGAAGGAAATATACCTAATATGTTAAAGTGGTTCAATGCGTTATCTGGCAGATAGCATTAATCGGACTCGAGAAAGACTTTATTGTTAAATAAATCAACGTAGGTAAATAAATGCAGAAAAATAATTTCACTTGTCGGATCTGTCATTAGGTAAATCACAATTATTTCGCTGGCGCGGAGGTAATTATCGCTTTTTTCTCGCAACGCTTATTTCAACCAAATTACTACAGTTCATTTTTCTCGATTTATTTTTGTGAGGCAAATTGGGTTATGGAAATTGATTTTCACTAAGTTGACCTCCAGACTTTTGTAATTAAAACTAATAAGTAAATGTCTACATAGTTATGTATTTATTTGACTCATACTTTCATGTATATGTAGCAACTAACTTTTGCTCGCGGTTCCGCCCGTGAACGGCCTTATCTGTGATAAAAAGTAGCCTACGTCTTAATCCAGGTCATGATTTACCTGTGTGCCAAATTTCATCCAAAACCGTTCGGCCGTTAAGCCGCGATTGACTCACAAAAATCCAAACTTTCACATTTATAATAGTACTTAAATATAAATATATAAGAATATAATGGTATAACAGGAAGTAGAATTCTTAGGAACTTCACCGGTTTTATTATAGCCTACATTTTAAAAGAAGACGATGTCCTTTTTTGACTAGCAGCGGCTGGCAAGCGAACAAGTGGGTCACCTGATGGTAAGTGATCTAAACCGCCCATAGAAACCCACCATCCCAAAACAATCACCGTTGGGTTGCCAACCTTAAAGGAAGGGAATAGGGATTGGGAAAAGGAGAGAGGATTTGGGTTTGGTCTTGGATTTAGAGGATTTGGGACTTGGAGGAGGATTTCTTTAAAATTAATGTCTGAACTAAACTGACATCATACGAAATTCCGTGTTTACGTATGTATACTGTGAATTTATTAATCATAAGTTATTACAGTACTTATTTACATACATACATACATAGACGCACGCCCGTTTCCCATAGGAGTAGGCATGCGACAACAGTTTTCTCTTGCTATGATCCTTGCACACCTCTTTGGCCTAAAATAGCATAGCATTTATAAAACCATTATTATTGTACTTCAACTACAGTAAAAAAAAACTAATGATAAGTACCTATTTTAAAGAGACACGAGACCATTAATAGATATTATGCATAAATATTTATAGTAAAAATATATTAACGTGGACTAAATTTCATCATTTAACAAATTTTTTTTATTAGCTTGAATAACGAGACGAGCAGGTCGCTCGCCTGATGGTAAGCGCCACGCCTGTTCAAAAGCAGAAATAACACCACACAGAAATTTGAATTACAAAGCACTGCATGTCATTGGACTGCGCTCGTCACCCCGAGACATAAGTTCTTAAGTCTCTAATGCCCAGTACCTTCACTAACTTCAATGTATTTAGCATAATGATATTTGGCAGAGACATCGCGTAACATACATAAAAATACATCAAACTGAGTACCTCATCTTTTTTTTAAAAGGGTTAAAGTATATTCATTATCTTATACATATATAAAATTCTCGTGTCACAATGTTCGTTCCCATAACGGCTGGACCGATTTGTATCTAATTTTGTGTACCTATCGGGTAGGTTTAAGAATCGGCCAACATCTATTTTTCATCCCCCTAAATGTTAAGGGTGGTCCACACCTAAATTTTATTATTTATTTTTTAGACAACATTTTGTGTTTTTATTTTTTTATGAAACAACATTAAAAAATACATACAACCCTAAATTTTCAACCCTCTACGATCAACCCCTATTTTTTAATAGCGACATTAGTATTTTTGTCAAGCGCGTTTCTCACCGCGACTCGCTTGATGCGCCCACTAGGCGCACTACTTTAACCCTGAAAATAGGCATTCACGCGGGCGGAGCCGGGGGCAGCAGCTAGTATGATATAATTTTTGATCCTCATTTTGGTAAATAAAAAAAATCTATAGTTACTGTTATTATCATAGACGTACCATTTTTCTCGTGAAAAACCATCAAAGAAAAATTACACAGGACGATCTCGAAGGAATGGCAGATTTATTGAAATATTTTCTTGCGTAATAAAAATCACGACCTATTTATTATCAACGGAAAATCTCGAAATATACTGAACAAAAAATACAACTTTTAACAACGAAGCTACTTTGGAAATTTATTTCACGAAACACTCATTATTGAAGACGTTTACATTCATCCGTAACGTCTTAGAGAAAAATTTCATTTTTACGAGAGAATGGCGAAATATTTTATTTTTAAGGTCAAGTAGATCCGCCGCGGAGGGCCATTAAATCACAATTAGAAGTAATGCGGGTGGATGCGTGAGAGGCGACCGGAGGCTTAGCGGCACCGGCCCTAGCCAAAGGGCTTTGTTGGACTTATGCGCGTGTCTCTTAATACTTATATTTTACGCCCCCAATAGCCATTACCCTTATAACTTGTATCTTATTAATAAAAAATAATGGAACAGGGGTCGCAAGTTTTGAAACATTGCGTGTATAAAACTTTATTGCGCCCAATAATAACTAGTCTGCTATATATTTAGGACGGATAAGTAAAAGAACGACGTAGATGGAAGCCATTTTTGGCAAATGTACGTGACGTTACGGACAATAGTACAGTCATCGAAGGTAACGACCACGTCGCAGGGAAACTGTAGGGTTATTGAGAAAACAAATTCCTTAACTTACATGTTCCAATAGTGAATCCCGCGGTCGACCCTAACGATATTATGGCCTCGAGCGCTGAAAGGACATGAAACGATAAATAAGGTAAAAGTCAGATAAACATTAGTCTACGCTGTAATTTTCGTTCAAACATCTTTCACAGGCAAAGTAACGTGAAGGAAAACAAGTCAGCACAAATTTGGAGTATTCATTATTTTACGGTGAAAGAGATTTTAGAACAAAATAATGATTGATTTCTCCCCAATGTCTAGCAAGAGTGGACGTGGAGCAGAATTAAATTTCCGCCACTCCGGGACTCTTTTGTTCTCTACAATCTCATTAAAAGTGAAATACCTCAAGCAGAGTCCAATTCACCGCGAAAATCTTATTATCCTTCAACATTACAGATTTATAAACCGTCGCCAGCTATGAGAATTAAAGTTTTAGTTTACATTATAACATAAAACGTTTTGCTATCTACGAACACTACGAACAATTGGTTAAATAAATTAAACAACAAATAAACAATTGCAACGAAAAAAGAAGCGATTTTTTGAACGACAAGCTCTAAAAAAGCTATAAAATGATTTCAGCGATAAAATCAGAACGAATCATTTTGAAATATACTTATGTACGGAACGTATCTACATAGTGCTATCAATTAACCTTTGGACGCGATTCTGTCCACAACTTAGTCCTGGTTTTTTAGTGTATAATTGACCTGGGCTATGTTTGATGTTTAGAGTTGACTAGTGGCCGGTTGGGTAATATATTATGTTTAATCTTTATAAACATGATACATCTTATCTATATATATAAAAGCGAAATACCACTCACTGATTCATCACGATTTCTCAAAAACTACTGAAGCTGGGATCATGAAAGTTGGTCAGATAATAGTTTGTGTAATGTGCCCGCTAATAAAGGATTATATGTGTATATTTACATTTTAAGGGAATAAGGGGGTTGAAGTTTACATGTTTTTTTTTATGGCATGAAATATTTTTATCCCATAAAAATATATACACGCGGTCGTAGCCACGGGCAACAAATATTAATTAATATAACCTAATATCAAATAACCTATACCATTTCTGTTCAAACATCGACGCATATACACACTAGACAATAATATCATCTATGTAGTATTATTTAAATAATAAAAGCATGGCGATACAGGCATGTTTTTGAAACTGAATGCATAAATTTCATTCAATTTCCATATTTTTTTAAATTGCTTTGTGTGATTACCATGTTATTGGAGAAAGGCCGGGGAGTAAAATAAATCATAAACTGACTGCGATACCAGCTTGTATGATATGCGAGTCAAGCGCAGAGGGATGTCAATAAATCAACGTCCCAGTGTCCATTAACAACCTATGGACAAATCTACTACCGTTTGAAATCAATGTAGCGTCCAATTATTTATGTACATACCTCTAGTAGCCAGTATTGGTATATTAATTGTCTTATCGTTAGAAAAAATAATTACGTAATCATATTTGAATAGTAATTACTTACACGATATTGTACAATAATTACGAGTAAATGTTAATTTAATTTTTACGAGTAAATATTTGATTTTTTTAGCAAAGGCCAGGAAACGACCTACTTGCGGTCACCTTATGGTAAGTGATCACCACTGCCCACGAACACTCACTATATCAGAAGAATTATGGGTGCGTTGAAGACCTTAAAGGAGAGGGATAATTAAGAGGTTAGGAAGGGTAGAAGGTTTTGGTCCTCCGGATATCTCACTCACCGTACGAAACACAGCAGCAAGCCGCTACTTTACATCAATTTTCTGTGAATGTTTATTAGTGAATTATATAGTTTGGGATAGTTTTTATAGCATTGCCGGCAAACGAGCAAGTGATGGCAAGTGATCTCTACCGCCCATGCACGCCTACAATACCAAAAGGACCACGAGCGCATTGCCGACCTTAAAGGATAATTAAGGGATTGGAAGGGGAGGGGGATTTGAGCCTCCGGCTATCTCACTCACCGTACGAAACGCAGCAGTCTGTGAGACAGTAGTAACGACCCGGACGAGCCGGCCCACTCAAGCTTTAGACAAAACTGTCTACAGCGGCTCTACCATTCGAAAAATAAAATGGTTAACCTGTGAAACAATAATTAAGTCGGATAATAACACTGCAATATTGTTTCCTGGAAAATCTAAAGTCCTTTAAACAATGGTGCAACTAGCACAAACTCTAATCAGATATGGTCAGACCAAAATAAAACCAAAATGCGAGCAGTGGGTACTCCCTAGATTGACGATTTCGTAATCTTATGTTAGACTTCTTATTGTACTCCAATTTTAAAATTCAGTATCAATTTTCTAAAACAATCTTACAACTAATATAAAGGCCTCAATAATAATCTTAAAATCATTAAAAAAAAATACTTATAGCCAAATTCAAATCCCTCAAAATCCAATATCGACGGCCTCTTCTAGCTCTTCATTTTCCCTCAAGTATAAAACGATAATGAATAAAAATTGGCTTTTTACGTCAAACAGACATTCTTTCATGTAGCATTTCAATTTAGTTACGGATATAAAACCAAAAAGTAAAGCCGTACTTATAAGGGTAAGGGTAGGGTAAAAATTTAACCCAGTGATTAGATTAGAACTGTTAGTGTGAATGACAACAAAACTAACAACATACGGTAATTTATAATATTCAATGATTTTATTGATAAGTAGTTATGCCGCGTGGTTTAACCCGCAACATCTATCGATTAAAGCGCCACCTACCGGGTCCAATTGCGAATATAAACCATCTAGGAACAAACACACACAAAAACATCGGTCAAGCCGTTTTTAAATTTTAGCCAGACTAATGAACAGCAATTGATTTTAAATACAAGAAGATAAGAAGAAGATATAGATAGATATAGTCAGATCGTTCCTTTATTTTAACCGAGCAACATCTTTATAAAGTTTACCACGGACGTGCGC
Source organism: Mimas tiliae (assembly GCA_905332985.1). Taxonomy (NCBI): domain Eukaryota; kingdom Metazoa; phylum Arthropoda; class Insecta; order Lepidoptera; family Sphingidae; genus Mimas; species Mimas tiliae. Next base: position 8,633,152 of record HG995248.1, on the reverse strand, counting down.
CACGTAACGTAGAGTATGTAAAACTGTATTACAAGAAAATATCTCAGTGGCGACAGGTGTGCAAAAGCAATCCTCTTTCACCCTCCTCCAAGCTTTTCGACCTCAAGAAACCCCTTTTAAGTAACATGACTTTTAACTTTGTGACCTATCTTTGCTTTAAAGTGCTCAGACTTATCCAATTCTGAGTTCACGTCGAGTTCTAGCGCAGGTGTCTAATTCAAAGGAAAATGAACTGTGCCCGAACATAAACAAAGTCTTCTCTGACGTAATAAAGTTTTTATTAGTTTCAACATTATGGTGTTTAAGTAATTAGCAATGTGCGTCTTCTAGGCTTTCATTTTGAAGATACACTATTTGTTGGGTTAGTGTTCAAGGAGATCTAGCTTTAGTATTTGGTTAATGTATATTCCAATAGCAATATTTTTTAATAATTTACGTAAGTATGTTAATACGCACTTGTTAGGAAAATCGAATATGGCAATTTAACAAATAATTAAAGATGTATTTATAAACCTATTTATTATGAATACGGACACTGGTTTGAAACTGTAGATATGACTATTTATTTTATATCGCGTCATTCATTTCCTTAAATTGTGGGTGGTTAATATTATCCGGTGGTTTCTTGGAGTGGAAAAACTATGATAAAAAGTGGGGTCATTCGGAGGTACTGTCTGATTTAGATTTTGTTTCAGGGCGAAGCTCTGCCAGTTTGCTTTTTATTATATAATAATAGTAATTGTAGTAAATAGTAAAATAGTCTGATGTGATAAACCACGAAATATATTTTAACAATTGGATACCTATGTGACTGTTGGCGGATTACTTAAAGCTAAGTATTATTTGTGACTTTATGTATTAGTTTTACATTAGTTTTGTATATAAATATGTACAGTGATATATAGTATAGACTGATTGGTTTTGTTCTGCCACAAGTGGTGGTAGTTTGTTAAAAAGATATTAACTTTATGTTCTATGTTTTATTTCCTGTTTTACCTACTTATTTACTTACTCAGAGAAGTTAAAATGTCGTAGTAAAGTAGATTGTCACAAATGATTTATCCCTGATGGATTTTATAGCAATGAAAGTACTTAATATACTCTAAATCCTGACTATATAATTTTATATATTTTAAAATCATTACATATTTTTCTAGCACACTCACACCTGTATTCCCCGAAGGGATAGTCAGGCCACTACACCCACATTTTTTCAAGCTTATTTCCGTCCCATGATGTGATAGGGGGCGAGGCTATCGCCATACCGACAATTCCAGACTCCAGGCAGATATTAAGCATTTCATTATAGAAAACCCCAATATCGCTTTTACCGACCCGGGGATCGAACCCAAGACCTCAGCATAGCAATCATACCGCGTACACATTACAACTGCGCCACCGAAGCAGTTTTTACAATTTATTTTTTCTTATATCTTTGTAATTCTGAAAAGAACTGGGCATATGTTATATGAAACAGGTTATTTAAATAACATACGATCTCTAAAAGTGTCATTAATATTTGAGGTCACATTCTTATCAACGTGCGAATCACGTGCCTACACACAATTACTTAGGTACTTATAAATAAACAATCTTAGTCCCGAGGCCTCCGGGCATGTCATTTTATTTTGTAGACATATTTTCAGCGGCCATTTTCCATTGCCGATCAACCCTTTTGACAATTTATCGGACATCACATTTTCATACAGGCGGGCACGAACTGTACGCGACCGCCTCATACATATTCAAATAACGGGAGCTGTACAAAGCAGAAACACGCTGCGCCCCCGACGTGTTAGAATTACAAAAAAGCATACAGAATATGCCAACTGATAAACAATCTATATCGAGATAACCTCCTTTGTGTTTAATGTATACGTAATGTCGTGTATGGGCGAGGCCTTTCCTATGACAGATATTAAACTTACTAGCTAAGTTTGATATGATGCTATATAGAGTGGTAGGTGGGTAGGTACCACCGCATTGTCTTATACCCTAAATAGAAACAGCGCCAATAAACACTTCAAAATATGAAATCTTACATGGCGCTGGACTGCACTCTTCATCCCGAGACATGAGGTGTTAAGTCTCATTATGTCAGTAATTACATCTGGTTTCAATTTCCTTCAAACCGGAACAAAATGCTTACTCACTGCTGCTTGGCGGCAAAAATAGACAAAGTGCTCGTGCCTACTTAGACGGCCTCTTGCTTACGAGGGATCTACCATCCAAAAGGTCTATGACATTTTGGTATAATTAGGGTCATCTAAGACCTTTATAAAAATACTAGCTTTCGCTTGCGGCTTCGCCCGCGTGAATCATCTTTTCCGGGATAAAAATCATGGTCTACCTGTGTGCCAAATTTCATCCAAAACCGTTCAGCTGTTAAGGAGTGATTGACTAACAAACATCCAAATTCACACTTACAAACATCCAAACTTTCACAATTATAATAGTAGTAGGATGTAGACATACTGAGTAAACCAACTGAAACGTACATTCAAGGCACTATCAAGGTATTGATTGTTCAAAGTATTTTATACAATGTAGAAAGTACCACCGACGACCGCAATAACATCACAAAGTTGTTAAATATACGGCGCCCATCCTCCAACAATGACGTACTGAGAGTATCAGAGTATAATAAAAGTCTATAGCAGTTTTCCAAACGTTTAATGGACGCTTCACAGTTGCGCGAAACTATATTTCAACTTTCAACGACTACCAACCAGTTCTTTTTTTTGTTTTTGCTTGCATAAATCCAACGCTTTTCTAAATTTAAAGGCTTGTTTTGAGGTACGCGACTGAAATAAGAGATCGCGAGTTGGGACGACAAAGACACTTTCGCTGCAATGTATGTTAATTAATAACTAATTAATTTACTAGGTGGTAGGTCTATTGTATGTGAGGGGCCGTCTAGGTTGGTACCACCGCTTTGTCTATTTCTGGCGCCAATCAACAGTGTGTAAGCAATATCGTGTTCCGGGTGACGAAAATTGAAGCCAGTGAAATTACTGGGCATTATGAGACTTAACAACTTATGTCTCGGAAAAACGGACGCAGTCCAGTGCCATGCATTGCTTTGTAATTCAAATTCAAAGCTATGTAGTTCTGTGTGGCGTTGCTTCTGTTTATGGTCAGGCGTGGCGCTTACCATCAGGCGAGCGGCCTACCAGTCTCGTCATTCTAGCTTCTTTTTTCTTTCTACCTGGCGTTATCCCGGCCATTGCCAGGGTTTGCCTTCCCACTAAGACGCCTACACTTACTTTTACTTTTTCCTCTCACTCCAGTCTCGTCATTCTAGCTAATAAAAAAAATTGTTTAGAAGTATGTGACCTAGACACGACACCGCAACGCGCGGCCGTTTTCATACAATTTCATACAAAGCGGAGTGAGAGTGGTAGAGCCACGCTGTAGAGAGTTTTATCTACAGCAAAATTGGACCGGCTCGACCAAGTCATTACCACTATCTCAATGAAAACCGGCGTGAAGCGACGGCTTGCTGCTCCGTTTTGTACGGTCAGTGAGATATCCAGAGGCATGGGGTTCCCCTTCTTTTCCCAATCTCTTAATAATTATTCCTTTCCTTTAAGATTGCCTTCACAGCCGTGATTCGTCAGGTATTGCGGATGTTCATGGGCTCACCATGAGGTGACCTACTTGTTCGTTTGCCGGTCTTTACAATAAAAAAACTTGACCAATTTTTGAAGTGAAAACTTCTTTAGGCGCATTGGGCATTTGATGAGATGGCAAAAACGCTATTGAACTCGCGAACCTGTTACCGACACCTATGTATATAAGTATCTACATAATATATTGGTCCCGTTTATACGAGAGTTGAGTTTGGGTTAAAATATAATACATTGATAATCTATCTATATATAATATAAACATATATTGTGTATATACGTTCAACATAAATATATATTCATGTCGGACTTTTCGAATCGAAAAAAACAATTTTTTTCTTGACGATTCAAAAAATACACACGTAATTGTTCAAGTTTTTACTTCAGTAGGCACTCCCGGAGTGCCGCTGTTTTTTTTATTTCTATCAATACTGACAAGTTTACGTTGCAAAGCATTTTGTTGGCTTAAAGGTACAATATAATATTAGTATTTCTAAAGGTCCCACTAATCCTTTTGCGAGCCGAAGCTTCCAAAAGCGGAATAAGCACTTTTTGGTCATACATACGATTATTGGTCAATAGCGGTCCATTCGTACATTGCATTACGTCGAGACATTACTTTGATGTGGGTTGGGTATTTTTTTAATGGCTTGAGTGTTGAAACGAGCAATACGCTTCCCTGATGGTAAGCGCCACGCCTGCCCATAATCAGAAGCAACACCACACAGAACTTTGAATTACAAAGCATTACATGAGATTGGACTGTGCTGGACACCCCGAGACATGTTACGTCTCATAATGCCCAGTCATTTTACTAGCTTCAATATCCTTCAAACCGGAACACAACAGTGATTGCACACTGTAGCTTGGCGGCAGAAATAAACAAAGCGGTGGTACCAACCCAGACGGCCTCTCGCATACTAGGGACCTATAACCTTGTAAAGGTCAACTAAAGTTAAGTATTATCCATGTGTGGCGGTACAAATGGATATGAGAAAACTTAAAGGTGGTAGAGCTATGCTCTGGACAGTTTTTTTTTTAAACCAAACAGTCACACACATAGTCCTGAAGGCCAATTCTCGTAATTTTAAATGTTCAAAATATCATTCCGATCTAATTTCAGCGACAAGAAAGTTGCAAATGGTATTCTGTTAAACCAATATTCAAGAACTTAGATCGCAATGATATCGAAAGTAGTATACAAGTTGACTGAACCAAAACGGCATTCTCGTAAGAATAAATTTGACACTTAACTATATAAAATGCATTTCGTCCATAGACAAACGTCAAAATATTAATTGAGAACGAAATGTGACTAAAGGTGAAGCAGTGTTGCCAAGTGCACTGTAATTACAGCAAATCTGCCATATTTTCACCATCTACTGGACACCGTATTTTTATAAATACAGTGTATGGAGACACAGTATTTTTTTACAGTCAAAATTTCGTATTATTGTTGTTTAATAGACAGGTTATTTAGAAGTAAATCTGCGTCACATAACGCGGGATTTTGACAGTTCACAAACAGGGAGCGCAATAGGGGTTCTAGTTGAGAGTAAGCGAGATGGTAATATTTAGTTACGGTCAATTGACTGCAACTTAGTGGTACAATTTCTATGTACCGCGCAGCTTGTCCAGTAGTATACATAAAATTCTTTGATTAAACACATTAAAAAAACTAAACAGATATCATCATCATCGCAGCCATCCATTTCTGCAGCGATCGATATATACAAATAAAATGTTAAGTTAGTTTAGTTTAAAATAAAATTATATTTTACTTAGTTATTTAATTATTTCCTTTTTTGTATAACATTTTATTACACTGTAAAATACACTGTATTTTTTCCCATCAAGCACTGTATTTTTGGCGCAAATACCGTATTTTAATGTGGACAACACGGTATTTTCAAAAATCTGACTTGGCAACACTGAGGTGAAATGACTGTGAGTTAACTGCAGATAAATTCAGTTGACTTTATTCTCTTTTACTGCAAGCAACTAAAAAAAGTATACAGTATATAGTATATAGTAGTTTAAGTAGTCAAAATTGTTCGACTTTGTGTGCTCGTTATTTCAGTAAAGTATTAGAAATGAGTTTACAGTCTATGTTACTCAGTGATAATGTAGCTTTCTAACGGCCAAATTATTATTGAAATCGGCCCAGTAGTTTTTAAGTTTATTTGTTACATACAAAAAAAACTTTTCTCTCTAGAATATTAGTGTATATTAAATTATGAGATCAATCGCACTGACAAAATTCCCGCCAAAACTCTCGCACAATTTATAATTAGTATAAATATGTCCTCAGCAGTGTTAATATAAAAATAAAAAAACCGTAATTCGGCAGAATTTCAGATTTCAATAAAATAATCGCGATTGTGGTTATTTCCGGAAAGGACTGTCTCAGTGGTGCTGTTGTGCCGTTTTCCTTCAGTTATGCTATCGAATAGATAAATTAATTAAATAAATAAAATACATGGAATTAGTCAAATCAATTAATTAAAAAATCATAACCTCCAGTTACGTAATTTTTTAATCACTGAACTTAGTCATATTGTGGGTATTTTATTGTGAGTTGGTAACATTGATTTTGTCACTTAGGTCATTTTTAAATTCTAGAATTTAGTCTATGGCAGCTGATACGTAAAATTCGGTAAAATACTTGTCATTGGCGAAATGCATAATAATGCGAAGCCATAATTTCAACAAAAGAAAGACATTGAAAGTTGATCGAATTGACAGTTTAAATGCAATTTAACTGAGATGATATCGAATTTTTAAAGGAGCAGAATGCCATATTTTTAATTAATTCAAAATCTAAACTCAGTTCGGTTAAAATTCATTCGCAGTGTCAGTTAAAATAGCAGAATTGGCCCTCTGACCCCACACTAGGTTAACCTGTATCGTGGGTATCGGGAACTACGAGGGACTTGCGGTCCCACAACACCCAGACCCGAAACAAATATCTGCATTTGTCTCGGTGCGGGAATCGAACCCACGGCCTCTCGCTTCGCAGCTAGCTACTCGCCCACTACGCCATGGAGGCTGTCAAGTTTTGTCTATAGTATGAATGGATCGGCTCGACCAGGTTTTTACCACTGTCTCAAAAAAACAGATTATATAAAGTAGCAACTTGTTGCGTTTCGTATGATGAGTGAGATATTCGGAGGGTCAAATATCCTCCTCCCTTTTCCAATTTACTTATTCCGTTCCTCTAAGTTATTATTTTAAGATATCCATGACTTTTTGTACTGTCGGTGTTTATAAGCAGGCATGGTGTTTCCATAAGACAACCAACCTACTGATCTCGTCATTCTCCTAATAAAAAAAAAACAATATTTTAATACCATCTACACACTGTCATTGACAAAATACGTAAAAAGCGAAGCCATAGGAAATAAATGTATAATTCTTATGAAAATCACTTCGGCATACAATAAAAGGCGGATGTAGGCTATAAATTGGAGTAGAGCCGAGCGCAAAATAAAATTAAAACTGTGCTGTATGTACTGAATCATGGAGGTCCATATATCGACCGTCCCCCGAGGATTTGGCAACCGATACATGACTGTGCACTTTGCCAGGCATCGGCGCTCCGTTCAGACCCTGGTGTAATATACCCTTACATAGTGTGTCCATTGTTTGTTCAAATGTGGTTTTACGCTTTGGTATTTTTACACGCATCAACTTTTATTTTTATCATTATCATTATCATCTATCATCATATCATTTATTATTTACACTCGACTTCTGAAATTCTAAATAAATGTAATAACGGCTGGGATCTAACTTGAATGTGTGTGTGTGTGTGTGTGTGTATGGATCAAACGATTTGAAGTTATTTTTTTATTTTTGGTAATATAATGAAAATAAGGTACGAAAATCATGCTTTAACTACTTAATCATTCTTATATTGTGTTTTTTCTAATAAAATTATAGGTCTGAATATTTCACTTTATTTTTACTACCGTATTACCTACCGTCAAGTAGTCACTATGCTAAGCCATGTTAAAAATAACCTTCTGGCCCATACCCTAAGGTATTTCATCAATATCATGTCATGCATCAGATGTTAGGAATTTACGAAGCATCTTAATACCTCACAAAAAAACAAAATAACTCTCACTTGATATAATATAATATTTTTCATTATTTCGTAGGTATATGAAGTCTACTAAACCGTATTAGGCCAGCGTGCTGTGCGTGCCTGTGTATTAGGCTATATCCTTCATTAGTAGAGGAGACCCGAGCCCAGCGATGGGACAGTATATAATACAAGGTTAATATGATAGGTTTTCTAGAAATATTACATAAAAATTATACATAGATACTACAAATAATACATAGTTAGTTATTTTAATAATTTAAAAATGCCTGCAATCTTTGTTCTAATTCAAAGGCTCTCTGTACTTCGTAATACTGCTAATAGTAAATTAGAAATTCGGGTCACGTGCCTTCCCTATTACAAGGTACAAATACAAAGTGACAATCTAAAAACAAAACGTTTTGTGAATGCCGTCCCTGAAATTGAAACTAAATGGACCTTTCCCTGTAATAATATCCTTTGCACTTAATAGAGGGTAAAATATGAAAATATTTGTTGGAATAAAGATATCTCATTATTTTACTTAATGAATGCACAATCATCATAATAATTTCTTTATGATTTTGTTCTATTGACTTAATGTGTAAAGGTCTAAATAAGGTCTTATCGCCTTATCTGTTCTAAAAATATTTAAAGACGATTTTATGAAACAAAACACTGCTTTAAAGTTTTTAGCCGACGAAAAAAAAACGGAAAAGTTTCTCAATTTGTTGCGTGTATTTATGGTCCTTCTTTGTATGTATAACTACGAATAACAATTACTATCGAACGATTTGGATTATTGTTTTTTCATTCGATAGAGTTTGAGCTATAAAGTTGGTCCCATTGGACCTTCAAGAAAAATTCCACCCCTAAGCGGGTAAAATAGGGGGTTTAAAACTTCGTTATTCACGCACAGACTTTGATGATTTGTATGCGTATGCGTTACGATTGAGGCTAACGCTGAGGTCTCGGGATCGATCCCCGGGTCGGGTAAAGTGGTATTGGGTTTTTCTATTACGAAATGCTCAGTATCAGCTCAGAGTCTGGAATTTGTGTCCCGTATGGCGATAGGCTCGCCTGCTTTCACATATGTATTAATTAATTGCTATTATTATGAATTGTTCTGTTTCTAACATGAGTATAAAATTATGTGAAAGCTTATAACTATTTTTAAAACAACTGGACTTTAAAGTATCTTCAACTTATTCCATAGCTGTTATAATCCGTAAATATTCTGAAAATAAATTATACTTTTAATCTAGCCGTAGCTCGTACTTCAATCATTCTAATTATACTTTCTAATGTACTAATATTTTAAACGGTAGGTATCAGTTCATCAGTTCACTGAATAATTATAGTTTGGTCGCGGCCATCGTACTTCATTTTAAATTCAAATGACAATTAACTATACAATTTTGCTTTTAGATTTTATGCAAAAACCCAAGTGATACAATTTGTTTGTTGGTGAATATTTTAGCAGCGTTTCTATTTCGGTTTAGATGGAGTCATAATATTTTTTTTGTAGATTGACGTCGAAAGTTTTGAACAGTTAGGTTATAGAACTACATACATACATAATATCACGCCTGTATCCCATAGGGTAGGCCGAGACTATGGGTTTACACTTTACGCGGTCCTGACATACCACTTTCGCTTCATCCACTTTTGCACTCTCGTCGGTTTAGAGTACTCTTGACCTGTCCTTTAATATGTCTAGTTATAGAATTTATATTATTCTATATAGAATGGCTAGTGACCAACCTAGTGTCAAAGTTTTCAAGCCGTCCGAAGGGCTCCGACTTGGCTTAACGACTGCTATCAGTTGATAACAGCCGGGACCGACTTTTTACGTGCCCTCCGAAACACGCAGACGCTCAGTTGAAATAGCAATAATAGCCGTTCCCTATATTCTATATAAAGATAGATTTATTTACTATCAATAGTGTTTTGACAGATCTTCCATACAAAATGTGTCAAAATGTTACTGTCAGTAAGCAAATCTGTCGATAGATAGAATATTGGGAACGGCCATAAGCGGTTACCCATCCATAGACTGACCGCGCCAAGGATTACTTAACTCGATAATGGTGTACCGATCAGTAAGTGCAAGTGGGTATGAGCTTATAATAAAAAAAATGTAAGTCGTAGAGCCACGCATGGGTCGGCTCGACCGGTTTGTTACGGTTTGAGACAGTTCTCACAAAAAACCGACGTGAAGGAGCAGCTTGCTGTTGCGTTTCGTACAATGAGTGAGATATCCAGAGGCCCAAATTCGAAAATCCATTTCCTTTAATGTCAGCAAAAAAGGAAAGAAATTCAATCTCCATGTGATACAAAATACGGTCAAGTCTATTTCATTTAATGAAAATTTAATTCGACGTAAACTTAAATAACTTACTAAAAGTGGCCCAAATTAAGAATTAATTATTTTAATTTTAGTTCAGTTGTTAGTTGTGTTGTTTAGTCACAACAAAATTGGCACAATTATCTTTAAAATGCCCTTTTCCATATACGTAGTACACAACAAACGGAAAGTTGGCGCACAATAAAGAAAGCTTAATGTGACGGTTCAGTTTTCTTGTCACGTTTTTTCGCCGTTTAAACGTACGCCGAACAAATGGTCTGAAACATAACTACATCGACACAAAGTTACATCTAATAAAATGTGTGTGCATAATATGTTCAATTCATATTATTGGCTGTCTCAGTGGCGCAGTTGTAATGCGTATGCGTTACGACTGAGGCCGACGCTGTGGTCTCGGTTTCGATCCCCGGGTTGGATAAAAGTGGTATTGGGTTTTTCTATTACGAAATATTTAGTATCAACCCAGAATCTGGAATTTGTGCCCTCTATCACATCATGGGACGGAGATACGCTCGGCGTAGTATGGTACTGTTTACACCTCTGCCTACCCCTTCGAGAATTGCAGGCGTTAGTGCGTATATATATTATGAATGATACGGCTGCTTACATAGTTATGGTCATGGGCTATTATTATTAAATGGTTTATGTAATGTACCTACTCATGAATTTAATTGCGCTGACAGTTTTTAAGGTTCGGTACCCAGAGCGTACTTTCAGAAGCTTACGCCTTATTGTTTGTCTGTCTGGGTCTCATAACGCCACGCGCTATGATTTTTTTATAGAATATGTACTATGGCGGACATAATAAAAAAAATAAGATGTGGATACGGAATCCTCGGCTCGTGGTTCCAACTCGCATTTGGCCGGTTTTTTCATTCCACTTACTGACTTATAAATGAACATGTGATTTTACAAGCCACCCGAAATTTCTATCACGTCAACCGTCGCCCTTGAACAAATTTGCTGACTAAGCGTGTGGAAGATACTTTGCTACATAACCTTACTGTAAAAACACTTGACATCAAATTAGACAGAACTGAATGCGTTTTTTTACTTGAAAGCTGGTTTATTCTAGATGGTTCTTAGCCATATTTTAAATAAGATATGTTTCTAACTGACGTCGGGGGTTTTCATATAAGAATCATGAATTACTTTTTAAAAGACTCAAGACAAAGCCATTATAATGAATTCCGATAAGAAATAAATTATAATTATTCATACTCTCGATAGGCATAAAGAAAAAAGAAAGACTAAAAAGAAAACATTCTTATTTTATGAGTCTACAATTATTTTAATGGTAGAATCATACCCAGTTTCACCCTCTTAGGCTGTGGTATTTCTCTTTGAAATTTAAATAAGACCAATTTTGAGCTCTACTAACAAACTGATACTCAACTTATAATAACTAGATACTCTTTCGAATGAAAAAAACTATAAAATCTAATCACTTTGATAAAGTTATACGTCGTTATACCTACAAAACAAAATACTTATATATATGCGCTTCGAATTCGGTACCTACCACACCCGTTTTGATTTTTGGCCTCTTTAAATAAGTATGAAGTTTCTGCGTCTGTAATAATAAATACAGAGCGAGGATGATAATGTATTCATTCCAATCTCTTTCTAAAGCCTTCTTGTTATTTTCTGTCCCCAATCCAGCAAACCCCTTAAATCGCAATCACGCAAATTGAAAATTAATGGACCGCAAAATCCAATTTTGCATTACCTAAAGCTTTCTGGAAGCTAGTCTAGTTCAGACAGCTGATTTTGTGACTCATATTACGGAGTTTTGAAAAATTTACATTTATTTTGCATATTTTTATCAAGTTGTCTTCGGCAGTCTACTCTGTCTAAAGAGGACAATAATTTACGCGTGGTAGCACACGCTATTATGGATTGTATTTCGTCCAATCTTGAATATTTTGTATGTGTTCATAACATAAGTGTAGATGAAATGAATATAGGTAGTACTTCAGTTCATACGCACTCACGACTGTAATCCGCCAAGGGGTAGGCAGAGGTGTAACCAGTACACTTAAATTTTGCCGTGCGTATCTCCGTCCCATGATGTGCTAGGTGTGATAATTCAGTTCAACATAAAATAATTCTACATTGTGTAGGGTTCCATACCAAAGAAACCCTATTACAGAGCCTATACCTATACTATAGAAAAGACGAAAAAAAGACGACCGATCAAGCAGGTAAATATAAAAATTGGCAATTTTCAATTGACAAGTCATTATTTTTGAGATCATAGAAATTGGACCAAAAACAAGCCCACTGAGTTTGTTTCGCCGGCTCTTCTCAGGCAGGGTCGCATTTGGATCCGGTGGCAGTTTTAAAACAACATTTTGGAGTTACAAATGGTCCGTATCAATCTCCCTCTTAAAATAAAAACAGGACTTTTTATTTCACTAATTATTTTGGTATGATAAACCGGACCAAAAACAAGCCCACTGAGTTTGACTAGCTGTATCTTCTCAGGACTGGGTCGCGCCGTGTAAAATCCAGTGGTAAAGTAAGCCCACTGAGTTTGTTTCGCCGGGTCTTCTCAGGCTGCGTCGTTTTGGATCGGGTGGTAGTTTTAAAACACGTGCCGTTTCGTTAATGCCTATGGTCCATATCGACCCTTAAAACAGAGAAAAATAATAATAATAATACTTAGCAACACTGGACTATAAAATATTGTAAAATTTATAGTTGCAATGTATTGTGACGATGCTATGTAGGTATGTTATGTATACATTAGTTGGTATGATTTCTATACTTACATAAGTTTCTTTATTTTGTACTGACTTGTCATAAGCGCTATTTTAATTGCCTACATGATGAATAAAACTATTTCATTTCATTTCTATTTCATACCGCCACCCGCTACCCGCCATCTTTTTCAATATTTTATTTATATCTTTAACTTAAAGTTTATTTCTAAGACATGTACAAATTCGATATGCCAACTTTTTATGGTACGGAACCGTCCCAGGGCGCGAATCTTACTAGTAATTGACCTGTTTTTTTAAATAATAATAAACAATACACATTGCTTTTAGTTTCTTCGGTACAATTGCCTTCAGTAATGTGTAAGTATCAATCTACGCACACTGTTGTAGGTTTGCTCATGGGTTCCATACCCTTTTAAAGTAAGTTGAGATCGAATTGGTGAAATGCGCCATTTACCCCTCTGATATCTTCGACTTCAAATGTCCGAATTCGTTTCAGTACGTTTCACGTAATATGTACTGAACACTGAAATGGCACTTTGTTCAGCGTTTACTCTCGTAATTCGAGATTGTAGTCACTAATGTAAATAATAAAACTGGATGTCTGAGACTCGGATGTCAATGGCGTCGATTTATATCACAGCAGACAAGTAACTATAAAACGGATCTAGCTCAGGTCAGGAACTAAAAGATAATTTGCTTTTGTCGTAACTTAGAATATAAATAGTATTAAGTGTATAGTTATAATTTGCTTAAATACAATTTGTTACAGAAAGGTGTGGTCCAATTTAAGTAATAGTGTAACTTATAGTGTACAATATAAGTAAGTATTTCATTCCCTATAGTACCAAATCCTGATATATATAATATGATCACACCTTTCTGTAACATGATATTTATATCCGCATGTCACATTGGGCCCCTCATTGAAAATTAGCGCTGCAGTATTGCTTAATATTCTGTACCTAAGCATGTAGCTGACTTAGGCGACCCGTTGTGTGTGACGGTTATTGGGATAACATACCTCTATGCACTATGCACTATGCACAATGTAGCATACATAGGTAGAGCGTCGCGTATACGGTAAATATTCTAAAGTGAAATGGCATGGACTAAAGATCCAAACAGATACCGTACTTCGCATCCCAACATTTAACTGGGTGGTGTTGTATTTAGAGTCAAGCGAATAAAAAAAGGTCAAATGCAAGTCGAATTAAAACATTGAAGCCACACCACACCCTTAGATATTTACTTTTTGTTCTTTATATTATTTAAACATATTCTATGAAAATTTAAGACATATATTAAGGTCCAAAAATAAAACCCTTTAAATGTAAAACATACATACACAGATTGCATAGGCTCTGTAATAGAATTCCATTGGTACCCTTTGGCTATGGAATCCTAAAAAGTATGAACAGTTACATAGTTCCATTATCATCAAATAAGTAATATCACAGTACATTTTAGCGTGTTAAATAAATCCTTTTATATTATTCATTGTTCATATATTTTACAACTGAATATTATTTACGTAATAAATAAGGGATAATTAAACCGACTGAAATACCAAGTAAATAGCAATTACCGGATGATGATAATTAAAAAATCCGGATGCCCGGTGATTTACATTCGCTTTCATATTAACTCCCATGGCAAAATGAAAATGATCGCTTCTACTTGATTCCATTAGGCAAACATATAAATCATTGGTAAAATTATGCAAAATCACCCAACTCTGTTTCAAATCGCCATTAATACCCGTGAGAAAAAGATGACTAGGCTGCCCCGGGCACCCATCTAAGCTCATAGAATTTCCTCTTATCTTTTTAATGTAGCACCATTCAAAAACATTCCTCGGAACCACGACGAACGATGGCTTTTAAAAGGTTTTTGATTCAATAAATCAAAGAAGCAATTTATTGTTATCCATTAATTCCAGTTTATAAAACTGGAAAGTAATTGTAGTTGCCTCTGCTTGAATTAGTACATTTTTTTTATACGCAAAAGAATTCCTATTGTAGAAACAGAACCTTAATTGGCAAATTGAGGCCGCGTTTTATATTTTATTTAAATCGTATGAGTCTTAAAGGTAGGCGCGTAGCGAGAACATCTCAGTATTCCCTGTCACGCATACACCGTAATAAGCCACTCCGGACGGTGACGTCATATTACAAACCATGCATCCATTTTGTTATTTTATAATTACCCCTTCCTTTCTTTCTTTCTGCTTGGTGTCACCCCGGCCCATTGTCAGGGTCAGTCCTCCATAGATTTGACGGTGTTTGGTATTATATGTGCCAATCCGCCATCTGACCCCGCAACGGGAATAAGTTTTCCTCATTGCCTGGTCCTTCAATCAGCAGAGTTTACCACGTGCAGGTGAGGTTGGTTGGCTTTGGGCCAAGATGTTGGTGACCCATAAAGTTACACTTATAAACTTTTGAATGGCTTCTATCTTAATGAACTTAAGGCGAATTTAGTTCTTTTAATTATAGATTTTCCACAACATAACATAATGATTAAAATATATTGAGAATACTGCCATATTTTTTTAACTCAAACAGGCCGTAAAACGCCCTAGAGCGCACGTCCAATAATCAAACCACTAAGCCATTCAGTGTGCTGGCAGGCACATAGGCAAATTAATGCTTAATAACAAACTGGGCGGCTCACAGTCTCCAGATATCCATAATTAAATTCTAGTTAGGAAGTAGGGACGCTGTGGCACGGAGTAGCTTTTCAGAAATGGAATTTAACAATTCACACAAAGTTTCGACTAGAGACTAAGAAACTATAACTTGGCATAATAGGACATGTATAACAGATGTAGAGAACGTTCGGATCGGTTTTCTGAAGCGTATTATTAGACGCCAGTATCGTTTGGGTATAGCGAGTTCAAACGATTCAATTTTAGATGTTCGACTGCTACATCACATTCGATTTGAACCGTCTGAACTGATTTTCAATCGAATTTATCAACAAAAACCATACAGCTTTTGTTGAATCCAGTCAGTTGGTCAACTAAAATCGAACCGTGTGAACTCGCTATTATTGCCTGCATTTCGACGTATGCTCGCCATCAACAGTATCAAAGCCGATAGCATGCAGGTTGCTGAAACAAGATACATGTGGGTGTGTGTAGCCCCATACATGGCTGGCATAGCCCATGGGCTAGGGATATCAGGCCAAATTTAGTTACAACTTTGATTTTGACGTCATTATAACAACTTACTTTCATGATATGGCTCTATAATAAATATAATAAACAATGTAGAGCTTCATATAGCAATATGCACCTGTAAAATAACTAAGAGCACTACATAATTATTTTAGGTTCAGTAATAATGCTGTGCACAGCAAGCATAATGACCGCAGCCGCCTACCGCACAACTAAATATACGGTTAGCTGGCAGAGCTTCAAAATAAATATAGCAACCTGAGAAACTGTGTTACTGAACGAGTTTGTAACGACTTCTCTACTTGAGGCGCATCTCTTGGGAATTTGAATTTCACATTTCGGCATGGGGATAGTTTCAAGGAGAAATTTTCAACTGATATTTTTTAATATTAAGTATTAATATTTTATACAGAATGTATATAGTAATGTTTTGAAGAAATATCTATATGAATGTATACACGTCACCATTTATTGTATTTTATATATAATGAATGGTTGCGTGTATAAATTTCAAAACGACATTATGTCAACACAACCTCCGACTTCAATTAGAAAAACATCCTACATTTTTAAACGGTTGAATAGATTTTCTTCAAACGTAGCTAAGAACATCTCAAATAAATTACCTTTCAAACATAAAAACCGCATTCAAATTGGTCCGTAAGTCTAGGTGCTATGGGCTACGGTGCCACAGACAGACAGACACACACAAACAAATTCATGAGACAATCAAACTTATAATGCCCTCTTTTTTGTCGGGGTTAAAATTGTATATCCAGGTTTGGATATGACATGACACACCAACCTAATAGGTTTAAAATTTCTAAGTATATATCTGTCATTAGTATAATATAGTAAGTATATACCACGACCACTGCCTCGGTGGCGCAGTTGTAATGCGTACGCGTTACGACTGAGGCCAACGCTGAGGTCTCGGGTTCGATCCCCGGGTCGGGTAAAGTGGTATTGGGTTTTTCTATTACGAAATGCTCAGTATCAGTCCGGAGTCTGCAATTTGTGCCGGTATGGCGATAGGCTCGTCCCCTATCACATCGTGGGACGGAGATACGCTCGGCGAAATGTGGGTGTACTGGTTACACCTTTGCCTACCCCTTCGGGGATTAAAGGCGTGAGTGCGTATATATGTGCGTATACCACGACTCCGTTTATAAGGATAAAGATCGCAAGGAACCAAAAAAGTAATATTTGGATATTTTGTTTAAATTTACATCATTCCACGTCAAATGTCGAATACGATTTCCCTTGAAGAGTGGAGAAGCTCTATTTCCATTTTGAAATTTCGGCCCGAAGCAAGGAGCTCAAGTGTTCCGTCGGAATATTTGAATATTTAAACATGAACGCTCAACCTAAGAAATAAAAATATGAATTTTTATTTTGCACGGTAACCCATATGAAAATGTCATTACGTCACCGACCTCCAATGAGTAACCCTTTTAAATGAATTTTTAACAGCATTTAGTGCGTCACACTATACGATACGAAATACAACATTTTGTTAAGCTGCTTAATATTTGTTTCATTCTCCCATAAGTGGATTAAAAAACGTTATACTCGACGTTTTATTTATTCCAAGCGGCAAATGGATTTACTTTTTCAGTTATGAACTTGCCATTAACACCTCTACGAAACTTAATTACAGGGAAAACTAAATATTCACAAATTACCATACCCTGCTCACATACGTAGCTATGCTAGCCAAACAACCAACCGTTAGGGGCATACGTAATACATTACCTAATCTAACTTTAGAATAAATGAAGTTTCTATTTAGTTAGCAGGGTTAACTGTGCCGTGTGAGTTTGTGGGACGAAAACAATTTGAACACCGCCAGGGCCCGACCACTTTTATGTTGCCCTCTGTACGTGGACCGAATCCAAACCGCAGGCATTACTGCTGCAATAGGCATATTGCGCCAGCGCCCGCGACGGCGCATCGCATTTAGTACGACTATATTCAACATTTGCAACTGATGCACTTGTACTCATTCTGATTACTTAATTAAAATTACCTTTATGGTAAGCTGTTACATAGGTACACTTCAGCAATCACAGGGCACAGCCAAGACACTACCTACCATTGGAGAAATACTCTTTTTATGCCTCTCTTAAATAAGGACTGGTCATAGTGCTTGGCAAACACCGATGTAAGGAGTTCATTCCAGAGCTTGCTTGTGCGTGGTAGAAATGAACACTGGAAATGCACCGTGCTAGACGGTGCTGTGATGGTAAAATGGCTACGTTGGCACTATCTTAAACAATATGGTATTACACTATGTATGCAACAGAAAAAAAAACATAAAAGAGAAACTGTTTTGTGAAAACAAAATTAATATTTGACTAAAAATGAGTCTGCAATTCATATTTTAAATATTGTTATGACCAAAGGTGGGTGCGTAACGGGAAAATCTCACTATCTCCCTTGCACGCATGCACCGTAAAGCTAAAAATATCTTGTCGTGATTTCTTAGGTTTACGCGAATACTCGTATTACACATTGAAATTAAACTAGTTTATACGGATTTTATCGCGGTTTAATTTTAAGAACACATAACTGATGTTAAACATCGACTCTCTACGAAGTCTGCAGTTGCTGAACATTCAGACAAAGGCTCCAAACAGCCACCTTAGATTTGACAAACCATAAATCCTTGCCAAAGAACACCGATTACTACCTAGGATGATTCGCGAGGCTATTGAATTTAAGAAACACCCAAATTTCAATAGAGAATATGGTTGGCAGCTTACACAAGCCTGGGATCCAATTATACATCTAATTAAATCGGAACCCAAAAGACCGACTACCAGACCTCAAGACACCGTGAGCTTTTTCTGCGTAGATCGGACTAGTGTCAATAAATAATTAAAAAATAAATGTATAATTTTAAAATGAAGGTAGCCACATTCACAAGGAAGTAACATTAACTTTTCGTGACGACCTACACCTCAGTTTCTCCCGTGACCACGAAGGCTGAAAAGCTTTCAAAACGTCGCGTCGGGACTAAAATAAACCGCGATAATATCCGTATAAACTAGTTTTATTTCAATATCTTGTCTTCAAGATACGTCGTGCAACCTTTATCAGTTACCTCTTCTACCAGATTTAAAACTCTACCAGTTCGGAAGGCGATTTCACTAGAGAAGAACGGGCAAATAAAATTCTGTTGCTATTTTAAATATTAGTGCAAGCAAAAGTGAGTGCGAATCTTTTTGCACCTAATACCTAAAGACAAAGGTTACATTACTTCGGTGTTAAAATTGAACACATGGTGCCTGTCATTGTGCGACTGCATGATGAATGAGAGCATATGAAACTTCAGTTCGAAATATCTGTCATTTTGTTGAATTGTTATTGAAGAAATATAGATTTTTGGACTAACAGAGTCGTGATTAGAAATATAGAATATCTAACTTGTTGAGTAAATATAGTTAATATTCTATACAAATCATAAACCAGCCGTAGCCTATAATATCCCAATATTCTATCTATCGATAGATTTGCTTACTCGCAGTAAAATTTTGATACATTTTGTATGGAAGATCTGTCAAAACATTATTGATAGGAAGCAATTCTATTTCTAGAACATTCGGAGAAGGTGATGGCTGTTGTCAAATCAGCGATGTGACAATTTGGCTAATAGATTATCTATTACTTACCAAGCTAAACAAACGAACAACTATTTGATTACTAGTAGGTGCCGCATATGCGGGAGGCCTCCTGGGTTTACCAACCCTGTGGTACCACAGCTTTGTCTATTTTCACTAAGCAGCGCTATTGTGTTTATTTTGTCGAAGGATATTTAAGCCAATGAAATTACTGGTTAATATGAGATATAACATCTTATCAGCGCACAGCACAGCGCAGTGCCATGGAGTGCTTTGTAAATTGTAGATCAAAATTCTGTGCGGTGTTATTTTTGTTTATCAGTTTCAATCGAGTTGCATGTTGGCTTGAATGAGATCCTATAAAAATATTTAAAAAGAAGCCGTGGCGCCTAGGTCATGCGAGCGACCTGCTCGTTTCGTCATTCAAGCAAATAAAAAATAAACATCCCAGTCGAGCCAGCCCATTCGATAGCTCAGCGGGGTACGGGTAGTGATACGGGCTGTTGAGACGAAAGCCACACGTTCGAAACCAGCCCCAAGACCATGTGCCTCTGACTTTTCTAAGTTTAACGGCAGAAGAACATTGTGAGGAAATTGCATACCTGAGAAGTTCTCCATAAGAATTTCAAAGTTATGTGAAGTCTGCCAGCCCGCATGTAGGTGGTAGGTCCCTCGTTTGCGAGAGGCCGGCTGGGTTGGTACCACCGCTTTGTCTATTTCTGCCGCTAAGCAACATTGTAAGCACTGTTGTGTTCCGGTTTGAAGGACATTGAAGGCAGTGAAATTACTGGGCATTATGAGACTTAACACCTTATGTCTCGAAGTGAAGAGCGCAGTCCAGTGGCATGCAGTGCTTTGTTATTTAAAGCTATATGTGGCGTTGCTTCTGTTTATGAGCAGGCATGGCGCTTACCATTAAACAAGCGACCTGCTCGTCTCGTCATTCAAGGTAAACAAAAAAAACCCGCATTAGGCCAACGTGGTGGGCGAAGGCCTAACCCCTCTCATTCAGTAAAGGATACCTATGCCCAGCAGTAGGTAACAGTAGGTAGCAGTAGAACGTGTGCAATACATACATAGGGCTAGTATTTTTTTTATTACATTTTAAAATCAGCTATGGAAATTAAAAGTAGGTACCTATTTGCTATAGGTACCTTAAAGTTAAAGTAATTTACTTAATGATACCAATAGGATGATTATTATTCAAAACATATGCATATTCTTGGCTGTATATGGAGTAAAATAAAGTGAGGTTACCGTATACGAAATCGGCTTCCATAAACAACTTGAATACTTAAAAAGAAACCTTTAAGCGGAATACATTTATTCATAAAACTGAACTATTAAATACATACATTTCAAAAGTTTCTTGGATAAATGAAAGCGGGGGCAACCGAGCAACCTGATGGTAAATGATCACCGCCGTCCATGGGCTAAAATTGGCAGTTTAGCAAACGAATTACGTCATGTTTGCTAACTATAGGTACTTATTACAATAAATCATACATATATAACACCTGTATCTTCAAAGGGGTAGGCAGAGATGCAACTAGCGCATCTACGGCCTATCTATGGCCTATCGCCATATTTCACTAATTCTAATCCCAGGCTAATGTATGATTCTGTCCAATCGAAAAAACTAAATTCTGATTGTTCGACCGGAGGGCTTAGCATATGCAACACGACATATCTCGCACGCAAGAGAGATCACTATCGACGACAAATATAAATAAATAATTAATACACCCAACAGTCACACACATAGTCCTGACTGCACACTAGGTTAACCTGTATTGTGGGTATTAGGAATTACGAGGGACTTGCGGTCCCACAACCAGACCCGCGACAAATATTTGTGAATCAGACAAACATTTGTCTAGGTGCGGGAATCAAACCCACGGCCGCACGCGTCGCAACCGGCTACTCGCCCGCTGCGCCACGAAGGCGAAGGCGTCAATATCTCTAGTAAAAGTGTCAATATTCGATAAAATTACGTCATCATGTTAGGGTTCGCAGATTAAATACCACAGAGCGGTTTAAAGTACTATTTTCTCTACTTTATCTTCACTTTTGATATCGAGTCGAGTATTCTATGCAACCATGTTAGCTTCGACAGACATATAGAGATATAACAAGATAAAACTAGTTTTTCACGACAAAACGAGTCGACAAAATTACCTCGTGTCGCATATGCTAAGCCGACTGGGATGTAAATTCAGCACCTCTCCGGATTCTTAGCCTAAGTATGTTCCACATAAAACATAATTTGAAAAACGGCCATATGTCATTTATGTACGCACGCACTCACGCTTGTAATCCCCGAAGGGGTAGGCAGAGGTGTAACCAGTACACCCACATTTCGCCGAGCGTATCCGTCCCACGATGTGATAGGGGGCGAGCCTATCGCCATACCGGGCACAAATTCCAGACTCCAGGCTGATACTGAGCATTTAGTAATAGAAAAACCCAATGCTACTTTACCCGACCCGAGGATCGAACCCGAGACCTCAGCGTTAGCCTCAATTGTAACGCGTACGCATTAAAACTGCGCCACCGAGGCAGTCTATATCTGACAAAACCCACTTGTCAAAATAAGTTATGACATACCAAAACAGCGTTAAACTGATTACCTGTGTAAACACAAGTTGTAATCAATTTAACAAAATTAAAGTTTTAATCAAACATGTTTATAAATAAGGGTGTTATGAGCTTACTCGCAAAGTTATTAGGGAGTAACACAGGTCGTAACGCGGCAGGTCGCCATTCTCGGTTGTCCTCTACCCACTTTTGTTTATTAATGAGGCAGTAAGCTCGGAGACATCAGTTGAGATTTACTACCGTATTATACTCATAAATAAAGATTGTTAATTGAAACTATATTGATACTGTGAGTTATTGCTAACGAGCTTAGCAATCACGAGCCACGGCCCACTCAGTGCATGGCGATAATTATTTTCATTTCAGGGCCCCGTACCCAAAGGTTACCAACAGAACCTACGTCGTTTGTTGGTCTGTCTGTCTCTATATACGTCTAAACGTTTGTCCGTCTGTTCGTATGGCCGTGTGTCCGTTTGTTCGTTTGTCCATCTGTCCGTCTTTCCTTAAGGCAATGATTAACTACTAACTTAAGGTTCTATCTTTTGAACCGATATAGATAACCGGTTAAAATATTCGTAGAATATGTTTTTTTATATTTTATTAGCTTGAATGACGAGACGAGCAGGTCGCTTGCCTAATGGTAAGCGCCGCGCCTCCCCATAAACAGAATCAACGCCACACAGAACTTTGAATTTAATAAAAAAAAGTTAAAGTAAGTAGTAAACTATCGGAGGTTGTGCGACGCCCTCGGTGCGCTACTACTATTCGCGCTTGGCCATTCTTTATATTACGTTCCTGTGAAGGCATGTGTTAATTAATATCTTATGATATGGGTCTACTGTGCCGATATTAATCTTAATTAAAAGATTACTAAGATTATCAATAAACGTTATAACGTTTGAATCAAGATGTATTAATTTAGCGCTCTATAATATGTATTAAGTATATTATAATTTAAATACGAAGTAAACTAGTTGTAGTTTAGATCTATATTTACAGTTTTAAAATATATTTGCTTTCTGTTTGTTTTGGTATATTATCGATAGTACTTATAATTTATTTGTCGATAAATAATTCCCAAAGAAAATGTTATAAAATCAGACAGACATAACCACGCCTCAGGACTGGTGTAGATTTAAAACGATTTTATGATCCCTACGCATATAATTTTATCTAGATCCATGCCGAAATTGTGTGAATATAACAAACAGCCGGGTTTTACAGTTCACATCGACGGAACGAAATTACCCACACAATCCTATAAGCAGCTTATGAAATTATAATACAACAAAATCCAGCGCGCCCGCTTTGCCAGCGCCTTAAGCCTGTGACACGTTAGAGAAACTTCGGCACTGCGAATTTTTATGAGTGTTGCCTCCAGACGACACACGGGGGACTCGGTGGCTTCTGAAACGACTACTAGTCAAAGAGAAATGGAGATTTCCCAGTTACAAATGTGGAAGCAGTAGGTGGAGGTTGTATTTCTTCGCGGATTACTTTCTCGAAAGCACACTTGTAACGCGCGCGCCGGAATTTTTATTACTCGCGGTTCCCAGAGGTACAGTTTCAGGACAGAGATACATTCGGATCATTATGTTTGTAGCGACCGAGCGCGATGCCTGAGAATATGATTTTAAATAAACAACCAACGATTTCTGTGGATTTTTAGAACGAATTTGAAATAGCTAGGTACTTTACGCATTACAAATTTTTATCGTCTGCATTTTAGCACGGCTATATAATTCTTTAAAGCCCGATATAAAACTGAACATATTACAGAATGCTTTTATTACTTTCCACACGATCGATTGTAGTTCAGAAAACTCTCACAATTGCTTTTACTTAAACATTTGGTTAACAATTTAATATTAAATACCTTCGCAAATTTTTCTATGCTTTCACATCAAACAAAAACTTTTTGAATGTTACAAAGTCTTGAATATCTTTCAGATATTTGTTTTAGTTATTAAAACATATTCAAATCATATTATTGGCTTAATGTCTAATTACAAAACCAAGTCATCATATTTTAGCCAATGTGAAAAAAGGAGTAGTTTTACATTTCGTTGCATATTAAGCATATACTTTTAGCCCTTGAAAAAAGGGTGTTATAAAGGAGATTGTCTATTCATTGTTTAATTTTAAATCACAATTAAATTGGTATCAAAAATTAGTTTTGTAGTTTTCACAAAACTCTCTAAGATACCAAACCAAGATAACTTCAACGATAACGGTAAATAAATTACTCCCTATTGTTTTTTTTTTATTTGCTTGAATGACAAGACGAACAGGTCATTCGCCTGTGTTAATAGTCACGCCTGTCTATAAACAGAAGCAACGTCACACATTACTCTGGATTACAGAACACTGCATGGCACTGAACTGCGAAGTAGATACTCCTTTCGAGTACCTACCTACCAACTCGTGTCTTCGCGGGTACTTTAATCATTACCAGAGTTGCCACTCATTCTGTACTTTATCGTTTAGTACTTACTATATGCATGTTTAGTAGCTAAACTCGATTTAGGATCGTCGTGCAAATCGACGAAGTGTTAAATTCTCTATTCTCTCTTTAACCATTATGTAACAAATTCATCCGTTTCACAACTTTGAAGAGAAGTTTAACGCATTATTTACCCTCCTTATGATTTAGGAACAGCGCCAAGCTTTAAATGAGATAAAATCACCCAACACGAAATAGTAGGTGAAAGTAAGTAAAACAACAAATAGGTGTTGTGTGGTTGTTCCGTAGTTATTCCCAGAGCGGCGACCGCGGCAGCAGGGGCGGCTGTTTTATTAAGGCTTGATGAAAACTTTACATCATCATATTTTCTGGATCGTTCAGCTAAATTAAAGGTAATTTATATCCCAATGTACACAGACGGTACCCGTTCGTGCTTTATTAAACAAATAAAGTAATGAATTGGTAAGCTTCGGTAAACAGACGTGCTGAATTTGGAAACTTTATTATTTATGGACGACAAGACGCTGTTTCAAATAAGCGAAGGGTTCTGTTAATGACGCCATTAGGTTCGTTTGTTATGATACTTGCTGTGGTTACACTTTATATAACAACTGAATCTGTTGCGGTTTGTGAACTTACTTCAACATGTAAATGCTCATAAATACGGCCCCACGTAGTATCCCCAATCCCACAAACAGCCTTGAAACCTTTGGGATTGCAGACTGCGTGACCGAGTGTTTTAACGTTTGTTCCACTGAGAGGGCTCTGAGAAACTGTTTAAGATGATACCAATGTCGGCATTTTACCACCGTATTACCTAAAAACGAAGTAAAACCCATCGTTATCACCAGGAAACAATCCTGTTTAGCACTCAACGTTACCAGCGTTCATAATTTACCTATACTACAGACATTTAAGCTCTGGAATGAACTCCCTGCCTCGATTTTCCCCGAGACCAAGCTTCTTTAAACGAGGCTTAAAAAGACTTTTCCTTTCAAAGGGAGTCAAAGGTATCCTATGACTAAGCCTATGGTGTCTGTCTGTCTGGCTATCTGTCTGTTTGTCTATCCTACCTTTAAAGAACTCTATCTTTTGATAGGTAGGTAGTAGGCCGTGTAGGCCGAAATTTTTACAGAATATGTGTCATTATACCAGATATGTTAACAAATAATAAAAAATGGCGCAGTTGTAATGCGTACGCGTTACGATTAAGCTAACCCTGAGGTCTCGGGTTCAATCCCCGGGTCGGGTAAAGTGGTATTGGGTTTTTCTATTACGAAATGCTCAGTATCAGCCCGGAGTCAGGAAATTGTGCCCAGTATGGCGATAAGTTCGCCCCCTATCACATCTTGGGACGGAGATACGCTCGGCGAAATGTGGGTCTACTAGTTACACCTCTGCCTACCCCTTCGGGGATTACAGGCGTGAGTGTGTATGTATGTAATAAAAAATAAAAATAATAAATATTATATAATATCGCATAGAGTAAAATAAATGTTTACTTTTACTCTATGCGAGAGTACGACTCGTACTTGGCCGGTCTATTTCATTCTTTTAGTTATAACATTTCATCTCAGACTTTGAAAGTTATTTGAATTGCTAAATAAACTATATAATTATTCTGTATAGACAAAAATTTCGTAGTTCATTTCATTTAAATGTAAATTAGTTTAGGAGATACACCTGTTAAGATACCCAAAGATTAAAGGTCGAGACCTTATTTTGTATTATAAAAACAACAAAATATTCTATGAATACAAAACACAGAAAAAAATAAAATCTAGCCCGTAGCAGTGGAGTAAGTTAAAGAAAAAACTCCACGTGGATTGATTATATTGTCTTTTCAATAAATAATTACATATTTTTACACAAACTGACTCATCAAAGCTACAGGATACTTCCGTTTCTATTTTTTTAGACAATTTGTAAGGATTCAGTAATAAATCTCCAAAAGTGATGAAACTGGTATTATTCGAAAACTTTTGGAATGTACTTTATTTCATTATTTGTCAACTAGGTTCGAATCCTGCGCAAAAGTAGTTTTTTATGACATAGGCATAGTAGCTAGTTTTACTACCTACCTACCATTAGGTACCTAATCCGTAATACATTCTACATTTCAGTATAAATAGTACTGATTTTTACAGTACAGTAATTACAGTGTATTAATTTAGTTGGGAGTTTATTAACTGTAGTTGTAATTATTTTTATACTAGATTTCGCACAAATAAGTACTTCAATTATGATACAGTTAAGTGGAAATATAAAATTCAGCCCAATTTTATTTACGTAATTAAATTTAATCGGAAGCTTTAATTAAATAAAAGTAGAGTAATGAAAAACTCGCGTAATTAAGAAGAATTGTAACTAAATGTGATTGCGCAATGAAAACTTTGGCTCGGTACCAAAAATATTAACAGAAATTTAGTACAACTCTTACGATGTTCAGAGTAGCGTGAAATTAAAAATATAAATATCGTGAGACACCGCAGCCGGCAGTAATCCGGCCGGGATTACCAACACCACGATAATCATATACAGTATACACGCTCGCTTTCATAACTACGTAACAACGTCACTCGAAAGCACTCGACAGAGCTGCACTAAAATATTATAATATAATGTATAAGACATTATTATTTAAATAAACTCACAGATATGTAGCAAATTGCACGTTCATACAAATTAATTGGATAAATTATTATCTTTAATAATTTAATTCGACGGCAAGATTCTAATGCCGTTCATCAAAGTGACTCAATACATACTCGATAGTCACAAAACGTAGCTCATAATAATGAGCAATAACTCTAAATTACTCTAAAAAGTGTAGGTGTCTAGGAATTTTGGACGGCAAACGAGCAAGTGGGTCATAAAACTACAAAACTGATGAGCTATGTGAATCCTTATTGCTCCACTAGAGATGACAAATTGAAGAATGAATAACGTACTCCTATTCACACCAGACAATCCGCATTGACCAAATTTTTGAATTAGCTGTTTGCAGCACACTTAATAATCGTGCTCTATGAAGCGCATTTGGGTTGCTGTCACCGCTTTGTCTATTTCTTTCTGTAGCCAAGCAGCAGTGTGTAAGCACTGTTGTTTCGGTTTCAAGGACATTAAATCCAGTAAAATTACTGGGCTCTATGAATCTTAGCATCTTAGGAGTCCAATGCCATGCAGTGCTTTTTTATAGTATAGGCCGGCAAACAAGCCAGTGGGCCACCTGATAGTAAGTGATCTTCACCGCCTATGTACAATACAAAAGAATCATGGGCGCGGTACCGACCTTAAAGGATTGCGATTTACCGTACCGTACGAAACGCAGTAACAAGCTGCTACTTTACGCCGGTTTTCTGTGAGACTGTGGTAAAGACCCTGACGAGCCGGCCAATTCATTTTGTAGACAAAACTGTCTACAGCTTGGTTCTACCACAACAAATACTTTGTAATTCAAAGTGATGTGTGGTGTTGCTTCTGTTGCACTTATCATCAAGTGAGCAACTGCTCGCCTCGTTATTTAAGGTAATAAAAATACATTCATAGTCATTGTATCAAATTTGATAACATTGGCATCGACGCAAACGGTTCATGTGATACGGATAGATATAGGTTCACCCTTAAGGCATGTTTTAAGATACGACCGAGACTGAGCGACCGCAATGAGTGTGACCACAGGCGATAGCGACAAGTTTGCTTTATATGAAATTGTATGAAAAAGGTCGCGCGTCGCAGTAGCTTCACTCAAAACGTGCCATTAGCCTGCCACCCCAGTCCCCACGACTATCTAAAGCCACTAATGTAATAAATAGTATCACAGCATAAAACATATTTCAATTCAAACAAAGCAGATTGTCGCTTATTATGTAATAGTTTAACCATTTGAAGCGATTTTGATTAAACCACTGTTTGGCTGTCAAAGGGAAGAAGTCAAACATACACTTGAGCTCATACATAATGATGTTTGATTTCGTATTCAGTCAATTTCATGAGATTTAAATGTAAGCCGTCGTAAATTTATACTCATCATATTACCTATAATATGTAATACAATTCTATTGAATAGTTCCATATTTTTAGAAGACTACTTGAAAGATATTTTTCTTCATAAAAGTATTTGTATGATGATGATCTCAGAGTGGTGGAGATTACCCTCGATACGAAATTACATCAAAATCAGTTTAAATAAAAAATATGACAAAAAGCTAAAGCTACCTTTGCATTTTTATTCATTATTATGGATGGAACAGAACCTTTAACAGCGCTTGAAATATAAAATCATTAGATTATTGTGCACAACAAATCATAACGACACATTAAAATTAAATCCAACACGATTTATCAAACAAAACTTCATCATAACAATTTGTACGCGATCACGAATGTACAACTAAATAAATCATATGAAATTAATACAGAGTCTCGTGTAGAGGCTAATAAATGACATAATATATCATGATGTATTAACGCGGTGCGCTAGCGACACTGCAGGTGAGATTAAGGCGCTGTGCGGTATACAATCCCGTCTCTTGATTTATACTATGCACCACGTCCCATAACCTCGCTTTCACACAACTTAATTATGAGGCGTAATACGCAAACGTCGCATCGCTCATATTATACCATATTTGGGTCGGGAAAAACATGGTGTTGTAAATATATAAATAATAGCTCTATGACACTATGGTAAGCACTAGAGGCAGTGTTTGGTCGGTCTAACAGAATATCCGTAACATGAAGTGATAAAAAAAACCTTTTTTTTACACATACATAATACGGTGGTTCGAAAATGCCCATTGATCTGAGAAGAAATATCAAGAAAGTCATTCGTATGTCTTATGAATATACAAACTAGACTGTTGCCATATCAACTGGACAAAACTCAAGTATATATATATTTTAGGAAACCTAAAAAAATATAAAACTCATAAAAGTCTAACTGATAATATAAAGTTACAGTACAAGGTTGGCTTACTTATAAAAATACCTACTAGTTACTGTTTGCTATTTTTTCTTGTTACATCTTTTAAGAGAATTTTCATTTAGCTACCAGACGGTAGTTTAATAATAGTCTAGGAATGTAATCCCGGCTTTTTCTCGGGTCCAATACACACGTATACTACAATATCTAGTTATCTTGACTAGAACAGATTTAGATATGCAAGTATACAACGTGTTACAGAAAGGTGTGGTCATATTTTAGGGTCATTACATGTATGTAAGCTGTACCTTACAATTCGTATATATGTAGGTACTGGATCTTTTCAAAACCTAGACATCTTAAAATTTCGCTCTAATTTTAATCGCTGGTTTATTATGATCGATAAGATCGATCACATCTCTATAAATTAAGTGAATGGTGTGAGCGAGAATAACAACAAAGTTTAGTTCCAATTACTTATTTACTTGTTCAAATGCTGACCTCTCTTCCACCTGACTTTATCCCACAAGTAGTGAGATCGGCCCAACATGCTTTTTACCACATGTTCCTTAAAGATTTGGCTTGTAGTTTTTACGACCTGCCGCCTGGCTGACATCAATCCCTCTGGGGAGAAAACACACAGATCCGAAACAAATATTTGTGGATCACACAAACATTTGTCTCCGTTGCCAGGATGGAACCCATTGCCTCTCACTTCACAGCCGGCTACTCGCCCACTGTGCCACGAAGGCTGTCACACACACAATATGCATAAATAATCAAAATTAATCGAATCAGCCTTTATATATCTTTTATTAACGCAGCAGATCAAATATGAATATTTCTATACCATTTCACCATAATTACTATTTAATAAGTCCTCGAAATTATGAATTTCTAATAATTCCAACAAAACAATAACCATCAATCTCTACTCAATAACAATAAATTACGCCGGCCGAGACCTGGAAATGTATGCAAATTAACTCAAAAAGGATAAAGTGGCAATTATTTCCAAGTAAATAGTTCCTCCTGTAATCATTCTCGCACTCGTTAATTAGAACTTACTCAGGAGCGTATAAATTTATGTTTATATAACAGCGCGCAACGGTCGGGAATAGCAAGATGAGAAACAAGTACAGTGTCTGTAATTAACATAGTAATTATAGGCGTCTAATTGCCTCACTGTTCATGCCTTGAGTATCAAACGGGCGTGACAGGACTGAAGAACGGCAGGCTCGCCTGACGGAATAATATGACATTTAATTAAGTAGACAATATCGGATCAATTCGCTCACAAATCTCCATAAAACGTGCTTGTTTACCCCCAAGGGCTTCTAGATTTTAGACTTGTAATACCTATGAGTTCTATTTGTACTTATAATCATTTTTAAATGTTTTTATAGACTTAAATGTACGTTTGGAAGTACACGACCGAGGCAAGAGACCGAAATACGTAACCTGAGACAAGTGATAGCGACCCGTGCTTTATATATGAAATGAAAAGCTTGTTAAAAAAGCAAAAACAAGCGGGTCGTTTAAGCAAGTTACATGAATGGAGAGCACTACATCTTTGTGTAGCGATTGATAGGATACACCTACCATCCATACGTCATCCATATAGTGCCAATAGTCTCCGAGTAAAATGCCTGTGACATATGAACGAGCAGACGGACAGACGAACATGACAAAATTATAAGACTTCTGATTTTGCCATTTGGCTACGGAACCCTAAAAATCGTAAGGGCTCGCAGTCGACAGGCTTGTTATAGACTAAACAGACAGGCAGACAATACTCGCGCTCTGGCAGGGTTCTGTACCAAAATAATTGTTTGCACGTCGTACTTCAACTTAATTATACGTGATACAAATAAACACTTACACCGTAACTAGGTACTAAACACAGCAGTCTACCCGTGCTTGTACACTTAAATACATACGCACTCACGCCTGTAATCCCCGAAGGGCCTACCCCAGTACACCCACATTTCACCGAGCTCATTCCCCTCCCATGATGTGCTAGGTGGCGACATACTTAAATAAAAATATGTATCAAGTTTTGTGGTTAATTGATTTTCTATTTGCATAGAACGCACTATGTTCCGTGCCGCGAGAGGACATTCGGGGCCTGAAATAGGCAAATAGCCCAAATAGGAAAATAAATCAGCGTACACGGAATGTTGCGAAGTAGACCACATCCAATCTATTAGCTAGCGCGCGGCTACTGTTGTACAATTTAACGACAGAACTTTAATTATAATGTAACTGCACTGCTTCTCGTAATTGACGATGAAGTTTCTTCTTACCGCCTGGCATTATCCCGGCTTAGTACCAGGGTCCGCCTTCTTGAGACGCTTCCCCTTCACCCGGTCGTAAGCACCACCGTATTGAGACCATTCAATTTGGCTCTCACATATTTGTCAAATATGTCAAATAACCAATCTTAAGGCGACGCGTCCATGATTCTTCAGATATTTGGTTTAAGATAATGCCATTTGCAACTTTCTTGACGCTGAGACTAGATCGGAATGATATTTTGAACATTTAAAATTAAGAGAATTGGCCTCCTGGCATTTGCGATCGACTTGCTCTTGTGTTCTCCTAAAAACGTCTACTGGCTCTCAGAATACCGACATAAAGTGACTGTTTGCTATTGCGTTTTCTTTTTATATACATAGCTGAGATAAAAAACGAGCATGTGACACTTGATGGTAAGTGATCTCCACCGCCCATGAACACCCAAAGAGTCAAAAGATACCAAAATAATCAAGAACGCGTTACCGACCTTAGAAAAAAGGAAGAGTAATCGGGAAGGCGAGAATATTTGAGACCAAACAGCGAACTGCCACTTCACATCAGTTTTCTGTAAGACACTGTTAGCAACCCGGTCAAGCCAATTCATACTATAGACAAAATATGTGGGGTGGTACCGATTCTCACAGAAAACTAACATGAAGTGACCACTTGCTATTTTGTTTCCTACGGCGAGGGAGATTTTTGGCCCAAAAAATCCTCTCCCCTCAGCAACGCTCCCAGAATTCTTTGATTCGTAGATGTTTATTATCGCCCGGTACAGATCACTTACCATCAGGTGACCCACGTACTCGTTTCCCGGTCATATGCTAAATTCATAGTTAAATTTAGAAACAGTATTACCGTACCCTATGTGTGACCTATGCAGTTTAGTTACTTACATTTGATAAATCATAAAGGAAGTGAATCCCATAACACGTCTAAAAGATATTTAAATGATGCTTAGATCAAACCCCACATTGCTTAAAGAAAATTAAATTTAATGAAATGAAAAACTAAAATATATTTTAAAATCGTTTCCTCACTGTAAGCGATATGTACTTCGTTGAATGAGTGTGTACACAGATGCGACGCGAAAGGTTTTTATCAGTACCGCCGGCTTATTCTCGAATCGCATATGTTCAAGTCGTTTTAGAAAGTATTTCTATCTCATTCCGATTGTGTTGAACGAAAGAGACGGAAAGCGAAGTTTACGTTGAAATTGGACGAGTAGAGGTAGGAATCAGGCGCTTAGGAAAGTGCATTGTGAACACGGACACGTAGCGAGTCGTCGGTCCGCTCGCTCGCCCGGCCAGATGTATTGGAAACCTAACAGGATGTCTCGCAAATAGAATGTGTGTTGCA
This sequence comes from Mimas tiliae, assembly GCA_905332985.1. Classification (NCBI taxonomy): domain Eukaryota; kingdom Metazoa; phylum Arthropoda; class Insecta; order Lepidoptera; family Sphingidae; genus Mimas; species Mimas tiliae. Next base: position 8,599,898 of record HG995248.1, on the reverse strand, counting down.
TATTAAATGAAACTGCCACTGAACTGCCAGCCTGAAAGCTTGGACAACTAAGTAAACGCCTCTGTATCGTTAAATAATTAAATTATCGACTGGGGACTACACCGAAATTACATTATCGAATATTTTAAACCAAAATACTGGAAATTCAGACTATGAAATTTATGTGGTTTTACGCCTTTAAAGTAGCAGCGATAGCTCAGCGGCGAGTAGTACCGACTGTCGAGATGAAAATAGCAGATTCGAAATCAGCCCCAAGAGCATACACCTCTGACTTTTCTAAGTACGTGTGTATTTATTATTAATTCTCGCTTGCTTTAACGATCAAGGAAACACTAAAACTTCTCTATAAGAGTTTCGAAGGTGTGTGAAGTCTGCTGCCAGCTCGGCTGGTGCCTTAGCCTAACCCCTCTCATTCAGTAGAGAAAGCCCGTGCCCAGCAATGGAACGTGTATAATACAGAGCTGGTATTATCATATTATTACACCTTTAGAATCAAAATTTTGCTATGTGAAGAGACGAGCAGGGCGCTCGTCTGATGATAAGCGTCGCGCTTGCCCATAAACAGAAGCAACACAATTTAGAATTTTGAATTACAAAGTACTGCATGGCACTGCACTGCGATTGTCACCTCAGCCGTAAGATATTAAGTCTCATAATACCCAGTAATTTCAGTGGGTTCAAGGTCCTTCAAATCAGAACACAACAATGCTTACATAAAGCTGCTTGACGTTACAAAGCGGTGATACGAGTACTCGCCGTCTGGGTGTTAAAACGTAAAAAACTAACTCCTATGAAGAAGAAAATCAGCTCTAAAAAGTAAAAAATACAAAGTATTATAAAATCGTCGAACAATTTTTGATGCAAAACACATCGAAATAAGATGCTAAAACATAATTCATTTGTATATAGTGATATCTTAGGTTTACGCGAATATTATACATTGAAATAAAACTAGTTTATACGGATTTTATCGCGGTTTAATTTTTACTTTGGTCCCGACGTTTCGAAAGCTTTTCAGCCTTCGTGGTCACGGGAGAGACTGAGGTGTAGGTCGTCTCGAAAAGTTAATGTTTAATGACATAAAAATTAAACCGCGATAAAATCCGTATAAACTAGTTTTATTTCATTTGTATATGTTTAATAAGAAAATTAATTGACGAGTAATTTTTGGTTCTTAGGTGTCGGAGGGCGGCAGCTGTTTATCATTTAGTGTTGTCCAAAATTTGAAGTAAAATATCGTTACTTAGGTACTAATTCCATAAAAAAGAAAATGTTGTTTATGTCCTACTAATGCACTCGAATTTGGTACCTACTACCAGTAGGAAAAATACTTATGTACACTATAGGTACGTTGCATAAATTTGACCGCACCTTTCTGTAAACGTTCTATATTTTTATTTCCTTCTATTATGTTTTCTGCAATTAGAATGCCTCATTATGGAAGCAGAATCATCTGAGCATAAAACAATCTGTATAAAATGCAATAAAGCATTTCATTATAGTCTACCCCACTGGGATAAGAGCAAGTAGCTTGAAAAAGTTAATAGTTTGCTATATTTCCACTAAGCTATAGTAGAGCTATGAGACCCAGTTAAATCGAAGTGAGTTTTTCCAGAACTACTTTCGTTACAATGTTATAAATTAACCTATATGAGATTCGACTGTATTCTACAGATTGTATTAAATATTCTTTATCAACCCGATTCAGATGTTTCTGATAAATATTTTTAATTTAATTGAGATGAAAGCATAAAGTGTTTTAATTGAATTTGTCTTATCTTATTTTGATCATTCAATTCAACTTAAATAAATATTAATATAAACTGTTGCTAACTAATTCTAGGAGAGTAATCCTCGAGGTTTTTGCGCGTTCTTTTGTAAAGATTGGATACGGAGATAAAAAAATCCACAATATAAAATTTTGTAGTACAATATAATTTATATTTTATTATATTTCATCCAAATATTATTGACAAAGTCGTGACCAAAGTCAGAATAAAGTTAGCACACGGAAGTAAAACCAATATCTATATTTTTACACAAAATAGCATCAGAACCGCCGAGGATTATAATATTTTTGCAAAGAGCTTTGAAAGATATTCTTTTTCTGCGAAGGTTTTACTTTAGCCGTTCTTAAAACAATGAGTAATCGTTAAAAAGTAAGATTCTCAAGACGTAGATAATGCTATACTTTGCGGACGAATGGTTTCCTAAAAAACAGCGAAAATAGTTCACGAAATAAAACTCAAGAACCGCGATGGCAGTGGGAAAGATCGTCCCTCGGCGGTCATTTCGTCCCGGCATCTGAAAATTGTCACCTCGCTACCGTCTTCATTTGCAACAAATATAGCGCTCGAGCCTAAGCAATAAATTGCTGAATTTACTTTCTCTCCGTTTCCTCAGACGTGCTATTTTTCAGGGTCTTTGTTACATTACAAAAAGGGACGTTTAACATCAATTTTGTTTTCATAGTATCAACTTTATGAGAACACAAAAATGAAATACAATATGTTAAAGATAAGTAATAAAAACAAAAGGCTTTGCAACTTTAAGTTTTTTTTTTAATTTTACATTTGAATATATTGTAAAAATTGTTTTATAGCACAAGGTTGGTAAAGACCTGGCAGGTCCTTGGATATTAAATGTTCATTCACATCGTACATGAACAAGCTGCCGATGGTTGGGTATTAGACATGATTTTCGTTGCATTTCGCCGAAAACTGTTACTTCTCGTCGGTTTTTTAGTAGGACGTACCATTCTGATCGAGCTGGCCCATTTAAGCTGTAGACAAAACTGTCTAGCATGACACAATCACTTACATTTTCACTCACTGGGTGCTAGATGTTTTATTTTATTGATTTGTGTAAGTAACAGATTCATACGTTAGATTTATGCTTACACTAGCAGCTGTCCCGCGCGGTTTCACTTCTATAAGAATTGATAGTTAGAACCCGATTGCAGCGCCACCTACCATTTGTGAATATAAACCATCCAGAGACCCAGTCAAATACACACAAAAAAACATCAAAATCGGTCCAGCCATTCACGAGTTTTGCTCTTACCAACAAATTTAATTAATTTTATATTTATCTTTCATTGTAGTTATAGAAATAGTAACAATTTGCTAATTTGATGATGATCCTTTACTAGCTGCATAAACAAATCTTTACTATATAAATAAATACGAGTTGTATATACTCACTTGACGAATAGGTGCCTAAATAATAGGTGGACCGGTGAAAGGTCTTTTATATCAGGACCAAGGGCCGGCATTAAATCGAAGTGTCAACGGCAGAGTCCTTGTATTTGACAATGAAAGGGAAAATATACAGCGTCTTTGTTCTGGCCGACACGAATTCTAATGATATGGGGTGTTAATGTTTATTAAGCATTGTCTTCGTGTAAACAAATTTACGTCGCTTGCTCACAATTATTTTTGACTGGTAATGAGCATGCCGCCTTAAAAGGAAAATAGGTAAGATGATAGATTACAAATAAGTTTATTTGTTAAACGTTCGAATAAAATAGCTTTTTTTATATTTTGGGTGTTTGTTTTACAAATGATTTATGTTTGTTAAATTAAAGTTGTATAAAATTCTTTGTTGACTTACTAACGCATTAAAACTATTTTTTTTTTATTACTACTTTTCAAAAGTTACTTTGTGAAAGTCATGATTCATTGAATGCTTCTTCTTTTTATTCTTAACGTAGACTTAAACTTTATTCACTTTCTCAAAATAGATAGATACTCTCTCTATAGGTAGATAGCGTATCGACTCAAATTAAATTATTAAACCAAAAGAAGTTTATACCATATACAACTTAATAGATGGCACAATAGTAGATCACCGTATCAAATTGAGAAAAGTATCGCAAGTATGTAGAAGTCATTTCATCCATTTCAATAAACTTAGTTTAAAAAGGAACCGTTAAAATATATACCTTCATTATTTCCAAGATAAGATCGAAAAAGGAGCGTTAGAGTAAGACTCGTAGATAATTAAACAAGTTTCAGAATTCTGATAAAAGTAATAAATCCACCCAATAAATTTGTCTTACAAAAAGCCTCGAGCCCCGAAATCAAGAAAATTTGGTGAAAACATATTGTTTCCCCTACCAACGGAAACCAAAAAACTGTAGTAGTCATATAATTTAAGTCGGATCGAGTTGGCACTATTCCAATTGCTAAACTACCTATAATTATGTATGTTAATACGTACGAGGTGGTTCAGATACCGTCTAACGACTTCCTTTGATAAAAATAAAGTTGCGTTGAAATTTTAGTTCCGTATTGCAAGTTTATTGCCGAATTGCGTGCGATGCCATGCAATCAGCAGTTTGCCATCACCCTTTATATAGACATTGATTAAATTTGCATACGAATGTAATTGAGATGATAATAACAATCAAGATGTTTACATTTGTAGTACCAAATACATAATAATTCGATTGAATAATTAATTAATACTTCAATTGTAAATATGAGATAAGATAGCTGTAATACTCTTGATCCTTTAGCTTCGCGAAGGTGATGATGCAATGAAAAATCTATGTTCTTTTGATTTTGAGATTCCACAGAAAACCATCTCGTGATGGTTATTCCAAGAAAGAAACAAACTTTACCATCATTGAACAAAATAGGAAAAATACGCGTCGAATGGAGAAACTTACCATGAAATAAAACTAGTTTATACGGATTTTATCGCGGTTTAATTTTTATTTTAGTCCCGACGTTTCGAAAGCTTTTCAGCTTTCGTGGTCACGGGAGAGACCCCCGAAGCGAAAATCCGTATAAACTAGTTTTATTTCAATGTGTAATATTCGCGGAAACTTGAGAACTTACCTCTTTTTTCGTCGGTTAAATTGGTTCTTGTTTATTGTGAGTCTATAAATTGGACATTTAAATGTAAAAGCCGTCTTGCGCCGACACTCTAAAACCGCAACCGGATCTCGATAAGGGTTTATTTGCAAATTGCCCGTATCTAAATTGTACTTTATGATTTACACTACCGCTGCCAATATTTCACTATTTATCTATATATTAATACCTTGAGAGAAAGCTTGGTACCCCTTTTACGCATATTGCACGCATGGATGAAGGTGAGATCTGGCATTGTTAAAGTTTATATGAAAAAGGAACGCAGAAATCTGATCATGTGTTACAAATAGGTATATTGAATCCAAATTAAATTAAATAAAACATTAATTGTCTACGATCATAGTACCAATGTCAAACATACACACTAATTACGTATTTTTCCACGCTCACAGCTGAAGTACGTAATAGAACAAAATTAAAAAACTATATATGACTACTACGAGTAGCTGTCCCTCGCGATGTCCACCGCAGGCATGTTACTGCCCTGCTCCCATGGATCATAGCGTGATATACATAAACCTTCCGGAATAAATTTTCTAATTCATAATGAAAACGGCATTTAAAGGGGTCGACAGGCGCAGATCGCGACTTTGTTTTATACTATATATTGATTATTATTATAGGGTACAATAGCGTTCATACTTAAAAAAAATGAATTACGGTCGAAAATTGATCACTAGACGACCACTAGTTCAAATAAATTTGAATACAACTCAAAAACTCTGCATAACTTAATGCTATTGGTATGCACACTGTAAATCATCAGAGTAAAAAAAATATTCCCGTGTTCGTGTTTATACATATTAAAATAACGTTGACGTCACTCATCAATATAAATGATGGCAATTTATTCGTAGTCCGTTTGTACATATTGTCGCCAGTTGAGCTTGACAGATGACACCGGCTTCGTATTGTTGGTGCAGAGCAACAAACAAATATGGCCACATCACGCTCTCATAAACGAGCTCAAATATTATCCTTTAATAAATTACCACAATGTCTGCACGTAACTATAAACAATATCAATACAAAACAATATTTTGACGATCAACTCAGTAGAATCATCGCTAATTATCACTAGGGGCTCCCGCTAAGCATCTCCCAGGCTTACCTTTACGTTTTTAATCTCGATTCCGCTGAAAGGAAATGAAGCTTCCGTAATCCGGATCGAAACATTTTAATGTAATCGCTTTGAATTACTCGCAAATGCCGAATAAATATATAAGCTGCCATAGATTGTATCCAAATATTTATCTACAGATAAATAATAACTTGTATGTTTTATTAACTTGCAATAAGTATGTGATGGTGTGCACATAATAAATACGTACACACAGTACGGTTACGCAGGTCCCATTCAATTTTACGTAACTGTATATATCCCAGGCATTAATTCAAATTTCATTTCGTTGTACAAACCTTTAAGTAATAAACTCTACAATACTAGTGATTTCTTAGGTTTACGCGAATATTACACATTGAAATAAAACTAGTTTATACGGATTTTATCGCGGTTTAATTTTTATTTTTCTACTACATCTACATCTACAATACTAACAACTGAATCCCCTGAAAATAAAGAAATGCGGAAAATATAAAATTAAAGTTTAATGAAGAATCACTTTGCAAGTTATGCAAGTTTAATCATGGCAACCCGCCTAAAAATATATCATTATAAATTATTCTGTGAGCACCGAGCAAAATTCATCAGAAGGAAAAAATCAAGTATGCCTGCGTTGGCGGTTTCAATTTCATTACAGCGGCTGCCAAACAAAGATTTAGAGAAAAGTTGTGATGCCGATTTTCTCCGCAAGAAAACGGTAAAGCAGCAAAAATACGCGTTTCAGACTGATTAATTTAGAACAAAACAACGAAAAATGCTAATGGCGTCCGAAGACTGTCTTGTTTCTTCGAAAATAAAATATAAAACAGATAAATCGCGAGACCCTTATTAACAAAGCAATTGTTACTGAGGCTTAATTTTGAAAACCAACAATGGAAAATAAAAATGGACTGAAGTGCGCTGCGTCCTCTCGTCCTAATGAATGAGGAGTAATTTCAGTTTAAATAAAAGAGAGAACAATAAAATACCCATTTTAAAAACAGCACGATGAGCAAATTGCCGAGGCATCCAATTTATAGACAATGGGGGAGAACTGTTAACATTGCTATTTCCAAACAATGAGGAGAGCAAAATGCATCATCGCATCCACACAACACATGCTTACTGTGGACTATTCGCAATATGTATCTTGCTTAACTTTTAGTCTTCCTATGTCATATTATGTCCTATGTCACATGTTATAGTATGAATAATCTTCTCCAAAAGATAGTCACGAGTACCTACCTCCAAGTAGCGAAAATGTATGACGTGGAGAGGCGTAAGACGGGTTTCAGAATAGTACCACTCAACTGTATCAGCCTACCTCCATGGGTTATAGGCATGAATGTGTATGTAATTATTCGCATTTTAAAGTTTTGGACTATAATGCTTGATGACTGCACCGTCGTTTATACGTGATATGTCTGTATTAGAAGGCTCCGCTCCTTCACTTCTATTGCCCGGTTCCTATAACCTACGAACAGCTACACGTGAAATCCGATTTACCGACCAGGAGGCCTAGTACGAGTTACAAATAGGTTCACAGTGTTCGAATTCGTATTATATTAATATTGTCGAAGTGTCAAACTAGTTATTCATGCTGTAAAAAAGGAAAGAATCGCCCGAAAACTAATATCGTGTTCGACTAATATGAAGGAAAATTAACCATATTATCAAATTTAATTCATCATAGTTCCCACCAGGGGCTACTGCTTGACGTATGTAAAGAAAACGTAAACTGTCATCGTTTTATAAAACTATCTACACTTGTACAAGGCCTACAGTTGAGCGTTACGGAACGTGCGTTTTACTAACCCTCTCATCCGTAGGTAGCTATCGGTAACTTACGATACGTTTTTTATAGGAAAGGTTTGACTTACGCCTCGTAGAAAATACTACTATTATGGTATATGCTGTTTATAGGTACCGGGCGTATGTCTATAAACATGGTAAAATAACAGTAATACCATTAGGTAGGTATGTTTGTAAGTTGGTGAAATGCATTTCAGTGAAAAATGTTATGGCTATCCTACTAGACACTTAGGTTCTAATTTTATGCCATTTAATATTAATTAAATACCTAAATCATATAAGGCCTAATAAATTTATATTGTTACTATTCAGAAAATTATGTTTTACTTGTAAAATCGATATCCAATGTTGGAACGTAATATGAAATTCATCGTGTTAACATTATATCAAAGTATATTCCATTCAATCTAATTTATACAAAAATACAAATTGCCGCAGGCTAAGCTGTAATAATATGTCAGCAATAAACGGCACTATAATAAATTTAATAGATGTACATGAAAGATAGATAGGTTCATGAGCATACTAAATGAGAAAAAGGGGAAGCTTTTTTCATTATGGCCCTAAATTGCTACGAAATATTTCATTTCGATCGAATGATTGGCTCTGGCCCAACTGTGTGACGCGACGGATGCCGACAGTCCTACCATGTTCGCTATCAGATGTTCGAGGTATATGCTATTTTTCTCCGCAAGAATACAAATGTCTTGCCAAATTGTCTACTGCCGAACTAGTCCAATTTGGAAAGCAATTTCGCGACCAATTCGTTTTGTAAGCGGATCAAGAGGCCGTTTAAATATTACCATTAACTCGTTTGCGTTGAAACCGACATTTCTCCTTTAATATAAATATTCCAATTTAACAAATTACATGCACTTATAAACACAAAACAAAGATCTTTAATATAATTTTTGAAATGACTCGATTCTACGCAAAAACTCTCCGCACGATACAAGATCATGAAAAATACCGAATGATCACATGAGCGCGCCGGTGCCGCGCTGTTGCGTAATCGTGTGAAATCGTGCAGAAATTGCTCCCAGCAAAAATTAAAGCATAGGTAAATACATTTACTAAAACAGTATCGTAATGATACCTATAAATCTATACTACTATACTTTAAGATCTTGAAAATTAGTGTTTGTGAATTACCCACGACACAAGTGTTAAAGCTTAGTGTGGGGATCACGGCAACAACGATTATAATTATCTAATTGTAGTCAGCATCTAAATACAGTGTTACATAAAAAAATGTAATTATGTTAAAGTATGGAATATGTGTTATTTGTAAGCATTTGTAAGGTGACTTTTTGTAACATTGTTATTGTTTCAATAATAATTATTAAAACTGACCGGCATCTGATAAATACTAATATATCGAAATACACGGGTGTTTACTAGCATATTCGTTGATAAGGAACCGTCCGTCAGCACGACATGAAAGAGCCATTTCAGAATATTTTGAAAGGGCATCTGTTGACATGTGTTCGGTTTAACGAGCCAAGTTCCAGCGTGATTGAAACTGTGGCCCATCCGATAGTCATCGCACCCTTTCATTCAGGACTGACCCTCGTAGCCCACACAAAATGTTCCATGCTGCCTTCATATTTGATAAAAGACCTTAATTAAAACTTTACGTAGTTTCCAAACTAGCGACGAATGTATATATACCACGGAGCTGTTCAACAAGATCCCTAATTAAGGATGAAGTATTAAGGGTAATGTTTATGAAATAAGTGCTGCAACCTACGTTATGTACTTAACAAACATATGTTGCCAACAGATACAACTATAACAATAGCCACAAAAGCTCAAAAATCTTGTACTACGGATACAGCAGCCGTGCTGCAAGTCTTTTCGATAGTTGTCACGTCATTCTTACATACATACATACACATACGCACTCACGCCTGTAATCCTCGAAGGGGTAGGCAGATGTGTAAATAAAATAAATACACCCAACAGTCACACACATAGTCCTGACCCCAATAGTACATTCACATTTGTAATGATGTGATAGGGCCTATCGTCATACCGGACACAATTCCAGACTCCAGGCTGATACTGAACATATTAGAATCACTTTTACCCGACCGGGTATCTGGGGATCAAACTCGAGGCCTCAGCGCAGCAGTCGTACCACGTACGCATTACAAGTGCGCCACCGATAATAGGTAGCAGATTTAATTTTTTACAGAATATGTGTTATGATGGATTATATATCGAATAGTTGAAAGTTTTCTGAAAATTGATGAATAAAATATGTATGGAGTTAATATGTTTCCAATACGATCCACTAGAGGCGCTTTACGGAACTCCAGGCATTGGACGACGTGAGCGCTATCGAATAAATCGCAAAATTTTATACTATACTATACATAAATGTGTAAACCTTCGAATAGTCTAGAATTATGCTAGTTTCTTAACCGTCGATGACAGTAAATATGTTCTCTGCTATCAAAGTTTGATTCGATATCCGTGCGAAGTGAACCGTGCATGCAGTACTGTAGACATTGCACGTTGGCAAAGCAAACTCGCGGTACGTGAGGTACATAAACTTCTAGTCCAACGTTCCCGAACCCTCGCAAGACATATTGCTCACGTATTTCCACCGACTGCTTTTATTATCTCTCAGTCTCGTCGCTTTTAATTTTCTGCCAAAGTTAATCGTCGCTAAGCCGACTTGCTGCGAATTTCTTATATTGGTTTCGGCGGCGCCTATGTTCCCGACTTTGTCTCGAATTAGTGATCACGATTAGCAACAAATCTGTCGGGGCTACGTTTTAATTTAGACATTTCTGTTTGAAAAAGTGTACTCATTCCGAATTTTATCTTTGCCGAATTAGTAACAGTACTCTTTATTATAAAAGGTTTTTTACATTTATGAAAAATATAACATTTAAAAATATAAAAAATGTCACCCTGTAATGGTGAGGCCCGAGGACCACCGGTGGTTAGAACCCCAGAGTGAGTAACCTCCGTACAAGGCGTGCCGTGTCCAATAACACCGCGTTCTGAATCTGGCTCATAACCAATTGAGAGCCTCTGGAGGTGTTGGTCGATGCTCTTTAGTATGAACCCATTAGCAGAAGCTACTACCGGGTACAATATTTTTCGAGCCCACATCCTACATATGAGTAACCTCGTGTGTCCGGTCTAATATTATATATAATACCTAACATACTTAGTATGTATTTATTATTATTAACTAGATTATATTCAGTAGCCCAAATAAGGCTTTATGAAAAGCTGCTATAGGTACCAATAACGTACAATTTATACAATAAATAATTTCTATAATGTTATCTTGCCTTGTCCAATATAATCTAAACAATTTTGAGTCAGTGCTATTGAATTACAATAAAACTGCAATAGAATGAAATTCGGGTATATCTGTAAAACAGGTACATACATAATTTTATATTTTTATTGGTTTTATGTTTATGAGTTTATAAAAATACGAATATTCCAATAAAACAAACACATAATAAAAAAATTATATCTTATTAGCACGAAGATACTAGGCAGTTTAGTTATGCGCTTTGGTTCTTCGAAATTAGTACGAATATGCAACCAATGTCCGGACATGCGCGCTTAGTATAGTAGCTAGAAACGTACTATAAAACGATACGAAGCCACGAAGTGTTGCATATGCTAAGCTACTATGTCAAAGGTAGAAAAAATTGTACATCCCACCTCGCTGTAGTACATTCCACATGACGACGTAATTTTATCGAATGTTGACACGTTTACCCGAGATATTTGTCGTTGACAGATATCTCTCTCGCGCGCGAGATATATCATGTTGCATATCCTAAGCCTATATTAGCTTCGATAGACATATAGAGATAGCCAGATAAAACTAGTTTTTCAAGACAAAATGATTCGACCAAATCATCTCGTGTTGTATTTGCTAAGCCCACTAGTGTAATATAGAATATCCATCATAATAATAATATTTCGAGTATAAATTACTGCGACTAAGATAAAAGCGTGTATAAAGGGGAATATTTGGTTCTATTGTTGTAGCGTGGTGTGTTAGAATGTTTATGTACTTTTAATTTTCATATTGCTTTAATATATAAAATATGCGAAACAATAATAAATAGAAAAAATCAATCACTTTTTATATACGTTTTTATTTACGTATTCGTTTTAGTGGTTTTAATTTCATTTAATTTTATTGTAATTGCTATTCTATATATACAGCTATACCATAGATACACATACATACATAAGCACACACGCCTTTATCCCGATGGGATAGCCAGAGGAGCAGCTAGTGTTGCATCCACGTTTTGCCGTGCTTATTTTAGTCCTATGACGGGCGAGATGATGATGATGAGATGATGGGCGAGCCTATCGCCATACCGGGGACAAATTTCAATCCCGGACAATTCATGTGTGATTTTTCGAATCTAAAATTCAAACACAAATTATTATTGCCCCGATTGATTTGACGGTACTTGGTATATATGAGGCGACCCGCCGCGCCGTCTGATCCCCACAACCCGCAATGGGAATCAAGTTTCGCCATTGCCTCGTCCATTTTCAGCAAAATGTACCACGTAGAAGGTAATAGTGTTACATGTGAGGCGGAGTGTTATGATTGAGTAATTAAACACTGATAAAATTGAATGAAATATATTTATTTAACCACCACCACACTTAAAATTAAACAATTATTGTTGCCCTCAACGGCTAACTTAACCCTGCAGTCGGAGATCACAGGTCGTGAGCCTACTGGAGTAGCTTTCTGATAATGTGTTGTACTATTGTTGAAAGTAAAAAAAAAACTATTAAGTGAAATTTAAGAAAAAAGGCGCCGTGACCTTATGGAGGTCAAATCCATAATATGTCCCCGGGCGATACTACGTCACCACATCCGAAAAGGCGACTCCGGAGCTTCCACGGCCTGGTCCACTCTGGAGGCGGCGGGTGAAAAGGTGGCACTACCCGAGCATCCACGGAAGGCAAAATAAAACCCGCCTTCGAACATCCGTAGCCTATTCATACAGATATGCTACGGATCCTCCAAGGGTTATCCACGAAAGGGAGGACGATTAATGATCCCGCGAAATACGGGGTTTACACTATTCCAACGGACCCTAGAAAAAAAAAACTAGGTTATTAAACAACACTTTATGGTTTTGGCGGGAATTCTTACAGTGCGGTGGCTCTCTTGTTTTAATTATTTCCTAAACTGGTTTAATGTTGTGTTTGTTGTATAAAAGTGGTGTGGTTTTGTGCAATAATCATTAATGATGATGAATAGTGTATGAAAACATTGAAATAAGTGGATTTAGGTGATTTTTGATCAAGGGTATTGTCGACCTTGTGCTTTCGATTCGCTTGAAGAAAGTCATCTAAGAAGCATCGAACTGGAAGGAATTTACACCAATACTCCATCAAGGCCTTGATGACTTGGCAGTATGGTCTCTGATCTTAGCCGGTTCCTTATGGAACAAAAATACAAAAAAAAAACTTTATGGTTAATGGCCAAAGACAGCGACGCGACCTAACCTAAAATACGGAAAAATATATACCTCGGCAGGAAAGGAGTACGAGCTTGATTGGTCACTTAATACACATGTCAACTGCTTTGGGCCCGCGGAATCGCTAAAAAGAAAGGGCACGAATCAGCCACGTGTACCAAACTTCACTGAATCTAACATATCGCGATAACAATCATGGCACTCACCATTAAAAATCCAACGAAGCTGGCATGGACAGGCGCTGCGTTCTATCGCCGCAAACGCCTGCCAACTTCTCGATCAACATGTCGACAAGATTCACAAACACTCCGTTACATTCTTCAATTCGGTCCAAAAAGAAAAGGAGCTAGGCCTGCGCCCCCCGCCGTGTTTATACCAGGGTAAACCGGGGGTGACCAGATGAACGGAAGGCACCATCGACACACAATATTTAAAAAAAAACTAAACCGATTACAATTCCTTCAATTTTAGAAAATGAATAACTGGATTTTATTGGACATATTCCATGCCGTAATTATTTTAATAACGCACGTAATATTATAACAAATAGAAACAATCTTGACCATAGTTTTTGAAATGTCAACCTGACGTTTATTTATTTTTTATTTCGGCAGTTGTCAACGAAGCTAAGAATGCAAACCAAACAGCCCAAAATAAATAACTGTGGACGGACAATCGATGAGATAAGGGGGTTTTAAATTTTATATGTCACAATAGGTCCCTCGTATGCGAGAGGCCGTCTGCATTGGTTGGTCTATTTCTGCCGCCAAGCAACAGTGTGTAAGCACTGTTGTCTTCCGGTTTGAAGGACATTGAAGCCAGTGAAAATACTGGGCATTATGAGACTTCACAACTTATGTCTCGGAGTGACGAGCGCCTAAGATATGTTTCCGAACCTCATTAATTCGTTGCGGATTCTAGCATAGGGACCCAGGTCAATCAGTCAAAAGAAAAATAAAACAAAATTTGAGTTTTGTAAAATATCATGAGAATGATCATAAAATATATTATACTAGCTTTTGCTCGCGGCTCCGCATGCGTAAACAGCCTTTTTCGAGACAAAAAGTAGCATATAACCGTCTCCAGGGTCCCATCTATCTCTTTACCAAAATTCATCAAAATCGGTTCAGCGATGTCTTAGGCGTGAAAGCGTACAAAATCAAATCAATAATTTTAATTGTACTTACGTTTTTTCTCTATATTGTATTAATTAATTGACTTATTGAAACCAACAGAACATTGCAATTGCGTGATTTAGCTAACATAAAAATATTAATCATTTTCCCCTAAAGAAACCGAGGTAAATCATCATTATTGTCACAGACCAATGCTCAGCCGTGTCAGAGGCAGGGCAATACAACTCCTTGCTTTTCCACTTGATTACTTTCTCACAATAGCCGCAACCAACAATAAAGAAGCTAAGTAATTTCGATTTACTGTCATCTGCAATCTGACCTTTTTAGCTCACGAGATCTGACCTAACCTTACGAGGTCGAGTATTTAAATCGATATGCAAAACCCAACCATTAAAAATCCTCGACATTAATTAGAAAAAAGATCTAGAAGTTCTAAACGGTTGAATAAATTCATTCGAAGATATCTAAGAACCATCTCGATTAAACTAGCTTTCACTGAAACTGCATTCAAATCCGTTCATTTGTATAGGTACTACGATGTCACAGAGAAATACACAGACACTGACATACAGACGGACAAATGAGTCAAACTTATAAACCTTCTTTTTATACAGGGGTTAAAATATGTAATGTAAGGTTATATGCTAAAATTTTGCCTTTTGCATTTAGAACTTGTACAATTATCAAGGAAACGTTATTTAAAACATAAATAATACCACAATTACAAAATTATCACTCTATCAATACACCCAAAGTTACGTTACCTACGTCAAGGCGACTACAATTTTAAAGGACAATGTTAAATAGGCCCTAAATTATTACTATTTTAATATGTAACATCATGCATGTATCTTTTTACCTTTTATTACTAATAACATCTTGAACTGAACGATTGCCTCGGTGGGGCAGTTGTAATGCGTACGCGTTTCGACTGCTGCGCTGAGGTTTCGGGTTCTATCCCTGGGTCGGGTAAAAGTGATATTGGGTTCTTCTATTACAAAATGCTCAGTATCCGGCTCGCCCCCTATCACATCTTGGGTCATTACAAATAAGCTCGGCGAAATGTGGATGTACTGTTTACACCTCTACCTAGCCTTTGGGGGATTAAAGGCGTGAGTGCGTATGTATGTATGTAATATCTAATGAAATTATATTCATAAAGTTTAACATGTGTACAGGGTGAAAAACTCGCCATAGTGGCTCGTTCAGACAAGTCGCGTTCCGGGGTTAGCCAGTTTATATCCAGTAACTTTGGACCGTCATAATTCTGCCGACCTTTTAGGAACGAAATGCTTCTCTACGGTAGACATTGTATTTGGACTGCAGCTTACCACCAAGTGCAGTCACTTTGTCGTGCCAGGATAACAAATATCATGCATGTACAAACATACGTACTCACGGCTGTATCCACGACGGGGTAGGCAAAGGTGTAACCAGTACACCCACATTTCGCCGAGCTTATTTCCTTTCCATGATGTGATAAGGGGCGAACCAATCGCAATACCGCGCATTCCCGGCTAATACTGAGCATTTCGAAATAGAAAAATTCAGCATAATTTTTACTCGACCCGGGGATCTAACCCGAGATCTCAGCACAAAAGTCATACCGCGTACGCATTATAACTGCGCGACCGAGACAGTATCATGCTTGTGGAGTTTTATTTAAGTATTTCCAAATATAAGTGTTATAGTTGCGAGTTAAAAGTAAATAATTTTAGTAATGTAATTTAAAATGTAAATTTTAACATGTAAAAATGTTTGTGCCTAATCGTAAATATAACAAATTTCAAACGGATAAGAATCATAAACATATATTTCAAACTTTAGTACTATTTCTAACGAAACCTTGTTTACGAGGTCTGCATTACATTATATGTACAGATTGTACGAAAAAGATGTAAAGGGATCTTGTACAACAGTTAACCACGCAATCATAAGTGACACGGCGAACACCAATCGTAACATGTTCCAGAGCTGTAAAAGTGTACCATAAAATAAATTTAATATAAATCCAAGAGAGGCGACACATAAAATTGGAGTAAATCACCGAAAGTCAGCCGGCGGAGACGTTTACAGCCTCTGAGGCTGTTAGTTCCGGAAGCCGGCGGGACTTGGGCCGTGGATACCTCTCACACGCGGTATAACGACCTGCTTGTATCCCACTACACATAAAGTGTTAATAATTTAGTAAAGCTATATTAAGCTATTGTAAATTAACAAATAGAGGCGGACTTGTCTAGATGCGTTATAATTACCTTTAGACATTTTAATGTAATCTGTAATCCCCGAAGGTTTAGGCAGAGGTGTAACCAGTACACCCACATTTCGCCGAGCGTATCTCCGTCCCATAATGTGATAGGGAGAGAGCATATCGCCATACCGGGCACAAATTCCAGACTCCGGGCTGATATTCACATTTCCCCCGACCCGGTGATCAAACCCGAGACCTCAGCGTCAGCCTCAGTCGTAACGCGTACGAATTACAACTGCGCCACCGAGGCACCGAGGAAGTGTAAATAATTTAGTAAAGTTATATTAAGTTACTAAGTTAATTTTAATGCATCAGAAAATATAATATACAAAATAAATCCCAGCCAAATATCTCGGATAATTTATAATTTAAATATAAATTGCCTTAATATAGTCCCTGCATCGTTTTGTCTATTTTCAGTATATTTTAAATCAGATATATCTTTATATTATATTATATTATTTGTTGCTTTTTATTTACACATATTTATAAAAAAGTAAGTAATGTTAAGCGTTTGTTTGCGTTTCAAACTAATTTTTTTCACTGCTGCCTGCTCTACGACCAATCGTCACTAATTAATGAATCTGATTCACTACGCTCTGAGTTGACTTTGAACTTTTTGTTTCACACAAGTCTACATTTACGAGACATTTGCAAATACACTGGTAATTTTAAGACAAACAGACGGGCACTTTGTAGAAATAAATAAATAACACCCAATAGGTGTACACATAGTCGTAACCCCACAGTAAGATACGATAATCTTTTTTTATGGGTATCACAACTGCTGGTATAGAACCTACGACCTCTCACTTCACTGCCGCCTAAGCCACGACGGTCGTTAACTGGGTGTTGAGAGACCGTAAGTTCCTCTTAGTTCTTGATTCCAACGTCCAGGTGAACCTAGTGTGAGGTCAGGGACAATGTGTTTGACCGTTGGGTGTATTTATTTTCATTATGTTTTTTTAGCTCACACCTATATTCCCGTAATGGTAGGCAGAAGTACAACACCATCAACTCCTTCACCGAGATAATTTTCGTCGCGTGATTTAAGGGGGAGCCTATCGTCATATAAATAAAAATCCCAATCCCAGCCAATCATGTGATTTTCCAAATCAAAAACTCAAACACAAATTTTAGTTATCGGACTCAAGACATGACGGTTTTCATCTTAAGTAGGCGTAGACCAATGAGGCGAATTTAGAAAACTAAATGTAAAGTGCATAGACGTGTCATTTAATTTTCTCACAATATAACATAACAATGTTATTATGTGGCGTGTTCACACCGCTAAGCCAGACGTATGGGCCATTTGCCGACACAATCGCGCGAACTCCTACATGTTGTGTATTTGATATTATTCATGGCCCTAACATTAATATCGCACGAGCGTCCTGTTACAATTCTGAAATTAACGTGCCAACAATACTCGTTTGTATCTGTTAATATATAAATAATAAAAAAAAGACTACCTCGGTGGCGCAGTTGTAATGCGTACGCGTTACGGTTGGGGCTATAACGCTGAGGTCTCTGGTTCGATCCCCGTGTCGGGTAAAGTGGTATTGGGTTTTTCTATTACGAAATGCTCAGTATCAGTCCGGAGTCTGGAATTTGTGGCCGGTATGTCGATAGGCTCGCCCCCTATCACATCGTGGGACGGAGATACGCTCGGCGAAATGTGGGTGTACAAGTTACACCTCTGCCTACCCCTTCGGGGATTACAGGCGTGAGTGCATATGTAATAGAAGCACATGTAAATAAGCAGTGATAGCTTGGCGGGGAGTGCTACTGTCGCGATGCAAGTCGCAGGTTCGAAACCAAACAAGAGCATGCTCTGACTATTCTAAGTTACGAATGTATTCATTGTTAATTTTAGCTTGCTTTAACTGTGAAGGAAATATCGTGTGGAAACCTGCATACCTGAGAATTTCTCCATAAGAATGTTGAAGATATTATGAATTGCTAACCCGCATTAGGCCAGTGTGGTGGACTAAGACCTAGGAGTTTTAGGACCTTTAGGAGATTCTCATCATAAGGAATGGTGACGTCAACAAGCGTTGCCCGGCGTGACAATCGACCTATTACCACAATATCAGGCTTATTGGCAACAATAGTCCTGTCCGTAATAACAGATAGATCTCAATAAGCGTAGCATGGCTATTTTCGAGAACGGTTGGGGGGCATATTGATAATATGGCACCTCGGAAGTCACAAGGCAATATCGGAGAGCAAGTTACTCGTATATAATGTTGGCTACCAGGTTATGTCTAAGCATGGCTAGTATTATTATTATTATGTAAAAGACTCAATCCTAAACATTACAAATTTATTAAAGTCCAATTTTTTAACACTTATAAATAGGGATAAGTCTGTAAAATGTTATTGTGCCATGTTGGAATAAAAAACTGGAAATCGGTCGCTAAAAATATCTGTAAAAAATTTAATGATGGCACAGTCAGGCCAAGTCTACATGCACTTATAAAAAATTACGCTCGTGCGAGCCTACTAAATTGACGAATTGTCTCACCGGATCTATACAGCTATTTCCCACTTGATTGAATTTAAAAGGTTTTAACTGCGCATTTTTCTCAGTGCATATATATACGACTAAAAACTGAAAAGCACTCGCTATACAGAAATAAATATTGAATTTTTGCTTCTCAGTTAAAGGCCCACTTGCATCGTTAATTAGATGAAGAGCTCTCATGCATTAGTAAAATGTTATGCGGAAATAACATTCGCATAATATTTTTTATATCATAACTCTTTTTTTATAATTTCCGCTTCTAAAGTTTTCTGATTATTTAGATATTTTTCGATATAGGCAATATGGGAGACTTGTAATTTATTTATAACTGATAATATTTATTATTATTTTGTAAGTTTCCTCCGGGAATCTCAAACAATTTACCGAACACAAAAGCAAGCTGCCACTTTACGTAAGTTTTCTTTGGAAGCGTAGTCATAACCCGCCTGTCTAGTCTTGAAATACGATTTCAATATGAAAACAACTTTAAAGCAATTTCGTTCATTTTCATACTCTCGAGTATCCTTGTAACGCGTTGCTGGCGCCAATCAGCTAGCGGCATCAATAAGAAATAATTATTATTATTTTAATTATTAGCTTTAGAGCTGATGATATATATCTCTTTATCGTTTTTTTTGTCCTTGTCAGGCATTCCATAACCTGATAAACGCAGCTAACTTATACGGTAAACGATCTTGTCAACATCGGATTCCAAGACAATTTTAATTTCCAGAGTTGTGATTTTATTGAGATCGGAATCGTCTTGAATCGCCTTGGAATGGGATTCATATGACTTAGAGTAGACCAGCCGGTTGATCCGTTTCATTCAGACTGCACACAAAAGTGTCTACAGCGTGGCTCTACCATTTACAACACACCAACCATTACTATACCTATTACTTAAATCTAATAGATAAGTAATTATAATTACATGAGTGCTGACCTATATACTGTTAAAACTACATAGAATCACCTTAGCGACTATAATTTAAAGGTATCCACGGACTGCATGAATATTAACTGTAAGATATGAAAAAATGGATTGTTTGAAAATATTTTACATTTATGTCTACGTCGACTCGGCATTGTTGTTCATTTTCATTCAGTGTGACTCCCGAAGGACCGGGCATGACGTGATTCATTTCCAGACTGTATTATAAATTTGTATCCCATTGTTTCTTTTTCAACATCCAACTGGTACAGCTACCTATTGTTAAGATTAACAAAAGCTGAAGATAGAAGCTTTTAAAACCAACCGCTGAATACGTATTATCCAATTACTTTATGGTCCTATCTCAAAAGTACCACATCTGTGTAAACTATTTAAATTAAATAATAATTAATTTCATTTTCTTGCGTAAAAAAAACAATAGATATACATACATACGTAATCAAGCCTGCAATCCTCGAAGAGGTATGCAGAGGTATATACATATATACGCATTCACGCCTTTAACATTTCGTCGAGCTTATTTCCGTCTCTTGATGTGATAGGGGGCGAGCCTTTCACCATACCGGGCTTAATTCCAGTTTCCTGGCTAATACTAAGCATTTCGTGATAGAATAACCAATATCACTTATACCCGACCTTTTTCATTGGAACAAATTGATTAAGAGAATAATCTAGGTAAAAAGTAAAAAGGCTCCCTAAAATCCCCTAGCTTACAGCTAGATAACGTGAGGTTTCTAGTGGATTCTGGTTAACACTGGATGAAAGAAACTGATACATACCTACATTCATGAACCCTGAAATCCTAACGCTTTTTTGGGCTGTCTAGTCGTTTAAACAGAAAAACGCAAAATTATCTTAGTACTGCCGCGGCCAAATACTTATTCCAAACATTATTTTCTAAAGATGTGCATGAATCATTTTCTTTCGTACAGTGTAATACAGTGTGTCCTATAACTCCGAAACGATAGTCCTATTTTTGAGATAATTGCGTTTTATGAAGCAATTTACCCTTGCTATGTCGTAAAAATGTTTATTTTATCACGTCTATCCCAGTTTAGTGTAATCTCAAAGAAAATTCAATGCGAAGGTGAACATAAACTGAAGGTGAAAAGTGTGCACAGTTAACTACCCACCTTGTTTATAACCAACTTTAAAACTAGACGCAATCTTAAATTTCATTAAAAACTTTGGTTAGAAAGTAAAAACAATTTGTACACGGAAAGTATGTTTTAAGCTTTTGAAATCTTTACTTGAAAACGCTTATTACTTCATTTAATTTTCCATTGTGTTTCCGTTTTAAAATTATTGTCTTTGAACCAACTTAAAAAGGACGATCATTCGACCCGCATGTATGTGTATGTTTTTTTTGCAACAACTTATTATTAAATTGTGGTGGTTATTTCAATAACGTAATCTACATACTTTATGGAAGTTATAATTCTTATGTATTTATTTATTAATATTGACTGCATAAACGTACATTTATTATGTCGTCAATATTTTGTATATTTTACACAATATATTTATGTTCTTAACAGATTTTGATAGGTTTTTATTTATTCATTAGGATAGAGTTTTAAAGACCATAATATAAAGTGTGCCCTTTATTTAATATATGTGCAGTAGTTATATTATATTCTATTTTTTTTTTAGAGTAGATAGAGTAATCTTATATTAATAATAGCAGCCCTGTCCCACTGCTGGGCACGGGCTTCCTCTACGAAAGTAAGAGGACTTAGTTTACCACGCTGGCCTAATGCAGGTTGGTAGACTTCGAAATTCTTATGGAGCATTTTTAGTTAAGCCGGTTTTCTCACGATGTTTTCTTAACCGTTCGCGTAGTTTCGTTTAGTTGTCTATTATACAATTAATTATAAAAACATGAATACTCTAACGTGCACAATAATTATAGGATATATGACAGCCTCCGTAGCGCAGTGGGCGAGGAGCCGGCTGCGAAGCGGGAGGCCGTGGGTTCGATTCCCTCACCGAGACAAATGTTTGTGTGAACCACATATAGTTGTTTCGGGGCTGAGTATTGTGGGACCGCAAGCCCCTCGTTGTTCCTGATACCTACGATACAGGTTTATCTAGTGTGGGGTCAGGGCTTTGTGTGTGACTGTTGGGTGCATTTATTTATTATTATTAGGTATATTTTAATTGTCTTTATGTTTGTAACTATTTTTTTTAATTACCTACCTGAATGGCGAGACGAGCAGGTCGCTCGCCTGATGGTAGGCGCTACGCCTGCCCATAAACAGAACCAACACCACACAGAACATTGAATTACAAAGCACGAGATTGGACTGTGCTCGACTCCCCGAGAAAGTACCATGATATTAAATTAGATCAGACGTTTATAAATTTAGCCTGTTTAGTCAGTGTAGTATGCTCACTAAATCTCAAAAATATATTTATACTAAGAAACATTTACACACACATATAAAAAGCAAGGACAAGGGCCGGTCGTGCAAACGCCCTGTTTATTGCCACCCCCTTTCATATAACAAAACTACTATGAAACAGTGCCATATACGATCCTCTTATTGTTCTGGCTATACATGCTAGAATATATCATTTCACCACTTTACTGCCTCCTTTGGATTCACATATTGCCTCATTTCGGCACGATTTCGTTGGCCGGGGTTGCATCTTGTTAGAAATACAGTTTGGCTTGGCTTCTTTACAAGTATCAACTTAATTTCAAATGAAGTCACTATTAAGAATTAATGGCTTTAAATATCGGTTTTTAGACGGATAAATAAGAGATTTCCACCGCCCATCAACGCGCATAATAACAAAAGTATGATGGGCGCGTTGTCGGCTTTAAAGGAAAGGGATAATTATGGGATTAGGAAGGTGAGGGGGTTTGGGCCTCAGGATATATCACTCACCGTACGAAACGCAACAAGCAAGCTGTTACTTTACGTCGGTTTTCTGTGAGACAGCGGTAACAACTCAGTCAAGCAAGCCCGTTCGTACTGTATGTAAAACTGCCTATAGCGTGGCTTTATCATTTACAAACTGTGTTTTAATAAGTCTGTAGCAATCAGGGATAATGTATCTTCCTATTGGTTTATGAATCGGATCAGTAGTTCCAGAGATTATAGATCCCCTTACAAACAAATTCATAAACTTTGAGAGATTACTACTTTGTAGTTCGTGTAGATGTAGCCTCATATTATTACTTAGTCTCGCTTCTTAAAATATCGCTGTATCCCAAAGGATTTACTCAAATAATGATTAGAGCAATTCTCATAATGCAACGGCCAAATAGAGCATCCCCAATTCAAGCAAACTTGAAGCTATCTCGAAATAAATACAGTTAACAGTCCACTTACTATAATTAAGGCCACAGCCTTAACCGATCAAGAGAAATCCGAAACAATTCCATTCGAGTTCTTCAATTTTATTTAATCTCAGGAAAGTCGCCACGACCTGCGGGGCTCAAGTAATTTCCTGAAGGGATCGGGAGGGCTGGGGGAGCCTGACGGGAGACGGTTGAAAAACGAGAATTACACCATTCGCTAATTGCAGCAATCAGTTTAATGTAGTCGACGAGACCGGTCTGAAAGGAATCTAACCGATGGCCATCTTATAAACAACTCGCCACTTTTTTAACTAGCAAACTGGATAACACGTTTATTCCTTCTTTTTTTATTTTAAGTAGTTTGTTGTGTTCAACTATTAAATTATTTATTGTTTAGATTAAAAACTCATTAGGACGCGTCGCATCAAGGCCAATTAATGTTTTCGTTGTTTTTGGGGTTCTTTCTGTTGACTAATAGCAAAAACGGAACCCTTATATTTTCGTCATAACACTAGGTGGTAAGTCCCCTGTATGCGAGAGGACTTCTGGGTTGGTATCACCGCTTTTTCTATCTCTACCATCAAGCACAGTGTGTGAGCGCTGTTATGTTTCGGTTTAAAGGATATTGAAGCCAGTGAAATTACTGGGCATTATGAGACTTGACATTTTATATCTCGATGTAATGAGCGCAGTCTAGTATCATTCAGTACAGTTTTATAACTTACGTACACTGGCAACGAACAAGTGTAAAAAAAAATCCTCTGTTCGACGTGATTATTTCCGTCACACAATATGATGAAGAATAAACCGCTTTTGCACGTAACATTATAACCAAAAAATTCCGGTAATAAAGGCGATGTCAGTATCACAGAGTTCCAACGATAATGTCCTGACCTACTCAATGTCTAATTTCCGCTGTCTCTTTGAAACGCAGCGCGCAGTTAGCCGGAAGCAACGTGGGGCCGTCAAAGATAAACACAAACGGTGCACAATCATATTAATGCCTACATCCTTTTTTCCCGAGGGCAAAATCCCATTTACAGATATCTCGGAGGAGGAGAGATGGTTATGCCAGACTCACCAGCCTACCGACCCTGTTGTCTATATCCGAACGATCGCTTGATCAGGTCCCTAACCTAACCATACGCTGATATACCGATTAAAAACCTCCTAGTGGCTAGAAGGCCTACGGTCCTGGGGCATCCTGAGTGTACTCTGGATTATTGCCGGAACCGCCTCTGCGATATGTCGCTTTGCGGCCGGACTCCTAGGAACTTGGAAGCCCCTCACAACAATGACCCTTACCTACATTCTGTGTTCATACTTACTATTGTTATGATAATTATCAGTAAATGTATGTCTCCTTAAAAGTTGTGGCTACTTTATCAACAGACTTCTGAAAACAGGAGGTTTTCAGTGTCTCTATATTCACAATATCTCCGCAAATGTGAACCAATTTTGATAATTCGTTTTGTGTTCGATAGGGTTTGCCTTACGGGTGATTAAATATTGACGAAGTATGAAGGGAAATTGAAATGTCCAAAAAGGAAAACAGCAAATGCACGTAGATCCTGATACTCGCAGGCTTGTGAATGTTGTGGGATCCCGTGGGGTTACAGGATTGCAATCCCTATTTATAAGCCTAAATATATTGTTACAGGCAAATGAGGCAAAATATGAACAATACCTAACAATCATAATAAATAAAACTACAATACAATAATATACGAAAATTACTTTCAAACATGTCAACACTTTTATATATCAGTGAAATAAAGCTTTATTCACCTGAATCCGTTAAAATAATAATGAAACCAATTACATTTAAGGCAAATCCGATACGGAAATAATTAAGGCTGTCACAGCCGAGAGACTCTTCTATTTTATAAATATACCTACGTATTGTCTATCTATAGTGATATAAATTTGTATAACAGCCGTGTCTGTACGTTCAAGATGTTTATAAATTTAGATGTATATAAATAAATCTTAATGCATATATTTTTATTCTTTCGTTATCGGATTTATTTCCGACTGGCGCAAATATGAAGCTCAATATAACGGGTTTATATTGACTTGCATAATATATTTTTTATAGTACCTGATACTTAGTGATTTCCTCCACCCATAAGGTAATCCCCATAATCCCAGAAGAATCATGAATGCGCTGCTGATCTTTGAGGAAATTAATGAGGATTTGGAATGGAAGGGTAGAAATCATTTGTATTTACTTTTGTTTTGCCTTAATATAATGCACTGTAAATAAATTGTATTGATTTACGAGGGTAACATTGGCAAATGTGACAAAACCCCCTATAAAAACAAAAAAGAGAAATAAAATATTGGGGAAACGGAACGCAACACCAAACTGACAGTTCACGTCAGTTTATTGTAAGACAGTGGTATTAACAATTAACCGTAGAGCAATTAACCCTAACTGAAATGCATCTTTTCAAAATTCGACTTGTGAAATAACATTTATTCTTCAACACTATCCTAACTCAAAAATACCAATCTCCTTCGTTTATCTTTTATCTTCCCCCACCACGTGACACTGGCGGAATAGCTACACTCTATACCATCTCACTCGTCGCCATTAACCAAGAAAGAAGAAGAAGAACAATTAACCATCGAAGTTATCTTATTTCGATGCAATTAACACGATCGAACCGACCCTATAGACCAGCAGTTCATAAACTTTCAAGGCCAATTATTGAACTTGAAATTATAGTTTTAGAATTGCTTAATACTAAGTGTGTCTAAATCAATCATTTGACGGGCGGCACTGCATTTGGACTGCACTGTATTTAACATCAGGGTCAGTTTAGTCCTCATTGCCGTGCCAGGTTAAAAAAACGAATCCTTGAGTTCCGCGGAACCCACTTTGGGAATCGCTGCTATAGACAATACTAAATATCATAAACGAAAGCATTTTCAGTTATAAAATACTTCACAGAAATAACTATTGTAGCAGACTGCACCAACACAAGGCCCGCCAATTTCCTTCGAAATGAATAAAGAATAGAACAAAGAAGCATTTGGCCATACCGCTTCATATGCATTTTATGTAAAAACAAATAACACTATTTATGGGCCTACTTCACAATATTAGAGGAACATTTATCCAATTATTAACGTATAAAACAGCTATTTTGAAAAGTACCTAGTAGTAGCCTTGTGTGTGTGACTTTTGTATATAAACGTGTCATATTTTATTTCATAAGCTTTTTTTAAGGTGGTGGTTTAAGGTGGCATAAACAGGCGCTAAATATTTTTTTCATATTGTTGCGGGAAATTACGTCATGTAGCGTAGTGTTTTATTGCTATTAATACCACACATCCAAACCGCGAATTCGATACGTGATATTTTTTATTTTTCTTATAGCAGATGCTTGCAAACGATAACTGGGTCACATGGTGGGTAGTGATCTCCACCACCTATGAATACACATTCTTGAAGACTACCATTTGGGCATTACAGCCTTCGTGGCGCAATGGGTGAGTAATCGGTGGAGAGACGCCGCAGTACAATTCCCGGACCGAGACGAATATGGTCCACAAATATTTTTGTTTTGGGGCTGGGTGTTAAGGGGCCGATACCCGATACCCTCCTACCCACGATACAGGTTAACCTAGTGTGAGGGTTAGGAGGTGTGTGACTATTGGGTGTATTTTATTTATTTGTTTATTTTAACTCGGTCGCTATGACTGTGCTATGACGCTATGCTGAATTCGAGTTTTTGGAAGATTTTTTATATTTATTTATCTGTATGATAAAACTAGCAGATCGCTTACCTGTTAGCGCTATGCCTGTCTATAAACAGACACAATATCACACCGAACCCTGAATTACAAAGCACTACATGGCATAGGACTGCATTTGTAACCTGCGTTTATGCCCAGTAATTTCACTTGTTTGCACACAGCTGCTGGCGTCAGAAATAGACAAAGCGGTGATACCAACCCAAACGGCCTCTCGCATACAACAGACTTACCTAGGTCAGGTTGATTATTTTACTAGTGTATGACGCAGTTTTATAAACAGGTGTATATACAACGTGTTACGAAAAGGTGTGGACATATTTAAGGGTTCTTACATACATCTTACTGTTTTTCATTTAGTGTTGTCCAAAGTTGCAAGTCGAATATCGTCATGTTACTCATTCCATAAAAAAGAAAATGCTTTATATATGTCCTAATAATGCAGTCGGATTTAGTACTACGGGCTGAAATACTTGTCGTACATCATTCACTATACGTCGCATAAATTTGACCACACCTTTCTGTAACACGTTTATTCTCGTATGTCGCATTAATTATTCTCCATATACATGGGGCTTATAATAAATCATTAAAATGTTCTCATCACTGACAATGCATTGCCTGTGACGTGATAATAGCGTGGGTATGACCAGAATCGATACAATCCTATAAACTGAAGTCGGTTTCTATGAAACCTGAGTGCGCGGGAACAAAAGAATGGCATGCCAATTGTATTGATTTACAGGCGCCAAACCAGCATTATGCTAAGTAATGGAGCATATTTCTTGATCAATAAGTGCAACGATAATAATCTATCGAGGTGTTGAACGGATCTTCGAGAGGGTGCGGGTTAGATTGCCGAACAGATTTTCTTAAAAAATAGTTAAGAGTTATCTCTATTAACTTACAAATCGGTCCATTGGTTTAGGCGATATGATGCGACAGACAGACAGATAGACGAACGGACGGACAGACAGACGGACAGCCAGACGTTTAGGTCAAACTAATAACTTCCCCCTTTTTTGTCGAGGGGCAAAAATATGATTAACCCGTTAGCAACACCGTATTCCATTTGAAATATCTATGCTTGGAAGTAGGTAGTAGAAGTAGCAGAAAAACCATTTGTGATTGACAGGTTTCCCTAGAATACGGCGTCGCGACCATTGGGAGTAACTCAAATAATGTCGCCATTGAATATCTATTTGATCAAAGAAATTGGATGAATTCGTCATATTTGATCAAAGATCTTGACACAAACCCCTGCCAAATAAATTTGATCAAATATATGGAAAAGATATTCCGTAGCGCAGAGGGTGAGTAGCCTGCTGTGAAGCGAGAGGCCGCGAGTTCGATTTCCGCACCAAGATAAAAATGTTTGTGTGATCCACAAATATTTGTTTCAGGTCCGAGTGATTTCTCCCCAGAGGGGTTGATGTCAGGCAGGCGGCTGGTCAACTACAAACCACATCTTTCTGTAACATGTGTTAGAAAGTATGTTGCGCCGACCCCACTGCGAGTGGGATAAGGGCAGGTTGAAAGAAAGAAAGAAAAGGTATGAAAATATTGAACTAAGATGTTTAATGAGTGGCATAACATCCTCGCATAGTATTGATAACTATGTCATGGGAGCGTCACTTTTAAATAAATACTAGCGTAAACAATTTTAGTAAAATTTTACTATGAAATAAAGCACAAGGCAAATAAATATTATTTCTGATATAGAAAAAAATGGGTAAAGGTAAATTGCCCATATAGCCATCATTATAAGGGCCAAGTTAAACGACGCGTGATAACGCAAGCCGAGCCACAGTGGAAGCAAAACTTCGAAATTCGAGTAAAGGATACGGTGCGTCGCCATAAGTAAGTACCAAAATTTTAACAAACCACTACGAAAAAACTTCTTAACAAAAATAAAACCGAAACCTAAACTGGTAAAAATAAAACTAAATAATTTAGAATCGATTCTACCGCCTCAAAATTGTGTTGATTATTTTTAGTTTTTAGGGTCGGTTTTATTTGTTGTAAAAAAGTTTTTTTTACTATTTTTAGTAAAAGAATCATCCAAATCGGTGCATAAAGGTATTTTAGACATTTATCTCCGATTTCACCCCCCTTTGCGGTCGAATTATGTTTCAAATTCAAATGAAGCTACCACCGCAGTAAGCCCTATCGAAAACAAAGAGAATCATCCAAATAAGTCCCCATTAAAAATATATACAGGCGTAAATGTATTAAGTTAGTTTTTTTTTGTGTCGGTTAAAAAAGGTTTTTGGTGTCATGGGCACGATTAAGTCGCGTTTTTTCGGTGATTCAACTTGTGCGAAGATGTGCACTTTAACTAGACATAACTTACAAAGCCTGCCAAACATAATTTTTGGCTCAAATGATCAAATCGATACAGCTTAGTTTTCAAACTATTAAATCTAGCGATAGCGGCTTGGCTCGTATTCAACATGAAGAAAAATAAAAGTAAGTGAACGAATTGACAGCTGCACCTTCCAGCCGGCCGGTCACACGCAATGCCGCGTTTTGACAATTTATATCACTTTGTGTTTCAAACAGCAATTTTTCATCATTTTATATCCCTTTTTTCACGTTTCTAACGTATATGTTAAAGTATAAATTTGTTTAGTGGTTTTTGTATAACCTAATTAGTAGGTGGATTTAAATACATTTTTGAAACTAAATAATTACAGCTTTAGCTCTTGCATGTTATTGGAATATATGTGAAAATACCAGCTACATTTTATATGATAAACAAAACAAATCGCAGATAGCAGAGTTCCATTATGATTCATTTCCGTAGATTTTCTCATGAGGTTTGGAAAGATCGGATCATAATATTATGAAGCAGTTTTGGCAATATTAATAACCAATACCTACCGTAGAAGTTTGCCTCATTTTTTTCAAATAGGTTTGTGCTGGTAGCCTATATTGTTTTTACAGCTTCATCTGACTTGTCAGTCGGCGCTTATGGCACTCAAGCCAGAAATATATATTATGTATTTAGTAGTGATTTAGCACTGAAGTGCCTTTTAGAAGGCTCAGACCTCAGCGTGAATAATCGCTGGGGAGTATAGTTAAGTTCCGTCTCTGCACATCAGTGTGCCAAGGCCAATTGTGGGAGTTCTTCGAACTCGCAGGCGTGTCCGATGTCGGAGTCGCATATTATTGCGATTCGTATTGGACAAGGAAAGTGCTGTTCAATATGAAACAAACTCTCACATGATTGTTTTGGTACCCGAAATGATAAATAGCCTCTACGAAACCATCTCATCTAAATCTTTATAATTGCGGTGTCTCATACAAAAGATCCTATTTTTAAACCAGCAAAATACATAGCAATTAAAATCATTACTTAGTACAAACTAAAAATATCAATTACTATGCGAAAGCCGGAAGCGTGTAGCTTGAGTGGTTGGAAAAATAAATTTTTGCATCAATGAGCTCATCGAGACCTGCAGGAAATGAAATGAGAGGCGGAACAATAAAATACGGGTTTTTAAGGCTGTACGGGAACAAATTGCGACTGGTAGAGTTCGCCAGCCACGAGATGAACTTCCACCCATACCATGAGATTTATTCGCAACACACAAACACTAAACGAAACTACTATTTCAACACTGAACGTAATATTTAGTGTTTTATTACACACAACCCGGTATCAACATACTCGGCAACTACTGAATAATTTAATTTAGGTTCGAATGTAATGTGACACAAACGTTATCATTATAATCATGCATTAAAATTGAATTATTTATTAACTCTTTTGACGTTATTATCTACAATTTTTTTGACGTTGGCTGTATATTTTAAGTACCTTGGCCACTAATTGATAACTAAAAAATTCATTGGAGATAATGGCAAAGTATTTTGTACACAAAAAACTATACAAATAAATACATAGCGTGTTTTTGTTTTTTTATTTTTTAAACTACTTCGAAATAGGAGAAGTTTCTTAATTCGGCGTGTTTTTTTTTATAAAAGAGACCGGCCATCAAGCAAATGTCTCACCTGATAGTAAGTGATATCCACCGTGTACAGAGACCCACAATACCAACTTAATCATGGATGCATTGTCGACCTTATAAAGAAAGAATGGGGATTGGAAAGGAGAGGATTTGGGCCTACGGAAATATTACTCACCATTCAAAATAATAACAAGCTGCCATGTCAAGCCGATTTCTTATAAAACAGTGGTACTATCCTGGTCGAACCGGCCTATTCATAGTATAGATAAAACTATCTATAACGTGACTCTACAACTTCGTAGTTATTTCTAGTTAGATAAATGACTGAGAAGTTTGTGAAGAGTAGAGCCACGCTGTAGACAGTTTTGTCTATAGCATGAATGGGCCGGCTCGACCGGATTGTTACCACTGTCTCACAGAAAACCGGTGTAAGCTTGCTGCTGCGTTTCGTACGGTGAACAAGATATAATATAATAATATAATATAATTCTTCTGGTGATGTGAGCGTTCATGATCGATGGAGATTAGATACAAGCCCACTGAGTTTGTCTAGCTGGATCTTCTCAGGACTGGGTCGCGCCGCGTAAAATCCAGTGGTAAAGTAAGCCCACTGAGTTTGTTTCGCCGGATTTTCTCAGGCTGAGTAGTTTTGAATCCGGTGGTAGTTTTAAAACATGTGCCGTTTCGGTAATGCCTATGGTCCATATCGACCCATAAAAAAGAAGAAATTATAATAATACTTAACGATTCTGGACTATTCCATAACAAAAATATTGTAAAATGTATAGTTGCCCAGTGTATTTTGATGATGCTATGTATACATTAGTTGATATGATTTCTATACATAAGTTTCTTTATTTTATACTGACTTGTAATAAGCGCTATTTTTAATTGCCTACATGATTAATAAAACTATTTCATTTCATTTCATACCGTCAGGTAACCATATGCTCGTTTGCCGGCCTTTGCTATAAAAAAAACCTTTTTTTCTCAGAAGAATCGAGCCCGTTACCGGGGTTTTTAATAAATCTCATTGAAACGTACGAATATAGTTACGCATTTGTAGACAAAATAAAAGTCTAAGTTTTTTTAATCAAAAGTCAATGGTAGCGGCCGCGGTGGTTCATCCCCCGCAAAGATTTGTTTGTGAGATTTAATTTGAGATACGGTCACAACCAAGCTCTGTCGTCGCCAATTTTTTACGTAAACATACTTGAAATTAGCTTCTATTATATTGCAATACAAACGTATATCAGTGCTCAATTTTATTTCTTCGACGCGGGTCTAATAGATATTTATACTGCATCTTTATCAAATTGGTTATGACAAACAATGTAATCATCTTTCACGGCATGAATTTGTATAAAATATATGTTTATCCTACTACTACTATTATAAATGTGAAGGTTTGGATGTTTGTGAGTTTGTGGATTTGGATGTTTGTAAGTCAATAACGCCTTAAAGGTGATTTTTTTTTATTATTGCTTTGGCCGGCAAATGAGGAAGCGGGTCACTTGACGGTAAGTTATCTCCACCGCCCATGTACGCCAACTATACCAAAAGAGTCATAGACGCGTTGCCGACCTTGAAGGAAGGGGATAACTAAGGGATTGGGAAGGGGAGGGGATGTGGGCCTCCGGATATCTCACTCACTGTATGAAACGCACCAACAAGCTGCAACTTGGTCGGTTTTCTGTGAGACAATGGTAACGACCCGGACGATCGACCCAATCATACTGTAGACAAAACTGTCTACAGCGTGGCTCTACCACTCAATATTTTTGATTAATTAGGGCACTCAGGTAGACCATGACCATGTCCTAAACATAGGCTACTTATGTCCCGGAAAAATTACATTCGAGCGGGCGGAGTTGCGAGGCAAACCTAGTTATTTGATAAATATTTATATATATTTTTTAACACCACAAAGAACTTAGTTCACGAATATTGCATATAAGTATTACAAAATTATCCAAACACATTAAATCAGCAGATTCTAGAACCGTTTAGTAATTATACAGTGGCTGGCAGGTAGTAATTTGATACCCAGCATCGGAGATAGAAAACGTTGGCGCGATCGCTGTGGCATGTATCATTCATAAGGAAATGTGGCTTCGGGCGTACATTGCGAATATTTTACAGTCGGTTTATCGAAAGAGCAGAGGCGCGTTTAAAGCCTCATAGACTACGGGCACAGGTGGCTCAAATACCCTCGCCAATAGTATGGAGACGTGATCGGAAAACCAAATTGCAATTGGCAACTCGCGACTTCCTCTTCAAATAATGAAATTTGAAATTTATTGTACCGATCGAACTCTTCCCTGTTCCGCTGTCCCAATAAATTAAGACGTAGGCAACTCTGCACGCGAAGAAAATTAAGGAGGAGTTGCTGCAAATCTATTTTAGCATTTAACTTCCATCGCAAGTTTTAATTTTATGGGGATAGTTCATAACTTTCACCGCCTTTTAGAAAATGTTATAATGGACTTCGTCAATAAAGTGAAAATTGATTTACCGGACTTGTTTATGGTCATGTTACAGTATTATGTAACTAACTTTTGCTCGTGACTACGCCCGCGCGAACGGCCTTTTCCGGTAAAAATGTAGCATATATCCTAGTCCAGATCACGGTCTATCTATGTGCTATTTCTTCCAAAACCATTCAGCTTTAAGTCGTTATCGACTAACAAACATTTACAAACTGACAAACATGCAAACTTTCACATTTATAATAGTAGTAGGATTAACAACATTTTAACCGACTACAAAAAAAAATCTCCACTCGAAAGGTATTTGCATGCTACGCGATATCTCCGCCGAATGTAGATTTATTTTGTTGAATATTTTTGTAGTCAATAAGCCATGTGAAGGTTTTGGCAAAAATCTAATAACAGAGTACGAGAGAATTTTTTTAAAGTCCTCACGGATAGCAGTAAACGCCTCGCGATTCGGGTTTTGAAATCGTTTTTTTTTTACTTATAGGTATTGTTTATGGAATATCATCTAATACCGCATTTTTATACAACTTAATAACGCCACACCAGCCCATAAACAATAGCAACATCACTCACTTTCAATAACAAAGCACTTCATGACACTGCACTGCACTCATAATTCAGAGACATAAGATGTTAAGTCTTATACTGCCCAGTAATTGTATTGACTTCAATATCCTTCAAACCGAACCACAACATTGCTTACACACCAACATTGCATCAGATATAGATACAGAGTTGGTACCTACCCAGTCATACGAGAGACCTGCTACCTAGTACCCATATCTGCGCAAGTTTTATTTTATAGAAGGTAGAATAAAATATATTGTACCATATTCTCTAGTATTGTAAAATCCCATTTTTTACCTACCAGGATACCGAAAAATTCGGTTACATCAACAATCTATACGATTGTACGACTTGTATAGACTCCTTAATATTTATTGCGTGACCTACGTTTCAGTTCAAAACCTTCCAAACACCACCTTCCAACCATAGTTCAAAACCTTCTATAGAAATCCTACCCATTGTAACCGAATATTTCTGCGGATTTATTTCTATTTCGCAAGGAGTATTGTATCCAATATCCAAGGCATACCACACAGTTTGTTGCGTTTTCTCAATATTTTTTCTTATGATGAAAATCTTAACAATCAAACGAAAGCTTTGAATGAAACAGGAACATTTTTATTTTTTGTCGAGAATCTAGTACTTACTTCAGATCTGTGTTCAGCACTCAGAGCTCAGTGAAGCGGTATAATAACGAAGCATCTAGCTATATTATGGTACATATGGATGGGTATGCTATGCTTAAAAAATTCGAAATTTTTATTCATGTGAAATTTTCTTTAAAATTTTTATTAGGGTTATACATCTATCGATTGGGTTCTATACGTTGCTTATACATGGTGAGTACATTATATTACAGACTTATATTAAGAAATATTGTAATTTTACTTACCTATGTTCCATTTTATATAAATTGATAATGATTTCTTATGTTTACGCGAATATTACCTACACATTGAAATAAAACTGATTTATATACGGATTTTATCGCGAATTAATTTTACTTTTAGTACCGACGCGACGTTTTGAAAGCTTTTCAGCCTTCATAGTCTCAGGGTGAACTGAGGTGGTAAGGTCGTCCCGAAATGTGACATTGCCTACCTTCACTATAAAAAAATAAAAAAGTGTGTTACTATTGGTCCGATCTACGCAGAAAAAGCTGACTGAAATATAATAAGTTTAATTTTTACTTTTCTATACGTTTTATAGAATTGATGAAAGAAACAAGATTGTTTGGTCTAGGCGTTTGTATGCAAGCAATTTTCTCGAAAGTCTTCGACGGATTTAGCATTCAATAGCGCATTTCTGTGAAAGGGATTTTTAATAGACTTTTTGTACACCCGACTCCTGGTATCGTATACCAAACTTTAGAAGACAGTTTATTAAAAGACTAACTTTTGCTCGCGACTTCGCACGCGTAAACAGCCTTTCTAGGATAAAAAGTACCCTTTACCGGGAGAAAAAGGAACCTGTCACCTTGTCCAGGGTCCCATCTATCTCTGTACGACAATTCATCAAATTCGGTTCAGCGATTTAGGTGTAAAATAAGAAATAAACTCCCTTTCGCATTTATAATATTAGCTACATCAAAATAAGATTAGTTAGTATAAATCCTTTGTATGTGTGTATGCTGGTTTAATCGAGATGCTTCTTATTGTTGTTGTTGTATGTTGTATTTATAGAAAATCAGTTCAACCATTTACAAACTACAGGTGTTTTTTATAATTGACGTCAGAGGTTTATAAAGGTTAATTTGTTCCATACTAGTTACACGAATATATGTAAATGGTAAACAGCTACTGCCTGTTAACTATATATGAAATTGTCAGTAATATTCGAGCAACTTGTTTTTGTAAGTGAATTTTAAATATAATATTTTTATGACACCGAAGTTAAAATAACTGCTCGTTGTCGCTGTGACGCATAGGGCTAAAAGGATGTAGTGTATGAAAATAATATTCAAACCTAAATCCTTTATACTGTTTGGGTTTGAAGGACATTGAAGCCAGTGAAAATACTGGGCATTATGAGACTTAACATCTTATGTCTCGAGGTGACGAGCGCAGTCCAGTGCCAGGCAGCGCTTTGTAGTTCAAAGTTATGTGTGGTGTTGCTTCTGTTTATGGGCAGGTGTGATGCTTACCATCAGCGACCTGCTCGTTTGACGAAATTTGCTTGAGTGACAACACAAGCTAATTAAAAAAAACACATTTGGGTCGTACCTACTTTGATGGATTTTCGGGCAAATTTATTTTTTCCGGTTTTAGTATTATCAGATAGTATAATGGGTAACCGCCCATCTTAAAATATGGTTGCGGTCAAATAATGAAAATTTTTATTAGACGATTGTCCCTTATTGCAATAATAAAAATAACTATTTAATTATTAATTCTCAATTATATACTAAAAAACTACGCGTAAACTTATGCGTACTTACCGGTGCGGACTAACAAAATAAATAAACCTTTACGAGAAAAACCATAGATGCGTTGTCGACCTTAAAGAAAAGAAATGGTGATTAGGGAAGGGGGACCTTTTTTGGACCTCCATAAATTGCATTCACCATACGATACCGAACACCAAGCTACCACTTTATATCGGTAGTGACCCCGGTCGAGCCGACCCGATGCTGTAGACAAAACTGTCTTATGTAGTGGTAAAATGGTACTATATACAATCAAAGCGACCCTTCCTCACAATCACATAGGACAGATTTACACTCTAATTTTAGAAAGCAAAGCCCACAACGTACATCCAGATTCGGAAAATATAACACCAGTTATAATAACTCAGCCCAATAACTATATCCAGGATTCCAGTTTCTACCACAGAAACTCTCTCGCTAGCAATAAACGCTCCGAGAAATATTTTCACATCGTTGTGAAAGTTAAAATGAAAGTAACTACACCCTGTAGAGCAATAGCGGACCCTTACACCAACGACGAATAATGCTGAATATTTCTACCAGTTACATAATTTTATTCATGAGACGAACACGCCCGATTTCATATTATTTCATAACAGCAGTTAGTACAATAGATAATCTAAACTTTCTCAATCACAGTTCACATATTAGATTGTATCGTCAATGTTTATATTGAGTTATGAAACGGCTCTGTAAATGTCACGGTACTTGTTGACAATGGCATTTATTAATTGTAGCTATATCTGCGGTTCCTCCTGCGTCTTCTATTTGGTTAAATCAGATAAGTACCTACTTCTTTCTTCCTGACTGGCGTAATCTCGGCCTAATACCAGGGTCCGCCTTCTCATACCATAGATTTGACGGAATTTGGTATTATATAGGGTGACCCGCCGTCTGACCCCCACAACCTCCAACGGGAACCAACCTTTGCCATTGCTTTATCCGTTAATCAGCAGAGCAAGGTGGTAGGTCCTTCGTATGCGAGATGCTGTCTGGGTTGATATCACCGCTTTGTCTATTTCTGCCGCCAAGCAGCAGTGTGTGAACACTGTTGTGTTCCGGTTTAAAAGACCCTGAAGCCAGTGAAATTACAGGGCATTATGAGACTTAACATCTTATGTCTCGGGATGACGAGCACAGTTCAGTGCCATGGCAGTGTTCTGTAATCCAGAGTTCTGTGTGACGTTGCTTCTGTTTATGAGCAGGCGTGACACTTAACATCATGGGAGCGACATGCTCGTCTCGTCATTCAAGCACATAAAGGAAAAAAAGTGCACCACGTACAGGTAATGTTTTAAAAACATTATCACTTATATATCATGGTTTTTTATCAGAACCTCTGAGAGTAAGCTTTACTATAGTATACAGTATAACCATAAACTAAGTTTAGATTGAATTGTTTGCAGTACACCTATAGACAATGTCTAGACTAGAGCAGAGTAACTAGCTACTACCAGCTAAATATGCTCATAAATAACATCGTTAAAAAACAACATTGCGTAACGTACTTTTATCATCCTTTCAGAATGAAACTGTGCAAAATCCATTGCCCGTTGAGAGACACACTTGTATGTCGATTTTAATAGTGCACTGTGAATATGTGACTGCTTGACGCGTATATAAAAGTGGTGTGAGTTTTTGAAATCTCTATTCAATGGTTTTTAAAAGTGGAATTCACGTATCTCATCTGCTAACAACTGTATATAGTTATCATACTAATATTATAAATGTGAATGTAAGTTTGTTTGATACGCTTTCACGCGAAAACTACTTAACCGATCACCATGAAACTTTGTACACATATTCTTAAGGTATAAGAAGTAACATAGGTACTTTTTATGAAAGAAAAATTTGTTTATTACGCTTTTACGCCTAAATCACTGAACCGATTTTGATGAATTTTGATGTAGAGATAGAAGGGACCCTGGAGACGGTTATAGGCTACGTTTTATTTCGGAAAAGTCTATTCACGCGGGCGGAGCCGCGAGCAAAAGCTAGTAGTTAAATAAAACAGAAAACAATAATATGAAGCCTGCAGTGGTTTTAAAAATAGAGTACTTGTTTAAGTATAATAGTGTATTAAGAAACGAGAATTGATATGGTTTAA
The DNA here is from genome assembly GCA_905332985.1 of Mimas tiliae. NCBI lineage: Eukaryota > Metazoa > Arthropoda > Insecta > Lepidoptera > Sphingidae > Mimas > Mimas tiliae. The sequence continues at coordinate 8,561,100 of HG995248.1, read as the reverse complement.
TTAGTAAAGCCACGTTGTAGACAATTTTATTTATCTTTATCATGCTGTATGCGTGGGTCGGCTCCATCGAGGTAATACCATTCTTATAAAATACCTACGTAAACCATTTAGGGGTTCATAGGCGATGGGTATCATTTACCATCAACTGGTTTGCTTTGCAAAAACAATGTGGCTATCGTTGAAAGAAATATGCCCTTTGTCTCATAATCTACCGACCAACAATGCGGCAGGGAATGAAGAAACTATAAAAATATCATGTTAATGTCACAGAACTCAAAACTACAAATATTTATACAGAGAAGTTCCGTGAGCTGGGTTGAACTCATTTTTGTTGACACCGAGCAGTGGAGCTTGCGAGTCTGGGAATACTAAATTTTATTAAACGCAGCCGCTACTTAGCTGTAAATAGTCATATATTAAGCTTGATTCTCAAATCGGAAAGTTTGTGTGATCCGCAAATATTTAATCAAACGTAACACCTAAAAAAACGATATTTGTAGTAATTATTATATTTACACTTAAATATAAATAACTAGATATCAAAGTTTATAGATTTTATATCAACATTACTATGAACATTTATTGTGATTTAATGTGAACGAATTGTTATAGGTACCTACATTTATTTATGAATGGAATGACGCTGGAATTGAAGAAAATAATAATAAATTTTGATTACTTTCTCACGTCTTTATCTGTGATTCGATTCCACTATTTCTCATTGCTCCCCTGGAGTCAGAAAATATGATGATTAAAATGGACAACGTTATTATTTTCAATCAAGTGATTTTCTTATACCGCCATTTTTTATTTGGAGATTAAATAACTTTGATGGCCGCCTGTCTATTCAATAATTATTGACACGATACTCGTATATGTTTTTGTTATAATACTTATACTATGTAATTCACAACTAATTAGAAATACTAAAAGCATTTCTAGGTAGTTCACCTCTAAAGGACATTTTACATTATCTCAAAATTAAATGAAACAAAGTCGTCTGTATGTATATTTGCTTAGACGATTTTTAAGTTCTTGAGAGAAGGTGCAATCTCAGATTTTAATATAAAAATGTCTGTCTGTCTTCAATGCCTATATTTACACATATTATTATTCTTAAAAAATGAGTGCTTGTTAATTGATTTTTATTATGATTATACCTCTATTTACAGTCTATAGATTTAACTTACTTATTACTAAATTGCAAAGTCCTTTGATTGAATCGGAATATACCTACCATATTAAAGTGCAATTATTAATATAATAAAATAATATCAGGTTTCATCAGTACGCAACAGACCGTTGAAGGATTTCATTTAACTGAACGTTTCAATTAAACAACTTGAAAGAACAGAGGAAACTTATGAACGCAACAACCTCGTATTGTCTTACCACAAAGTTATGGAATCAGAAGAAAAAACTAATTAAGTGATAAATTTCGCGCATCGCACAGCATTGAACAATGAATTCTACATAGTAAATTCTAATACGAACTCCGTACCTTATTCTGACCATGTCCGGCGAACAAATTTTCCCGCTGTGTTGTTTACTAGTTACTAAGTAATAAAAAAGTTTGTTTGATAGCAGATTAGAAACTACGGCAAAGAACCCAGTTCGGTTTGTGGCTTACGTGACTAAATAAATCTGACTCTTGACTTCTACTCGACTAAAGTACTTATCTGCTCAAGATATAGAAGGAAAATGTAGCAAATGATTAACCAGAAAATAGCATGGTTAATTTATAGTGTATGACTCGATCGACTGTATTTGAGAATCTTAAAATAAAGGGGATTAATCAGCGCCCGTCAGGTTTGCTCAGCAGTTCTACAAACTTGTTTTAACTTTTGTGTAAATAAGGGATAAAGTTAAGTTTAACCAATGAAGATAGTAATCGTATGTTTGAATTTAAAAGTGACTCGGACTTAACAAAAATGCTGAAACTTGCAAAAGTCACTAACGAAGACTTAGACGACAACATCGATTGGTACGAATTGTTTAATTTACAGATGGCATCTAATGCATTTCACATAAGTGTAAATTTGTTATAGCTGTAGAGACCTGCAAGTGTTGCTTGAGATATAATTATAGTTCAATACAAAAAAACATCCATTCTTGGTACGCAGCAAACATATATTATACACTCTCAAACTGTATCCACTTATTCAAATATTCTTATAATCATAAGAAGCAAAAAACATCAAGTAACAAATGGAGGCACATTTATAAAAACATAAGTGATTCATTGTTTCATCGGAATCAAGATACCTGAATTGATTGGTGCTCATCAATTTTAATTCAATATCCACCGTCGCGTCGTCGACTCGTGAGGCGCCGAGGGAACATGTTGCCAGATAATCGAGTATTTTGCTCCGTCGACTACAAATGTCTCAACGTTAATACTCGAGTCTCATCGTGTGATATTCACGTTATTATTTTACTCGTTTATTCATATTTATTGAACACTTATGTATTGTGTAAAATGATTATATAATATGGTATTTCAAGTGTCTGTTCATTACACAATGTTGATAAAACTTTTTATTGGTACGTGATCATTTTGAAATATTTAAACGATTTAGATATGAACGGCTGTAGACAGTTTTGCCTACAGCACGAATTGATCAACCTCGAACGAATCAGCTCGACCGTGTGTGACCACTGTGCCACAGAAAACTAACGTGAAACAGCAGCTTGCATATCCGGATATCATTTCGTATGTAAGTGATATCCGGAGGCCCACATCCCCTTCCCCGTTCCAATTCCTTATTCGTCCATTTCCTTCAAGGTAAGAATAGTGTTCATGATTCTTTACATATTGCGATATTCATGGGCGGAGGGGACCCATTTGAGGCCACTTGCTCGTTTGCCGGCCTCTGCTATCTTCTTCCATATGCCCTTATCCCACTCGCTGTGGGGTCTGTGCGACATGCTACAGAAAGATTTGGTTTGTAGTTTTTACGACCGGCCGCCTGCCAGATGTTAACTCCTTTGGGGAGACGCCTCTTCGTCTTAGTAGTCGTTATTCTTGAACTCAATTGAATTTACCTTTAGGGCTAGTCGCATACATAGATAAAAAAATTATAAGGTATATTTTATTTTAATCTTAGCAACAGTTTGACTTAAGTATGTAGTTATTTTTATTTATTTGTTTTTAATAAAGACAAACCTGTAATGGACTGTATAATGGACTAAGGCCTAACCCCTCTTATTCAGTAGAGGAGGTCCATGCCCAGCAGTGGGACGTATATAATACAGGGCTAGTATTATTATTAGAGACAAACCACTTGTAATAAACTTTTTTCATATTATAATTATCTTTTCCTTTGGAAATTTTTCGAATGAATACTTAAGACTACTAAATTATATTTTGCGATTTACGAAATACAAAGCTGTTTTTATTCATCATAATCTTACTTGGAATGATCACGCCATTATTTCTCTGTAAGCAGGCATTTGATTGATGGCTACCTTTGAATTTCTTATTTAATTTTGACGAAGAACTTTATGTGGGGAAGCAATTGTTTTTGTATTGAAATAAAAGTTAACGATTTTGAAAAAAAATAATCCTACTACTATTATAAATGTGAAAGTTTGGATGATTGTTAGTTTGTGAATTTGGATGTTTGTTAGTCAATCACGCCTTAACATATTGAACGGTCTTGGATGAAATTTGGCACACATGACCTGGATTAGGACAGACAATTTATCCCAGAGAAGGTCATTCACGCGGGTGGAGCAGCGAGCAAAAGATAGTACAAAAATATTTCAATATTCTGCTCAACTGAAATTGTAGTCATTTATTAGATATTTACCAAAACTAGTCCTCAAATAGCAAAAATAGGCATATTTTTTGTTATCTTACCTTACAAGCGATTTACCTTGATAAATTCCGTAACTGTAGAATTAGTTAAAAAAAACCCCGGCCGGCGGCTGTGAACATTTTATATTTTCGCGTAAGTCGGTCGATACACATTTTTAGTGCTTAGCCGATGTTCATTTCAACCAAATGAGTTTTGAGCAGTCACCGGGGAATTGTCTCAATGTATACAGTCGCGAGTTGAGACGCGACAATTGAGACAATTTTTTTTGTAGAAACTGCTCTTTTCGCCATCCGCAAGATTAGATTCAAGAGGATAAATCTCTCCTTCCTCCCACTTGTGTCGCCCATTTTGTGTGAAGGCTTTATTCCGGATTATTTATACAGAACATTTCGCTCGCCGGCTGACATACTGAATACCGCCGTCCTTTAATCTTTCTACGTTAGAATAGTTGGTAGTCACCTTCCGAACGAAATCAACTCTTTCATTTCGGTGTGAAAGCATAAAAAAACATACCATTCCCCTTTTAGAAGTTTGCTAAAAGATTTTACGCTAAAAGCTTTGCACGGTGTTCATTAGCGAAATTATTCAGTATTCTCGAAGCACGTGTGCCGATTGCGGCGCATTAAGTAGATATAAACACTGAATTACATTTAGAGGCGCACGTAAGAAGCAAGCAATTCCTGATGTACCATGAAGTTAGATTGGAAAACTTCTCATTCTGCAACGTGCTGTTGCTCCACAGTATACACAAATGCTCATATTATTGTGTTAATATGATTTGTACGTTATGTATCTAAATTGAATATATACGTTTAAAATGCGAAATAAATATTAAATAGCGTTCTAAATCTTAGGGTTTTATTTATTTTCTAATATGTCTGGATAATAATATACTGTATGATGTTTCTATAAAATGTTGTCTAGACCGTGTTTCTTGACAGCCTCTGTGGCGCAGTAGCCGGCTGCGGACCGCGATGTCGTGGGTTCGATTCCCGCACCCAGGCAAATGTTGTTTGTGTGATCCACAAATATGTTTGTTTCGTATCGTTCGTAATACCCACAGTACCTATTGTGGGACCGCAAATCCCTCGTAGTTCCTAATACCCACGATACAGGTTAACCCAGTGTGGGGACAGGACTATGTGTGTGCCTGTTGGGTGTATTTTATTTATCTACAATTTAACTATGTAAATAAAATGTTCATTGTATAGATAGACCATTTAGTTTTAAAAATCTCTGGACCAAATTCCTTTTCTTTTAATTGTTTCGTGTAAGACCCCACCCTACCCCCGACCCTAGTACCGGCCTGTGAGCCGATGTATAAATATGTTATTAGTTTATAAATCCCCCTAAAAAGAGTCCCTCAAAGAGAGAGAGGCCCTCTCCAGTGACCGTCCTGAGCCGAGGTCTGTACCCCATTAGCGGGGTGCCCTAAGCGTGGTCACTTAAATTTTAAGGGTTGGAGTGCCTAAAGCATTCACCCGAAAGCCCGGTGACGCTGAAAAAAGCCGTCTCTCGTCGGGCTATCAGCAAGTGACCACTTAAAAAAAAAGAAAGAGTACGAGAAGACGGACCCTGGCAAAACAGAAAGAAAGAATGTTGTAAGTTTCTTGGTTGCTACGTCTCCGTAATCCACATCACTAGATATGTAAAATTTGTCGGGTCCATGCTCAGCATTTTCATAAATACGGACTCGCGGTAATAACGCGTACAGACAACACGTAGAAAAATATTATTATCCCGTTCAAATTTTTTCCCGTGTGTAATATCCCCGCTAGATGTTCGTCGTAAACAGAGGCTTTGTTGATGCAATTTCCACGATACCACATTTCTGCGAGATTAAATTCGTAATACGGCTTCCGTTTGGCTCTGGTTCTGTATTTACTGCGCCTACTACGGGTATAGTTTGAATAAGAGTTGGTAAAAACCATTCTAAAATGTATGCATAATTCGTAATGTTCTTCACAAGTTTTTTACTGATATTTCTTATTTTATTTAGCTAAGTTATGTTTTTGAAAATGTAGTAATAATAAAAATTGGTTCATATCATTTCGTAGAAAGTACGCGTGGAAGATGACTTCTTCTCTTAGGTAATAATCAATGGAAAATGAAGCGATGTCATTATCTTTTATTCTAAGAATCTAGTTTAGGGCCTCTAGATTTCTAAGACAATGCATCCCTAAATGATGTATTGCGAACTTAACTCAAAATCAAAAACAGGGACTAACGATTCACAGCGGACGCCATGATCGTATTCTAGTAAAAAAACCGATTGAGGGCTATGTAGTATTTTTTTTACATTATAGCTGTAAAAATATCCGGGTGCAGCAGTTATAGCTGTAGTTGTAGTTGTAAAGCCATTTAAAGATAAAACAGACATACAGAGACATTCAGACGGCTTAGGCTCTGGAATAAGGATTCATTGGTCCATTTTTGGTATTAAACTCAATAAACGAGGCATTTAAACAAAGAAATGAAAAAAAACATTAATCCTCACATAATATAATCATTTTTAATTCTCATTTTTGATTTGCAAAACGATTTGCCTTTTCACGCCGCTTTAATTGATATTAATAGTACGTAGTAGGGGTTTCAGGAGAATGGGATCTTTTTCAGAATGGCTTATTTGTCAATGTCAGGCGAGCCAGTGACGCCTGCGTCTGTTTCTGATAGCCTCGTTGTTTCGTTTTATTGGTAAGCACATTTACTTTTACTTACTGCGTGTATGTGGAAAACATATGGAATGGTGCTAATCGAAAACTGTTTGAAACATGCCCGCCGCGCCGTCATAATTTATCTACAGAACCGTAAGACCCGATACTGAAATAGATTTGCTGTATTATTTTTTATTCTGCAGTACTACATAATCCCTCTTATTTTATGGTTCCAAAGATTTTAGTTATTGTACATTACCCACTACTTCATTATGCTTATATGCAATAAGCAAAATCCCACTACAGAAATTGCCGATGCCTGAAGTGTAAGTGGACCACCAACTTCTTAGGACCAAAGCCAACTTCAACCTGCATGTGATATATATACACTCTGCAGATTACTGGATGAGGCCATGGCGAATAGTTCCTGTTGCAGGTTGTGGGGGCAGACGGCGGGTCCCCATGTAATACCAATAGGATTGAAGCGTGAATTTGAATTCAAACATTAATGTTAACCCACTAGAAAAAAAACCCTATTACGAAAAAGGAATCCAAATTGGTTGAAAAATTAGACCACAATTAAGAGTTAAAATATTGATAGAACCGCCGCCGAAACGCGTGTGAAATAAAATGAAGGAGTAGTGTGGAGTAGTAGATTATCTTGCTATCTCACTCGCACCCATGTGCCGCGTTATGGCCATCGTATAGGCTGACGTCATCGTATATGGCTATATGGCGTGCATCTTTCTATTGTCTTTCAACAGGCATGCACACCACCAGATTTAAATAGCCTTTAACTTGAATATTTTGGTGGGATTAATAAAATGCTTTCTATTGTTAATTGTGGGCAATGTAAGCTATTGATTAAAGTCATAAAAAAATACATGCATCAAACCTATTCCCCTCAAATATCTATGGTATGAGAAGGCGTATCCTGGCATTAAACCGGGGATAACGCCAGACAGAAAGAAAGAAAGTACATTTTCCATTATTTAAGGCTTACATTCATTAAGCATAGATAATATTATGTAAAACTCGGCATCCAACTTTAAACAATGCCGGTGCCAGTGCCAGTCAACTGAAATTGCACTGACTCCAATAGACCTCTACTTTACTATCTCTCATGCAAGAAATTCATGTTATTTTTAACTTTATACTGTAAATTTTTTAGTTTTAGTGAAACTTATATTTATTAATAATTTTTAAGTATGAGAAACAGTTATTGTATAAAATCAACAACGCGTTACATATTCAGTTTTTTGTTGATAGTTTCCAATTTTTCCCTCGTACTCCGTCATACATGAATGCATGAATGTTATGCATGAATATGGAAGAGACAAAAGAGGTGTGTCTGGATCGTAGTTTGTGGCACTCGATAGACTCTGCCTAGCCCCGTGGGATGTAGGCATAAGTGTGTATGTAAGTTCTCTATCATCAGATCTTAACAAAATGTATGTATGACCACTTTAGATTATATTTATATCGACTATGTAAAGAATCATCAAAATATGGCGGCTATATCACGTACAGTACATAAAAAATTCAGTCATAATTAGATTTTTTTCCTTTTTGCAACCCATACTTCAAACATTAAAACTTACATAAAAATACATTTGTTGTTACGATATTGACATTATACTTACCTACTTCTTTAGTCACTGCAATCGTTTTTTTTAAACTCCAATGTATCAAATATCGGTTTATTGTCGGAAATATCACTGTCATTACAATTCCATTGCACTAAAAATAGGTGTGCATAATATTGAAACCATAAAAAAAGGAAATACAGACTACAATTAAAGTAATCCGAGCCACCGGTTGTTTTTGTAAAATTCGTTATTTGTTCTAGCTGTATGTCCACGTAGCGGAGCGTCAGCTATTTGTCATTTTATTAGTCACGGCGCTCGCAATATTCTGCAAAATAACTCGCTAACAGTGTGGTGAGATTGCTCCTCACTTGCCTTCCTTCCCGAGAACAGGGAACTGAGAAAAAGTTGTAAATTTGACGTCAAATGGCACGTTTATACAACTCGCTGACCTCAAACACCTTTACCGTACTGCGTGATATGATTTTTGCTGAAATGTTCATTAACATACCCAGTGTTTCATAAAGTCACTTCTTATGCATGGTGGTTTTAAGTAAGGAAAGGTATAGGGATTGGGAAAGAGAGTCAGACTTTCCCCTCGGATTTGGGCCTCCGGAGATTTTACTCACCCTACGAATAATGCGATAAATTGAACTTCGTTACCGATTTTTCTGTATATGGCCAGCGTTAATATCTACTATTAAAATATAAGCATCTATTTATATATCCATATCAATGTTTGTATGGCGGATAAAGGAAATAAATAATAACCCTGACAATTAAATAACAAAATCCCTTCTGGTCTGAGACTGAAATATTTAGTTATGAGTACATATTTCTATTTTGGTAATGACTATGTTTTTTATAATAAAAACCACGATAACAAATTATTATCCCTGCCGTAGCCATTAGCAAATTGTGTAATTTTCCTTTTTCAAGTTTCTGTTGGACCAGAACGAAATTACTTCGCCCTCGCAACCCGCCATTTAAAGGCAGGAATGATGAAAATTGACTTTAACAATAATTACGTGAATCAAGTTATTCCTTTGAAATTGTTCTGGCCTACGTCGCCCCATCTACGAACTCGGTAAATAAATAACAAATTCTTTCTTTACATTGTGTTTAATTACTAGAAAATTCTATAAGAATATACCTACTTCCGAAATGAAAAGGAAATTGTTTTCAATCGATGTCATGGTCAGATTTGTACTCTAAACGATTTTTTAGAATATTTAATATAGGTATAGATCTTCTAGGTCCATTGAGCCACGAACTATAAATACTTCAGTATGGAAAACACTCGTTAAGTTCTACATAATATAAGGCAGCATATTTTATACCACGTGAAGATAAAATATCTTAATTATTAAGTCTATTACTATGTCTAAATAGGCCAATTACTATATTCAATATATTAGGCCTAAAGCCAAGCCAAGCCTTCGCCTGCACGTGATACATACACTCTACTGATTAATGAACCAGGCAATGGCAAATGTTGGTTTCCGTTGCGGGCTATGGGGGTCAGACGGCAGGTCGCCCCATGTAATACCAAAACCGTCAAATCTATGGTACGAGAAGGTGAACCCTGGCATTAAGCAGGGTTAACTCCAGGTAGAAAGAAATATATTAAGTCTAACTATAAAACCAAAGATCTGAGCAATTTTCACAATTGTTTGCACATAAATCTCCGTAAGGAATATACAACTGATTCAAGTTTTACTTTTTTCATTCCCTCAACATTTCATACGAACTACACAATAAACTACTTCACAAACTCCATATAATAACACTCCAATTCGACTGGCACGAATACGAAAGCGTTTCCAAAAAGAGGCCCATAACTTGTTGCGACGCCTGTAAAATGTGATGAAAACCGGCGTTTTTGGACTATCGCCAACGCGTAGCGGTCACTCCTTTTTCTTTGGTAAGCATCGAAACTTTTACATGGTTTAATAGTTGCGAAGATATAGTTCAAGCCCACGCACTTATCTCGTGAATTATTTATTAAGATAAGAATAAGGAACTATTGCAAAGGAAAGAATTAGCAACAAAACATTTGGGTATTCAGAATAACCACATTGTTATTAGATTATACAAATCATTGTATACCTTTTTCATTTTCATACGAAAATAACGTGACCGTTAGAAAAACTTTGAAATAATTAAAATTCATTGGAATACAATGACGCCTACGATAGCCTCCGTGGCGCAGTGGGCGAGGCCCTGTGAAGCGAGAGGTCGCGGATTTGTTTCCCGCACCGAGACAAAATGTTTGCGTGATCCACGAATACTTTTTTGATCTGGGTGTTTTCTCCCTAGAGCGGTTGATGTCAGGCAGGCGGCCATACAATTATACATGTAAAAACTACTAGCCATATCTTTCTGTGACATGTGTTAAAAGCATGTTGCGCCGACCCCACTAAAAGTGGGATAAAGGCAGGTGGATGGGAATAAAATGACGACTACAATTATTGTAGTCAGATAAAATAAATTTGAATCTGGAATTGTGTCCGGTTTGACGATACGGTCGCCCCCTATCACATCATGGGAATTGGGGTGTACTGCAGGTTACAACCCTGCCACCCCTTCGGGGATTATAGGCGTGCGTATGTATGTATGTAGATATAAAATAAATGTTATTTTAACAAAAGCAGAACTAACATAGTTTAGTTTCACGTTCAATGAATTTTCTGAAAAGTATTACAGCATAATCACAAGTTAATTGTGTTTCAGACTTTATAAAACACTAAGCGCCTTTACCTGAATCAAACTTTACTAAATACCTCCTATACAGTTATAGACAAGAGTTATAGTGCCTGAGTATATTTTATACATACCTACTTAGCAAACGATCGGGAAACCATCAAGTGGGTCACCCCTGATGATAAGTGGTCAATTCCCATATCATCACCCACAATGCCAGAAGTATAAGTAGAGTAAGTTGCCGTCCTTTAAGAAAATTATGTTCGTCGTAGAGCCATGCTGTAGACAATTTTGTGTAAAGCATGAATGGGCCGGCTCGACCGGGTTTTTACCGCTGTCTCCCAGGAAACCAATGTGAAGTAGCAACTTGCTGTTACGTTTTGTACGGTGAATGAGACATCCAACGGCCTAATTCCTTAATCATGCCTTTCCTTTAAGGTCGGCAACACGTCCATGATTCTTTAGGTATTGTGTATGTTCATGGTCGGTGGAGATAACTTACTATCAGGTGACCTGCTCGTTTGCCGGCCTCTGCTATATTTAAAAAAAATATGCCTGATGACTCTATACCACTTTCTAATTAAATCTAAATTAAATCCAGTAAAATTTACTCCAACAATAATAATAATCTTTGAGGAAAATTATTGGGCATACTCAGTAATATATACTACTTACGAAAATAATTCACAATCAAAACTCTAGTTAATGAACAAATACATAAAGCATAGGGATAATTTTTAATTGATGCTCCTAAATCCATAATAGACAACATGACTCTCAAAGTATTAAACCAAAGCGAGCAAAAGCATTTTGACAATGAGAGTAAAGGAATTCATATTTGCTACTGTTCGCTCTCACGGGCTCACGGGCATGGAATTTAAATGAACTTTGGCCAACAACAATGACACTAGAGACTTTTGTTCCATGAACAATACATTTCACCAGTAGAATTAAAAACTGCGGACAAAAGAGTACAAATTCATAATGCAGCCGCAGCCGGTCCGCGCCGATTGCGTGCCGACTGCCGGGTTCTACGAGCGTAGGAACATAAGGAAATACAGTAAAAAATTTGGAGAAGTTTTTTCTTATATCAACCAACCGAATAATCAATATTTTTCGATTTGAAAGTCTGTATTTCAAGTGAGTGTTTACAATATGTTATATATACCTATTATGTATTGTTTGGTCACCTTAATTAAATTGAATACTATAGAATAAAAATATAGCAAATAGTCGAACACGCTTAAATTATATCGTTTTATGACAGAACAATTAAGATGATAGCAAACTAAATAGCTATAGCTATAATAGCAAAAGCGAATTAACAACCAATGTCAACTATAACTTTATTCAGGTATATTTATTGAGGGAGTATTAGGGTGCCACCAACATCATAGGCCAAAAGCCAACCTCACCTACACGTGGTTCACTCTGCTGATTAACAGTCTCGACCATGGTGAAACTTGATTTCCATTGTGGGTTGTGGGAGTCAAATGGTGGGTCGCTCACATAATACCAAATCTACCGTTAAATCATGATGGGAAGGCAGAAACTGGCATTAAGCCGGGATAACGCCAGGCAGAAAGACGGAATGATTAAGTGGAAGTGGATGTTACATTTTCATATAGAAAATACAAACATTAATAGGCTTTGAGAAAAATAAGCATTGAAGTCCCGCGAAATAGAAACAGAGAATGAAATAACATGGAATGTCCGCAAAACGATTGGTTATGTAGACAGACGAGCCGACGACAGCCTCTTATCAGATGAAACATGTTATTTGTCTCGAGGAAAATACAAAAGTCAGCCAAATGCCTCGGCTTGGACAGCTCAAAGCTTGAGAACCGTTTACGAATACAAGATGTCTTTACGGATCTAACAAAATGCACGCCGAAGGCTACTAAAACGCAAACGCTGTCGAAAATATAAACACAGGATTTCACATAAAGGATCCTATGTAGTCTTCACATAGAATACTGGATAGGTACAAATTCTATTCAAATGTTACGTAGGTAAGGTAATATAAAAAATATGTATATGTACTTAGATCAGTAAATAAAGGTTTATTTATTCGTACCTCACATGCGAATTTCTAAATTCCCAGTGGGATAAAGCTTCTTTACCTGACTGCCTCGGTGGCGCAGTTGTAATGCGTAATGTTACGATTAAGCTAACGCTGAGGTCTCGGGTTCGATCCCAAGGTCGGATGGTATTGGGTTTTTCTATTACAAAATGCTCAGTATCAGCCCGGAGTCTGGAATTTGTGCCCGGTATGGCGATAGTCTCGCCCCCTATCACATCATGGGACGGAGATGCTTAGCGAAATGTGGGTGTACTGGTTACACCTCTGCCTACCCCTTCGGAGACTACAGGCGTGAGTGCGTATGTATGTATGACGTTTTAGGGTTTTTTTTTATTTACCATGCTTAACTTACACAAATGGTATGAATGAAAATTTTACTGCTCATGTATGTAGCAAAACTTGTCAATAATAAATAGCACAGGAAGACCTTTCTATCTAAATTAAAAAGTTTTCAGAGTTTACGATATTATTATTATGTATGTTCTTTTTATATCTGTGTCATAAAAAGAATATAAAAACATTGCCAAACTACCGCTATACACAGTTTTCATATACAAGCAAGATTTCATTATGAATGCATAGTATTCAAATTAAAAAGTTAAATATTGACACGTCCCTCTGTAGTCTAATAAAAATTGGTACATAATTCCAACTTACAGTTGATTATAATTTACTTTGCATGCCCAAAGCATTAGGTGGTTTGCTTTTCGTATGTAAAGCGGTATCTACTGCTTTACCTATTCGAAGGTACCTATTATCCGCGTTTTCGCAGTAATATTACTTCGGAGAGAGAAGCGACTCTTATCTCTGGGGCTACGGCTTGTTTATCGTCCAACTCCCATTTATGACTTCGTTATTTCCCTATTCTGACAACATAAAAATGTTGTCCATAAGAATAACTCCGAGCTTTTATCTTTGTACGTACGCTGATAAGGGAAAGTAATGAGAAGACTACGCGTCGATCGCTATTAACTTGTTGTCGTGGTCAAGCTAATAAAACCGAATGTGACAACGCGAGACGATTTGTGAGCGGAATACGGGAACTGATTTCTGTGGCAAAACTGTTGACACCAATTGCTTCTATCATAACATATAACATTCATTTTTTTATTTCAAACAAACAACTTGGGTAATGCTTGGCTAAAACAGATTAGCCAAGACTGTTAATTCAAGAATGCAATGGACAATGGTAGTCTAGAATAAAAATATGTACTTACACAATTTCTAATAAACTGTGGGTAAAACTATGCCTTAAACTATCTTGTCTTTCCGACATTAGGTATATCATTTTACAATAATAAACAAGAGGTAAGAAATGTCGGGCCTTTGAAATTGTAAGTATAATCAATCTCGAGCTGGTGCCAACATTGTCGTAATATTTTACCAATTTCACAGTTTCCATGGGTACATTGGTTGACTGCGAGTAATTTTGCGGAATACGTGACGTATCACATGTCGTAAACCTCGTCTCCTTCTGTTTCCAATGTTTCCATTTACATATTCGTGAAGTCTTACTGTCGAATTTATAGTCGACAGATGAGATTCAGGATAATTTTAGCATGACATAAATCTTTTGCACGGACGAAAGATTTATACAGATAGGGAATTATCTGCGAACATACATATGTTATGCAAAGCTTTTATGGCTGTGAAAAAAGACGGCGTCGTTTGTTCCAATGTATGTTCCAATTTACAAAGCTTACTACCCACGAAGAATTTTTTTATATAGACTTTTAACCTATTAAAATATTTCGAGTTATCTTACTTTTATATGCTGGTAACATACGGAACAAAACGGGTAATTGATATACTGGCGTAATGTTTCTTATAATAAAATTTGTTTACTTCAAAGACATTCAATATTATATGGATATTTTTTATTACTTGTCTCTTTTGTATTTGGTGTAATTGACAGGTCGAAGAAATTATTTGAAAAGTTATATTTGTTTACATTTCTGGAACCGGTAGGGCAATTAGACTACATGAAAAGTAGTCCTCTTCTTAATCATCTTTATTTTACGTTATAAAATCTGAAATAAATAGTGTCTAATTCAAAATAAAACCAAAATCAACCACATTAATTTACCGGTTTGTAATTATAATTTATGACGAAGTATGACACCGACATAAAAACTATATAAGCGTACAAAATTGCAACAAAAGTAGTTGGCTACCTACCTCGCTAGTTGATGTTTCATAACATTCATAGCGCTGACCTGTTTTCATCATAAGAGTAATAGGGTAGTCTTATTATATTTTATGAGGCCTCTTGCATGCCTGAGGGGACCTGTAATGTTCACCACTCTGTGAAAATGCCCCAGGCTCTTATTACCACCTTCCTGCGCTGTTGACTATTGTTGATATTTATGCAGTCGCCCCATCGTGATGTTCTCATAACGTAACAATAAACACGTTTGTATTGCAGCTGCAGATATTATGACGTACAAAATGAATGCCACATATAGTCGTACATTGAAACTTTCACATTGTACACTCGAAAATGTTAAGAAAACTTATGGTAAGTGAAAAGTGTATAAAGCGTGTTTGCCAACGCACCATGTCTCTAAATTCAGGAATAATATTATTGATTCTTGAGTGAGGATTCAGAATGGGGTGGAAGCAATTTCGAATATGGGTATGTGTAACAAAAATTCCCTGTAATAGCAACTAATGCATGTGAATATGGATAAAGTTTCCCTGAAGCCATTCTCAGCGCAATCTGAAATTAAATCTCCGCCGACGAGCCTGAGTTGCGAACTGCCAGACGTACTCGATAATATAAATATGTTCACAATAGTATTTATTCAGTACTTTTACGAGGTAACAGACTACCAAACTAAGGAGAACTGTATTGTTGGCTCTAGTTAATTGGGCGATTGAGTTCTTATGGGGTGTTGCTTCTGCTTATGGGCAGTCGTAGCGCTTACCATCAGGCGATCGACCTACTAATTTCGTCATTCAGGATAAGAAAAAAAAACAGTGCACACACTGTTGGCAGAGCTTATTTCCATCACATGATGTAATAAGTGGCAAGTCTTTCGCCATACCGGATACAAATTTCAATTTAGTTATCATTAGTTATCATGTGTGGTTTTTCGAATCCAAAGCTTGTTATTCAAAAATATCACAAATTTTAATTGCGTACCTACCTAGTATTTGAACTCAGGATCTCACGGTGTCTCAGCATAAGTAGACTATTACTAGACCTGTAAAAAGGGACCTAACAATACACCTAAGAAAGAACCATTAACCATATAATAAAACATATTTTATTTAAAGTACATTTTATTTTAACAAAAGTCGATACCTTCTTTTCCTTACAAAAGAGCACCGAAAGGAGTATTTAGTATTCGAATGAAGTTTACAATTTTTATCTCGTTTAATGTCACGCAGTATTGAATTCGATTCTTATTGAAATTTATTCTAACAATGTTGTGAAAACGGCTAGAATAAAGTACAAAAAATCGAATGATTTACTACCACAAAACAAATATTATGATGTCGTTAAGGCCGACAGAGAAATCATACAAAAATTTATTACAAACTTGTCATTTACATATTTTTTTATTATTCAACCATTGTTAATATCAGTCGCGCAGACCAGCTTTGGTAAATTTCTAAATATTTCAAGGTGTCTATGCATAAATCTAATATATTATAAAGGTATAGAAATAATGCTAATAACATTCTAAAATATTATTAGTTCAGGGTTTAGTATCTAAGTAAAAGGAGACATTGTTGAGGTTCAAAGTTTCTGACGTAAATGCCATCAGGGTGACAGCTGTTATCGATCTGGGAATATAAGCCAGTTTAGTCATTTCTATTGAATATAAATTGCGATGACTAGTCACCGTTGTCTTATCTTATATGCTTTAACTTATGTACAAAGTGAAGTATAATCTATTCAGAATATTGTGGTTAATACAACATTCGGTTTCATTACACACTTTTCATTCTCATTGCATTCAAGATGCCTAAAAGGATCTACGGTCTTTGTAACACAGCGGGCGAGCTGTGGCCGAGAACGAGAGGCCGCAGGTTTGATCCCCGCGCGGGTACAAATGTTTGTGACCTACAAATATTTGTTTCGAATCTGGGCATTGTGGACTGTAAGTCCCTCGTAGTTTGATACCCACGATACAAGTTAAGGGTCAGGACTTTGTATGTGTCGTCTCTCAAAAAATCTCCGCATATCTTTCGTGGACACATTTAATTCATGATAATTTGAACAATTCTAAGGGTATAGTAGAACACTACAAAAGTCTACAAAAGCAAAAAGATTTTCTGCCTCGCTGCGTAAAAATGTGCCTGAGAAAATCACTCTTATAGGTAGTATAGACTTCTCCAAAATATCAAGAATTAATATGTCTAGGAAGAACTGACTTGAAATTATTTAAAGTGTGTCTAATTATATAGATTATTCAGTTTTTAAACAAAATATCATCTCTACTGTATGATATATACCTAATTTTATTACTACAAAACGTTTTATAAAAACACCTCATACATAATTTTCTTCCACATCACGTGTTACGTATATCGTCGATAGTTTGTGTGTATGTAATGGCAACTCGCTTTTACATGGTAATATGTAAGAAGCGAATATATTCCGCCGTAGCCGAGGTATCAAAAACCACTACACCGTCGGAGTAAGTGTGTTGAGCAAACGTTTCAAAACCAACATCCCCCGACGTAAGCATTCGAAGCGGCGCGGCATTCCGAATGTGGGATGAAATATGCCGAATAGATTATAGTTGGTATATTTATACAGGACTATTTACGTTACGTAAACTATTTTCTTTTGAGATTGTCGGGTATATAGTTGTCTTTGCCGGGTATGCCAGTCCCGCCGGAATCTCCCAACCACGGGAACCTGAAACAATTATTGTATTATAGTTTCCCCAATAAAAAAATTGAAGATATGTTTTTTTGTTTTTTTTTTATATCATAGGCCGGTAAACGAGCAAGTGGGTCACCTGATGATGGATGATCACCACCCATGTACGCCCACAATACTAAAATAAGTGATACATGGGTGCGTTGCCGACCTTAAAGGAAAGGGATAGTTAAGGGATTGGGAAGGGGAGGGACATTTGGGCCTCCGGATATCTCACTCACCGTACGAAACGCAGCAGCAATCTGCTACTTTACGCCGCTAGTTTATCAACTTGCATTGGGCCAGTGTGGTGGGCTAGGCCCTAACTATTTTCATTTCAAGGGGCTCGTGCCCAGCAGATGGACAGTAATCAGTATAATGGAGTGTTAAAGTTATTATTATGATTAAACGTTTCAAATAAAAAACGCATTCAAATCGGTCCATTCGTTTAAGCGCTATGATGTCACAGGCAGATACATATACTTGCTGACAGACAAAGGTATGAAACTTGTAGATCTCCTCTTTTTCCAGGCGTAAAAAAATTGTGCTAAGTAATTGTAGAGGAAGGAAAACATTTATTACATCGACGGAAAATTTAAATTAACTTCGCGTAGCAATATCAACTTGTTATTTATAAAACTCGGTTCAACTCAGTTGGAAAAATAAACCACGACTTTGTTTAGTTGAGGCGACAACCGTGAATATTTAAGTTCCACTCTGACTTTATTAGTATCTAAGTCAATCAAATAACGACTTTTTACAAGGGAACATTACGGCAGTGATTTCTTTTATATCGACATGTGTACTTTTTTATAGCATATGCCGGCAAACGAACATGTGGGTCACCTGATGGTAAGTGATCGTTCATATACGCACACAATACCAGAAGAATAATGGGCGCATTGCCGACCTTAAAGAAATGGGATCATTAGGGTATTTGAAAAGGGAGGGAGTTTTGGCCCTCCGGATATCACACTCACCCTATGAAACATACGTTAATCAGTAGAGTGTACCACGTGCAGGTAAGGTTGGCTTTGGGTCTAAGATGTTGATGGCCCACTTACACTATATTAGTTTACAGTACATTGGAACTAATATATGCATCACACGGCCTTTAAGGAAGAATACTCACTGGTTGGGGCATTCGCTGCACGTCTCCATGTATCTGGTGTCGGTGAAGTTGCCCTCGGGCAGTTTGAAGGAGAGCGCACACTTGTTGGGCAAGTTGCAAGGCGCCGCGGGCAAGTCCTTGTTGTCGCAGCGCCACGCCTCGTAGTTGGTCAGAGCCTTCGCTGGCCGAGGATCAGTTATCCACGTCAGGGCTTGAGTCGTTGTTACGAACCAGACGTCCTTACTGCATTAAAAAAAAAATTATGGTAATATTATATTGTTGGCTATAGACTGCATATAACCGTAATTTTAATTGTGAGGGTCATTTTTGTTGTAATGCGTACGCGGTACGACTTCTGTGCTGAAGTCTCGGGTTCGATCTCCATTGCCCGGATAAAGTGATATTGGGTTTTTCTATCATGAAACGCTTATTATCAAGCCGGAGTCTGGAATTGTGCCCGATAAGCGAATTGAGAACCCGCTCCTTTTTAAGTCGGTAAAGCTCTTTAAATTTCTGAGAAATCCCGGAAATGGGAACCCGGGAAAATCTTTAATAACCACTATTTTTTTCTACTAAAGTAAAGTGATATTGGGTTTTTCTACTACGAAATGCTCAGTATCAGCCCGGAGTCTGGAATTTGTGCCCGGTATGGCGATACGCTCGCCCCCTACCACATCGTGGGACGAAGATACGCTCGGCGAAATGTGGGTGTACTGGTTACACCTTTGCCTACCCATTCGGTGATTACAGGCGTACATATATGCAATATGTATTTTACGACTCAAAATCGGCCTCAAATTTGCGTTTTTTTAGCCTTTTAGTTTTTTATTTGAATAGGTATTATTTTCGTTAAAAAAAATTATGTAAGAGCCATTAAACCATTGGTAATGGAATTTAAGTGAGCCACCAACACTTTAGGTCAAAAATAACGTCAAATCTATGGCACTATTTAATCTATCTATTAAAATCGCTGCATAAAGAAGTTTGAGTCTTTCATCCTCGACTTCACCCCCTTAAGGATCGAATTTCTACGTGAAATTTAAATGGTACTAACTTTTTTGAATGAAAAAAGAATTAGCGTAATAATTTCCAATAAAACTGTCTGAATCGACGCCAAATGAAACATAAATGCGTGGGCATCAGCGAAAAGCAACAATAAGCGACGTGAAGCGCTTTGTCAACAGTGAACGAAACGTCAGACTAATATGAGCCACATTATTAGTTTTTTCCCCTGCTTAGCGAGATGTGACGGACGAACGGGAAATTCATAAAGAATGGAAGGTAGAACAGGAAATATGTCATTTGCCAGATCTTTAGTTAATGTAGGCATTTTTACGTTGACGTTTGCTGTTAGCTTTGGTTTTACGATTTCACCTAACCATATTAGCCAGCGCTCAAGCTATAGGCAATATTTGGTGCCGATCACCTTCAAAATCAAAATCGCCTTCTAGAAAGGTCGTGTGGAGCGGTCTCGATACATCATGTGCCGAGGGCCGATAGTGGTAGTTCTTCGGACTCGGCCAGCGACTCCGATGTTAGGGACATGTGTTCGCATTTGAATTATAATTGCAGTTAGGATTGGGGCAGGACTAATATTTAGATAGCGATTGTGTTGAGATTGTTAGAATCTGTCTAAATATGGATGGAGGGAATACATAGTACAGACATTACACAAAAAATCTTTATCAAGAACCCACATGATCTACTATGTAAAAAGGTTCCTAAAGATAATTGCGTAGCGATACATAAAATAATTGCCAATAAACAGTCAAACACACTACTGTGAGAGATTACCAGTCAATGATAATTTCGGGTTGCATACATTTAATTTTAAATAATAGGTACTATAAATGCGAGTGTCACAGCAACGGATAATCATGATATGATTTTTTACATACAGATAGTTTTTGGGCCAGAGTGGCAAGCTACTTTTTATTCTAGATATGTGACGGAACAACTTCTACATGGGCGGAGTGTCGAGCAAAAACTATGAATCTATTGTAAGCCGAATTTCCTTTTTATCGGCTATTTTGGGGTTGGCCGAGAAATGTTATGTCGGGTGTATGAAATTATTAATCGACTATAATCATGAAGGGTAGACAAACTGGATAAGTACGTCTGGTGGGAGTGACAGTTGTATTACCTATATAAAGAGGTCGTCATCATATTTGGGGGTAGTTCACTCTCCTCAGTTGTTGGTCCGTACGTGTGTAATTAATTTCTAATAACGGTATGTACGTATGATATTAATTTCTAATACTATATATATGCAATTGGAGCGTTTAGTAAGATTCCTTCACGTTGCTTCATCAACATTATACAAAAGAGAAATGTATCTCTAATTTTAATTAGGTAATATGGGTATTTTTTTTATAAATTAATATAAGTTTGCAACTTACAGATCCGCCGCCCATCTCAAGAACTTGTGAAGACCATTTTCTAATTCTTTGATCTGGAACCAATTGGTGTGGAAGGGCATCATGTACGGGGCTCTGTTCTGATCATAATAACGGCTGAAATCCTCCTGCAACCACTCGAATACCTGCCAAAACGTCCAATTTGTTCAGATCACACTTTCCATACACAAAACGTACGCGATGCAGTGGTTTCATATAATTGGCAAGCAAAAAGAACTATCAATAAAATTTTAATCACACCGAATGTCACAATGAAATGTCATTCACTCTAAATGGCTTCGTATTTTCATTATTCGACTGAATGGCACTACAGTTTATTAGTGAAATATGTCCTTTTGAATTTTAGAGGGAATTAATTAGAGAGATTCAAAAAAACATTCGGATGCTGTGAATTGTACACTACTGCATTTAATTACAATTTTGTATATTTATTCCTGTTAAAATTAATTTTTATAAGTGCTTGAATAGGCATTTTTATGGGTGTTAAAGTACCTATTTATATCTCAGAAAGAGAATACTGGAAAACATATAGGTACCATACAATAAACAATATTTTCTGCGGAACAGCAATTTGAATAGGAAAAACATGCATTTTTCATATGCACATGAAAAACTCTCAATTAACATTCTCTGCGTAGTGCTTGGAAACTATACACAATTCAGTCACAGTATAAGCTTTATATAGTTTCAATAAAACTTCAAGTAGTAGCTTTGGACTCGGTGTAATTTCATTTGACTCGCAGCAGCTCAAGAACTTATTTTATTTTTCCATTTTTAGTAGCAGGTACAGGCTATGGTATGTCAATTCGAATGCAGTAACTCGCGCACGAGTGTGCTCTTATCCGTTGAAGAGTTTAATTTTTTACTCCGTATGTCATCTGAACCAAATTTATATGGGACTAAATAGTAGCTAAACTGTATCGGGAACGAACAGTTTATTATACTGTAACTGTATCGAATAATTTATTTCCAACAAAATCGGAGAACAAATGGCGGAAAAATCGATTTACAATTCATAAAACAAATTAAAAACTCCTCCTTTTTTGAAGTCGGTTAATAATATCACACTGGCGGACAGAAGTTAAAAAGCGGTTCGTGTCGGTATAAAATAATATTCAAGTGAACCTTCCGACCCGATTTAAACTCGATTCAGCTTACCTACGAGCAAATGGTTAATTAGGCACTCGATAGCTCTTTTAATATTTTCATGTTTAAGTAGAAGTTTTTGGTACGATCTCACATGCATAGCAATTGAGTTAAGCATTTCCATAAGCAATTACAGTTTGATTTGTCTGCGTTATTATTAAAGTTCAAAGGTTATATTTAATTTGTATTTAGAAAGTCAACACCAGCCAAACTGAAATCAAACGTCCAATACGGCTGTGTTAGTAAATTCTGTTTGTCTTTCCTAATTAAAAATAGGTATTATAGAATAAGCTACAGGTACCTGCATTAATTTATGTTAGACTTGCGTAATAGGTATTTATCAACTTTTTTTTTTAAAACGTCGAATCGTATGAAAAATTCCATTTACAACTTGTAGCACCCACGAGTGACATTGCTATGGCTATCACCGGTAGCTCTAACCCCCGTATTCATAAACGTTACTATGAGGCCTCATAATGAGTGCGAACGTATAGTGACGATTTCTCTAAATGTCATTGGTTAGTTTTTGGCGCTAAAACAAAACAGACCAATCATGTACACAGAATTGGACACTTAACAACACTTACTTAAGTGTTGTTTGTGAATACGGGCCTAAGAATCGTTATTACATAATCATAATAATCGGGATTACAAGTACCTATGTAGGTACTTGTACACTATACGTATAGTGCAGAGCCATGCAGTAGTTTGTAATTCAAAGCTCTTAGTGAAAATGGTAGCACATTCAAAAACGGTTATTTCCTTTTAAATTAGTTTATATAAAACTGCCTCGGTGGCGCAGTTGTAATGCGTACGCGTTACGATTGAGGCTAACGCTGAGGTCTCGGGTTCGATATTGGATTTTTCTATTACGAAATGCTAAGTATCAGCCCGGAGTCTGGAATTTGTGCCCGGTATGGCGATAGGCTCGCCCCCTATCACATGTGGGACGGAGATACGCTTGGCGAAAGGTGGGTGTACTGTTTTCACCTCTGCCTACCCCTTCGGGGATTGCAGGCGTGAGTGCGTATATATATATAGTAACCTTACCTCATTGGCGTCATGGTTGTGTAGCACGCACTGGTCAAGATAGGGACAGTGTCCACCCTCAAACGTCTCCACATAGTGCGCGTTGAACGGCACCTCCCACAGACCTGCGACACATTATCAAGTGTTAACTGCTACTTCAAATTACTTTCAGGTTATGTTTGTGATAACTAGTTTTAATAAAATCGTTGTTTAATCTGCAGTTGATGTTAAATAACCCGCGGGTGTAGTAAAGTTGCACCTCTGCCTACCCCTTCAGGGATATAGGCATGAACTTATGTATGTTTAATGAGTTTATAATCTAGTGTT
Source organism: Mimas tiliae (assembly GCA_905332985.1). NCBI lineage: Eukaryota > Metazoa > Arthropoda > Insecta > Lepidoptera > Sphingidae > Mimas > Mimas tiliae. Next base: position 8,537,347 of record HG995248.1, on the reverse strand, counting down.
TCTGACTATCTACAATAATATTATAACGTTTGTAAGTTTGTTTGTAGGAAGTAATCTCTGGAACTAATGATCCGATTTTGAGAATTATTTATTCGATAGAAAGCTATATTATTACCCTTAACCGGTTTATGTTATCATTATGGTGAACGTCAGTTTTCTGTAAGAAACAGAATTACGTTGGTATAGCTGCAAAGAATCATCAAAATCGGTGCGAAAATGCCGAAGTATTCAATCTCCATTTTACACTTTATGAAAAATTTCCTCAAAATTTATACGGGATCCACTTTGAGCCATACTCTTTCGAACAAAAAAACATCATCAAAATCGGATCACTATGTGAAAAGTTATGCGTGGTTATACATAAAAAACACTCGTTGAATTAAGAACCTTCTCTGTTTTTTCCCATCATTTATGAAGAGCTTTGGAACAGTTCTATTTTAAAACATAAATCTAGCAATGAACTAACCTGGGAATGATTTCGTAGGACAGGTGCCGGATTTACACTCGTGCGCGATCTTGTAGTCGAGGGTGTAAGGCCACACGGGTATCGGCAGCGGCGGCACGCCCACAGAACTGTCGTAGATGTACCCGAAGTCTTCCAATACCTGTACACCACACCCTAGCGATTAAAACGTTACATAATCACATACGTCACAAAATAATACGTTGAATTTACGTGGATGTACTTTGGATGATGTATTTTTTTATTAGCTTGAATAACGGGACGAGCATGTCGCTCGCCTGATGGTAAGCGCCACGTCTGTCCATAAACAGAAGCAACGCCATACAGAACATTGAATTACAAAGCACTGCATGGCCCTGGACTGTTCTCGTCTGTCCGAGACATAATCTATTAACTCAAATAATGCCTAGTAATTTCACTGGCTTCAATGTCCTTCAAACCAGTGCTAAAACACTGTTGTTTGGCGGCAGAAATGGACAAAGCGATGGTACCAACCAAGACGGCCTCTCGCATACGAGGGACCACCTTGTAAAGTTGTAAGTTGAATCGATTGGTTTGATTCTTGCTTGGATTTAAGCTCAGCATCAATCATTTCTCCATTCAAAAGGAAAGAATTGCTGCCAATCCTAAAATTACCATAAAACACGCAAATTCAATATTTCTACTACTTTGTTCCTCGTTTGCGAGAATCCATCTTTTAAATGGTAGAGTCACGTTGTAGACAGTTTTGTATTTAGCATGAATGGGCCGGCTCGACCGGGTTATTACCACTGTATCGCAGAAAACCGCCGTAAAGTAGCAGCTTGCTGCTGCGTCTCGTACGGTGAGTGAGATATCCGGAGGCCCAAATCCCCATTCCCTTCTCTATCCTTTAACAATTATCCCTTTAATGAAGGTCGACAACGCGTCTATGATGCTTGATGCCTTATGGGCGTTCATGGGCGGTGGAAATCGCTTACGATCAGGTGACCCATAAGCTCGTTTGCCGGCAAATGGTATAGCAAAAAAATATATATTGAGCTTTCGTCTTTGAATCCCATTCACATGTATACCATGTACAGGTAAGTTAAGTGTCTTGACCCTTAACAGTAACCCTTAACATGAATGTCAAAGGGACAAACTGTCCGAATGAAAGGGGCTTCAGTGCTCGTATGTCGTATATGTGTAACCACATAAGTATACATATAAGTTACCAACCTTTAAAAATAGAAATTTTTAACCGACTTCAAAACAGGAGGAGGTGGTCAATTCGGCGTTTTTTTTATTAGAGAATAGGCTGATAAACTAGCAAGTGAGTCACCTGATGGTAAATGATCTTCACCGCCATAAACACTCACGATACAAAAGACGCGTTGCCGACCTTAAAGGGAAGACGTAATTAAAGGAGGGAGAGGGGGTATTTGGGCTCCGGTTATCTTACTCACTGTATGAAATGAAATAGCATGCTGCTATCTCACATCGATTTTCTGTGAGACAATGGTAACAATCCGGTCAAGCCGCTCCATGCATACTCTAGACAAAATTTTCTACCGGCTCTACAGCATGGCACTACCACTTCTGAGCTATATTAGACTATCATAGATACTGTGATATGAGATTTATTACAAAAAGACTGAGTTTTCATTGAACTTATCTATCATGTTCGAAGTATTCTTTATCTATTTCTGCCGCCAACCAGCAGTGTGTAAACATTGTTGTGTTCCGATTTGAAGGACATTGAAGCCAGTAAAATTCCTGGGCATTATGAGACTTAACACCTTAGTTTCAAGATGACGAGCGCAATTCAGTGCCATGTAGTATTTCATAATTCGAAGTTCTGGTTGGTTAATTCTGTTTATAGGCAAGCATGACTCTTACTGTCAGGCGAACGACCTGCTCGTCTCGTCTTCTAAAGCTAATAAAAAATCACTAAGGCAATATATACTTAACATCTTTTTTCACAATTTTATAAATTAGCTATTGTTCAGTCAGGCAACTGCGTTAATTTATGACCAAAAAATATATTTCATACCAATTGTACAACCCCCTTTCTTTTCTTAAGTATTTTATTTTGTGAAATATATAAAATCAACACCTCTCACTGGGCGATGGTGAGTCAGTCAGGGCTTTACCGTTCTAACCTCCGACGAAAAAGAGGAGTGTTATAAATTTAACCTTTGTCTGTCTGTCTGTGTGTGGCACCGCAGCGCCTAAATGAATAGACAGATTTGAATGCAGTTTTTTTGTTTGAAAGGTAATTTAATCGATATGGTTGTAGCTATAGTTTTAGGTATTAGCTATAGTTAAATATAGGTTGTAGTTTGAAGAAAAGTTGTTCAGCCGTATTAAAATTACAGAAATACTTTTCTGATTAACGTCGCGGGTTTTTACTAGCTTTTTCTCGCGACTCCACCACATAAATTACCTAAAGAATAAATTTCATGCAAAACTGTTCAGATGTTAAGGTGAGATTGACTAACAAACATCCAAACTCACAAACATTCAAACTTTCACATTTATAATAGTAGTAGGATTATAAAGACATGGAATAATGGACTTACAAATTATAACACCTAGGTTTAAATGTGGTTTACAAAGTTAAAATTTAGATTGAGGAAACACCCACGTGATTTCATCATGTCCGGTTATAACGCGGCAGTGGAACAGGCGAGTAATAAACAAATATCATACAAACCAAATATTGGGTAAATAAAATTCACTCAGAGTAAAATTGTTCATAAAGTAAGCAGGCACGTCATTGTTTAAAACAAGGTCTTATAACGTAATTCAAGGAACTACGCAGCAGTATTATTTTATATATAACTGACAAAAATGCAATAATTAGTCGCAAGCTAATTATTGATTGCGCCACACTTATCATCAGGTGTAGCGTAGTCACTTTGCCGAGCCAGGATAAATAAAATACTTTTGTATATTATCTTCTCGAGATGGGTATTATCTTACTTCTTACTATTATTAATGTGAAAGTTTGGATGTTTGTGAGTTTGTGAATTTGGATGGTTGTTAGTCAATCACGCCTTAATATCTGGATTAAGACAGGCAATTTTTTCTACCGGGAAAGGCCGTTCACGCGGGCGAAGCAAACGTGAGTGGAGCTACAAATAATAAACCGTTAAAAATTCCCGACGTCAATTGGAACAATATATGTAAACTATTTCAAACAAAAACCCGCACCCAAATCACCCACTCGTTTAGGTGTCATAACAGATATACTTACACACACACAAACAGATAAAGGGATCAACCTATAACACCCGTCTTTGTAGTCGTGGATTAAAAACAGAAATGATTGAATTTTAATAATCAATATTCTAAAGAAAAATCGAGCCCAATAATATAGGTTGCATGAAAATTTATATGCTACATAATCATAGTTTGTAAGTGGTAGAGTCACACTGTAGACACTATTATCAACAGCATGAATGGGTCGGCTCGACCGGGTTGTTACCGCTGTCTCACAAAAATCCGCAGTGAAATAGCAACTTACTGTTACCTTTCGTACGGTGAGTGAGATATCTAGAGGCCCAAAACCCACCTCCCCTTCCCAATCCCTTAATTATCTATTTACTTTAAGGTCGGCAACGCATCTATAATTCTTCAGGTATTGTTAATGTTTATGGGCGGTGATGATCTCTTACCATCAGGTGACCCACTTACTCGTTTACCGGTCTCTGCAATAAAAAATAATATAAAATAACCGACACTTTTAACTGAGTGCGTTTGACCTAAGTTACGTAACTGACAAATTATGTCTTCACGTTTGCTCATAAGTAACAATTTCACCGACAGCCGTCATTTCTTATTTTAATATATTACGTTACCTGACAATTACTTCTGTCAGGAGGCATTTTCGTATGAAAATATACGGGTGTTTCGTGTTCACCATGGAAACGAGCCACAGGGAGATACGTCACTTGTCAACCAATTACAAGCACAGTGTATACCAACGTTTTGATCGGAGCCGATCGATAGGCAAACTGATTGATATTGATGGATAGGTACATCCTTTCAATTTTGTCAGATAGAAAGCACTTAGAAACGACTTTAGAAACCGTTTGAGTATCGAATTGATTCATACAACATAATTACATAGTACGTACTTTTAAGTATTCATCCGTTCAACCGGCTATTAAAATATAATTTAATTACTTCTTTTCAATAGTTTTAAAAATATCAGTCGTTCCATTAACTGAACAGTCCATTAAAATATAGCGACTAATTTAGCTTTGTGATTAGCTTTTTTACTTTATTTACTTTAAACAATATGTATTGTCATTGTTCTCAAAAATTATGAATATTACTAATTAGTCATTTAATTTATCAACTTGTAAAAAAAAAGATACGTGACGAATCGAGACCCTTCTCCTTTTATGAAGTCTATTAAATATTGATAGCTTTTGTTATTTTATAAACGTGTTTGCCGGTTGCCATTTGCTGGATTTTATTTAAGGTCGTGCTAGATAATACGTTACACAAAATGTTTAACGAAAAATCTTTCAAAATATTTATAATAGATTTAAATTTATTACTTTAATAGATTTTTGAACAAAAGGTACCTAATACAAATGAAAAGTCTTCATTAATAATATAACAAACATCTTATTGTCGGACACAAATTCAGAATAAAGTGGTAAATGAAGGTTAATTTTGTACATTAACATTTTGAAAAATTTGGTCATTAACATTTGAATAACGCTATTTTAATAACCTTTTTGATATTGATCCGCATTCTTTCTGTACTCAATCTAAAAAGAAAATGACATAACATCCAATAAAACGTATTTAATACTCTACCTTAAATTGCGTATTTCTGCCGGGTTTCAGGAAAGGTGCGCGTGCGCCGACGATCTCAGAGCGGGAAACGTTGGCGAACTTCTTGAGGATCTCCCGCATGCCGATCATCTCGCCTGCCCACTCTTCATAACCCTTATCTTGTAAACCTTGTTGTTGCGATACTGTACCAGTAGCGATCTAAAGACACACATTTTATTAGCTTATACAAATCTTTAATGTCCTTTTTCATATTATTACTGAAGAGAATATATTTTTTTGTGAAATAATTGAACGATAAATAACCATTTGCGAGTACATTTTTCGTTTAAGTACAATTTAAGGTGATTTTTATTTTCATTAATTATATCTTAAATAAATTCATGGTGCAACCACTTTGCTTATAAATCTTTGGTTATAGCAGAGCCTTAATAAAACTTAGCTTTCATCTTGAAAAGATATTGTGCATTCACAAAACCTAACCATGATTTAACCACAAAATGACATTACTTTCTAGATAATGTTATGCCGTTGAACAAATCAACAGAATTAATACAACCACGGTTAATATTAACAAACAATTTAGAGACATATTCCAGATTATTTTCCAAACTAACATGTACCTATCTACATAATGTTATTATTACTTAGTTAAACAATTTTTTGTCTTTCTGGCGTTGACAGGCCATTTATAAATTTGCTAGAAAGAGACAAACCGTGTTTAACTAATTAATACTTTGACATTGATTATTATAGGGCCTATAATTTTTGGAATACAAAACTGAATATTTTAAAAACTTTACTTCTTTTCAATTAATATCAATCGAAACCTTTCGTTATTTTTTTTGTTGTAACTCAGTATCATGAACATACATTGTCGTTTACTACACAAAACAAAATAGGAGATCGCTGAGGTAGAAAACAGCTCTGAATTGCAATAGGTACTATAATACACGTTTTATTCAAAATAGTTGCGACATATTATAATTATATCAACTTACTTCATGACCACTGTGTGCGAGATTCTGGACCATGACGTAATTACTGAAAATAAATAAAAAATAAATAATGGGATTGAAGACAGAACGAAAAGCCGAGGTATGTAAAATCAAGGTGGTAGGTCCCTCGTATGCGAGAGGCCGTCTGGGTTGGTACCACCGCTATGTCTATTACTGCCGTCAAGCAACAGTGTGTAAGCACTGTTGTACTCTGGTTTGAAGGACACTGAAGTCAGTGAAATTACTGGGCATTACGAGATTTAACATCTTATGTCTCGGGGTGACGAGCGCAGTCCAATGCCATGCAGTGCTTTGTAATCAAATTTATGTGTGGTGTGCGTTTACCTGCTCATTTCATCACTTAAGCTAATAAAAAATACATAAAAACAATTCCGATCCCATTTTGCTATAAAATATGCACAAAATGATTCGAACTACATTCCAAACGATTTCAAATGAGATATCCAGGGATATCAACATAAATGTCAATGTGATGAACTAGAAACTAAACGATCTTAATATAAATTAGCTTTTTAATGTCCCGCAATACCGTGCTGTTGTATATATACTCAATTAAGTGATTCAAATTAGGATAAATAGCCATGATTACGTAGCATTTACGAAATTCCTACTTTATATTAATAAATGCATATTAAACGAGCATTAAATAGCCTACTAATATTTATGAAACTACTTTACCGTGCTTAACACGTGTGATAGGAGTACTAAACATTAGGTACCTTTTACGAGTGGTAGAGCCACGCTGTAGGCAGTTTTGTCTACAGTATGAATGGGCCGGCTCGTCCGGGTCGTTACCACTGTCTCACAGAAAACCGGCGTAAAGTAGCTGCTGCCAGCAAGCTGCTACGATTCGTATGGTGAGTGAGATATCCGGAGGTCCAATTACCTTTCCCCATCCCAACCGCGTAATTATCCCTTTCCTTTAAGGTCCATGATCCTTTTAGTATTGTAGGTGCACATGGGCGGTGGAGATTACTTACCATTAGGTGACCCACTTGTTCGTTTGCCGGCCTATGCGATTAAAAATCATTATTTGATTTATATCATAGACCGGTAAACGAGCAAGTGGGTCACCTGATGGTAAGTGATCTCCACCGCCCATGAATGCTCAGAATACCAGAAAAATCGTGGATGCTTCGCCGATCTTAAAGGATTAATAATTAAGAGATTGGGAAGGGACGATTTGGGGCTTCCGGATATCGCACTCAGCGTACGACACGCAGCAAGACGCAGCGACGAACGCTACTTTACGTCAGTTTTCAGTAAGATGGTGATAACAACCCGGTTGAGCAGGCCCTTTCGAGCTGTAGACAAAACTGTCTACAGCGTGACTTTACCAAATAATATGTTGTAGCAATTAATTAAACAATAACATCACAGGTAGCATCGTAGGTATATACCGAACATAAACTGTTAATATATTTCATAATATTATTTTTGCAACAAACGAGGCGTGTTGATTAATCCAATTATATTTGGTTGTACTGAAAAGTTTTAATGACATGGGCCTCGTCGAGCATTGTTACTTTTATGCTTTTGTTCGCGTCCCAAAAACGATCGTCGACGTAATAACAGACAGCCATCCTATTTATTAAAAGCCGGAACGTGAGCATGGCCCTCGATATAAACTGAATAGTTCATATTCATATACCTCAATTTTTGTTAAAAAATAGGGCTGTAACGTTTAAAAGGATGAATAGATTTTCTTTAAACATATCTAAGAACCATATCGATTAAAATTCGAACAACATAAATCTGCATTCAAATCGGTCCATCCATTTATAATGCGCTATGATGTCACAAAGAGACACAGCACACACCCGCAGATAGAAAAAAGGTAAATCTTGGATTTTTTTAATATATAGGCCGGCAAACGAGCAATTTAGTCACCTGGTAGGTGATATCCATCGCCCATGTATACCCACAATATCAGAAGCATTTACACCGGTTCTCTGTGAGACAGTGGTAACGACCCAGTCGAGCCGACCCGTTCGTGTTGTAGACAAACAACTATCTACAGTGTGGCTCTACCACTCAACGGGAATAAGAATGTTCTGTGTCCACAGCGTACGTTTTTGCATCATCCGTAAAAAATATGCAGATCCGTATAGCGTCCCCAGCGTATTGTATTGGAAACGTATTAACTTCATGCATATTTCTTGTATGCGATGACGTGACGGCTATAAAAAAAAACAAAAAGTTGCACTACGGGCACCGCTCACAGTGTATTTCAACAAGGTTATTAATCAACCCTCGATCGGAAGATATATTATAAGGAACCCTAACGATAAAATATAACATACCTAAATTATAATTCAACTTACCTGTATTCGTGGGACAAGAAGAACGTTCCTCGGATCGCACATCCATTAGGATTCTTTATTTTTCCATTGAATACCTTTTTGTACGAATCGTAGTTATTCAAATTGACAGCGCCGTCGAAAGTCAGCAGTATCATTTGTGGCGTCTGCAAATAATTGTTTAGTTATTTCAACTTTTGCTCCACACAATCGCTTTCCTAAACAATGTTACGTAAACGCATAGCATGTGCTGCAACTCGCACACAGTTCCGGTTTCTGTACTAGCTTCCTTGTAATTTGCTTTTAGTAACAAAGTCTGATCACACAACACTATAAGGGTCCTAAATTGAACGATTCCTACCGGTTTGCCTTTGCAAGCTTGTCTAATAAATAGTTACTATAAGTTACTATATAGTAATCCTCTTTCTTTCACCTGCCCTTATCCCATTGACAGAAAGATTTGGCTTGTAGTTTTTATGACCGGCTGCCTGCCTGATGTCAACCCCTGTGGGGGGAGAACACCCAGACCCGAAACATATATATTACCTGGTGGCCTGCTTGCACCCTTCAACTCCAATAAGGACCGAATAATTTTAGGTTAAACAAATAAAGGTAACAAAAGAGAACAATCGAACCGAATAACTAACTGATGCAATTTTCAACGTACAATAAACATACCGTATATTTGCTAAAATAAATAAACATCTATTGTTTCAACATAATATGTTAAAAACTGTTGAGTTATGTATTCTCTCACTTCTATTACAGCATCTCAGAAATCGTAGTAATGACCTACATATTAAAAATTTAGAAACTATGTACCTAAATATAATGTTGCGTGGTTTACAGGAGCTATAAGCTAGAACAGTGATACATACGCACTTAATCAGTAACTCCTAATAAACGTCACAGTGAAATTTATTACACAAATTGATATTACGACGGTACTTAAAAATGGTAATTATTCAATATGTTGTTGTAACGTTAAAGTAGGTACTAAAATATCTCCGAGATGGACGGCAGCACGGGTAGTTGGCCTCGTCGCTGCCGTTGACACCGAGGGCGTCCTTCGGTCCAGGAGACTTCTAACCGGTACTGCGCAGGGGTGGTTCGGTGTGAAACCGGGGCGCTACTTGCCTTGGGAACCCGGGAACGACTCTAATACTCCAAAGTGGCCCCCCGCGGGGTTTTCAGTAGTTTTATTACCGGTGTAGAATTTACATAGCGTTAGGGATTAGGGTCAGCGCGGCGGCCGTATAGATTTTTACCATATCTCCCGACGGCTTAACATTGTGTCGTAAGACCGGTAGAGCCCAACATAACCGTCTCGCCTCCCCCCGAGTGGGTCGGTTATGATAAATTGCTTTAAAAATATGACACTCTAAAGTTTCATTCTAAAGTTTGCGATATCTATTTTATATCTTGAACTGTGGATACTATATTGTACCAATTTCTTCAATATAAGTAGTAAGTACTTAATTGCTTATTTCAAATAACACCTTGAATCGTAGTGAATTCTGGCTTAAATCAATATAGGATTACTAAAATATACAACTTCATAAGAAAATGTTAATTCCGACGTCAAACATAATGACTTAAAGATGAACAAATCACCGGTTTAAATGAAAAACGAGGAGTATACGTAACACGTTCGATGGTTCATGGCCAACAGGTATTCGAACAGGACAAAGAGCGATGTACCGAAACCAATATTCGAAGAAAAAAGAAAATTAGTATATTTTGATCCTAAAATACGATAAATATAAAAACCGAGACATGCTAGGCGAATTTGCATACAGAACTTGCTGGTAATAAAATGCAATTAAGTAATAAGTTTTTGTGAGCCGGACCGATAAATACAAATTATCAATTATAACCGTAAATACAAAACTAGATAAGATGTTAATTCCTATAATTACTGGTTTGCTCATTCACGCTAATAAAAAAAATGAGATGCAAACGCTTAAAAATCAAAATATAAACTTACCTCCTCAGGATCGATGCCCCCAGGGATGAGGGTGCCGTCTTTCGAACAGAAACAATATGGGAGCTGACATTCAGCTGGCTCGCATTTTGTGGCCAAATCTAGGGGCGTTTCGGTAATCGGAGCTGGTGCTAAGGATAAAATGTGAATTGTTATTGACAATATTTGTTTAATCTAAAAAATCAAAAGTTAACCCCAGTCAAAAACGATGATTGTCTAAGGTTGACCCCTTTGTCTATGAGAACGTAGCGCTTAAACTAATGGACCGATTTGGACGCGGTGTTATTCTTTGAAAGCTTGTCTAATCAACATTGTACTACTATTTTGAAAATATATGTTCTATCATTAATAAATTACACATGTTATTCTCTCTCAAAATGGTACGAATTCGTAAAACACCAGCAGCGTGAAGCAACAGCGCTATCATGTTTTGCAATCAGAGAGATTTTTGGATGTTTTAAATATTTCCGAAATTGTGTTCAGGGTTTAGGGAACAAACCAGTAGTGTAGTAGTGTTTCTTGCTCGACAACAAACTAATCGAAAATGGTCACTTTGGAGTCCAATATTTCGAAAAAAAGCACGATTTAAAAAAATAGTATAGGAATATTAAACGACACTCATTGGTATTTTTTGGACTTTACTTTTTAGTAGAGCGAATCTAAATTTGTATTTCAATAGTTTTGCTTCTGTTAATGAGCATGCGTGGTGCTTACCATAGGCAAGCAGTCTGCTAGTCTCGTCATTCAGATGAATAAAAAGAAATATGCGTCAGCATAAAAGTATACATTGGCAATAACAAAATACTAACTTTAAATTCATTTTTAAAATAGTACTTAATGAAATTATAAAAGCAAGTTCGTATTAAGCCATAAAAGTAACACGCGTTTATTATTACTCTTCGTAATCTCATACAATAAAATAATTCGGGGTTATGAACGAAATTACAGAAATCTTAATACAATGAAAATACAACGTTTAAACGCAAACTTTAATATTACGCAAGTTTTTGCGAGCACACGAACAAATTTTAACAGCTAAGACCTCACCAAACAAGCGCCTAAACTACTGTGTGTTAACCGCAGCTAATGACTAACGGATTAGATTCACTACAGCCAGTGGTTAGTGACTGTGTTTTACGTGTGATGAAATAATAGTTTGACCCTCCTCAAAATAAATCGTAATCGGCAACCCTAGAATATTAAATAAATACTTACTTGTAGGGATGGGGCCGCATCTGGCTTCAGCTTTGAATGTACAATACTTGCTAATATCATCAAAGTACAGTCCAGACGGACATCTGTTCAAGTACGGGTATCCATCGACGCACTAAAAATGAGATTAAAGCAATGTCATTAAATTGTCCTACCGACAACCTTGTTACGGACACTGAATAATGAAACGATTCAAGTAACTATTTTGCAATAAAACGAGTATGCAACTCCGCTTATTGGATATCTGTCGTTAAATATGAACCAATTTTTTATAAATAGATTAATACGGGGGGACATGAACAGCTAATAATTAAACAAAAGAATGCTGTTATAGGTTAAATTCAACAATTAGAAAGCTCTAGAAGTTTAAACACCATTTCATTCATTACATAATAATATAATTGTACCTACTCTGTTTTCTCGAATGCTCATATTCATAAGTGCATATATTAAATTAAAAAAATATAAAGAGCAAAAAAAATTATCTATGTATATTCTATAATAACTTCTAGATACAAAAAATTGTTTATTCATAAAATTTTACTTTTAATTTCAGGAAATTAAAACCTTAAGTATAAAGTAGAGCTCCTCCTGTATTTTTAATACAATCCTTTGTATGCTCTGCTCAAACCATACAGGCTCATATTATAATAGTGATGGTTATGGTCGGCCATTTTTATTTTTGAATCCGCCCAATTTCGCAGACGTAACATAAACTCAACGGTAATCCCACGAGAGGCAGTCACGCAGGGCTACATTATTACATACGAAAAAAGGAAACCTACGGTTTATATGCGCGAAATATTCGCTGTTTGTTTATACAAAGAATATTATACTTATTTAGATTTAAAAACTTGGTTCAATTAAGTATTTACGGCGCTTACGGTAGAGTTTCTTCGTACATTGTTATTTATATTAGTCATGTTTAAAAAGTATTATCGACTGCATAATATTGAGTATATGAAAGTGGATAAACATACTAAGTATTCATAAAATAGAAATAGAACCTACGTAATATATTATACAAAAAAAAAACTATCACGTAATATATTGTTGACACTTTGAGCACAATATCTTCGAACTAATATTATAGTGTTATTTGGTTTATTCTATTTTCAAAAGGTCACATCATATTACGATTAATAAATAATGAAATTCTCCTTTAATTAAACACATTGGATTCATAATTAATATGCAATTACACTTTATACTATCAATAATAAATATATAACTATATAGTGTAGCAACACGGTAGGTTTAGAAGCCTATTCATCAATTATATTAGGTCAACAGGTTAATTAAATTTATATGGCCAACATCGCTAAGTCTATGTTTGCAGTTTTGTAGTATTCATTTATATGATCAACCTAATATATATTTCTGCTGTAGTTGGATGTTACAAAGGTATGTTTATTTTCAAGAGTCATCCCATTTTAGATTCAAAAATACCAAGCTATTTTAATTATTGTTATTACTTCAACATCAAAGTATTTAAGACAGTTTTAATATAACAAAAGTGTGTCTTTAATATTTTACCAGTGGGCACATTTTTGCTACCCATTCTGTACATTCTGTAGCCTATTAGCATTCATCCAGCATAAGTAATAAAGACACGTTTATATGAATAACAAAAAAGCCGTAGAAATCCGACAACCGCTGTAGACAAAATACCGATATTCCCGATGATATTTACTCAGCATACAAAAAAGTGAGTTCAAATAACTTGATATATCTAACTGGGTATGTAACTTCAGTACAATGTTAAGTTAAATAAGGATAAACAAATTTTTTGTATATATAAATATTTTTCAAGCTCACCTACTTGTCTACCTAAGATAATGAAGACCTAATACAACACAATACAATGTCATATTTCTATAACTTAACTATCACCCATATCAATGGATAACGCAACTAAACCTTAAAGTTAAATTAAGTTTTCAATCACTCCCACTTTATAGTCCCACAAAAATCAGAATACTACTTAAACTATGCAGATGCGAAAATGATTATTTATTTAAAAATCAAAATACTTCCTCAATAGGTTACACAACTAACATAGCTACCTACTGACCGATTAACAGTCATATGGTTGTCTAATGAATTGAATTTTATTACTTTATATCAAAAATGCTAGCCGATATAGCTACGTATGTCCAACTGGTTTTTATATAATATGGTGATAACAAGATACGTGTAATTTATGATTGCAGACTTTTATAGATAATAATGTCAGTTATCGTGTATTGCAAGCCGATGAGTGCTAAGAAAAAAATGTTATCTGCAATTTTTTTCTGGAGAGCTTTTAAAAGGAAATTGTTCCTTTTTTAATATTGTACATTTTGATTTAGACGAAACTTATACAACATAATTTTTATTTTTCTAGGTACGCAGATATATACTAAATAAACCCTTTTTTAACGTTTTTCTTGTATATATTATAACAACGTATAACTTTTTGATGATATAATATGAAAGTGATATTGGGTTTTTCTATTACGAATTGCTCCGTATCAGCCCGGAGTCTGGAATTGTGTCCGGTATGGGGATAGGCTCGCCCCCTATCACATCATTGGACGGAGATATGCTCGGCGAAATGTGGGTGTACTGGTTACACCTCTGCCTACCCCTTCGGGAATTACAGGCGTGCACTTACGTGCGTGGATCCGTGGAACTTTTTACATATTGATTCATTGATTCTTGGGTATTCAAATCTCAAATTCTTGGGTATAACTTTAGACTCTAAGCTTCAATGGGGACCACATATAAACCAGTTGTCGAAAAGGCTTACCTCTGCAGCTTACGCGGTCTACAAAATTCGCCAGTTAACTGATGTAGAAACAGCACGATTAGTATATTTCAGTTATTTTCATAGTGTAATGTCGTATGGCATTTTATTGTGGGGAAATGCTGCCGACATTCAAACTATCTTTGTGCTGCAGAAAAGAGCCGTTCGATCAATTTACAATCTAAATCGTGGGCACTCGCTAAAGGATTTATTTAAAGAAATAAATATATTGACTGTCGCCTCTCAGTATATATATGAGAACCTGATGTATGTAAAAAAGAATATTAATTCTTTTACAACAAACAGCGACATTCATATGATAAATACTAGAAATAAGAATAAACTGATATTGCCCATGACCAGACTTCAAAAAATTAGTAACTCTTTCAAGTGTCAAAGTATACGTTTCTACAACAAAATTCCAAGCCATATTCAACTATTAAGCCTTAATAAATTTAAATTATGTATTAAACTTAGGCTTTGCCAAAAAGGTTATTATAGTGTGAAAGATTACTTGGAAGACAAAACAGCTTGGAATTGAGCCGCTCACTCCTTACAAAATTGGGTGTACCTAGGTCTCTTCTTTTATATAATATATTGTTTAATATTGACTGCTCTATTGGCGCAATATTAGTATTTAAGGCAATACTGACATGTTGATTTTTTAAATTTTTATAACATTTATTATATATTTTGTTTTTTTTTTTTTGTGAGTGCGAGTGCCAAGTATGTCTGGTATACTCTTGGCCATTTCTTCAAAAGGCCAATCCAGGAATTTCTTTACATTACACTCGCATAATTCTGTAAAACAATGTCTGGACATTAAAAGAGGCCGTAACCCATGAGTTTGTTTCGGCATTTCTTCTCATGGCTAGCCCCGAAATGCCGTCTTAAATATAATGTAGCATAAAAAATGATTGACATGTAAAAGTGATATTTATGATCCAATTTACAGAATAAATGATTTGAATTTGAATTTTGAATTTGAATTTGAATTTGATCATAAATTTTTCAAGTGTCAAAGCTGATCTTATTTCAATTCTAAATTCTATTCCTAAAGTAGAGTAAAGTAATTAGGGCCTTACTTATAAACGTTACTTAATAAAGTTTATAAGTCTGAAAGTTTCAATTAACATTAACGAATATTGGGCCAGTGCTATCAATAATTGACTAATGAACTGCAATAGCACGGACTCAAATTGGTTAATTTTAATTTTAGCTTTTTAGTTTTTTATCGATATTAATAATAATAATAATAATAAGCCTTTTATTTCCGAACATTTTTTTATTTTTTAGCAGTACTATAATATATCCCTCAATTCGGTGTGCCTTTTGGCATAGGCCTCCTCCAACTGTCTCCATTGGACTCTATCCGTAGCCACCCTTGTCCAGTATGGCCCCAAGGTCAGGCGAAGTTCATCCTCCCATCTTCTTATTGGACGTCCTTGTCGTCTAGTGCCGTCTCTTGGGTACCATAGAGTAACTTGCTTGCTCCATTTACTTAATCTACATCGGAGCATGTGTCCTGTCCAACACCATTTCAAATGATCAATACGAGCAAGTACGTCAGTAACTTTGGTTTTGTTTCTAATTTCCGTATTTTTAATCTTGTCACTTAGTTTGACTCCCAACATACTTCTTTCCATAGCCCGTTGGCACCCTGCTAGTCTCTTTCGGTGGTTTTCGGTGAGAGACCAAGTCTCGCAACCATATGTTATACAGGGAAGGATACATGTGTTAAAGGTCTTCTCTTTTATATAAGTGTTTATTTCGTTGTTCTTCATAATTTCTTTGAGTGACCAAAATTTTTTCCAGCCACTAGATATTCTTTTATTTATTTCCTTGGACATTAGATCATTAGGAGAGATAATTTGTCCCAGATAGACATACTCTCGTACGTATTCGAACCTGTTGCCATCCAATTCTATATCAACCTCTGTTGAGTTAGTCATCATTTTGGTTTTACTTGCATTTAATTCTAATCCAACTTCTTTGCTTTTGTCAACTAGAGTTTGTATCATAGCTTGTAATTTCTTAGGATCTTCTTCTAGCAAAATTAAATCATCGGCGAACCTCTAATGGTTTAATCGGCTGCCATTGATGTTCAGGCCATAATTATCCCAGTCTATTTTTCTAAAGATATTTTCCAGCACAGCGTTGAATAGCTTGGGAGATAATGGGTCTCCTTGTCTGACACCTCTTTTTATGGGAAATGGGTCGCCCTTCGATTCTAGTTTGATGCGGCTTTTACTTTTACTGTAGATATTTTTGATTGTTTCTATGTATGTATTATGTACTCCTTGCTGTCTTAGGCTTGTCCAGATGCTATTGTGGTTTAGACTATCGAATGCTTTAGAATAGTCGATAAAAGCTATGGAAATGGGTTTCTGATATTCGTTATATTTTTCCATAATTTGTATGATAGTGTGGATATGGTCAATTGTGCTGTAGTTTGTTCTGAAGCCTGCTTGTTCTATAGGTTGGTTTTCCTCTAGTGTTTTTGATATTCTTTGTAAAATTATTTTTGCAAAAGCTTTATAGACATTTGATATGAGGCTTATTGGCCGGTAATTACCAATGTGATCTTTGGCCCCTTTCTTGTGCAGGAGAATAATATATGATTCTCCCCATTGGCTTGGAATTATACCTGTATACAGTATATCATTAAATATCTTAGTCAAAATTGGACTCATCTCTTTAACCGTACCCCTCATCAACTCATTTGGTATGTTGTCTGGACCTGGAGCTCTTTCTAATTTTTGTGAAATAATTGCTTTCTGTACTTCTACTTCGAGGATTGGTGGTATTTCTTCATAATAGTCATTGGGTATTTTATTTACTTCTATTTCTTCAGTTTCGTTATTAGAGTACAGAGTTCTGAAGTAGTCTGTTGCTAAATTTTGAATTTCTTTTCGTTGTGTCACTTGGTTAGATCGTTTGTTTTTTAAGTGAGGAATCCATTATTTTACGTTATCCCTTAATTCTTTAATTGCTTTTTTGGTTCCCCCTGTCCTTTCTATTTCTTCTTCCAATTTCTTTGTTCTTTTTGCTTTTCTGTATTTTCTTATGCTTTCCCGGATCTGCTTACTGAGGTTTGATATTCTGTTTTGGTTAGCTTTACTTGTTTATCGATTATCGATATTACTTTCAGTTAAAAAGAAATCCCAGATATTTTTAAGTTGTGTTAAAGGTATTTCAAAAAAGTCACGTACCTTATAGTCGCTTCTACATCAAAGTATTCTGGAATTAACCATTTGTCTTATCGATTTACAAACAACACCACAAGTTTTTTTTTTTTACAGATTATGAGATATATAAGCTCACGCCTTCCCCGAAGAGAAACCCACGTTTCGCAAAGATTATTGTCGTCTCATAATGTGAAAGGAGGCGAGCCCATCGCTATCATCATCATCAGCCCACACTTATCCACTGCTGGACACAGGGCTCTCCCAATGTACACCATTGAGCTCGATCTTTGGCTCTTTCCATCCATTATTGCCTGCTGCTCTCCGTAGGTCGTCGCTCCACCTGGCCGCAGGGCGTTCTACCTTACGTTTGCCTAAACACGGTCTCCACTCAAGAACTCGTATACCCCACCGGTTATCGTTTCTTCATGGTATATGGCCTGCCCTGCCACTTCAGCTTGCTAATGGTTTGAGGTATGTCGGCCACTTTGGGTCTTTATCGGGTTAATTCGTTCCGAATTTATCCTTCAAAGAAACTTCGAGCATAGCTCGATAAGCGACCTTTATTTTGTAAACTAGTCCCACCGTGAGTGTCCGCGTCTCGGCACCGTAGGTCATGATGGCTAGGCCGCACTGATTAAATACTTTCGTCTTGAGTCACTGTAGTATGGACTACGGGAAAACCTGACGAAGCTTGCCGAATGCTGGCCAGCCCAGCTGGATTCTTCTGTTGGTTTCCATCTCAAGGTTGTTTTTACCAAATTGTAAGATGTGGCCAAGGTATGTGTATTCTTGAACAACCTCAAGAGGTACACCGTTATCAACAATCGGTTCCGCGTTGACAAAATCATTGAACATGTCTTTTGTTTTGTCTAAGTTCATTCGGAGCCCGATGCGTCCAGAAGCTTCAGCTAGGCCAGTCAACATCTATTACAGGTCTTGCAGTGACTCCGCCATCAGGGTGATGTCGTCTGCGAATCGAAGATGTGAGATGTACTCACCGTTTATATTTATGCCTACTCCCTTCCAGTCCAGCATCTCAAACATATCTTCGAGGGCACTAGTGAAAAGTTTCGGAGATATAACATCTCCCTGTTTCACTCCCCTCTGTAAGCGGATATGTCTAGTCTGCTGGTTTTGTACTTGGACATTCATAGTGTCGGCGTCATACAGACATCTCAATACTTCGATATATTGCCAGTACACTTGGCATCGCTGCAGAGACTTAAGAACAGCCCAGGTTTCGATGGAGTTAAAAGCTTTCTCATAGTCCATAAAAGCGAGGCATAGAGGCTGGTTATATTCTGTTGTTTACTGTATTACTTGCCTCACTGTGTGGATTAGGAGGCTGATATACGTCAAGTCTTTTTTTTTGTGAGACAATTTAAGATAACCTCGAAAATAGCTTGTAGACGTGGCTCAGGAGCAAAATGGGTCTGTAATTCTTCAAAAGGGTTTTATCCCCTTTTTTAAAAAACAGAACCACCACTCTCCTGCTCCACGCCACTAGAGTTCTTCCAATGCTGATAACGGAATTGAAAAGGACCTGGAGCTCCGTAAGTATAGATCTACCTCCCGCTTTCAAGAGCTTAGAAGTTATGCACTATACAATGCATCTATAATTATTAACAATGATTTTATGCACTACACGTGGGTTGCAGCATCCGTCGATTAATGTTAAACTTATCATAACAAGGAACGTTTTCGACATCTTGAACGTGAACCATTGTTTGTTCCAATAACCATAACTGGCACGATCAGTGGCGCAGTTGTACTGCGTATGCGGTACGACTGCTGATCTTGGGGTCAATCCCCGGGTCGGGTAATAATTATATTTGGTTTTTCTATTACGAAATGCTCGGCGTCTGGAATTGTGACCGGTATGGCGATTGGCTCACATCATGGGATGGAAATCGGCGAAATGGGTGTACTGGTTACACCTCTGCATAACCCTTGTACAATCACAGGCTTGAGTGCGTATGTATGTACTACACTACACAGGGTGGATCGTACCATGCATCCGTCAGTTAAAGTTATTGTGACAAGCAATAGTTGACGCGATCTACACATTTTGACAATATCAAAATCATAACTTTAACGTTACCCGCTGCATCCACCTTAAATAAATGTTTTTATAAGGAATAAGTCGCTATATATAAATAAGATGAAAATTTGTTCAATTCGTTCAACAACATTCTGCAGTAAAACGAAATCTCGATTTAGTAGATAACTTTATTTTCTTTGCACTCATGGAATCATTTAGTATAATTGCATTTAATGTCGATCCTTATTTCTTAAATAAAAACATAAAAATATATAAAACATAGGATAACCACGCTTTCGAATTTCAATAAGTATCTATTATCATTGGTTTAATATAATAACATTTGGCTAAATACGGATCAGTAAACACATTCTTAAAGAAAGTATCTAAATTGCAAATCTTACTTGATAAAAACGTCTGCAAGTGGCTGGATCAGCAAAATTCCCATTACCTTGCGTGCCTTCGGGACAAACAAATTCTTCTCCCTCCTTATCTTTCTGTTGGTAGCTACCTGAAAATCG
Organism: Mimas tiliae; assembly: GCA_905332985.1. Classification (NCBI taxonomy): domain Eukaryota; kingdom Metazoa; phylum Arthropoda; class Insecta; order Lepidoptera; family Sphingidae; genus Mimas; species Mimas tiliae. The sequence goes on along the minus strand of HG995248.1, from coordinate 8,517,061 downwards.
AATAAACGATCAGCAAAATGAATAAATAAGTCACGCATTATCTGTGAGGGGAAATTTAATGTAAAACGGTCTTGTCCAACATAAATGTGTTAAAAAGTTGTTTCGAGAAAATGCGTAAGCTAAGAGAACGTGTTTCAATATATTATTATCGTCTTACTCACGTTTATACAAAATACATTTATACTATACTTGAACACATTAGCGAAATTAATAATTACCTCTTAATGCTATTAGTTACCATGTAATCATTTCTGTGAATTATGACTTATGCTTTTATTATAGATATAATAGTTATGACTACTATAAATGTAATTCCAAGTATTATCAATAGATTATATACTTTCACACACATTAACTATCAATTAGCATTCAGTGCCTATTATCTTTGTGAAAAGAGAAAGTGAATTATGTAACAACTTATACTTTATATTTGGTATAAAAAAACAATGTTACCGAGTTATTATTAGCATCTACGTATAAGGAAATCTTTGTTAAAAACTTAAAAGGTACCTTCCTTCATCTCAAAACAAAGTGTTTAAAATTTAAATTACAAAGCCGTCCAAATCTCGTCACGCATTCGAATGTTAGACATGAAGGTGACGTTAGAAGAATAGCAAATTTTTATAAAGACGTGTGTCCATGGTCGTTGAGTTGCATTGAGTATCAACCGAAAATACTGTCTTGATACGACTATAATTATTATCAGCGAATGAATCTAACGGATAATATTATAAAATTTTACTCAACATATTAAATTTGTAAAAAATATGTATATAATGCACAGACATAGGTTGTAAGGCAATATATCTCAACATGACTTACTCTGTCTACAAACATAACCAGCCTTTTATGTATGTACATAACTATGCTTGACTATTTGGCCTCGTGTATAAAAAGTCTAATCGATTGGCCGCTATTTACTTTTTATTTATTTTGATCGATACCAGTGCGAGCCAGTTCTTTAACCTGTCTGGCAAACATTAATTACTTTAAGCTATCGGCTACACGACCTAATTTAACTATATATTTCAAACTTGAAATTAGTATTTAAAAATACGCCCTGGACGAAGCGTGATAATTGGATCCAAAGTTTTAAAAGCCATTTTCACGTATATCCCAAAAGCTCAAAGATGAAATCACGCAGATAATATTTCAATTTATTATTCTGTCATGAACTGTTTATGCTTACGAACCCGATATTAGTAGAAATCTCCCAGTACGGCTTTGTTTGAAATATACCGAACTTATTATGTGTACCTACCTAGTTTATTAGATGTAAAAAAATCTTCGCAATAGCTTCAACATTTAAATCTAACAGTCATGAGTTGCATACATCATTACGATTGTCCATTGCGTGTCAATATCCTGAATCACAAACAACCGGTCACAGGCCTCAATGTCAAGTGAAATAATGGATGTGCCCAACGAATGTGTAATTAATTATACAACGTACACGTATCAAGTAGAAATTATCAAAGGTTTCTTAAACTATGCTTCAAATTTTAAACGCTGATATAAACTCGCGTTAACGCTTACACGCGAATCGTCTCTACGGAAAAAATGTTACACAATACATTTACACAAATTTAGAACCAAATACCACCAAATGCAAATAGCTTTCACCGTATCATTTTGCCGTAACAGTTACGTTAGCAAGTTAACAAATTGATCTGTGGATCGCTTGCATAAGATTACTAAGTAAATTATCTAAATCCATGTAGAGAGAAGCGCCAAATTCGACACAAGATTGCAGCGGCTTCACTTAAAAAATATATAAGTGTAGATAACTAACCATTGATTAAAAGCGCACAAATAAGGAATATTCGCAAGCCGGCCATTCTTGTGGTCCGCGCAACGTTCACACTGTGTGTCGACATGGTGCCTTTCACCGGCGCGCACATACTGCGCCTGCTAGGGTGCTGCGTGCTCTAGCGCCGCCGCCACCGCCACCCGCCACCAGCCGACCTCCGCTGACGGCTTTCTCCTCAGATCCCTGACACTCGTCACTCAACTAATGTACCTACTACCTAGTGCCTACTACCGCGTCTGTGTCGTTATTGACGACTTATGGCAATGTAATAATACCTATAACTAGCATATACGACCCATCTATGATAATTTTACTGCCCATATAATCGCTTGACTTTAAACACTATACATAAATGATGAATACATTAAATTCAGCCAGCTAATACCAAAAAAGATTTACTCCACATTCGAAAGACTTCTGAGCATAATCTACATTTTATTCTCAGTTGCCCAGCAGAAAAATTAAATAGTCTGCCCTCTAGAATCAGCGAAGTAAGAATTATAGCTCTTTCAAATATTGCCTCCCCTTGGTCCGAGGGCCTGAAAGGATCTATAAAAATTATATGGCTGTTTTTAGATCAAGCTATTTGGTCACATTAATTATTCTGTTCGCATTATTCTGCATTTTTGTTGTAAACAATAACATTACATATAATAGTATGTCGATCTGTATGTGTGTATAAACTTGTCACTCCTTCTGGTTTCCCAGAATACATCATAGTTTGCATGTTTTCTGGGGAGTACCAATATTTTAAAATAACCAGGGGAAAATCAGGCATTTTTATTACGCTACGTTTGAAAGTACCTAATATACATATTTTTTTCCAGTATATAATAATATGTCAGAGTAAGACTATTGTATTTGAACGTGCCATATTTTATTAGGTAAGTAAGTAAGTACCTAACATTTAATCAAAGGTGGTGAAACAGACGCTTAACATCCTATATCTCGGGGTGACGAGCGCAGTGCCGGGCCATGCAATACTTTGTAATTCAAAGTTCTGAGTAGTTTTGCAAATGTTTATGGGCAGGCTAGGCGTAGCGACTTACTTGTATTTTTTATAGCATAGGTCGGCAAACGAGCAAATAGGTTACTTGATGGTGAGTGATCTTTACCGCCCGTGTACGCCCATAATACCAGAAGAATCATAAGCGCGTTGTTGACTTGGGGGTCCGGATATCTCATTCACCATAAGAACCACAACAGCAAGCCGCTATTTTATTTGGTTGTCTGTGAGAGAGTGGTAACGATCTGGTCGAGCCGGGCCATTCATGCTGTAGACAAAACTGTTTACAGGGAGGCTCTATCCCTCACAAATTGTATAGTCATTCAGTTGTAGGTATATTTTTTTAATAACGTGTGTATTTTTACGGAATTATAAAGCCTTCATTACATTGAAACTGGTTTGCGTGTTTCCTGCATTCCAATTTTTAGTGAAATCACCTGTGGTTGATGCACACTGCTGATTACGAAAAACACTAATAGTTCTAGACCTACGCTTATTCTACAATCGTTTTCGATTATTTACTCGTTACTGTGTTGTTAATATACTTTGATAAACTAGTTATTCAATGTGTTTTCTTCGTGTTACCTTGAAGAATCATAAAGTAAGTAGTACGATTAGATAAAGTTATGTGTTTCGACGACCTTTTTTTAGATTTAATGCGGATTTATAATGAAATAACGTCCATTTCTCATCGAGCAATAAGTGTAAAATAAATACATAATGGAATGGTATAACTGTTCTATATTGGATCATCATCATTGCCTTTTGTATTTACCAAGGCACGTGAAGCTTGAACCACTTATTTTTTGCGGTTAACGATCAGTATCAACCCGAAGTCTGGAATTGTGCCCGGTACGGCGATAGGCTCGCCCCCTATCACATCATGGGACGGAGATACGCTCGGCAAAATGTGGGTATACTGGTTACCCTACCCCTTCGGGGATTAAAGGCGTGAGTGCGTATTTATGTAAAATATCATGAAAAAAACGCGCTAGTAGGTACATCTAATCGTAATTGAAATTAATAAATAATATTGTTTGTTCATTATTGGTCCCGTATGTACATATATAATATTTGTTTTCTTCTATGAACGCAAATATTTCTAAAATCGAACATTTTTTAAATAACAATATTTGGGGTGTAAGTGAGCCACCAACATCTTCACATACATCAACACTCAAGTGAGCTCTTTCTTATGTGTGGATTTCCGTACACATGATTGGTCCACTTTTGTTTAATGCCAAAATCGCACCAATCCTGTGTACAGAAATGACCACTATGCGTTCGTGAGGACTATGTGACAAGTTTATGAATACGGGGGTAAGGCACCAACTCAATTAGGTACGTTCCAACATCTCCGAGCTCTATTGCGCCTAACCTCCCCTACACATCGAGTGCCAACTACGTCAAACCTCAATTAAAACGTAAATGAAAGTCAGTGGTAAACGGATTATATTTCTCCATATTTTTTTAGTAGCTGCTATAAATAAAAAGTAAAATAGATTTTGAGTGTGTAAACAAAGTCCTTTTAAATTAACTTGATCCCATTTGCTTAACGTACTTACCTACTTTTAAGTTTCAGACGACTTTGAATACAATCAAAATTTTGCCATTATTCGTCCTTATACGCTAATGCGTAGAGGCAGAAGTATATAAAGCAGTGGTACCAACGCAGAAGGCCTCATACGAGATACCTACCACTTAGTAAGTATTATGATTTACAAAGGACTGCATAGCAGGGTACTTTATTCGGCACAATAGTCAACTGTCCTATGTTATTATAAAACATAAAAATCCGGCCTAGTGTGTGTCGGACCACGCACAGTGAAAGGTTCCGTATTCAGGGTAGCTGAATATTGTGTAACTGAAAACATCCCATATCCCAAAAACTATACAATCTAGTTTATTGAAAATTATCGTTGGAAGTACCTTAAATTTTATGTTAATACGGCCTTAAACTTTTTCAGAATTTTCCACAGTGTAATTTAAATATTAGATGGGAGGGGCACATACTTTTCACGACTTTGAACACGCATATTTCACAAACTAAGTACTCATATAAAAAAAGTCATTTTGTAATCTCTATATCATTTTATAACACCTGTCCAATGACACCAAAAATGCCTATGTGCAATGAAAAAAAAACTCTGTGTTAGTTGTATGGAGAGCCACCCTAAATTTTGTCTTATTTTACTTTACCTTTGTGTAACGGTTCTTATAATGCACCTATCATCTAAATTTCATCCATATAGCACTCATAGTTCCGAGTAAAATGGCTGAGCCATACGGACGGACAGACAGAAATGACGTAATTATATGGGTGCTGTTTTTGCTATTTGACTACGGAACCTTAAAAATTCCTAAGAAATATCTTTGTTTAGGGAAAACCCATAAAATGAAACAGAGTTATTTTCTTTTTCTTTTGTTTAACTCTGGCTTCGCATATCCATGCATATAGTCAATAACAAGTATTCACAAGAACGATGAAACATCGGTGTAGCCGATTTCAAAGTCTTGTTGGAATGTTGGTGTCCTTCTAGTACGATGCTTCATAGACGAATTTCTCCAAGCGGATCGAACGCCCAAGGTCGGTCAATACACTTGGTCAAAAATCACCTAAATTCACCAATTCTAATGATTTCATACAATGTTCATCGCAGTAAATGTTTATTGTACAAATCCACAGCACTTTTATACAATAAACACAACTAGCTTAGGCGTTAATTAAAATATAAAATCGACCGCACTCTCAGAATTCCCACCAAAACGCCATGAAACAGTCTTTTTTTTTTTAAAAGGTAGCAATTTAATATGAAAATATTTTGATAGGTATATCCTTAGAATAATAAAGCAGGTACCTATATCATTATTGGGAGACTGAGGCCCGTATTTGTATTTGTGGTGTCAAACAAAAACAGACCAATCACGTGTACAGAAATCGACACATTGCAAAGAACTCACTTGAGTATCGTTCTGTAAAGCCTTAATCTTTTTAAATGGTAGAGCCACGCTGTAGACAGTTTTATTTACAGCATGAATGGGCCGGCCCAACTAGATTGTTAACACCGTCTCACATAAAACCAACGTAAAATAGCAGCTTGTTGTTGCGTTTCGTAAAATTCAAAATGCAATCCCTAAAATGTTATACATTATTTAGACTCCGTCAAAACTCTACCGCCATCCCAGTGGCATCTAGTTTAGCTAGAGAACAACGGACAAGAAAACCCAGCTCAGCTCTTTTCAAAACTAGTTTACAATTATTATTATTTAGAACATAAAGGTTTTACAGTATTTAATTGGAATTAGAGCAGCTCAGTTTATATTAATAAGCAATTACAGAAATGATATTTACGTATTGGATTAGTATGCATGACCTCCAAAAGCACGAGTAAGATTGCGATGTATGATGAGTGAGATATCCGATGGCGCAAATCCCCTTTCCATTCCAAATCCCTTAATCATTCCTTTCCGTTCAGGCCTACAACACGTCCTTGGTTCTTCAGGCAATAGGGCGGTGGATATCACTAACCATCAGGTGACCCATAAACAAATATAATTAGTAGATCTCCCAAATAGGTATATCATCAAACATCCATCAAGTGGTTTGATATTTTCATATCTAATATTAAGTGTGGTAATCTAGCCGGGTAGGTAATCTACGTGTTTGAGTGAAACGGTTTGACCGTAGTGGTCGGTGTCCTTTAAGTAGATAATACTTTTTTCGTAACTGTACCTGCACGTCTGCTATTCGCAAAGGCTAATTTCCTAAAGGCGAAGATTTAAGAAAAAAATACAAATTGCCACTGATAAAATTATGGACGGTTTTTAATCACAGTGCGTGCACTCAATGGTTACGTCACTCTAATGGGTTTTGCGGTTAGTAACTACAAACGCCCGCGGCAGAAGACCGTAATGCGACTTAAGCCTAATACATTATAGGTAAGTACGTTAATCAAATTATTATAGTAGGTAGTTAGGTACCTAGCACCTACCAATACCATAACATGATATGTACCTAAGTACCTACCTACAACATAAGGTTCCCAGGCTTCCCACAAAGGTGATTAAAAAACAGATTTGTTTGGGCGGTCACCAATATTATCGCCATTATAATCATGTCACGATCTTAAATTATTATTAGGTACTTTTTGTTTGAAGCGCCCTATTTAATACCAAATCCACCGTCAAATCATGATGGGATGGCGAACCCTAGCGTAAAGCCGGAATAGCGCCAGGCAGAAAGATCGAGATCAAGCAATCATATACGAGATGGTGGCTTAGAAATCAGAAACATTAATCGCGGCGAACATACTCGAGGCGCTGCAAAACCATGCATAATAACATACTTATATTTCGGAGAATTATGTTAACAATACGAATTACATTTTAGGATAAAGTTATTTATCATTTTTATATTTGACAAGTTTGTACTATAACACGTTATACGATTCGCCTTCGCCCCTGAACACTGATTTAATATTTAAAAAAAAGAACAAATTACTGTAGCATTTCATATACATACTTACTAGTGCATACGAAAAAACGTACATAATAATTTTATTTTCGTATATCACATTCGAAAAAAATAGTTAAAAACACAATGTTTTAATTTTACATGAACTAAGTATCGGAACGTGTCAGCTACGTGTCATTCTTAAATTTGAAACGTCAGTTTGACGTTCATGTGTTAAGATTACAGTGTAGATGTTGATTTCAATATTTTCTAAAGATTTATATTGAAATATTGATTAATTAGTGAATATAATTTACGTTAATGAATGAGGGACTAATCGTGATCTAAAATGACAACCCTGCGCGAACGACAATTAAGTAAGTACTTAAATTTGTGACCTAACAAAACATCATCTTATTAAATAACAAAATTATGTTTATGTCGTTACAGATGCTTTAAAGCAGATGCTCAACTTGAACCAACCGCCAACAAAGAACACGGCCAACGAGCCTGTCTGGAAAGTGCTGATTTACGATAGAGTTGGCCAAGATATTATTTCTCCACTTGTGTCGATCAAAGAGCTTCGAGAGCTAGGAGTAACTCTACATGTGTAAGTATTAAAGTAGGTATTTAGAAATAACAAACAAATTTATAGAGCTTAACATTATCTGAATGACGTCAAAGAGTCTCATTTCATGGCAACAACAGTAACATGATATTAAGACGTTAAACAGCCAGAAAACTTAATACATTTCTATTACATACTTATAATAAATATTTCAGTCAGCTCCACTCAGATAGAGATCCAATTCCTGAAGTACCAGCAGTTTACTTCTGTGCACCTACTGAAGAGAACCTTGGCCGTATATGCCAAGATCTTGATAATGGAGTATACGACCAGTACCACCTCAACTTTATATCCCCCATCACAAGGCAAAAACTTGAGGACCTGGCTGCCTCAGCTATACAGTCAAACTCAGCTGTAAATATTCACAAAGTTTATGATCAATATCTGAACTTTATATGTCTGGAAGATGATCTTTTTATAATGAAGCACCAGCAGTCTGATTCTTTGTCTTACTATGGTAAGTACAAGCTGAAAACACAGTGTTATACTATACAGAACAATCTGTAAAGTACCTACCTTAAATAACTAGTAACTCTTGTATTGAAATGCACACAGTGCTATTTAACTTGTGAAACACACTAATCCTTTTTAATGACCTACAATGACATTGCTGTGTACACTAGTATGTACTTTCAATACAATTTACATATAAATAAATAAATACACCCAACAGTCACACACATAGTCCTGACCCCACACTAGGTTAACCTGTATAGTGGGTATCAGGAACTACGAAGGACTTTCGGTCCTACAACACCCAGACCTGAAACAAATATTTGGACCACACAAACATTTGTCTTGGTGCGGGAATCGAACCCACAACCTCTCATTTCACAGCCGGTTACTCACCCGCTGCACCATGGAGGCTGCATAGAACTATTATGACCTTTCTGCGTATAGGCTGTCATATATAGGAGTTTTGTCAATTTTTACTATGTAAACTGATATCCTAACACTGCACTAGATTTTGTAGTGCTTGGCATGTTGCACTGAATAATCCTGGTCTGTGGTACTAAAGCACTATATACAAGAGTTTATTTTGCACCAAAGTAACAATCAACTTTTCTTACACCTTACAACTCAAATGCTATCAGCAGGGAGCAGGGTAGGAGTTGTGGATAAATATCCATACTATTTATGACATGAAACATTATAACATAGGCATTTAATGATTTTGGAGTATAAGTGAGCCACCAAAATCTTAGTCCACAAGCTAACTTCACCCGCACCTGATCCACTCTGCTGATTAACAGATGAGGCAATGGTGAAACTTGGTTCCTGTTGTGGGTTGTAGGGGTCAGATGGTGGGTCATCCCATATAATACATTTAGCCAGGATAATGCCAGACAGAAAATAAAAAGTTTTTAATGATTTAATTTGATTTAAATGGAAACATTTTTTTCCAGCCATAAACAAAGGTGACACCAAAGACACGGAAATGGAAGCCATCATGGACAATATTGTTGAGAGCTTATTTTCTGTATTTGTTACATTAGGTATACATTTTTCTTCATATCTATTTAAAATATGTTTCTTGTAATGAACAAGAATTTAGGAGTATTTTATTTAAAAAAATATTACCATATCCATATTGATTTTTTGTAGGTAATGTACCAATAATAAGGAGCAGTAAAGGCAATGCTGCAGAAATGGTAGCGAAAAAGTTGGATAAAAAATTACGTGAAAACCTTTGGGATGCCAGGAATAATCTTTTTCATGGCAACACTGGACAAACTGCATCTTTCAGCTTCACCAGGCCCATGCTAATATTGTTGGATAGAAACATTGATATGGCCACACCATTGCATCACACTTGGACATACCAAGCTTTGGCACATGATGTGCTGGATCTGTCATTAAATAGGTTTGTCATAATATTTTTAATTTGTGAATAACTTTGTCCAAGTTCCTAGGCAGGTATATCTGGTTTATGAGTTGTTCTTAAGCAGCTTATGTTTTTTTTCCATTATGAGAATTACCGATTTGCTCAATAAATAATTACAAATAGCCACACACATAGTCCTGATCCCACACTAGGGTTACATGAACTGTAGGTAACACAAACTACAAGGACTTATAGTCCCATAGCACCAAGACCAAACACATTCATGATTCACACAAAAAATTGTCTTGCTGGTATCGAAACCGTGGCCTTACGTGTGTCATCGCCCACTGTACTACAGAGACTGCCAATATGTTGGTCATAATGAAATAATAAACTGATTAAAACAAATACAATTATTTAACTTGGCCAGCCTGAAGTTAATCTGGAGTGGCATCGCGGTTGTTGTTTTCAGACTAAATAGTGACGGGAGGCGTAGATATGCACTCACGCCTAAAATTATCGAAGCGGTAGTCAGAAGTGTAACCATTACACCCACATTTCGCCGATCATAAGCTCGGCTCGACGGATATAAATCCGTTCCATGATGTCATAGTGGGCGAATCTATCACATACGGAATACAATTCCAGACTCCTGGCTGATACTAAACATTTTGTGATAGAAATAGGTACCCAATATCACTTTTACCCGACTCGGGGATTGAACCCGAGACCTCAGCACAGCAATCGTACCACGTAGATACGTAAGGCGTAGAGGACGCGTGAAATGACCAACTCAAGGCCGGCGAAGTTATTTTACGCATATTGTCATACCTTTGTAGCTAACCTATTTACTTACATTTATTATACCTAATTCATATAACTTTTAAATTCCGCAGAGCAGTAGTTCCAGAAAATACTGGTGTGGTAGTGCCAGGTCAAAAGACCAAAACAAGAATATGTGACTTTGACTCCAAAGACCCACTTTGGTTGGAACACAAGGGCAGTCCATTTCCGACCGTGGCTGAAGCTATTCAAGAAGACCTTGATAAGTATAGGTAAGTAATTACATATTTTCATTAGATTTTGCATTTGCCTGCAGCTTCGCCTGCGTTGAAATTTCGGTTGAGTAGAATGTTATAAATTGTGTTATGGAGAGTAAGATCATCCAACTCGCAGGAGTGCATTGCTTGACACTTAGTCTTGTAAAAAGGACATCCATATCACCATTCCAGGAGTTCAGAAGCTGAAGTGAAAAAGTTAAAAAGCTCTATGGGCTTGGATGCAGAAAGTGACTTGGCTCTAAGCATGGTGAGCGACAACACACAGCGACTCACGAGCGCCGTGAACTCCTTGCCACAACTCATGGAGAAGAAACGGCTCATCGACATGCACACTACCATCGCCACCGGTAAGATTAACACAAAATGTGTAATCTTTTGCATGAATTGTACACTTATAAGCAATAGAAAATAGTACAAAAAAGAAGCTCTAATATGGAAATAGAAGCAAAATTTATTAAAAAATAAAACTGCAATTAATTTTAATTGAGGACACATCCCACTATGTGCGTTGTACGCCTGCACCGTAATGGCAATTGCGAATATTCACGTCACGTATCTGTGCAACCTTTTTTCGTCATTTGACAAATACCCTTTAAGCCAAATTTTAAATGGCTTATAAGTTATTTATTTAAGATCGGAATCACACAATTTTTAATAAATAACTACATTTTGTTGATCACATATTTTGGGTAACAAATTATAGATTATTATTAAAAAATAAATCGATTTGACCATCTACTTTATTGAAAATGTGTCTAATAACTGATATGACGTCACAATTTTATAAATTTCTAATATGACAATAACCCTACTTTTAATTTTTAACTAGTATGATTGTATGTAAACATTTTTTTATAAAAAGGGAGTATACCTATGCCATTCATAAAAGACTCAGGTCTAATATCCATATTTTATCAGATATTGGATGATTTCGTCACATTTCACCAAAGTTTTTGAAATAAAATACACCCAGTTATTTACCATTAATTAATTGATAGTAAATTTGGATAACAATACAACAGTTGGATTACACTACGTAAACGTAAAAAATATTTAATTCACACTAAAGGCTACATATTAAAATATGTGCATCATATTTTTTTTATAATTTATTCATGTTCATATAGGAATCATAGTTAATGTTCCAAAAGCGTCATACCACTTGGTTTTTAAATATAAAATATGTAATGTTATCTATGCCGACTTGCACGACGATTAAATCAAGATTTACTACTAAACTTATTTACATATTATTATGTAAAAGTTTCATACGAGTGGTAGAGCCACGCTGTAGACAATTTTGTCTACAGCATGAATGGGCCGGCTCGTCCGGGTCGTTACCACTGTCTCACAGAAAACTGGCGTAAAGTAGCAGCTTGCTGCTGCGTTTCGTACGGTGAGTGAGATATCCGGAGGCCCAAATCCCCCTTCCCTTCCCAATCCCTTATTATCCCTTTCCTTTAAGGTCGGCAACGCGCCCATAATTCTTTTGTATTGTGGGCGTACATGGGCGGTGGAGATCGCTTACCATCAGGTGACCCACTTGCTCGTTTGCCAGCCTATACTATAAAAAAAAAAATACGATTTGACGATTCTTAAACTGGTTTAGTGGTTCTATTTAGGATCGTCGTGCAAGTGGGTCTTTGTGTCGATATCTGAAAGACTAATAATTTTATTACGAACATAGTAGCCCATATTATTCATGACGCCTGTTTGAATCATATTTTTTCCATTAATATTATAAAACTTCTAACAATGTGTGCTATTGTGAATTTCATAAAAGTCCCTTATTTCAGCAATCTTAAACTCAATAAAATCTAGGCGATTGGATTCATTTTTCGAATTGGAAGAAAAAATAATGAGCAAAAGCAGCAGTGTGGAAAGTAAAGCTGTAATGGATCTCATCACCGATCCCACAGCGGGTACAGCTGAGGATAAAATGCGTTTGTTTATCATATATTATTTGTGCACGAACCAAATACCCGAGGATGAATATAAAAAGTTTGAAGCGGCGCTGTCGGCTGCAGAATGCGATGTTAAAGCCATGTCATATATGAGGCGATGGAAGTAAGTTGTATCATAATAATAATAAATACCTACCCAAGGACTTCAATGTACATATAAACAGCGCCACTAAGTTACGGTCAATTGACCGTAACTCAGTACTACCATCTCACTTGCTCTTAACTAGAACCCCGCTCTCCGCTCCCTTTCTGTAAACTATCAAACACCTGCGTTATGAGGCGCAATTTTACTTTTAAACAGCCCGTCTAGTAGTCTATACTAATATTATAAAGAGGAAATATTTGATTGTTTGTTTGTTTGCATTGAATAAGCTCCGAAACTACTGAACCGATTTGAAAAATTCTTTCACTGTTGGGAAGCTACACTATCCCCGGGTGACAGAGGCTACATAGCATGAATTTCTTTTTCTGGGATAAAAAATAAATACTTACTGTAAATCTAAATTAACGTAGGTAAACGATTTTTTTCCAGAGGCTTTACTAAAATGTCGAATCAATACGAGGGCGGCGGTACAAAAACAGTATCCATGTTTTCTAAACTCGTCTCTCAGGGCTCCTCATTTGTCATGGAAGGTGTTAAAAATTTAGTCGTAAAAAAACATGTGAGTATACGCCAGTAATTTTTTTAATTATTCTGAGTGAATTTTTGAGCTATTATACTTATACAGTGGTAGTAATAATAATTATACTAATGTATGTCTCACCATCATTATGTCTCGGGATTATAGAGTCCCGGACCTTAGGTTGGCGTGCGTGGCCAAAGCCAACACGTAGAAACCCGTTAGAAAAAAAATATCTAATATTGATGTGACACCACTCGACGGCTATCACTGTATACACTATAGCAGTGTACCCAAAGACAGTCCTCGGTTGAGGTAGGACTAATGTAGCGTTGGATATTTTTTTACTGGTTTATTGAGCTGAGATATTGGTAAATTGGGTAATAACACAAAATACTAAAACTTTTGCCTACAGCATGAATGAGATTTCTGGAGGTCCAACCTCCCTTCCTAATCCCTATTCCCTCTTGTTTACAGTCCCCAGCATATACATAATTCTTATGATATTATTGTATGTGTGTGCGTATTCTATATGTGTATTTACCATCAGGTAATGCACTTATCTGATGGCCTATGCTTTAATAAAATAGTGGATGGTCGTATCCAAAACTACGAAATAATGCTAAATGTTCAACGAGATTCTTCTTTTTATATAGCAGCGACCAGAATACGAATGAGTGGGTAACCTTACTAGAAATGATCTCCACCGACCATTACATGAGTTGGTGACCTTTAATGGTATGGAAGATTGGGAATGGAAGGAATGAATGGAATTTGAGCCTCCAGAAATCTCACTCACCGTATCTACGATCGTTATAGGAGATGCCATTTCACGTCGGTATACTGAGACAGTGGTGGTCATGCTGTAGAAAAAACTGTCTACAAGGTACCACTAACTACCACCTTGGTGATCAGTTGAATACCTAGTGGCTACCAGTAGTTAGTAAATATATTTGCGATGTGCGTTTTGTAGGGTTTACCTCTGATCCAAGTATTTCTCAACCCCTAACAAAAACAATAGTGTTATAAATTTAACACAGACTGGTCAAGTCTGTCAGTGTGTACGAATGGACCGATTTAAAAGCTGGTTTAATCGAGATGGGTCTTAGCTATGTTTCATGTGTATATGTTGAGTCATTTATTAGTTACATATAATTATACAGGGGTTTTATAAGTTTGACTCTTTTTTAACGGTTATATTAGTAAACGATTATTGTGTCCCCGGTTTGAAGTCTCTCGCAGGTTGTCAGGTTTGGTATATTGTTTTGTCGAGTTATAAATTAGTGTAGTCGAGATTCTGAAAGCGATAGTTCGCCTTTATAGATAACATTGCTGTTTTTATTTATTACAGCCTTAGTAGCGCTGTGGGCGAGTAGCAGTCTGTGAAACGTGAGGGCGCGGGTTCGATCCCCGCAACGAGACAAATATTTGTCTGATCCACAAATATTTGTTTTGGATCTGAGTGTTGTGAGACCGAAAGTCTCTCGTAGTTCCTGATACCCACGACACAAGACTCGTATCCTACTGTCAGGTCAAGGCTATATGTGTGGTGGGTGTTATTTATTTAATCTGGCTCGGCAAAATAGCTGTACTGGACCTGATGTTAAGTACAGTGCAGTTCAAATAATATAATGTCCACTGTCAAGAGATATTGCACCCCCTCGACGTTCAGCAGAAGTTACTCGATATACCTACATTGACTGATCTCTGAACGTGATATGTCTGAACGAGCTGATATGGCTGTTTTTTTTACTATGTGTACTACCTATGGTGGTCGCAATCCAGGTGAGTACAAAAATATCAGGTATCCCACCAGCATATATAGCAGTATTTAATGTGTATTTGGTGGATATAATTTAAACAATACTTAGGAGGTAGAGCCACGCCATTTTTGTCTACAGCGTGAATGGGCCGGCTCAACCGGGTTGTTACCACAGTCTCATAAAAAACTGACATCAATTAGCAGCCGTTGCGTATCGTACGGTGAATGAGATATCCGAAAGCCCAAATCCCTTAATCATCCTTTTCTTTTAAGGTCGGCACCGCGTCCATGATTCTTGAGGTATTTTGGATGTTCATGAGCAGTCACTTACCATCAGGTGACCCACATACTCTTTTGCCGGCCTCAGTTATAAAAAACATTGTCGTCAAAAAAAGTGTTTGTTAATCGTTGTATAGAAGTTGCCGGTGAGCCGCGCGGTGGAGAGCGCGCTGGCCGGCGGGTGGGGCGGCGGCGGCGAGGCCGGCGCCGAGCTCACGTGGCTGGACCCGCGCGCTGCACGCACGGACGCGGCGGCGCGCGCGCGAGCCTCCAGACACCCGCCACCCACCGACGCTGTAGTGTTCCTCGTTGGCGGCGGCAACTACATCGAGTACCACAACCTTATAGACTTTGCCAAGGTACACTCAACACCACAGACCACGGATATCATATGTACTCCCTTCGTGCCGCGATTCAGTTCAAAACTGACTAATTACTATACATATCGATATGTCATATCTACTATATTATCTGTAATCTGTGGTCACCACTCACAAGGGGCAGAGCCGGGGCAGTGCCGGCCCGACATTAGTTTTAAATCGGCGCGAGATCTTAATATGGCGCCATTTGTCATATAATATTTAGTGTGGTATAACGAAATACTGAACTCTGAAGACGGATGCGGAGAGTAACCAGTAAACATTTCGCCGAGTGTATCTCCGCCCCATAATGTGATAGGGGGCGAGCCTATCGCCGTACCTACCGGGCACAAATTCCAGACCTCTGCTGATACTATAGACGGGCTGTTTAGAAGTAAAATTGTGTTGCATACGCGGCCGGCGAGGCGCTAGTAACGTATAAGGCGAAGGAGCGAAAAAAGTTAGGAGTAAATGAGATGGTAGATAATATTGAGAGAGCTGTTGTTTTGTATTAGTTTGCATTCACAACAAATGCCATTTTCGAAGAAAGCCAAAAAATAATATAGTTACTTACCTGAATGGTTTATAAATCAAATGAATAATATATTATGAACGTAAATAATGACAATGTTTTATGGATCAAAATAAACAATTTCGTGTTAGTTGCATTCAACGTTTGCAGCTATTCAAATGACAACTGCCCTTGTCGCCCTCTCGCGGTCGACCAAATGAGTTAGGTTTAGTTGAAATTGGCCCTAACTTAGTGCGCAATTTCTTTGTACCGCACAGACGGTCTAGTAGCATACATTAAAGTATTTGTGATACTCAACATTTCGTAATAGAAAACCCTAATATCACTTTTACCTGACCCGGAGATCGAATCCGAGACCTCAGCGTCAGTCTCAGTTCTAACGCGTAGGTACATTACAACTGCGCCACCGAGGCATGCTAGAAAAATACTTTGAGAACAGGTTTGTGCAAGTTAGGTTAGGGTCGCCCCCACACAATAAATACCAAATCCGTCAAATCATGATGTGAAGGCGGACCCTGGCATTAGGCCGGGATAACAAAAGAATGGTGAACTTTGACTATTATTTTAACGCAGAAATCCTTCAAAATCATTTTAGGTGGATCCTTAATTCCAATAATAATTTAATTAATGAATAATAACACATTATTATGCAGATTCATATAACCAAAAGTTACACTACTAAAACATGTTTACCTTGAAAATAAAATGTATTGTATTAGTTACTAGTATACGAAAAAGACAGAAGGTTGTAGCAGAATGTTGTTACGTTCAAAAGATGTTACCTTGTCTCGGGCTCTTTATTTACAAATCAATTATACCCATAAAATGCAGCGATAACATAGTGGGAAGTGGAACGGATTGCCGAAATTCCTTTCCCCATTACCAGCTCAAGGGGAAAGCACCTCTTAATTTGAAGTAACAATGTAAAATCGCTCGCTTTGACATCACATCGTCAGGTAACCTGCATACCTAAGAGAATTCAGAATTAAGAAAGTATGTGAAGTTTACCAACCCTCATCAGGTCAGAATGGTGGACGAAAGGCCTAACCCCTCAACAGTAGAAGCCCATGCTAAGCAGTGGGACAGTCTACATGGCTGATATATTGTTCTTCCATCGTCATAATTGATTTCCTGATGATATTACATTATATTTTTATTTACAGCAACAGGCAACAAGCGGCACAATGAGAAAAATAATCTACGGCGCCACCACTCTTCCTAATGCTTCGCAGTTTCTAAAACAGTTGTCGCTTCTCGGAGAAGAAATTCAATAAACATTCCTACTATACTCAATGTTTGTATGTAATATAATGTATTACATATTATCATATATATCGGGTTGTTGATTCACCAATGAAACATGTGTCTCAACAAGTTGGCATTTTATTTACATTGACATTGAAAATATAGCTAACATCTAGTAATCTACTAAGTATAAATTTTGATTGTTTTAAACAAGAAGTATAAAATCTAAATCACAAGATTAGATAATTCAACAATATTAACCCACAATTATTGTTACATGAAATGTTCATGTAGTCGAAACAAAACAATTTCACAACCGAAAATATAAATACAGATCTTGTTCAGAGATATTTAAAAGGACAAACTTGTTGAATTGTCATCCCAGCCCTTATTCTATTGTGCTTAATTACTATAAAAAATAAAATGTGTATTTTCTTTTAAAAGATAGTCAATAGCCCTCGAAAAATAGCAAATTTGCGTTTTGGACTACTTTACACACTAAAAATACATTAATGTTAAAGAAATATGTTTGTAGATTTCAATGACAAGGAACTTGAATATTTTCCTCAGTACTGCATAAATCACCACTCTTATGGAAAGGATAGACTCCAAATATTTAGACAATCTAACAAACAAAAAATCTTATACATCATATACAACATTTATCACTGATCATGATATGGTTTTGGCACAGTGAAAACTCAACCGCCTGATAATACAAGCCGAGAAAACAAACTCGATAAACAGGCGCACACTACGATAATGCATTTTACAATGGCAAGGTCGTAACACTCGTGTATATTTCAATACAATTTATTTCTTTCATGTTTGTGCATAAAACAAAATTTGTTTAAAATCCTAAATTATTTTGATGTTCAATTTATAATATAATGTTATATAAGCATAAATTATTTTGTATTACACCTTTTAGTAGTATAAGCGACACCTTTAAAGTGTTATAATTGTGCGCAGTTCAGTAAAACAGGAACTGATTGTAGATAATATATAGTAATGAATATATAAATCCTTAAGTTATTACAATTCAAAAATAAATAAACGGAAAGTAACTATACATGGCAAATTTTATTTCAATTACATTGCGTTTCATGACAGTCATAAAGACAAAACTAACTACGGCCCAGTACGTTAAATACAATATTAATCTTTAGGCCGTATTCACAGATTAACACCCTGACTTAGATATCGACAATAAAAAAATGGTACCATTTAGAATTACTGTTATTCAATGTGCCAACAAAATATTAACATATTAATATCAAACAATGAATTTAATTGCACATCATTTCGTAATTATATTACTTTCGAATTTAATGACATTAAAGAGTTTATAATATGAACAATAGTTTCTGTGTTTAGCTTGTATCGAAACTATAGTGATAGTGTACAGCCTTGTCATTCAGTAAAATATATATCAACATGACCTTATAACCTTTCTTTATGTAGATAATAAGCAAACAGATTACAGAACATAATATGTTACTCAGCTTCTATCTTATATAGTGACAAAAGATATAATATTGATCTTAACATTACAACTACAGTAAATACTACATGGAGCATAGACAGAACTACTAAATTTACACAGATCATTAAGGCAGGCGATTTTTTATCAAACTTTAATACTTAAAATATTAAAGATTTAAGCAGTGCAACGCTTAACACGGAAGCAATATTTATTTAATAACATAGCTTTATAATAATTTAACAAATATTGTATAGATTTAACGCCCGTTTGAGGCATAAATGTTTAATGACATGGATTTATTGAGTACAAATAAAATATATTTAAAAATAAAATATCTAAACTAAATTAACTACAGAAAATAAAATTCGTAAATATATGAGCGAGAAACACGCCATCTAACAACTTTCGACCATAGTTTCCACAACCTATATCTTATAGAAAATTAAATATAGCATAATATGTCTCAAGAAATAAATGCAAATGTTTAACACCTCTAACAATTTGTGATAACAGAAATAAGATTTTTTTGTAATGTTACATCAAAACAATGAATAATAAAAAATTATGACATCTAATTTACACAGCAGCAATGAAGCATTTGTTTTTTGTTTTTATCACAGTGTAAAGATTTATAGCAGTCTATCGTGCCAGTTTGGACGGGGCCATGGTGCGGTGCAAGGCCAGGGATGCTATAAATCCGCAACGAAGTAACGAAGTTCGGAACACATATAGAATAAAGTAGGTATAGAATAGCCATTACAATAATAATATTTTTAATGTAAATTACTACTTAACACTAAGATGAATTTGTAAGTAAAAGCATATATAAAAATGATTGATTTTCCTATTCGTTGTTGTTTCCTAGAATATTTTTGTTACATTGATAAAATACGATACGAACACGTTACAATAACAAAAAAAACCTTTTATACATGCTTTTACAGACGGCTTTATTTTAGCTAAAGCATTTTATATTAGAAATTTTATCGTTGTGATGGATGTTCTACGTTACATCAGGTGTACGTTTTAGAACTTCGTATAGTTTTATAGCATAGGAGCCCGGATTCACCCCGCAACCAATCCGCTTTACGTGCTCTCCCCACCCTCGGGTGTATTCCGGAAAGGTTATCAGTCGTCAAAGCATTTATGACTTAAAAATCTTACATAAGTTAACAACTTCGTCACTTATAGTTGCCGCGACGGACAGTTGAACCATATTACAATTTTTCCTCAACATCAAACGCAATGACAGACTGAATTAATCTTTATTCTGTGGTATTATGGTGTATTTATTAAACTTGTTTACATCAGAGCACATTAAAGTTCAATCATTGCTTTACATAAGGCAGCCATCCATATTAGTTTTTGCAGATTTGCCCTAGTCCGAGAACTGTTTGTGGTGGAATTTTTCGATTTGTCTGAATTAATCCTTATTTATATATTATAGTATATTAATAATTATAGTAACTACCCTTTCAATGTAGAGACTTAAATCAGTATATTCTACCATGTGTACAATGTAATAAATTAATAATGTGCGCTGATGTTAACTAAGTTTCATAATACCTTGAAAATATATAATTAATATTTTCTTATTTAATATTAATCACTGTCATAAGGAAACAGATTTAAATAGAAATATGTTAGAAAATTTTAAAGTTTTTCACTCAATCGAAGGAATGGACGGAAACTTATCCATTATAATGTATACAAATAGCCAATAATAATTAGTCTTCAACATACCCTTGGAAAATAGAAAACACTTAAAATCATAATTTTTATTATGATTTTAGTTCTAAATTAAGTGGAATGTTGATTTTAAATTAATCGATGATGTGTGATGATGGAATTCTTGGTTATTTGTTTTGCAGATTTTATAATGTAAAATAGGCAAGAAGTAATTTATTCTGAAATATATGTACAAGAATATACATTTTATAGATTGAAGAAAAATTAAATCTTAGTTAGTATATTGTTTAAGTCCACTTTACAATGGAATGTAAGGAGTTTAAAAAAGATATATTTAATGCGCTTATTTGTTCCATGATATAAATCGTTCGGAATGTTTTAGTCTAGAAAAGGAATCAGTGATTGTAAAATATAACGATTTTCTTGTAATGGCAATAAAGTAGGAGTCTACGCGGTTTAGCGAAGAACAACAATATTTTTTATAAAAAAGAAGAGCAAACGAGCATGCAAGTAAGAGATTACTGCCGAACATAATTACCCAAAAGAAAAGCAGGTTGGGGTGGATGGTTTGTTGGACCTCCGCGCCAATTTCTCGCTCGTAATCTACAATTTTGCCGAACATTTATGTTGTATTGATAGACATCCATGCAGCGCCTATTTCACGGTCGTATTGATATTGCATCAGCCCGTCAGAGCCTGTGACGGGACGCTGAGGGGAGGAGGGTGAAGGGCTTTTTCTGTTTGTTTGTTAAGAAAGTACCTACGTGCGTCGCATCACGCATGTCACTATTACAGATACTTAGGTATAACTGTAGATTTAGAATATCCTCGGAGCTATCGTTCAGGAATGCATTGTGAATATTTAATAAGAGCCGTGAATATATCCAATTATGCAAATCCATGCGCCCGATAATAATTCATGAATTATTATTAGCGATTATATTTATAGACTTCCGCAATTTTTTATTTTACGATTTTCATACTTGAAGTCGTATCCGTCGCAACCAACCAACCTTCATCCGAATTGAAATCGCTAAATGCATAATATGGAAGTAACTTCAAAGGTAGAAGAGGCTAAGGCTAAACTAAATGTACGTCATGCATTAGGCTAGTTTCCCCGCATCATATATAAAAGAAATTAACATAGGGACAATGAAGACCACTAACCATTCACATTTTTTTTTCTATTCAACTCATATTACGTACTGTAATGAAGTAAAGGCTAATAAAAACGATAGTTAGATTATAAGGAGTGGTTTACCTATCCTATAAGGTTAACAATTTGAGACAGGTGTCATCCTATCGTAACAGTCTCAGTCTTGCACAGAATGCAGACACCATATAGACAACTGTATCATAAATTCACGCCAAAAGAATATAAAAATATAAAAAAATAAGGGACACCCAAAAATAAAAATTTAAGCGATTAATTTATATCTACTTGGTGTACAATGTAAGAGAGATAGGTGTGTTTAAAATTCGTTAAAATGCACATAGAGAACTATTTAAACATTGGATTCAACAATGCAATATAGGTAGGTATGTTAATACCAATTACTACATAATAAGATATTGAACGTTATAGAGGATAAATAGGACTTAGCTTTAAAATCACGAAACTTACTCTAGGTATAACATAGAGGTGATTACCCAACAAATTTAACAACTACATTAAAAGGATTAAATATGTTATTATTTCATTATAAACGCAATTAGATAGGTATATATAGGTATTACATGCCCATTGTAATGGCTAGAGAACTTCAAATTCAGATCTCTGGTTACTATGTCAACTGTAGGCAAAGTTCATTGTAGCAATGCCTTAATTTGTGTGTTTATATAATTCATTAATATCTTATTTATCAAAACACTATCAAGTTGTAAATATTCTCATTCTATCAATTTGTATCATCATTCTAAAGAAGTTTGCAGCAGACTTATCATTAATAAGTGATATAATCACAGTATCTAAGTATGTAATTTATTAATTATTAGTCAGTAACTTCAAAGACAACTTACTTAATCTATCTAATTATTTTGATTTGTGTACTAAAAATGTTAGAAGTTGATTTTAATAGCATATTTTCAAAGGTAGAGTTATGGCGAAAGAGTTAATAATAATACGAGTATATAAATAATGGATTCCCCAATCAGGCAGTAACACCCCCACTATCGCAATATCGATATACTTCATGCCCACTTTGGAATCGAATATTTAAAAACGCATCGGTTTTTTTTAAGTATTATTCAAAAAACAGTTAAGGAATCTCAAATGTTTTTTGAAATATCTTTTAATTAATGGTTCATATATAACTTTTTTCATCCACACTACGTATTTGTTTTTATTTTTAATGCATAAGTGCATTAAAAATAGGGTGCACTAAAACTAATATAAAACTGCATTATAAGCCGAAGCCCATCCCTGTCTTGATTAGTTTTTTAAACAAATGTCTGACGGTAAATTATTCTCGTAACCTTGAGATATCTGACACAGGAGTTAAATTAATACTCGTATTATTAGTTTTCTTATGGTTATGGTTAAGCAGTTATCAATAGTTTAGATAAATATGATTGTCATGTAGATAATAGAGATAAGTGGCAAATTGTCATTCAGACCATAAGCACGAGATTCCAAATACAGTGCAGGTAAAATGTATTGATAATCAACTACAAAATGTTTTAAATCTATAGTAAAATTAAAGTATGAATTTCCTCTTGATGCAAGCATGGTGATAATATGACTAGACATGATGTCTTATTAACATTTCGTTGATTTTTCAAACTACATAGTTAATTTGCTTACTGCATATTTCTATAAGCACTGCTCCAAGTACATAACAGTTTCAACCACTGATACATAGTGATTTGTGCCTATATTTAGCAATGAGACAAATCATAGTTGTGAGTCTCTGTAACTGTTGTGACAATGAATTTCAATTAAAGTGACACACGTACCAATTTAACAAGTGTTGCACGTATGGTGCTCAGTACCAATCACATTAAGACTATACGAGCTCATTCCAAAGCATGTTAAATATTATCTTTAAGTACCTTGTTAAGCAAGTTTAACGATGGCAATATGAAGGTGGGCAAGTTGTAGAACACAGCTACTGTTTGGGCTGAGTCTGGTTGGCGCTGCGACTTGAACTGCTGCTGTTTAATATCATCTTCTGCATTTGACGAATGACAGTGGTGGCATGGTATGCTTGTTTCCAACGGGACTTCGCAAAGTTCTTCTTAAGCTGTTCAGATACAGTACCATGTATGTTCTTATTACTGGCAGCGTTACCAGAAATCCATGGGTGTGCTAAGGCTTGTCTGTAAATAGAATAATACATTTGATTATAAGAAACCTAGGACTACGGCCTAACCCCTCTCATTCAGTAGACGAGGCCCGTGCTCAGCATTGGGACGTGTGTAATACAGGGCTGGTATTATATATTTTTATTTATTATTTCATAATATTTAAACAAAATAAATGAGACTATTTTCAATGCAGTGGTAAGATTTCCGATGATCAGGGTATTGAATCGAAGAAAGGGCATCACGTTTAAAAACACTCCTTTGGGTGATATATAAATGGGAAATATTTTATTTTATAGGTAATATCTTAAGTACAGTAGAATTCAGATATAACGACTTCGCTTATAACGACTAACCGGTTTTAGCGACGATAATGTTTACTCAAGTTAGGTTTGATAATTAGTTACTGAGAAAATATTACCGTTTAGTGCGACTCCGGTTTAAGCGACCAACTGCTCATAGTGACCATTTTTTATAATAATACGTCCGGTTAAAACGACGCGCAATGTTTTGTTTACACAACCTACGCACCAATACCTCGGCGCCCCAATTCACCGCGCCCCGCGCGCTTCACATCTCGTTATTGCTAGCAAAGGAGTTTGGCGTATCTCATTCTACAATATTCACAATAAACAAAGAATAAAGATAAGATCGAGCCGCTGTTTATGTTTTGAAATGCAAACGCGTAAGGACTTCTACTCATGAGCAGGTGGATAAGGCATTTTTACAGTGGTTCAAGCTTCAGCGCGACCGAAAATAAAGCATACGAGTATGTGATTCTTATAAAATGTTTTATTTACCTAAAATACCTTTCGCATGTATAATATGTATTCGTAAATTAGGTATGTACTTTAGAAACAATCCCGCCGTTTTGTGCGTCATCCGGTTAATACGACATAGTATCGCCGGTCCCTTGAAGGTCGTTATATCCGAATTCTACTGTACATTTAAATAACATAAGATGTTACTCTTAGTCTGGCAGAAAATAAGTCTCACTGTGAGATTTGTTCAGAAATGTGAATAACTCAGGACTTATCGTGTTCAGAATAAGCACTATAGGGGTTGTTACAAATGTGGAAGAAAGAGAGCAGGCCGATAGAGGACTTCAACACCTATTGATTAAACCCCATGTATGGTGCCAACAAAAGCGAGGTTCAAAAGTTATTTGGATTATTACAAAGGATTTTTGTGCAATTTTGATGAATATCAACTTTAGAAATACACTTCAAGTCTTTTGATTTCAACATATTTTCTCTTTTAATAGGTAACGTAATTTATGATCAGATAAAGGTTTAGTAACCACTTTCCGCTTAATCCCAATGGGTCACACTATCTTGTTGGGGAAAATAGTGGAAAATATCCAATGAGTAACAGTGTGACCAATTGAAAATAAATAAATTATATTCCCAACAAATCACATTACTCAACTGCACTGACAAGTTGACACT
Organism: Mimas tiliae; assembly: GCA_905332985.1. NCBI lineage: Eukaryota > Metazoa > Arthropoda > Insecta > Lepidoptera > Sphingidae > Mimas > Mimas tiliae. The sequence continues at coordinate 8,491,591 of HG995248.1, read as the reverse complement.
ACTTCTTCGCAGGCAGTATAACACCATTTTCTATACATTTTATATTATTAGTTATATACATGTAGTGATAGCTCAATGGAGAGTGGTATGGACCGCCAAGACGAAAATCGCAGGTTCGAAAGCATGCGGCTCCGACTTTTATAAGTTACATGTATATGCATTGTGAATTATTGCTTGCTTCAACGGTGAAGGAAACATCGTGAGGAAACTTGCATACCCGAGAGGCCCCATAAGATTATCGAAGGTATCACCGAATCGGTATCAGGAAAATACATATATCAACCCACATTACGCCAGCATGGTGGACTTAGGTTTAAGCCCTCTCATTCATACAGGATGCCCATGCCAAGTAGGGGAGCATAATATTATATGTATTATAGTACAGGACCGGTTTATTATTCATTATTAAAGTTGTATAATTCTGTATTGTATAAAGTCCTGACTAACTCACTCACTTACTCATCAACACCCAGCCCAATCCCTTGGACCTAGAAAGCTAAAATTTTGCATAAAGGTTATTTATTTATATGTTTATACAGACATATGTATTTCTAAATTCAACACCTAAAGACGTAAAATGGGAGTTCAGAGTTTGTATGGAGAAACAATAGAATTAGACCTTTCGACTTGAAACTACATACTCCTAAAAACAAATAAGTAAAGAAGTGTTTCGTGATTTTCTGAAATTCAACACCTTAAGGCTACCCTTTCCCAACACTTTTAAAGATGGACCCCTACATGCCTACCATGATGCAGGAACCCATTATAAAAAAAAAACATTTCAAAATAAACTTGTTCTTTTAACCAAAACAAAATCGTATACACCATGTTACAAAAAGGTGTATGTGTCAGCAATCTATAGTGTATAAGTATTTCATCCCTATAGTACCAGATCTGTACATCACATCACAGGACATAATAACATCTTGATATCGACTTTAGACAACACAGAATGATAAAAGTGATACTTCAGACCTCCTTTCACATCAATTTTGTATTATTGAAAAACACTTGTCAAATGTCAACATTTATTTGATGTAGTCAGTTTAGTAATTATTGAGTTTTTATGGACACTGGCGAAATCACCGATCTACGGTGGAGCCAAACACAATTAAAAGAAGAAGAAGAAGAAGTATGATTAAGAGTTCAAAATATGTTGTATTTGACTAAAAACATGTATGATGAATTGGTGTTTTGTGTTGCTAATAGCTAATAATAGGCTCCTCGGTATATAGATGGAAGGAATAAGTTCATAGATGGAAGACCCAAGAATGAAGTCTTTAAAGTGCTTGCTTCTAGAAGATAGTATATAGTATTCAGCACACAGACTCTTTCAGGTGTTAATTTGTGTTTAAATTACAGGTTCGTACGTATCTCCGTAGAATTACGTACACATTGTTCAAGTTTATTAAAAAGTGAGTGTTCAAAATAATTAATAGTGATGTGATCAATCTTAATAAACGAGTGACTAAAATTAACGAGACATTTTAGGATGTCTCGGTTTTGATAAGAGCCGGTACATAAGTACTTACTGTTAGGTATATGTAATGACCCTAAAATATGACCACACATATGACCACAAGCTGTGTGCTGTTGGGACTAGTCTCGAAACTGCAACTTTTGACACGGCAGTCTGTACCACTCCCCATTGAGCTATCATGCTTCAGTGCAGTGCTATGTGAGTGCAGTGTGCCACACAATGTGGCTTACTTTTCACTGCATGTTTCCATCAAACACTTGATACATAACATTTAATAATTTTCTTTTTTTACATTCACACAAGCTGAGCCACAAGTAAAATCTATTTGAATATAAAATCTATGGCAAGAAGGTCATTTGAATGATTTTATGGGCCATTAGCTTAATTTAAAATCATATAAACTATATATAATTCAACATAGATAAAATTATCTTAATTAAAAACAATATTCTAATAGAAAAATTTCTAGTTTCGAGGTGTTGATTAAAACAGGATTAACATCTTCACAAATATTATAGATGTGAAATGTTGAATGTTTGACTGTTTATGAGCTTGTGGATGTTTGTTACAGTTTGGGATAAAATTTGGTACTCAGGAGGACCAAGACCCAGAATAGGACACAGAAAACTTTTTGTTCTCAACAGTGAAGATTTCCTCTCAGAGGGCTACTGAAATATTAGGCTGATAGAAGAGTGGGATAGGCACCCAAACTGGGATTCAGGTATAATATTTACACTAATGTGAGCTGATCACATGTCTTACAGATGTCCCTAATACAAACACCATACAATGTTCCTGTGAGCTATAATACAATAAAGATGTTCATGGAGGTGGAGATATGGGCACAAGCTTATGAATGTAATTATACTTACTTGCAGGTATATCTTTTTTCAACATCCACACACATCAGATGCCGAATAAAATCCTTTGCAGAGTCACTAATGTCATCCCAGTATGGAGAATCAAATTCAAAATCTCCCTTCAAGATTTGGGCAAATAAATTTGCATCATTCTCATCATAAAACGGTGGGTATCCACACAATAAGATGTATGAAATTACTCCTATACTCCATACATCCACAGCCTTGCCATATGGTTTCTGTGCTAACACTTCAGGTGCCACATAACCTGGTGTCCCACAAGCAGTCGCCATAATACCAGAATCTTCAATTTTCGACAGACCAAAATCACTGATCATAATTTTACTATCCTCATCAGCACTATAATAGAGGAGGTTCTCAGGTTTCAGATCTCTATGTACAACTCCTTGCGAATGCATGTAATCCACAGCTTCCAACACTTGTCGTATTAAGTTGGACGCATCTTTCTCCGTATACGAACCTTTCTCCACAATTCTGTCAAATAACTCGCCACCCGTGACCAGTTCCATGACCAGATACACTTTATTTTTATCTTCATATGTTTCTAACAGCTGGACAATGTTCGGGTGTGAAAACATTTTCTTCTCGCCACCCTCGCACTTTGCTTGCTCGCTGAATCGCTTCAGTACTCTAATTTCATTTTCTAGCGAATCTTCTTTGCCTTTTAGGGCTTTCTTGTCGATTATTTTGCACGCATACAACTGTCCGTTATCTTTACTCTCTATCAGACGCACCTCCGAAAAAGCTCCAGTTCCCAACAGATCTTTTACAGTATATTTATCCTCGATGGATGGCTGTTTTTCAGACTCTTTGCCATCTTTTTTGGATTTTCTCCCAAAATCCTTTTTCCCAAATAAAGGCATTTTCACGCCTCGATAGCAATTATTTTTTGACTACACTAATTTTATCATAAAATTTTACGTCCACATTAATTAAACACAAAGAGACTGGTGAATAAAGAGAACATTGAACATTAATCTCGTAACTCGTTCGAAATGCTCGACTGCCTCGGCTGGCTTCACGAATGCTGCGTTGCGCAGGACGCCCTGCAAGGTCAGGCGTTTGTCAAAAATTCGACACGTTTCATTTTAGCGACGTATTTTAGTATTGCGAATGCTCTGTCATTATCTAGCTAAATTGAGCAATTAAGAAAATGCATTAGATTTAAATTAATTACAAAATACACGTTATTTCACTTTGGGAAAAGTTATTTAGTAATAAAAAAGCGCAACCAATTCAAACTTTTGTCAAGCGTCAAGCCCACAGACTACTTAGAGATACTCACGGCTGTTAATCTACGTACAACGAAACGCTCGACATAGCGCCATATTGTTTTAATGTTGTATGACATTTAGGGTTTTAATTCTTGGCCGTGATTGGCTGACGTGTAAGCGAATGCCGGACGGATTTATTTGACAGTTGATTGACAAATGACATTGACCGGCGTTTTTGGACATTAGAGAACACTATTAAACTTTCGAAGCTTTTTGTTTGTCAAAAACATTTCGAAAAGAAGTTCATTACCTGCAAATCATGTCTCATAGGCAAAGCATATCCTTCTTTGTTTACTGAAGAAGAGATTTCTAGTGGAATACTATCTCAGGATTACGCTGGTAAGTCTATTATTCTATTTTCTGTGTATAGTTTGGCCAGTAGAATATTGCTGCACTATGCCGTATACTAATATGAGTTATGGTAGGTTCCGCCTTCCCATTATGATTTGACGGTGTATTTGGTATTCTGTGGGGTGATTTGGTGTCCCACAATCCGCAACGGGAACCACATTTCACCATTGCCTCGGCTGTTAATCAGCAGAGTGTACCACAAAAAGATGAGGTTGGTTTTGAATATAAGATGTTGATGGCCCACTTACACTAACATACATGTTATTACTTTTAATAAAAACAATTCACTGTTTTTGGAATAGTGACATCCTAATGCAGTTATTTTTACTTTCTTATTATAGCTTTGCCTTGCCAAAGTATTTTTAACCCATCAAGTGATGCAAAACTCTCAATTGTAACATAATGACACTTGAGATTACAATAGATTTCTTAGATACTAAAGTATTGTTATTTTTTTATCAATTTCAGAAAATATGGATCCTAATACTGATCATAGCTACTCACGTAAAAGACACATTGACCACACATATTGTGTCAAACTGGAACCATTGACAGGTTGGTAAATATAATATTTTTAATGTCTACCTTTTGTATATACACAAATTGCAATAATAATTTAATATAAGATCACGCCTGTATCTCTGAAAGAGTATGCAGAGATGCAACTAGTACACCCACAGTTTGCTGACCTTACTTCTCTGTCTCATGATCCTATTCCTACTCCTATTTCAACCCTGGACAACTCATGTATGTTTTTTTCAAATTGAAAACTCAAACACAAATTGTAATTTTCCCGGCCTAAGAATGCTTCTACTAGACCAATAGTTGATAATTGATGAGGCGATCAAACATTGTGCTTCTAAATGTTCGTAAAACACATCCCTAATAAAAAAATAATATAAACAAGTTATTGGTGTATTTTTCAGAAATTATTGCTTCTGGCTCAAGTGACTTCCAGAATTTACCAGGAAATCCATTAAGCAGTCTGGATTTAGGTAATAAAGTGTTACCTTTTTATTTCTTATTTATCTTGTGACATATTATTTGTTTATTTAATATCTTTCCGAACAAGAACTTTACAATAATTTTTACTTTTCTAGCAAACTGTTAATTACGTCTGGACAATTAGATGTCAAGCGCCGGTCACATTTTACAGGTTAGTGAATCTGTATTATCTTAGATTATCTCTTGCCGATGTGGCTTTACTCAAATCCTAGGCAACTACTTAATGTACCCAAAGAAAGGGTATTGTTTTGTATGTATATTACAGAACATGGGCTATCAGTGTGTGTGTTTGAATAATAAACATCCATACATCCTCACAAAATTTATAATATTATACATAGGATTTAATATGTGGAAAAGCAGTAGATGCTATGATGTGAATTTGGTGCACTAGAGGTATGATGTGCTGGGCAATTTCTCAGTTACCTTTATTAGTTACTCAGGAATACAATCAACATTAAATTATATATAACTTTATTTAAGCAATATATACTAGACTTTCACATCATTTATGATGGAATTAACTAATCAGCTTTGAGTTGGGACTAACTACTTCATTATTTTCTAGGTTTGGATAAACCCCGAAGTGTGAAAGCTTCCAGGAAGCGGTTAATTAAGAAAGTGGCAGATTTGACACCAACATGCCCATTAATCTACAATGAATATACAAAGGCAAAACAACAAACTGACTTACCGTAGAGCCAAAAAAGCTCTAAAGTTCAGCAAGGAAAATGCGATGCAAAAAAAGGCTTTTGAAAATTATAAAAATAAATTAAATAATAAATCTTTTAATAAATAATGTGTACTTTATTTAATTTTCCTCTACTTAATTAAATGAGATAAAACAGTAAATTATACTGGTGTATAAGCCTAGCGTTTTGAGCTGTACGTTACTAGTTCCTTTGCCATTTGCATTTAATAAGCCATAGAGTAAGCATATTTTATGTAGTCTGTGGATTATGTATTCGACAGAAAAAAAAGAAACGTCAAATGACACTAAAACTCACTAATGAATTTTTTGTTCTACAGTTGGCAGTCTGATACGTAGTATCTCTAAGTAGTCTGTGGAGATACTACGTATGTCAAGCCGTCAAACAACAGAGCAAGACAACTATATTTATTTTTAAACCTTTGCATTGTTTGAAGTTGTGTGAAAAGGAGCGCCTGACGGCCTGACTGCGACCAAAGTACTGCGACAACGAACTGAGTCATTATTAATTTAGTTCAGTTTGCCAGTTCTACTGACAATATTAATTGAATAAAAATTGCAATGCAAACAAGCGAAATACCACTCTCTCACGATTTCTCAAAAACATTAGTAAAGCCAGATTTGTTCAGATGATAGTTTGTATAATTGAAATTTTCATTTTCGGGGGGTTTTAAAATTGTACGAAACTTTTTTATGGAACGGAATACGACTGTGAAATTGAGCACAAAGATTGTTTATTAAAAATAATGAGACACGTGTTTCACATTTTTTGTGCTAGTATGTAGGTACATATAAAAGTGATCACCACCCACAATAACAGAAAATCATGGATGCGTTGCCAGTGCCGACCTGAGGCTAATTTTAGGATGGGACGAGTTAAAAATTTTACATGGATTTGTTGATTAAACCTGAACTAAGAGAATAGTGATGCGCAGGCGGGGTCGCTCCTTTACCCTGGATACAGGCTGCGTCTGGAACATAAAGCCTCTAACGTAGTTAATGATAGGATCTGGCGATCGCTCATCGCGTTCTCTGCCTACGATCTACGTGATCTTCAATCTCTCCACAATACTTACACATAGCCACAGCTATTCGTGCCGATCCGAATCCTTCTATTTGTGAATAGAAGGCCGATCTTTCTATTTGTGAATTACTTAAATCAAATAACAAAAAAAACAAAGTTGTAGGTACTTTTAGTGCTTATTTCTGCCCGGGTGGCGTTATCCAACGCATATTATGGCGCCACAGATTAACATAGGGCGCTAATGGGCGCTAAGTTTGCAGTCGTGCGTCAGCCGTCAGCCCCCGTCAGTCGTCAGTCGTCTTAGATGGGGTTGCTGTTATACTCCCTCTACGAGGTTGCTATAGCATTTTTTACATTTTTTATTACAACATTTTTCAGAATGAGATACAAAAATATAGTATTTTATTGAAATAAAACTACTTTATACGGATTTTATCGCGGTTTAATTTTATTTTATTCCCGACGTTTCAAAAGCTTTTCAGCCTTCGTGGTCACGGGAGAGACTGAGGTGTAGGTCGTCTCGAAAAGTTAATGTTACATTAGCTACGAAGTATAAAGTAGTTTTATTTCAATGTGTAATATTCGCGTAAACATAAGAAATCACTATATAGTATTTTATGCTAAGATTTGTGGAAAATATAAAAAAGCAAAGGTCTATTTGTCATTGACTTTGATTACTGATGTGATTTTGCTTATGTATACAATAATAAATTAGATTCTGCGATTGAAATAGTATAGCATCGATAACGCACCAACCTAATATACAGTTTTTGTATCCAATGTAATAATCTGGCACCATAAAAATGTACTAGAAACATTTATCAATTTATCGCTGGAGAGATCGTGGACATGCGTTATGCGTAAGTCTTCCACCAACAGCTGGCTCTGGCCGCGATAAATGCTTCTAGTACATTCTCTATGGGATCGCTAAGATATTTTCGGCTGTTGCAGTATTTTTCAGATTTAGGTACAAAAAATCAGAAATTATATATTAGTTATTGTAGACTTTTTATGAAAAAAATAATAAAGACATAGGTATATTTGTTATTTATTTATGTATGCAAGATTCCTCGATAAAAAAACATAGCATTGAAAACACACCAACCTATTATTCAGTCTTTGTATCCAATTAACACCTGGCAACACTATTCGGTAGATCGCTGTGTAGATCACTGGTGTAGATCGCGGTAGTGGGTAAGATCGCATGCGATCCCATGCAAAATGTAGGTATTAGAAAAATTTATCGCGGCCGCAGATCGCAGCTGTTGGTGGGAGGTTCTAATTAAAGCCAGTAAAAAAACATCTGACGCTCGAAATCAGCTGTGGCCTGTGGCCTGTGCAGCGCGGCACGGCGCATGGCGCGATATGCCTACTGAGTATTGAAGCGCAATAATGCGCTCGGGTCATTGATGGTACGGTAGGGATATATACTGCGGGACTACGTTACAAAAATGGCAATTAAATAACAAAGGAATAGTGTATTCCGTATATTTTAAGGTAGTGTTAAAATATACGGAAGTTGTTACAGGTTCAGCTTTGGAAGCGGTCTCCTTACACCCGGTATAATGTACTAGCTTTTCCTCGCGGCGCCCCCACGTAAGTCTTTTTCCGGGATAGGTAATGGTGAAACACGTGTCTCATTATTTTGTTGCAATATTTGTACTTAATTTCACAACCGTATTCCGTAAAAAGTTTCAAAGTTCATTTCCCCCCAACACAAACTTCGTGTTTCTGTCGATGAATGAGTGGTATTTAGATTTATGTAAAGTCTAACAAATAATATTTAATATGAAACAGCGGTTTATGTTTATGATCCCCGTCCCATGATGTGATAGGGGGCGAGCCTATACCCATACCGGGCACAAATTCCAGACTCCGAGCTGATACTGAGCTTTTTCTGGTTACACCTCTGCCTACCCCTTCGGGGATTACAGGTGTGAGTGCGTATGTATATATGTTATTGAGATTTGTAAAGGAATTTACTTACATAATTACATTCCAGATTCATTCACGTTTAAATTATTATGAATCAAATAATAAGTAGGTAGTACTTATCTATCAATATTTCGCAACCGCAATCTGCAACACGGTTCATAATCTATTCTCTTTTTGATTTGTGTTTTTCAACCGCAACCCTCGTCTACAATTTCCTTTGTCTATGATTCCACCCCCTGACGTCACTGTGAAAATCGACCAATCCTATTGGACGCAGTGTTCGATGGCCCGCATAAGCCGTTCCACTGCCGCGCACCGTTTCGTACCTTATCTTCTAAATGTTTTCGTTGTCCGACAATATGTGTGGTTCAGAAATGGTTCCAGCTGTGATTAAAATTGTTTAACATGAATAGTGTTATCTCATCATTGCTGTAAAAGATATTATTTTCATTTTATTTTTATCTCAAGTGCGTTAAGTTTCTAAAATTACGTTAGGGGGTGGTGCCGTGATGCCAGTTCGTAAGCAAGGTATTTCACTTACTATTCCAATAACACTATGGATATTTTTTTATTAACAGTATGTAGCAGCTACCTATATAGTTTCGATTATATTTTTTTATCGGTATAGTTTGCACAATGCATAGGGGATGAATGGCGTTTACAAAAATGTACCCTTCTGTTGACTGGTATCGATAGTAGAGGGTTGCTAGGCGTCCAATGTGCATGCTTCATATTAAACTCGCTCTGCGTCTCACTTATATTATTTTCAATGATTAAGTATTTTTGGACGACTTATAAGATAAACACATACAACTGTATTTTATGTAATGCTACGTAAATAATTACATCTAAAACAATAATAATAATTAATGTACTGTGTACCCATAGACAGTTGATAGTAATCTCACATTATCCCCGTTAGATCCGATATCTGTGATCGGTTATACCAATTATCTAGTCAAAATTGCCAAACATCAGTACTGAAAAGGTTAAAACTACATTAGTAGCCAAAAAAAATCTTTCGAATTTTAAAACAATTCCAAAATTGATAATTTGTGGCAGATCCGTACTCAAGGGGTCAAAGAAACAGCCACTAAAACAAAATCAATTAGATAAGTTAGTAATCTCGGGAACACGGTATTACACTACCAAATAGCCTATATCTAAGTAAATATAAAGTTGAAAAATATATTTCCTTAAAAATACAAAATACCTTGAAATTCAATTTCAAAATATAAATAGGCTTAGGTTCGAATAAAAAACATAATCTTAATTACTTAATTGAAATTCAAAAGAAATTTCATATCTATCTACAGCCTTATAATTCTATGTCTATCTATGTATATGGCTGGAATTATTTTATGCGTGTTGTTTTATTAGTCACAACTCATCTTTTTAATTTTTCCAGAGGCCCATCGAGCTTTAGAACTGCTGGAAGATTACCACAGCAAATTGTTAAAGCCACAGGACCGTCAGCTGAAGCTTGCTATCGAAAGAGTTATCAGAATTTTCAAGTCTCGACTTTTTCAAGCTCTTCTTGGTACGTATAATTAATTTAATTTTTGTTTGTCTACGTCGCGTCATAAAATGTTAAGTAGATAGAAAATATGAATATCATTTTGTGCAGGTGAGGATAGTTATAAAGATAAGAACTTCCCCTGATTACATCATTCAAAAATACGTCTTCTTCTTCTTCCACCTGCCCTTACCCCACTCGCAGTGGGGTCGGCGCAACATGCTTTTTATCACAAGTTACATAAAGATTTTACGACCGGCCGCCTGCCTGCCTATGGGGAGAAATCATTGAAAAATACATAACTAGCGAAATACATATGTTACGTACACGGTAATAGGGTAGTTGACTAGATTTTTTTTATTATTTAAATCAATAAGTTATGTTACTCAAAATCTATTGCAGAAAGAATTTTATAAATCGGACCAAAAATAAATAAGATAGAAGCCATTCAAATCCTGTAGAAGGGGTAATTGTCAAATGACAGACGATGCAACCTTTGACGTCATTGTGTAAAATGTTCATTATAGTGCACGCGTGCAAGCGAGATAGTGAGATATCCCTACTACGCACCCACTTTTCCTCATACCAACATTTAAAATCATAACTGCGGGCACATTTCTGAACCAATTTTGATTGTGTTTTAATAAAATCGTTTCTTTTGCGTATCATTTTCTGTTGCTTATAAAATAATGTATAAAATTCAATATAGGAAACTACCCTATTGCACGGGCGACGTTTATTTATATACCAATCTATTGCTCACAAGATATCTTAATAATCACTTATGTACAACTTACTTATTGTTCACCAGGGCCGATTTTTCAATTTCCGAATAAATAGGTATATGCCAAAAAATGCATATATGCATACAGCTATGAAGTATCGGTGAAATATACCTATATATATATATACACGTAATTTATGCTCTTGGGACTGTTGTCGAACCTGCGACTTTCGTCTCGACGGTTCGTAACACTCCTAGCTAAGCTATCGCTGCAAATTGTCTTGTCTACAAAATGAATAGGACGGCTCGACCGGGTTGTTACCATTGTCTCACAGAAAACCGACGTAAAGCAGCGGCTTGCTGCCGCGTTTCGTACGGCAAATGAGATATCCGAAGGTCCAAATCCCCCAACTCTTCCCCTTTCCTTTAAAGTCGGTAATGCCTCCATGATTTTTTCTGGTAAGTATTGTGAATGATCATGGGCGGTGAAGACCACTTACCATCACGTGACCTATTGGCTTGTTTGCCGGCCTATGCAATAAAAAACCACTCAGTCACTCACTGATTACTACCATGATAGTTTGTGTAATATTTGTAAATTTACATTGGGGTTGAACTTTGTAATCTGTGTCTAAACATGTGACTTTTGAATAACTTGACTGATGGAGGTCATTTTCATACCATATGTATTTGTTTTGTGGAGTCAATGGCTTATAGCTATAGCGTTTAATGTAATTATATTATCACGCTACAGCCTTCGACCCACGGGAGCGGAGCAGTAATATGTACATTGCAGATGGGTGAAACCGGGCGGGAAATCTAGCAATTTATATGAGACATGAGAAAAACATAAGTATATAACTTCCAGGGTTGTATTTTGTATCCGGTTTATTTTAGAAGTTCACTGATCGAAGGGACTCCGTCGAAACCATGATTCAATTCGATCAGCGCGCTTCTGTTCTAAAAATAAGCGTACAACAATCGCGCGTGACCGCACCGCGCGTCACTAACGCTCTTGAGCCTTCCTTGACCACGACACTGCTATTGTGATCTGTATTATATTTAGCTACTTAGCTGCAATGAGCAACATGTGCAATCGAAACATTTACTTATATGGAAAAAATATTGTATCGTATAAAATACCATGTTGTAATGTGTTTTTAGGTTTACAATCCTAAACTATTTCTGTTCGAACTAGGTTGTCTAGAATAAATAGCTCAAAGCGATAAAACCGCTGGTTGAGCACAATATTTTTATGTGATTTTGTTTGGTATGTTTCAGCTCTCCTATTTTTTTGTGTGTAATAAAGAGTTTTTGTGTTGTATTGTATGTGTGTAAGTTCTATTAAAATACCTACATAACTATACCTACATATCTACAATTTGTTATACTGCTGCAGCCAAACTATTTTTAAAGTGGATGTAAAATAATTATTGTTTTTACTTCTATTTGGAGCATTAATTTTATGATAACTTACATTAATTTACCATCAAGCCCACAATGTCACGCATATGACTTATATAAGTGTATCACTTAAACACCTACGTACCTACGTACACATTAATAATTATGGGTACATACGGCTAAAACATAGGTATACCACCACCTAAATTTTTGAATGGTAGAGCCACGCTCTAGACAGTTTTGTCTACAGCATGAATGGGTCGGCTCAACTGTGTCGTTACGTCTGTCTCACAGAAAATCGACGTAAAGTATCGGCTTGCTGCTGCTTTTCGTACGTTGAGTGAGATATCCGGAGGCCCAAATCTCCCTCCCCTTTCCGATTCCTTAATTATAGCTTTCCTTTATGGTGGGCAACGCACCCATGATTCTTTTGGATTTATAGGCGTACATGGGCGGTAGAGATCACTTACCATCAGGTAACCCAATTGCTAGTTCGCCGGCCTATGCTATAAAAAATACTAATGCATAACACTATCAGCTTGTCCTATTTGATCTCATAAGTTGCACTTAATATTACGTATTTACACTTTCCCAAACATAAAGCTCCACGAGCCTTCACACTGAATAGATCCTATGAACTGATTTATATTAAGCACAAACCTAACCTATGATTAGGTTTTTTAAGACGATTTTCTTTTGCTAATTAAAGTTAATATTCTGACATTTTCGATATAAAATAATTTTTTTATCTTATAACATACGCATCGATTTATTGAAAATAAAAGAAATATCTACATGAAGTTTAATCTAGGCCTGTCGTCGATGTATATGTACTTGATTGCAGATAACCGTAACAGTGATTCATGCATTAGCGTCATACATGCCCTTCTCTCGCCCATATACAGTTCCATCTTTACCATAAGGGCAGTGCGGGCACATAACCTCACGGTCGCGCTCGGGTGATGACGCCATGTAATACAGAAACACATAAAAAAAATAATACCCAAAAGTCAATTTAAAAAACTATGTACAACCTAGCTTATTGAAACCAATTTTTGTTGGAACTGCCTTACCTTGATTCAGAGAACTAAAACTGCTGCAACGTTTAATGTCTGATGAAAATATACTTTATCGCGTTCGCAGCTCACTGACCTAGAGGCGAGATAAAAATAATTTTACGTTGACTTGTATAAGTAAGACATTGTTCACGCTCATGCGCCTTAAACTCGCAAGTTACGTCTTTATTGCATGCATGTAGCACAATGACGCATGCAACAGCGCGCGTATCAAACTATAGAGCTGACAGCAAATGCGCATTGATCCAGCTGGTGGATGTCAACCATCGTACACATGGTGAAAAACCCATCATAGTGGCTCGTTAAGACGACTCGAGTTACGTGATCAGCAAATGTATATTCATGGCGGCATTATTCTGCCGACAGTCGCGTCGTGGGACGCAATGACTCTTGACGGTCGACATTGTTAGGTCTGCACTGTACTTAAATAAATAAAAAAGGCAATAAGTGGTAGAGTATAACCATAAATCGGTATTAATGGGCCCTGGGCCATACTTCCACTGTCTCACAGAAAAGCGACGTGAAGTGCAGTTCATTACGTACGGTGAATGGGATTTTCAGACGTCCAAACCTCCCCAATGCCCATTCCCTTCCTTTATTTAAGGTCGGCAGTGATTCTTCTGGTATTATGGCTGTTAAAGGAGATCACCTAACATCAGGTGATCCTCTTGCTCGTTTGTCGGCCTTCGCTATACAAAAACTTAGATACTTCAAAGAAAGACGCAACTTGCAAGTTGAAAGCCTACGAGCGTGAATACACTAATCTTTTTTAACACGGGAAATCCGTTTACCGTTTACTCCGATCTGGATCGGAGGTATATCGGATTCCCCGATGCAGACCACGGAATACAGAACTTTTTACATTCCGTAGTCTACACCGACTTACCGACTAAAACGCCGTGGTGTTCCACACTCCTTAAGCCGGGAGCCGTGGGGTGCTCCAGCAGGAGTCTTATCTTGTAGTGACACAACAGTGGTCTGAAGATTGATCCTTCAAACATACTATTTGACGAGTAAAATGTTACGCCACCATTTGCATGGAATGTCGTCAGGCAACACACACTGGAATCTAAACATTTAAAAAATATGTGAATTATGGCGATATCATCGTATTCTATACAATAATTTACAGTCAATTTTAAAACATACCTATATACAATCATGGTACATACAGAGTTCTGAAACATTGATAATCTCCGTGAATCAATGTGAATGGGTCCCATTAAAAATCGATTTTGTGCAAGCAGTATTAATGATAAATATAGAGTCTATTATTGACTCTACATTTATCTAAATCTTTCTTTAACCACATTTTAAGGCATTCTATTTACATATAAATTTATTTGTTATAAAAATTTGAATTTAAAGCAAACATTCAAAAATGTTATGTACACGAAATATTTAGTAGGTATTTTTTAATCTTATTCTGCTCTTAGATAAATATTAGTACTTACCTATTTCGGTTTCTGTGTAAGTAGAAAGCCGTATCGAAGTCCCAATTTATTTTAAAAATATTATAATAATATTCCGACAATAGTTAATTTTATGTACTAAATGCCATCACAGTGACTTGATTTGTTATTCAAGTATTTCTCATTATGTTTACTTGCAAATTATTAGACGTATGCGTCCGCAAACTCTATGATACGTGCGATGGGCCGTTTGACCCAGATCGCAAGATACGGGTCAACGAGTACACTGGACCTGACGTCGATGACAAGTTTCGCTTCTCTACTGTATTTTATTATATTCTCTACTTTTAAATTTTATTTAAAATATCCACTGTGCACCTCTAGAGACTCGCGGTAACAGAGCGTGTGTTAAATATGCAAATATACAAATTAATTCGGTTATGTAAAAATGAATTGTGTTTGCAATTCGTAAAATCGATGTACCTATGTTTATATGCTAAATCGGCACTATATTTGAAAAAAACGATTAATTGTCTTTTTTTGTGTATACGAGGGGAATGAACATAGGTTCATGGCATATCACACATAGTTCTGACCCCACACTAGGTTAACCTATATCGTGGGTATCAGGAACTACGAGGGACTTGCGGTCTCACAACACCCAGACCCGAAACAAATATTTGTGGATCACACAAACTTTTTGTCTCGATGCGAGAATCGAACCCGCATCCTCTCATTTCACAGCCGGCTACTCGCCCAAAGCGCCACGATCCGATTATTTCGATCCGTTTTATAAAATATAACTTTTTCGTAAACCTTATTTTTATACCACATAGGTATAGGTATTGAACAGTTAAACTAACACAATTTGATAAGTTTGTACTAACTTACACTACCTACCCGTGATAAATCTATGCTGTTGCGTCAGCATATAGTTATTAAGCATGAAGATATCGCTTATCGGCATGTTCATTTTAGTGCGTTACAGCTAATATTTTCTTTGTGGATAAAATCTTAATGTACCGGTCACCATACATAGTGTATTGACGACATAAGTAATTTAAAAAACCGCCATAGTGCGTGTCGAACCGCGCAAAATTACGAACAAGGGTTTATCTTATTAAAAAAAATAATGTAGGTAAATGTTTATTTTACAAAGGTTACCTAAGTATGTCCAACAATTTAATTGCTCAAACTTTTCACCAAATGACTACCTCGGTGGCGTAGTTGTAATGTGTACGCTGCTGTGCTGAGATCTCAGGTTTGAACCCGGGTCGGGTAAATAGATATTTGGTTTTCTATCATGGAATGGTTAGTATCAACCCGGAGTTTAGAATTGAGCCCGATATGGCGATAGGTTCGCCCCCTATCAGATCATGGGACAGAAATAAGCTCGGCGAATTCTGGGTGCACTAGTTACACCTCTGCCTATCCCTTCGGAGAGTACAGGCCTGAGTGCGTATGTATTTCCACCGAAATATTTGAGTAATAATAAATATAAAGTTGGAGAGGGGTGGGGAGGGGAACATACCTTTTCGACTTTAGAAGGACGTGTCTCACCAACTATTGACATCAGCCTCAGTGACGAAGATTTCAATCCTGGTTGCGGCTTAATTACTGAAACTATTCAATTAGGGATGATATTGAAAGGAATCTTGGAACGATTTAATTGGGAGATGGAGCTATACAAATGCTGACGTAATGTGGGTGCACGGTGTTGCTCCTTTGCCAACACTTTGAAATTTGAATGATAAAGGCACCATATTGTGTTTACAAAACGCTTATTGTTACACAATATTTTGCATATTACTAAAATAATTGGCAAAGACGTGACACGTGTTATTCATTTATTTAATACGAGTGGTAAAGCCACGCTTTAGACAGTTTTGTCTACAGCATGAATGTGCCGGCTCGACCGGGTTGTAACCACTGTCTCACAGAAAACCGACGTAAAGTAGCGCATTGCTGCTGCGTTTCGCAGATGAATGAGAATTTTGAACGCCCAAATCCCCTCCCCTTTCCAATCATTTAATTATCCCGTTCCTTTACGGTCGGCAAGGAGTCTACGTTCTTCTGGTATTGTGAGCGTTCATGGGCGGTGGAGATCACTTACTATCAGGTGACCCACATGTTCGTTTGCCGGCATTTGCTAATAATAACAGTTATAATAAAAACAGTTTTTTAAAGGAACGTTCTTTTCAAGAAATTAGTTTAGTTGTAAATAATTTAACAATAGATTGCGTGATATTAACATAGTTCCCTTAATATCTGAAAGAAAAACGGGGTCGGCGCCCGTTCGCTCTATATCGATCTTCGACATGACACGACTCACGCACGTATACCCACTTTCTACTACAAATGTTACTGATTAACTATAACTGATAAAAATTCCCTGCGCTGTGCCCGATACTTATTAGGATTTTGGTTTAATGGAACCAATTTGACAAAACTCATAGCGGTATTTATTATTTCTCTCTCAATGCATTTAATACCTATAACTCATATTAAAATGTTCACCTATTACGCAATAATTGGCATATAACCATCATCGTTTTTAGGGTTGCGTAGCCAAATTACAAAAAAAGCAAAAAAAATAGTTTGTGAGATATGCGTGTCTAAAGTCTTGAAAAATGTGTCACCCTCCCCTGTAACTTTTATACTACGGGGTGGAAAATTCTGAAAGGTTTTAGGTATAACTTGAAAGGTTATAACTTAAAAACTTTAATTGGTCTCAGTAAGCTAGATTGTATATTTGAGATATGGGATATTCTCGCTTAGACTACGGAACCCTGTTTGTTTTTTTAAAAACAAACGTTGATGATTGAATATGACTACCTAAGTACCTACTTAGATTTAAACATTAATAACATTTGTGATTTCAGATATTCAAGAGTTCTACGAACTAACTCTACTAGATGACAACAAATCGATTCAGCAGAAGACAGCTGAAACAATCCGCATCGCGAACAAGTGGGAAGCTGATGGAACCCGTCGTGAGGTACGTCTTACGCGACGATATCTTATGTTGATACAGCAATATAACTCAATAAGCGCATACTCGTAACACTTATCACTGCGCCTTTCAGCCACAATGGACGTAAATATATTATAATAAAATAATTTTATCCCTTTATTACACCTACTGTGGTAATGTCTCAACAATGGGCAGGGGCTCATCTACTAGTGACAGGGGTTAGGCCTACTCCATGTCCTTGAAACCGAAACAAAACTTACTGCTGCTTGTCGGCAGAAACGGACAAAGCGGTGATACCAACCCACACGGCCTCTCGCATACGAGAGACCTACCACTTAGTTTATATGAGTTTTTTGATTTCAATATACACATGTGACAGTCAAAATTCGCCGAACACCCGAAACGGCGTTTGCCTTGGGCGTTTATGCCTGATATGGCGTTAAAAGGGCTTCCGGTACATGACTTGACCTTATAAATAAGTGTCAAGTCTTTGAGGGTTTTAAGCTTTATACTTATTTAAATGTTATTTTTTTAGATACAAACAGAAGAGAGTGACTTCAGGTTGCTGTCCAATGCCTTCTTTCAAGACAACAAAAAGTCGGAGTCTCGCAATGAAACACCAGATTCAACGAAGGTGAGTTACAAAATTATAAAACCCAATACCTAGTTGATTATTTTGTGAAAAAAAACTTATTTGTGATTGTTTTTACTATTCAGATACATACTGTCATTCAACCGACCGACGACTTCGAAGAGAAAAAGGTAAGTAAATCTAATAGATAAGAGATTTGTTTGATTTATCATTATTGTTTTATTTAATTGTTTAATTATTTTATACTTCTACACTTAAATTATTAAACATTGGAGTACAATTGGCCATCAAAATCTTAGCCTGCAACTTATCTGCACGTGGTACACTCTGCTGATTGACGGTCGAAGCAATGGCGAAACTTGGTTCCCGCTGCGGGTTGTGGGGGTCAGACGGCGCGGATGATCGCAACACACACATAATACCAAATCCACCGTCAAATCATGATGGGAAGGCCGACCCTGGCATTTTGTCGGGATAACGCTAGGCAGAAAGAAGTTATATACTTAAATCATAAGTTAACGACGCGGCGTATGTAGCTGCGTGGAAATATTGACGAAAGAAAATTTAAAAACATAGATTTACAGAAAAATGGTAGGTACCTATATAAAACCACGCTGTAAACAGTTTTGCCTACAGTATGAATTGGCTCGCTCGACTGTCCCACTGTTTCATAGGAAATATAAAATATCCAGAGACCCAAAACCCCCATATCTTAATCCCATAATTATCCCTTCTATTTATTTATTTACGGCAACGCGTCCGTGATGACATGATATTGCGGGTGTACATGGGCGGTGGATATCACTTACCATCAGGTGTCTTATATGCTCGTTTGCCAGCATAGGAAGACTTGCGGCTAAGTTGGCGGTTCCCTCCTGAAACACATAAATAACTACCTACCCAAAATGCATGGTTAAATCCACAATTTGTCCGGTTTTATCCAGAATATATTTAGAATGCTTCATTTAAATTGCATTTAAAACATTGATAAAATAAATATTACACGTTGTATTGTAAACGAATTTCCGGATTCCGTATAAATAATAGGAAGAAACACTCGGGATGGACTCTCAGCGCCATCTTTTGGACATTTAATAAATTGTTTGGACGGTCTACTATTCTGTTTGCTTTTTTTAATTTAGATGACGTGACGAAGGTGGCTGAACGATGCGCGTACACACAACAAGTGGCCAGTAATGGCGGATGGTTGGTGTTTCGCGTCTCGTAGTAGTACTATTTATAACCTAAAATATAGTACAAGTTTTCGGCGATATGTGCGCTAACGTTTCTTCGTACCGTGGATTGGTGCCGTTAAATTTCACAATTGTGCCAATGACGTACGAACACTACATCAACTGAAAGTATACTGCTCGTAAACGATTATCAGTGAAATGATATTGCATACAAAATTTTGACATTCACACTGCTGATATTTCGTATCCGTCGCAAGTAAGGCCATTTAATAAACACTAATCTATTTATAAACGTTTAGTAATTCTTTTGCTCTGCGGGAACATTTTCAACTCTTGGGTGAAACTATACGAGTTCCGAGACAGATTTGCTTGAAACAAATCGCTGTTACTCGCTGGTGCAATACAGTCTTACAGCTACACCTATGATAATAACATCGAGTGCTCATAAATTGCACACTAATAACGTAACACGGACATTCTAATTAAGGTTCATCGCTTTGACATTCATACCATCGTATCATCGACTACGAATTGGTAACACGCCTATTAATTGCCTATCCATACATTACATATCTACTAAACTTGCTATCAGAAAAGGGCTCGGTTCGATTTGTTACATTCATTAGATAAGGTCTGCTGCAATTTTAAAGCCAAGCTAACATGATAATGGGCTTAAAACATTATGGGATTGTCAACAGACAGAAGAGGTGACACACTTACTTATAAAAAAGGTCACATGCGTTTGAAATACTTGGTGCAAGTTAGTTGTAGGTTTTAGGTAGAGAATGGTGCA
This sequence comes from Mimas tiliae, assembly GCA_905332985.1. Lineage (NCBI taxonomy): Eukaryota > Metazoa > Arthropoda > Insecta > Lepidoptera > Sphingidae > Mimas > Mimas tiliae. The sequence continues at coordinate 8,471,248 of HG995248.1, read as the reverse complement.
TGCTGAGCATCGACCAGTAAGGTGCTGAAAGTGGACAAAGTGTGTAACTAACAATGCATGCAGTGTACATAGTGTAGTATGGACCACACTCTATATTACTGAAGGGCTATGCAAACTTGATATTGAAAATGACAGAAAGACGGAAGAAAAAATCACATAATGGATTCCTTCGGAAAGTGTCCTCCTTGTTTAATCTCGACACGGTGAGTAGGTAACAATTTGGACTTTAAAGTACAGAATAAATATTGGTTCACTGCCTATGCAGTATATACTACAATAAAAATTTAATTATCTGCAAACAATAACTCCTTCAATTAGGTTTCCCTATTGAAGATAAATACTAAATATATGTATACTTTCAACACATGTATGGCTTAATAAAAAGTAGAAACTCTTACTTAAAGTTCTGTGTTCCATATCTTAACAGGTGTATATTATTTATTTCTAACAATTATTTATACTATTAAGGGCCTGTTTCACCACGTCCTGAGTAAATGCTATTTATTATTATCATATTACAAAACATATAGTATAGTATAAAGAGGTCATCTAGGTAATTTAAAAAAATATCATATGTTAATTTTTAGTTAAATCTTACTCTAATATTCTGAAATAAGCCCTTAATATTTATAAAAATATTACACCTACATACAACTTTTACTTCTTAAATAAGTTATTGTTCTTAGTTTTTAATTATACATACCTATATTATGTATGAAATACCCTCACATTGTTACATAGCATTTTATCTATCATTTGTTTTTTCTTAATTACCCTGAGCAAGGTGTAAGAGTCATCAACCAGGTATATTCTTACTAATAATGAATTAACAAATGCTGTAAAAACATCAAATTGTTTATAATAGTACACAGAAAATATATACAAAGCAATTTTAAACAAATAGAATAGTTTGATGTAATCAGTAAAATAAGTGTTTGTTTACATTCTAAACTCAACATAGGAAAAGCTAATGATAACGGCTTCTTTATTATAAAGATTTGTATGTTTCACTTTTAAATATTATTACTGAATAACAATAAACTTCTTAAAGTATTTGGCAGTAACTTGCAGACTTTGTGAATAAACATTTTACTGAATATTTCACTGTGCTTTCACAGTACATTAATAAAACCATGCCGGTTTCTATTCTGAACTTCATATCCAAAATCTTTAGGTTATTCCTAAAAATAGAAGATTAAATTGAGTATTATCTGCAAGTTATGTTGAAAACTTCGAACATGTTATGGTCCATTATAAATACTACATGTATAAAGATTACAATATGCGCATACTATATTTTCCAACTGTTCATAAGTATTTCTTTAAAAATTTACTCAGCTTTGGGACAGTGTATTAATAATTATCAATTATAAAATTTTATTATAGTATTTTCCAAATAATTTATTATTTTCAGGCTCACATTACGCCGCCAGAAATGAAGCAGGTAAATTATGTAAATTAATCTATTGTTAGTTATGGTGCAAACAGGAAAATGGATGGCTAAAATGCACACACATCCATGTCCATCTAGTATCCATGTCTTACATATTCGTAGAAAGATGTCATATCCATTCCCAGGAACCTTATCCCAGAGTGAAGGGACTTCTAAACTGAAAAAATATGTCATACATTTTAGAATTAAATTCCTAATCTGGGGTTGGGTGATCAGATGGGTTGACGTCTTGGTGTGTAAAAACTTCAATCCAAATCTTCTGTCACATGTGTTAAAAAGCATGTTACGCCGACCCCACTGCGAGTGGGATAAGGACAGAAATTATAATATCATTGGCACTCTCATTTTACCATCTAATATCCATGTCTCACATACTCCCAGACAGAAATCATATCCATTGCCAGGAATCGTATCCCAGAGTGAATTGACTTATAAACTGATAAAAATATGGTATATACATTTTTTCAATTAAATTATAATATCATTAGCATTCTTATTTTATAAATGACAATAATTTTACATAAATATTTTAAAGAGAAATTAACATTGCCATTGTTACTCTCTTCACCAATGTTACCTATACATATGTTATTAATTTCATTCAATTATTTGTGGTATATATAACAAGATAATATAGGTATACAGAGACCTACTCAGTAAAATGTGCTTTAGATAACTACATACAGTATAATTAAGCCTAAAATGTCTTTCTTGAAGTTGGCATAATAAAGCGAAAAATAATTACCCTAATTAATGATAATATATAATCTAGAACTAAATTATAAGAATTCAGCACAGTCATCTCTAATTAACCAGAATCTGCTTTACTTTTGATTTTTTAATTGCGCCATTGTTGGTTAGCTATGGAACTGGACTGCCGATGTTATACTAACAAATCAATATAAACACTGCAAAAGTTGCAGGTAAACGGCATCGAGGGCGGCGGCACGGAGCGTGCGCAGGAGGATGGGTATGTGTACCTGGACGTGGTGCTATCGAGGGCGGGCGGCGCCGGCCTCGGGTTCAGCATCGCCGGCGGCTCCGACAACCCGCACGTGCCCGACGACCCGCATATCTACGTCACCAAGCTCATAACAGGGGGAGCCGCCGCGGCCAGCCAGATGCAGATAAATGATGCTATATTAAATGTAAGTAGTACCTGTGGCGCCGAGCTTTACTTGGGGTCCTTAAAAACATATATACGTACTCACGCCTGTAATCCTTGAAGGGGCAGTCAGAGGCGTAACTAGTACACACACATTTCGCCGAGCTTATTTCCGTCCCATAATATGATAGCGGGCAAGTTTATCGCCATATCGGGCACAAGTCTAGACTCCGGGAAGATACTGAGCATTTTGTGTTAGAAAACCGATTATCAGAACAGCAACTTAGAACAGCAGTCGTACCATATACGAATTACAACTGCGCTACCGAGGCAGTCTTTATAATCTAATATTATCCGCTTGGTCTATTTCTACTGCCAAGCAGAAGTGTGTAGGGACTGATGTGTTTCGGTTTGAAGGATATTGAACCCAGTAAAATTACTGGGCATTGTGAGACTTTATGTCAGAATGCAACATGTCTCAGAGAGGTAGACCCAGTCCAGTGCCATGCATTCATTAATTTGTAATGCTTCTGTTTATGGACAGACGTTATGTTTATCATCAGGCGAGCGACCTGCTCGTTTCGACGTTCATGCTAATAAAATAATAATAACTTTAAAATAATAAAAATAATAAAAACATGTAAATATTAAATTACATCGAAAGAGGTATAACCATTAAAAGTTTAGGATGTCATTCACATACTGTCACATAAATAATTATGTAAAGGTAATTTAAAATTACGCGCCCTGCCATTTTGAATCATACAGCTCAAAAAATTAAGTGGTGGGAAAATTGTTGGAGCGCGTCATTTTTGATTAGGCTGATTTTAGATTAGAATATGTATGTAATGTTGTAGTACATTGATAGCAGTGTTCATCTATATATAGATTATTCTAGCTTCGATCAAAGATTTCTTCTCTTATGCATACAGTAGCTTTTGCTCGCGGTTCCGCCCGTGTAAACGGCCTTTTCCGGAATATTTTTATCCTGGAAAGCCCGTTTACGCTTCTTTTGTAGTCTATGTCCTAATTCAGGTTATTATGGTCAACCTGTGAGCCAAATTCCATCCAAAACCTTTCAGCCGTTAAGTTGTGATTAAATAACAAACATCTAAACTTTCACATTCATAATAGTAGCAGGATAATTTGATGGTGTCGCTTCGCTTGAAACTGTATACATTTCTAAATTTATAGCATCAAAATCAGTCACTTCAAAACTTTTATGTCACAGCAAATACACGTACCTACTTACAGTAGAATCCAAGAAACGATGTAATTAACCAACTGTCATAGGGATTGACTGGCAGCAAGTAGTCTGTGTGGAAGGGCACTTCGATCTTACTATCTCGCATCATCATTAAGCACACTTAAATCGATTGAACTACGCCCATACGAAGCCATTAAAACGCAGTTTTAATAAAACTAAAGGTGCTTGCTACTCTTTATTGATGCTGATTGACAGCACACATTTGATATGCTTTGCATAGGTTAAATTACGCGATGGAAGATCGTTGTCGCCATTAGGTCGACGTCGTAATATGACGACTGCCTTAAATTGTATAATACCAGTCCTGTATTATATACGCCCCTCTGCTGGGCACGGGCTTCCTCTAGGAATTACAGGGGTTAGACTTTAGTCCACCATGTATGGTGGCCTAATGTGCGATGGCAGACTTAACGTACATCAGAAATTCTTATGAAGAAGTCAGGTTTGCAGGTTACCTCATGATGATTTCTTCGCCGTTTTGGCAAACAATCATTAACAATGAATACACAGATAAGTGTATGCTCTTATTTCTAAAAAACTACACCTACCTAAAATATACGCACTCACGCCTGTAATCCCCGAAAGGGTAGGCAGAGGTGTAACCAGTACACCCACATTTCGCCGAGCGTATCTCCGGCCCTATTGTGATAGGGGGCGCGCCTATCGCCATACCGGGCACAAATTCCAGACTCCGGGCTGATACTGAGCATTTCGTAATAGAAAAACCCAATACCACTTTACCCGACCTGGGGATCGAACCCGAGACCTCAGCGTTGGCCTCAATCTTAACGCGCACGCATTACAACTGCGCCACCGAGGCAGTCCCTACCTAAAATGTTAATACCAATTTTTTTTTATTACTTAAAGTGACAAAAACTAGTAGGTCGTTTGCCTGATGGTAAGCGCCATGCTTGCCCATAAACAATCGGAACACCATTGAGAGCTTTGAATTACCAAGTACACCATGGTACTGTACTGCGTTCATCATACTGAGACACAAGTAAAGTCTCATAATGCCCAGTAATTTTACTTTACGGTACTAAATTACGTTCTTAATTATGTTCCGCCATCGAACGTTTGAACATCTAGATATGATTACATTATGTTTTGGTTCGAAAAATCACACATGTATAGGACAAGATTGGAATTTGTGCTCAGTATAGTATGGCGCCATTTATCACATCATGTGACTGAAATAAGCTCGGCGACCCATGGGTGGAGCCCTAGTTGCACCCCTGCTTATCACATCGAGAATACAGGCGTGAGGTAATATGTATTACATAAAGGTTGGTTACACAACGATTGGTGTGGTAAGCCTCGTCCGAAAAATTCTAATGTTAATATGTAAATTTCATATACCCGTTGGTTACTCAATATTAAGAGCAAACCTTGAAGTTACTATCATAGTGTAGACACGTATAATTAGTAAATCCTCACGCAGAGATAAAACGCGTTTTATATTAATATTTTTAAAATTTATATTTCAACTATACTAGTTAATAAAAGTGATTATTTTTTGGTTTTAATATGTTATTGTTGAAGTGATGGGTGACTTAAATGCGATTATTATAACTGGAAAGTGTATGTGCGTCGCGCTCTTGTATTAGACTTTATCAATTAACAAATCCGTGGTACAGAGAAGTAATTAAAACGTTAAAATGTAGTTTTATTGATATGTTTTTATAGAATGAATGGATAGCGACCATTGTACTACTGTTGAAAACCCAACATTAAACTTGGACAGCAGTGTATGTACTTTAAATAACGTACAGCACAGTCAATTTGCTATGTCAAGATAAAATGCAAATAATGTTTATAAACAAAAATAACTAGTTGTCATTATTATTTATTTATTACTAGCTTTTGCTCGCGGCTCCGCCCGCGTGGTTAGACTTTAACGAAATAAAACGTAGCCTATAACCTTCTCCAGGATCTATCTCTACATCAAAATTCATCAAAATCGGTTCAGTGATTTAGGCGTGAAAGCGTAACAAACAAATAGATAATTTTTTTTTTTCATAAAAAGTATCCTTTGTTACTTCTTATACCTAGATTAATTGATTGATTATGAATGAATGACCTCCAAGAATATGTGTATAAAGTTTCATGATGATCGGTTAAGTAGTTGTCGCGTGAAAGCGTAACAAATAAACTTACATTCACATTTATAATATTAGTATGATAACTAACGTAATTTTTTAACGTTTACATATTACCCTTTGGAGGTTGTCCTGTTGCTAAAAATTGTATTGTACACTGTGAGAAATAAGGAAATGTATAGTATTAAAAATACAATTATTTAGTATCTATATTATTGTGATTTACGCGTAGTGTGTAAAATACCGTTATCATTATAATAATAAGCTTTTTGTTGTTGTCTCAGGTAAACGATACGAACGTAGAAAATGTGACGCATGCGGAAGCGGTCGATGCACTTAAAAAAGCTGGCAATACTGTAAAAATGGTAACTATTTTTTACATGATTTTTGAATGTATTATTAATTAATCTTCCTCTTCTTCTACCTTCTCTTATCCCACTCGCAGTAGGGTCGGCGCAACATACTTTTAATACATGTTACAGAAAGATTTGGCAAAAAGATTTGGCCGGACACCTACCTCACGTCAACCACTTGGGGAGAAAACACCCAGACCGAAGCAAATATTTGTGGATCACACAAACATTTGTTTTGGTGCAGGAATCGAACCAGAGGCCTCTCTCTTCACAGTACTCACATACTGCGTGACGGGGGCTGTGTGCATTATTAATATGCTTTATAATTGTATGCTTTATATTGTTTCATTTTAGAAAGTCCGTCGTCGCGCTGGAGAAGACACCTTGAACGTGTCCCAAGTATCCGCTAAAGAAGAATCTGTTGAAATAGAATTGGCAAAAGGCGGGTCTGGTTTAGGGTTCAGTATAGCAGGTGGTCTTGGCAATCAACATATCCCTGGAGACAACGGTATTTACGTGACAAAGATAATGGCGGGCGGTGCTGCCCATCGAGACGGACGTTTGAGGGTCGGCGACAAATTGTTAATGGTGAAGAACACTTTGGTGAGTATATCTATCTTGATAATGTGTAAACATAAACCTAAGTACATATTCCAAAACAATCTTAAGATCTTTTGTAACATAAAAGCTAAAGGCTTGATTCAAAATAAATAACATTAAGAGCCAATTACTAAATCATGCAAATGTTGTTGCTGTTATCCCGGCTTAATGCCAGGGACCGCCTTAATCTCGTTTTAAAATGATAAAACTAAAATATAACTGAATAGTGAATGTATACAATATTTCAGAACGGAGATGTGGACCTAGACAACGTGACGCACGAGGATGCAGTGGCCGCGTTGAAGGCGACCGGAGAGCGAGTACTGCTCGTGCTCGTGCCCGGGCCCAGGCATGGACAACCATCGCCAAGAGTCTCACGAGCTAACACACGTAATATAGCTTCTTCTTCCTCCTGCCCGTATCCCACTCGCAGTGGGGTCGGCGAAACATGCTTTTTAATACATGTTACAGAAAGATATAGTGAGATATAGTGGCTGAGTGGTAGAGCCACGCTGTAGACAATTTTGTCTACAGCATGAATGGGCCGGCTCTTCCGGGTCGTTACCATGTCTCACAGAAAACCGGTGTAAAGTAGCAGCTTGCTGCTGCGTTTCGTACGGTGAGCGAGATATCAGGAGGCCCAAATACCCCTCCCCTTCCCAATCCCTTTCCTTTAAGGTCGGCAACGCGCTCATGATTATTTTAGTATTGTGGGCGTACATGGGCGGTGGAGATCACTTACCATCAGGTGACCCACTTGCTCGTTTGCCGGCCAATACAAAAAAAAAAAAGATTTGGCTTGTAATTTTAACGACCGGCCGCCTGACTGACGTCAACCCTTCTGGGGAGAAAACACCCAGACCTGTAACATGATATTTGTGGATCACACAAACATTAGTCTCGTTGCGGGAATCGAACCCGCGGCCTCTCGCTTCACAGCCGGCTACTCGCATACTGCCCCACGGAGGCTGTCACGTAATATACTTCATATTTGTTTATTTTTCCAATAAAAATCTATCCATTATACATAATACAATGTCAATGCATTACTTCTATCCATTGATATGGCAGAAATATTTTACACATAATGTAAATTTTGCCCAATGTTTCAAGAGTATTCAGTGTATATACGATGAAACAAATTAATATATTTTGTTGAGGTATTGTTAATGTGAGACCAGGGATTCTGTCTGATAATATAATGTTGACCTGACTAAGAAGATTCATTCGGATGATCAGCAATCAATGAGTTGAGTATGATTTTGATGACAGTCGTGCTATACGGTGACGGTAGCTCAGATCGCACTATCACATAATAATATGTAATATGTCTTCCAAGACCCTTGAATTTGAAACATATTTTCGTGTAACTGTTTAATACTAAGTGTGTCTAAATCAATTCGACGATCGGCATTATATTAACACTGCACTGTATTTAACGTCAGGTTCAGTGTAGTAATTTTGCCGTGGCAGGATAAAAAAATACAATTTGGGGATTACACCTAAGCTCACCCAAGAAATTTAATTCACTAATAATTAAAACGCAAAATTCGCGTACAGCGGGTATTGTTTTTTTTGTATCTGATGGTCAGTACAGTGCAGTATAAACTTAATGGCGACCTTCGAAAATCATCTCCCGACGGCTGACGTTACTGGATACACTGGCTGACCGGGGCATACAACTCGCAGAACGAGTCACTATGCTGGGTTTTCACTATGTGCATGGTGGTCGTTATCCAGTCAAGCATAAAATGATCAGGTATCCTCCCACCAGTAGATGAACCGTAACACTGTGTACATTTCCAGCGTCGAGCACGGCGAACTCCCTCAAACGCGAGGACGTGACCGACGGCGCGGAGGAGGTGCGCGTGGTGGAACTCGAGAAGGGACAGGCGGGGCTCGGGTTCAACATAGTAGGCGGCGAGGACGGACACGGCATCTACGTGTCGTTCCTGCTGGCGGGCGGACCGGCCGAGCGCTCCGGCGCGCTGCGGCGCGGCGACCGCCTGCTCGCCGTCAACGAGCTCGACATCGCGCACGCCACGCACGAGCAGGCAGCCAAGGCGCTCAAGGTACGTGAGCGTGAGCGTCAGCGCGAGCGTCAGCGCGAGCGTCAGCGCGAGCGTCAGCGCGACTCGTTCCCGTTTGTCACACCGCCGCGCAGTGCCGCGCCGGACTCTATTTTTTTTTTTAATAACCGGCACACGATCAAATGGGTCAACTGATGGTAAGTGATCTCCACTTTAAGAAGAAGAAGGAAAGAAGGGTATTTGGAAAAAAAGTAAAATTATAAGAAACTGTTTTACCCGCGATACTATAGGTTCACACGAAATAATATCTTCTTATAGCACAACTGTTATCGCGGTGTATAAAGGTTAGAATAGAATAAAAATAGATTTCATGGTGCGAACTTGATGCTGCCGAAGACGCCGAGTGTGTCTACTTGTGAGGGCTTCCAAGTTCCAAAGAAGGAGGACCATAGGGACATAACGCAGTTAGTAAAGTATTATTTTTATTTTCCTTTCAGAGCACTGGACAGAATGTGAAGTTAACAGTAGTGTATAGGCCTCAAGAATACAATAAGTTTGAAGCTCGAATTAATGAATTGAAGCATCACACACTACTGAGAACATCACAGAAACGTTCTTTATATGTTAGGTAAGTGTTATAATTAATTTTACAAAGAGTTGTACCGCCTTACATATTTAAAAATATTAAGTAATTATTTTGTTTACATTCTGATTGCATTGCTAGGACATAAATAAATGTCGATATTCGACTTGCAACAATACTAAATGATAAACAGCTGAACTTTTATCTCACTTCAGTATTATATCGAGAATAACTCGATCACACACTTCACTTAACTTATAGGGATGTGATCGATCTTATCGATATTAATAATCGAGTCATTAAAATTAGCGTGAACAGTTTTTTTTTCAGTTTAGCCCAAACTACAACACGACACTTATTATATTTCTTTGTATAGATTCGAAAAGAAGAGCAAAAAATAACAATTTTGCATTATAAACTTGCAGAGCACTGTTTGATTATGATCCAGTCAGAGACGACGGTTTGCCATCAAGAGGATTGCCGTTCCGCTACGGAGATATTTTGCATGTAACCAATGCATCTGACGATGAGTGGTGGCAGGCTAGGTGAGATTATCATACCAATATTCCATAGAGTATATAAAATTATTGTGATATAAAATAGCTTTTGACTCCATTCATTAGATAAAGTTTATAGTTTCTATTCGCAAAACTATACCATATCCTGAGATAAAATTTATATCTCAAGATACCCAGAAGCCCAAATACCACCTCTATCCCCCCTAATAATCGCATACCTTTAAGATCGGAAGCGCATTCATGATTCTTCTAGTATTGTCGTAAGTTTTTCATGCATAGTCTTGTTTGCACCAATAAATACAATGACATTTTATTTAAATTTGAATTAAAATGGTTTTTCTTAATAACGTATTGTGAAGCCAATAAGAAACAGCAGACGCTTGGAATCAGCTATACGGCGCGGCGCGATGTATCTACTCACGCAATGCCCTTAGTATTGGAGTAGCTGTGTACAGCTGCAACATGCGCGCTGGTCATTGACTCCGAATATAGCATCTTTGCGGGATTACGTTTCCAAAGTTGCAAGTAAAGTAGCGTTATCCGTTTATGTTAAGGTAGTGTTTTATTACCGTTTCGGCTTCGGCAGTGGTCCCCTTACATCGCCGTATTTTATGTGCTTTCAATTTAAAATTCAATTACATATAATTTTAGTAGTGTGTTGTGTACTGACTGCCTCGGTGGCGCAGTTGTAATGGGTACGCGTTACGATTAAGCTAACTCTGAGGTCTCGGGTTCGATCCCGGGTCGGGTAAAGTGGAATTGAGTTTTTCTATTACGAGATGCTCAGTATCATCCCGGAGTCTGGAATTTGTGCCCGGTGTGGCTATAGGCTCGCTCCCTATCACAGCGTGGGACGGAGATACGCTCGGCGAAATGTGGGTGTACTGGTTACACCTCTGCCTACCCCTTCGGGGAATACAGGCGTGATTGCGTATGTATGTATGTCGTTTTTTGTAAAGTTCCTGCATACATTGCTAACATTTGACATTGTCGGTAGAAGATTGGACAAGGCGGAGTCAGACGCGATCGGCATCATCCCGTCGAAGCGTCGCTGGGAGCGCAAGCAGCGGGCGCGCGACCGACAAGTCAAGTTCCAGGGCCAGGCCACGCCCGTCTCCGCTGTGAGACACTTCGCATTACTTATTACACATTATACATTTAAATACTCTTTGTTTACAATTCGTTGTATGTCATTTTATATTTAAAAAAAAAATGTCGTAGCGAACCTAAATCTAATTTTAAACCCGCCCGTAAAATAAATAAATACAGTTATTTAACAAGCCTATAAAACAACTATTGCCGCAACCCAATATTTGCTACTACATATTGCTAGGCGGATTCGGACGCGATCGGCACCACCCCGTCGAAGCGGCGGTGAGAGGCATATGGGGGGCTACTTTCATAATTTTCGAAGTAATAACACAATTCAGCAGTCTGCCATTTTAAGATCATCAAAAATGTGTATTTTGTAACAGAGTCAATCTACACTGGAGAGGAAAAAGAAAACATTATCATTTAGCAGAAAATTCCCGTTCATGAAGAGCAGAGAAGATGGCAAATCTGAGGATGGTTCAGACCAAGAACGTAAGTATAAACTAAATGTACATAATATACAGGAACAATATTATCAATAACCAAGTCCAAAGCCATCTTTAAACAAGGATCGGGAGCACCTTACTAATATCACCTTTCGAAACACTCGCTTTCCGGTCTTATCATCGTGGCAATCATATTGGCACAATTCTGTTTACTGTACTAAAACACTTTGTAAGGCCTCAATTACATATTGTGTAACTTTTACTTACGGTCACGTTATCCGTATTTATGAATTTTTATGCAAACCTGCACAGCGCCCGTAGTGGCTCCATATTGGAAACGTATTAATTTCATACGTAGTTCTCGTAAACAAATGATGTGACATCCATCAAAAAAAAATCTCTAGGTACCCTGGACGAAATTCTAAATGAATGCTTTTGTGTACGTAATTTAATGTAATCTACAGTAAGCAACTTACAATACTGTTTACATTTGTAATTTCTTCGTAAGTCCACTTATGTAATTAACTTACATGAGTAAAAACTAAAAGCTACATAGTATTATGTAATTTAGGCCTAATAAAGGTTGCTGTCACTACTATCAAAATGTCGCAACGTCTTTGGGGTTATATTGTGTAATTCAGTGTGGGTTCATGTAATATAATATCTCGCACCATAATCTGTGTACACATGTGCAACGAGCTGTGAGATTAATATAACAATTTGTTTACAGCTTTCATGCTTTGTTACACGCAGGAGGATACTAATGCGGACGGTAAGTGCATAATTTATATACATAAGTACACATTTACCTTCGCTATTTTGCTGTTAATCGTATGTAGGTCATTATGCAGTTTTTATTTCATGCGGCTGCTAACAACCACTTTCAAAAGTTAGGTTGTGTTTACATTGAAGCTGTGTACGCTTTGTCTGACCACAGAAATGTTAGGCTCGTCGCACATCTATGACCATCATCTTGCCTCGAGTGATTTCGATTTTATGGTTTCATGTGATAATTATTATGTTATAACAATATTACGAGTTTGTGTCTCGTCAGGCCTGTGCATATTCAGATTGATTACGCTCGATTCGTCGGTGGCATACCGACTACATATAGGTACAACGTGTTATAAAAAGGTGTGGTGTCACATTTATGCAACATATTGTGTACGATGATAAGTATTTCATCCCCATAGTACCAAATCCGATTGCATTGCTAAGACATAAATAAAGCATTTTCTTTTTTATAGAATGATTAATATGTCAATATGCAACTTTGGACAACCCTAAATGATAAAAAGCTGACACGATGAAGCTATTACTAGACGTGTAGAGGTAATCTAAAAAAATATAGTAATGTGATCGATCTTTATAAACGAGCGATTAAAATTAGCTTGTAATTTCACGATGTCTAGGTTTTAATAAAATCTGGCACATAAACACCCACTGTCAGGTGTTTTAGCGATCTTTATACCGTAATATGTCCACACCTTTTTGTAACACGTTGTATACGTGCGTGATTGGTCCTTTATTATTTAGCACCAAAACGGACCAATCATGTTTACAGACATTTATGCATAAGAATGAGCTCACTTACGTGTTGTTCTTGTATCCTTAAGTAAAATGCGTTATACTGTATTTTACTGAACGTAACTATATAATGCCGCGACATTACATAGTGACGTTCGGCTATTGTCTAGAGACGAGCTGTCAACATAGATAAACCTAATTTTAAAACGAAATACGCTATCGAATCTAGTCGAAGCGATGCTGATCGGTATAGATGGGTGACGAACCTTATGTGTTAAGATATGCGATGTATCTGGTTTTCTTAAAAAAAAAAACAACATAGTTTGTGCAAAGTATCGCGAATGAATAAAACGTTAATATTGGTTGATAACTCATGTACAAGAGATTTAAATTCAGTAGGAAAATATGATTTTAACAATTACACCTACAACAATTAATTTATATTGATTTCATTGTTTGCATCATTATATTATTGTTGTTAAAATCCACGTATATTATTATTGAACGATAAACAAATAAAACATGCTTTATAAATTGACAATACGGAAAAATAATAAATTAAATAAGTAGAACATGGTATCAAAAGTATAATTATTTTACAAGTTGTCTCTTAATAAATTTTCGGGATTTGTGTGAGTAAATTGTGTAGCTTTTAGTGTGTATGGAGGAGCATGGTGAAGCCTTATATATTTTGTTTATTAATGAAATAATATATGGTTAGTTTTGTTCTCAGTATTGCCGTAACATTTTGTCGCTTGTCGAATAATAATTACGATATTATAAACAACTCTGTGACAAGCTATGTACTCATTAACTCTGTGTTTAGATAGATTCATTTTTTTATATACCACTCTATCCACATAAACATGTTTGTTACCTTAAACGTAATATACAGGTGTAGATTTATTCACATTAATCAAGCATTATTATGTTTCCCAAAATGTGAATGTAGAAAAAAAATAGAGCAGTCGATAATCTCATGAACTGAATAAGACTAGTAATATAATTTATGCGCAGCCTCTTTGTTAAATTTGCGCTGTCCACACCTTGTATTGTCAATCGCCAATCGCAAACGCATCGAAACATTTTTTATGAAAAATAACTATATAATGGCGTATGTTTTTTTATGAAAACACTAAATAAATGTAAGATTGAAACCACATTGAAATTCTCAAGGTGATTAAATCCACAACCTATATATTCCATAAATTGCCATAAAAAAAATACGGTGTTGTAGGAATACGAAAATTATGAAAAAAATAATAATAATATGTTAAATATTGTACACGTTTGACACGTTTGTGTGGACAGAGATTAGAATATAAATGGATGTTCCACATGTAGTTTAATGTCGAATCAAGAGTGAGTCGCAGCGAGCACGCGGGTTGGTTTGAGTCTTGAGTTGAGACGCGTCCGGCCGCAGTCCCGTGCTTCTAGTTGCCTAATCAGTGCGAACAACTGACGCGACGATACCATCTCACAGATGATGCGTATTTTTATTTGTTGTTTATTTTCCTGAACGCTGTTAACGAATAAGTAAAAAGCTTACCCCAAAACAGGCTACAGACTTAGCTACGAATAATAATAATATCAAAATTCCAGTAAAGGTTCCCCACTCCGGCCCTTTATCCGTGTCCGGACTGTACTCATGTTACAAAAAAGAAATATTTTTAATTGTATGTAACGTTAATTTTTCTACGTGTAGGAGAAATCTTGTATCGAGTGGAACTTCCCATGATGGAGGAGATAACGCTCATTTATCTCGAGGACGAGAGTAAGTTTTGGGAGTGAGGCGTAGCTTGCGAGTGCCGTAGCCGATACCTTACCTCCCGCATTCTGGTTATGATCATCAATTAGAGATGTAGTTTTCATTTCAATAACACTCCAGTTTTTTTTATTATTTGTCATTATTTCTTTCGTTGAGTTTTTAATTCATACAACGCGATTATTCTAATAGCCTCTCCGCACTCGTTAAATATTACCATCGTGGTCACGACAGTTTTTGGTATCATTTTTAAGAGTCGTATCGTTGACTAAAGGCCGGGCTCACCATTTCGCGAGTGTGGGTGTCGTGCCCGTCCACCGTCCACTGTCCAGTTAGAGTAGAGGCTCGATCGATCGATCAGTTGCGGTGGGAGTATGGGGCCACTGGAAGCACACGAGGACACAAGTGCCGCCTCTGTCACGCACTACGCAGACACTAGCTGACGCTTCGGGCGCCCGCGCATGTCGCCGATCGCGCTTTGCCTTTAGTTACCCACGACACGTCACACGTCACGACTGCGTCACGAGCATGTATCAGAACTACAACTCGATCACATGACATCCTCATGAGAGCTTGATTTTTTTTACAACTCGCTGTGCTGGTTTATTTTAGATTTAGTTTTTTTTAGCTTCTGAAATGTCGGGATGCTGTAAATTGTTAAATAAGCCTAGAGGTCGCTGATATTGTTTATATTAAAATGTATAAATCTGCTTATTTTAAACGTTTTCAGTTAGCAAAAATATTAAAGCCATAATTAAACATAAAGTTGCGTTATTTTGAATGAATGAGTTAATTATGGCTTCGACATTTGATTGCAATATCTATTACTTGAGAAGCAAGCATGTGTAGTATGACGTTAAGATAAAAGTTAAGTCACTCATTTCTAAACATGGCTCACATTTTGCTTTCTGCTCGGACGTTAGGTACCTACCTATTGTCATTCTAGCATTGTAATTACTACATTCGACGCACGTAGGTACTTGTATATTATATCGTACTGTATCTGTAAGTTATTCACAAATATATTTCGGATACCTATATGTATTCTTAGAAAATTGTTATAGACTAGTACCGTTTCTAATATTGAGATTCTGTAGAATAAATTGTAGTATTTATATAGTATTTTATTCTTAAATACGCTTGGAACAATGAATATCTAGGTACTAGGTAGCACTGTGTATACACATAGCGTTATGACGTAGTTTAATATCGAACATAAATAGCTATTTAGCATTAGCTAATGCATTGTATGTTTAAGTTACTTTAAAATATTGGTAAACGTTTTAATATTAGTTTAAGACGAATTATATTAAATAAAAGTGTTATTTATGTATTTACAATATACATTTTAACTAGTATGTGCCTAATTCCGCATTACAAAATTTTATATTTTAAATATGAATAAAATATAATTACTGTTTGCAACACTTACACTGCACGTTAAATTTTTATTGGCACGGGTAGCACGTTACATTTTATCATTAATTGTAAATATAAAAATAAATTAAATGCAAAATTGTAATAAAGGCAGTACAAGCTCAATTATAAATAAGCAAAATTAAGAGCAAGTTTGTTTTAAGGATTCTGATACAAGTTACTTTGCTATAATATACCGTCAGAAAACCACAAGGGTCTGGGTTATCCAACTATTAGTTCATAATATATTAGATGTTTTAATAGAACAGGTAAATGATAAAAGTGAAAATTTGTTGGTGCTAATTTCCAGGTCAAGACGAAACTGTGCTATCTTACGAAACGGTGCAGCAGTTAACGATCAGTTACACGCGACCCGTCATAATACTTGGCCCTCTCAAGGATAGAATAAATGACGACCTGATATCGGAGTTCCCTGACAAATTTGGAAGCTGCGTACCTCGTGAGTAACGTCGTTTTTATTATGTTGCCATAACTGTTGTATGGTGTTTTTATTTGTACCTACTATATACAGAGCACTCCATATTGAATGAGAGACATCTGGGCATAATATGTTAATTTGTCTCTAATTATTATTTTGCAAGAGGATCTAATAGTGGTCTTAATTATTCAATACGTCCTTCGTTCGACCAATCGCCTTACAAATATGCACTGCAGCGATCATTTATTATCTGCATCATCGAAATTTACTAGAGTAAATTTCGATACGTTTTAGAAAACGTGTTAGAGAAAAGTGTGGTTATATGTATTTAAGGGTCGTTACATATACCTGATAGTGAGTGTTTATGTACCGGATTTTATCAAAATCTAGACATCCTTAAATTTCACGATATTTTTAATCACTCGTTTAATACGATCGATGAGATCGATGTCGCCCCTATAATTTAAATTATGTGCGAGAGCACGAATAACAATAGGTGCTGAAGTGATACGAAAGCTCAGCTGTTTATACTTTAGTGTTGTCGCAAAATTTGAAAGTCGAATATCGACATGTTACTCATTCGATAAATAAAAAAGAATAATGCTTTATTAATGTCTTAGCAATACAATTGCATTGGGTACTACGGGGGTGAAATACTTCTATCATAAACTATACGTTTCTTAAATTTGACCACACCTTTATGTAACAAGTATGTATATATGGCCCAAAAGAACGGGGAATGATGTGATATATATTACTACGATTGCACATAATTTCTTGTTGGCACTTGGATTGGATCACTCTGTGAAAAGTTATGGGTCAATTTTTTTCGACGGTTAATAAACTACCGCGCGGTGAAGTTTGTCCTCACGACTTTTTAGTCGTCTTTTACAATCGGGGATTTTCTATTATAAATCTACTCTCAACGCGGTTCCATATGTTGACATATCTGCAATATTTGAACTGTTTATTTGTTGTTAGTTGTTATAATAAGATTCCCGCGTACATTGACAGACACGACTCGACCTCGTCGCGACTACGAGGTGGACGGACGCGATTACCACTTCGTCGCCAGCCGCGATCAGATGGAACGCGATATACAAAACCACTTGTTCATCGAGGCTGGACAGTACAACGACAACCTTTACGGCACATCAGTTGCTTCTGTTCGAGAAGTTGCCGAGAAGGTGAGATATATTTGTCGTATTTTATTATTATGCTTTTTACCGTACAGCTGGTCAAACCAGGAACTGTGGTTAAAGATGTCTTTCTAGTCGCTTGGAAATTTAAAAAAAAAAGTGTAAATAGGCTTAGAACTTTGTAAGAAAACGTTAAAAATATACTTTTTATTTCAGGGAAAACATTGCATTTTAGACGTGAGTGGAAACGCAATAAAGAGATTACAAGTGGCGCAACTTTACCCCATTGCCATATTCATCAAACCAAAGAGTGTAGAATCCATTATGTAAGTACTAAAATGTTTTTATTTCAGATAATATGCCCTATTAAATATTTGACATGTGATATTCATTCATTATCGATTTATTTTACAGGGAAATGAATAAACGAATGACTGAAGAACAAGCGAAGAAAACTTTTGAACGCGCACTTAAAATGGAGCAAGAATTTGCCGAATACTTTACTGGTTAGTATAAAATGTAAATCAGTATACATAGTTGTTACCATCCTTTAATCCTATTCCATTGACTATCCGAAACTCGGACTTCGTATGAATTGGATGAGGTTGATATCAATGAAGCCTTGCGATATTTGTAAAGTTTGAATGTTTGTTAGCCAATCACGCATTAACGGCTGAACAGTATTGGATAAAATTTGGTGACACATCTAGGACTTGCATTAGGGTATAAGCTATTTTTATTCTCGGTAAAGGCCGTCTACGCGGGCGGAGCCGCGAGTAAAAGCTAGTTTGAAATAAAATAGTAATCGTTTTGTGTCGATAGCCGTGGTGACTGGTGACACCCCGGAGGAGATCTACGCGAAGGTGAAGGCGGTGATCACTGCCGAGAGCGGGCCCAATGTGTGGGTGCCGCGACGAGATCCGCTGTGAACATACAGACATACACACACATTACATACACACGCGCACGCCGTGTACTAACTAGTACCTATTATAGTGCCTCGAGTTCACTCACCAACACAATATGCTAACTAAACTGCGAATTTGTTGTTTTAATTACGATGTTTTCCGTAGATGTGATATTTCGTGTCGGCATTTTCGGTATTTGTCGATCACGTCATTTTACGGTGAGTGATTTGTTACGTTGGGCTTCACTTGAATAAGCAAATAAAGTAGTAGAGCAAGTGTGTCGGTATGACGCGACGCCGCTCGTGTCGACGACACACAGTCGTGTGATTTCGAGTGTCTGTAGATATATTTTATGAATATTGACTTCACCGCTTTACCGTTGAAACCTATCCCGGTTTGTTTAGCATGAATAACAGTATATTATTCATTAAAATGTTTTTTTTTTTACTTTTGCATACAAATATTGACCAAGAATGTGTTATTGACTAGCGTTCATTAGATTACGCCTATTTATTGTGCAAATATTTTATAATAGCAATAAATATAATATATCGTCAAATGCAATGTATTATCAAATTATTATTTTATTTGACAAAGCCCACTTATTGTGCTTCAATTAATTAATTGTGTAAATTGTATATTAATAAATTTTTAAATGGTATTATACATGTTAATTTACTCAGGTTGCTAGATACTTTTAAATTTTCGTCAGTGTTAAGAATTAATTAAAGTATTTGAAAGTAAAGTTGTCATATAAAACGGATCACATGCACATGTGATTTTAAATATCTATATGATAATTTATACTTATTTACTAAATAGTCTAAATACCCACCTCACGCATGGCTAGGCTAAGAACTTCATAATCTGGATTATTTGCTCAAGCGGCAATCTATATAGCAACCATTGAATCTCATTACATGTACTGCACACCAACCTCCTTGATACATTAGGCGAGGTGCAAAGTTGATTGTTGATCATTTTTATAGTAAGCAATTATGTTATACGGTGTGAATGTTCTCACCAATTAAATAGTGTTTGACATTTATTTATTGAGAATTTTATTTTCTTACGGAATAACTGGATGCCCATCTGCAAATATGGCGCTATACGCGAGTATATAACGCTTAAGTTTCAATATACATATAAGCAGTTATATTTCGAATGCAATTTTAATTTCTACTTTATTCGACTGTAACATATTTATATACGTTCATTTTATTATCCGTGTGGTACTTAATAGTTGATAGTGCGTTATTAATAGGTTTATACAAGTGACTGCGTATTAACGTTTGAACACATGACAAATACCGATTTTATTATAATAGTTTGCAAAGGAATTACGACAAACCTATCCCTGATATTGTGACCAAAGATATGTGCAAATTAAATGTGTAATAACGTATATAATCACCACACGTCGTTTTATTGTTTTAAAAATTACTTGCAGTTTGTCTTGATTCCTTGAAATGTATTTTGTTTTGTAAATAATATTATTAAACTACAATAAGTTTCTGTACCAATATTTACAATATTGTTAGAAATATTTTATTTTTACGAATATTTATTTCATTGTGCCTATTGTAGGAATTCTATTTAAATGAATGCGTGTGTTAATCTGTGTAAATTAAGTGTAATTAATATTTTTAACATCTATTTAACTTTTAACATAATCAAACACCCATATTTGCAGATGTACAATGTTTATGAGTTAGTGATGTTCAATAGAATAGTTTGAATAAAATTATTTACGTTGAAAATTCTATTAATGTTTTTCTAAACACCCTAAAAGAAAACTCTTCCGAAAACCAAGACTGGTGGTGGTGCTAGTATTTACAGACACGATACTACTAAAAAAAATCGGGAAATAAGCTACAGTATTGTTTAAATTTTTCACGTACAATCTTGTTTGGACCATACAATGTTGTTTTATTCAAATAATTATTAAAATTGTATTTTTCATAATAAAACCAATAGAAAAAACGACGCTCGGAATCAGCTGTGCAGGTCGGCGCACGGCGCGATGTACCTACTGAGTATTGGAGCACGGTAATGCGCGCGAGTCATTGAATCTGACTTTTGCATTAGTACGCTTTACATTGCGGGCTTACGTTTCTAAAATGGTAAATAAACGGAAAGGAAGGCGTTTTCCGTTTGTTTTATTACTGTTTCGGCTTCGGCCCCTTACACCCGGTATACCAAATATACCATCATGTCTGTATTCTCAAAAGGATGTGGGAAACAGGCGTGAGTCTATGTATGTATGTAGGTATCTTACTATAATATTATTTTTTGACTTTCTTTTTTATTGCCTTGATAGACAGATTTACCAGGGGGCCGCCTGATGGTAAGCGGTCCCCGCTGCTCATGGACATCGGCAACGCCAGCTAAGCAAGCTAAGCCGCTGAGGAATTACTCTTTTTGTGGCCGCAACCATCTCGCTTACTCCTGCTACCTTAGCAATCACTACCACGTTGTAGCGCAATTTTACTTCTAAACAGCCTGTCTAGTAATATTAAAGTCTTTGATGGATTACACATAGTTGAGTTAAGTTAGCTCTGTAGCTTGCAGTGTGAACCGAAGTATTTTAAGTTACCCGACTAAAGGTTAGTAAATTATATAGCCCTCTCTGCTTCCCTCCCCCGCGTGTAAACCTATTATACATAATGTTACTGTCGCTCACGCTATGTTCTTTTGTGATTCCAAGAGAATATAGTAATTTCTGCTTGCAGAAATACGACAAATCGATGGTATCAACCTAGACATCCTCTCGCATACGAGATCTACCATCTAATGAACTTATATAACACTCTTTTTTTGTGGGGGGTTAGAAATAGGCTATTACTTCCAGCAAGATTTCCTGAAATTGTAGGCGTCACAGTGGCCCCCAAGCTTTGGTCAACTATACTGAAATTGTCATTCCACGAGCACGGGAAAGAATTCTTTTTAGGGGATAAATGCATAAAGGCTTGTATTACCGTCGGCGCATTATTCTAGACATCCACCGTATCTGCATTGAGAAAATTCGGTCTAGCATTTCGTCGTTGATAATACAATTCGTTCTATGTCACTTTTTATATTTTTTTTTGTCAATACGGCCTTAAATCTAATTTTAAACGCGTCCGTAAAATAAATAGATACAGTTACAGTAAAAGCTCTCTATTCGCGGGGTATACGTTCCGTAAATATGCCGCGAATACAGAAACCGTGAATATAGAATGGTAATTTATATGGGATTATAGGGGATACGTTCCTAGGTCACAAAATAAAAAACATACATATATTAAAAAAAAAATAGTTTTTTACCATATTGATTTAATTATTATCTTCAGGCTTAGGCAATGGATTAAAGAATTTTGTAACATTACAAAATATAAAAATACTTTATGCATTGAGTAATAAGATTGATTTCATTCTGTTTGTTAACATTCTCAAAAACACCGACCGCGGCGAAGGCGGCTTGTGTCAAAGGCAGAACCAATACAGCGGCGGTATCATTTAACAACAAACTTTAGGCATAGTTGTAATAAGGTCTATTTTACTTTTTTATTAGTCCATTTGACGACGCGTATACAAAGGATATTCGATTGGATACCTACATATCGGAATCCTTTCTATCAATGTGTATGTACCGATGTACCGACTAGATCCGCGAATAAAGAAATCTTAGCCGCGATTATAGGAATTGGGTCGCAATTTTTTAATCCGCGAATAGTGAAAACGCGAATGAAGGAAGCGCGAATAAGGAGCTTTTACTGTATTTAACAAGCATATACCTAAAACTATTGCCGCAACCAGATAGTTTCTACAAATAAGTGCTATTCGCCTCTCCTGTAAAGTGCGCCATAACCGACATGAAAAGTATTGTAATATCAATGACGATTTTCCTTAAGTTCAACGGAAAGAGATGTGCAGGAAATCAGAAATAGAATAACTTACCTTTCAAAGTACTGCATGGCACTGCACTACGCTTAGATAGACAGCTTCGCATTCTCAAATATTAGCAGAGCTTAATTGCCCGTGTAGAAACATGAGTGCCATTAGCAGGTGTATGGGCGGGATTGCCTTTGCACTGTGCTTGTCAACCTGAGACAAAATGTTCTCATAATTCGAGCATTAAACCAATGCTCTACGGTTTCACAATGCCCAGTAATTTCATTGACTTCATTATCCTCCAAACCGGAACTCAATAGATCTTCCATACTGCTGCTTGTTGGATAAAAGACAAAGCAGAGGTAAGACAGCCTCCGTGGCGCAGTGGGCGAGTAAGCGGCTGCGAAGCGTGAGGCCATGGGTTCGATTCCCGCACCGAGACAAATGTTTGTGTGACCCACAAATATTAGCTCGGATCTGGGTGTGTTCTCCCCAAGATACAGGTTAACCTACTGTGGGGCAGGACATGTGTGCGACTGTTGGGTGTATTTATTATTATCATTATTACATATATACATTCGCACTCACGCCTGTAATCCCCGAAGGCAAAGGTGTAACCAGTACACCCATATTTCGCCGAGCATATCATTATTACCTACCCAGACGGACCCTCCACTAGCGGTTTCAGAGGGGGCTAAGGGGTTTAAGCCCCCCCCCAAAAAGGAATTGGGTCCAGCCCGGGTCAAGCCCCGCCCAAACCAAAATCCTGGATCCGCCACTGGGACCCTTCCCCTTACGAGGGACATATCACCTAGCCTCTAGGTGATATGTCCAATCCTATCCTAGCCTATCACATGTTCAGGGCAACAGTAACTTCCTCTTGCCCATTGGTTGATAATAATCTTGGTGGATAATAATTTATTATTTTCAATAGCAGCTAATAACAATAATGTTACTAGTTGGTAACTTTACAAATAGGTCCCTGGTATGCGAGACTGGTATGGGTTGGTACCAATGCTTTGTATATTTCTGTCGCCGTGCAAAAGTGTGGAAGCACTATTATGTTCTATTCTAAAGGCAGATACACATACCCACAGCCAAACATAGGGTTCAAATATACCCCTTTTCTGTCTAGAGTTAAAAATAGATATTGGGTAGAAATTTCATCTAAATAACAGAACATACCTAGTAGTTTTTCTAATAAATTGATAATGGTGTGTATACACCCTCGCTAAATAAAGATTATAGCTGTACATCTAACCAATTACATATAAGGATCCATAAAACCTATTTTTCAATGCTGCAATGGTTAGTTATGATCTGTTTGGCAAGCAATGCTTACAAGCAACCAGTTGCAAATTCCCATACCTCTCAATGGATTATATACAGTATAAATAAAAAAATCATTGTTATATACTTATTTTAATGATCTTATATCTCATCGAGCAATACAGTGGTCTTCTCAGACACATAAAGACCATCCAAGAATTTTCGGATGTCCTTGTTTTTAACTGTTGTCGACTGCTGGATGAGAGCCGCTGAGCTGGAGACATCCTCAATGGAATTGCCTTCAATGATAAGCTCATCTTTCTGTTTGGGTGAATTGGCAACAGTTACACCAGGGGCCATCTTTACTCTCCTGATGTATTTCTCACCAAGGAAGTTACGGATTTCAATTATAGTGTTGGCTTCAGTGGTGACACAGTTGATGGGGAAATGAGCATATACAGCACGCATCTTATATTGGAATCCCTTGGTGACACCTGAAACAAATATATATACCTTTAATATAAATACTGTTTATACATTTAAGTCCTATGCTATGCTTATATTTAAGTTAAGAAACCTAATGAAATTACAAAAAAGTTTGATTATTTGAAAGGTAATTGTTAACATATAATAACCATAATACAAGTTCCCAGAAATGTAAACAAATATAAACAGACTTTTTCTTATTATTTTATTAGAATTATTCCTTGGTTAGGAAATTGCAATTACATCAAATACAATACAGATAAATAACTGAAAAGTGGTTAGATATTTGTTTACACTTCTAGAAGTGTGAGGTTTATTTTATAAAATCAGCTGACTAAAAAAATGCAACAGATTTTGTGTTCTAGTCGACCAGTGGGCATTTGTGAAAGACCAACAGGGTATTTTAATGCACTGGTTAATAATTAATATAACTGTTGTATTTATTATTGCTTATTTGCTTAATAAACATTATGATTTTACTGGACTAGCCAGACTGAGATAAACTTTAAGTTAATTGCAATTTTGTGATATTACAGTTTTCACAAACACACAAAACTCCATGCCCATTAAGACACACTCACAAGATTTCAAAACACACTTTTAAGGAACACATAATAATAATACAGATGAAAACTTAACAATAAACAGTAACAGTAGTCTTAAACCAAGAAGATGGCTACACTTGTCAAGGAATATTACATTCTTTGGTGAGACCTTGATAGAGATTAGAATTTAGTGAGCATTACAGTATGTATGAATAAACATCCAAATTGCGACTGGCCTCAATCTGATTTACAGGGTATTCACTAAGTAAATTACTAATTATGTATGTTTTATGGATATTACAGACAAATTATACCACACAAAGAAAACTTTTATTCATGAGATTTACCTCACTAAGATCTGCGTTTCTTTCATCACATAGTTTTACATTGTATATGATTTCATAAAAATACTTGTTTAAAAAATAAACTAATAGATGTAGAGTAATGAAAACAGCAGTAGGTTATTGAAGTATGATTGGCAAATTGTCATTGAATCCAGGGCCACAATTTATTATGACCCTAATGTACCACTGATAATATATGACTTAGTATGTAGACTCAATGAGGCACAACATTCAGCAGAATACACTTATATACTACTACTAAACCTGTGCACAATCAATGAATATAGTGAAAATTGGCATACTTGGTTTCTATACAAATAAATGGCATATCTAGTTTATCTGTAATCTGTAGCTCATAACAAATTTCTTGCGTTTTGAATACTGCTTCCTTGCATAGATATAATTGTCACAGAAAAGTATAGTATATACAACATATCCAAAATAGACTGGTATTGAGTACTGAATCACCAATAACAAATCTAATTCCCTACATGTTTTCTTTGCATAGCTAGTCAATGTATTATCAATATTAATTATTTAATAATAAGAACACTTATAAATAGTTAAAATTGTTAATCAGTAAATAAATAAATAATAAACACACCCAACAGTCACACACAGTCCTGACTCCACACTAGGTTAACATGTATCGTAGGTATCATGAAACTACGAGGGACTTGCGGTCTCACAAGACCGGAAACTATAATTTGTGGATCACGTAAAAATTTGTCTCAGTGGGGGAATCTAACCCACGTATCCACTTGTCACGGAGGCATTTCATTGGAATAAGCTACCGATAGGATTTATAGGTACAAGAACATAACTTCAGTAAAATGTAAACAACATAACTTCTTACCTTTAATCATGTTTTCTACATGGGAGCACACAGTCCTCACAGCAGCGAGCTCCTTCTTAGAGCCAAACCATTTCTCAACCTTCAGCTGGCGAGAATTCACCATGCGAATATCAACAGCCAAGTGTTTGAAATTCCTCTTGAGTACACCTCGAGGCCCTTTCACAGTCACCAGACGCGATTTCACATGAACAGTGAGTCCCTCTGGGATGTTCACTTTTTGGTTAGCCACTATTTGCTTCATATTGAGGCCTAAAAATAAATAAACCGATGAATCCTAACCTAGTGGATGTTTGACAACTATGTTAATATTCTTGTATATTCGTGAAATATAAATTATAATCGACTTATTATAATCATATGTAATGCATACTATCACTTTTAAGTTAAAAACGCGATTGTAAAATAAGATTTCCTTAGATTATTTTCGAATATTTCTAAATTCACCTACTTTGTTTGACACAACAGCCGGAAAAGAGAGAATTGACATTTATGTCAAAAGTGTTGCCGTTTGTGAAATACAATATATCCTCTTTGAATATACATATGGACCTATGGCCTAAACCTTGTCCTTTAACCACAAAAAGTTGCTAACTTCCAAGCGATTGAATTTGAATCCCTGCCCCTGCAATAGGACAGTGATAGCGAACTATTTCATTTAAGCGAACATATTAAAAAAAGAATTACACGACGATGGGGTGCCAAATAAACAAGTAGACTAGTAGAATTGACTTTCATATAAATGGTAAGGATCGTGTTTTAAAAAAGGAAGCAAAAAGAAGAAACAACCACTGAAAAAACATAAAATAACATATCTTGCTGGATACTTTTGTATAATTAATGCTGTAATCCCAATGGATGGACTGTTGGTTGCCCTCATCGACTTGTCACACACATATCAACCGGCACACGGCTCATGGAAGATCATCGAAGCGATGGGCTCGCCCCCTATCACAATAATATTGGACGGAGATAGGCTTGGCGAAATGGTTGTACTAGTTACACATTACATTTTATAATACAGGCGTAATATGTCATAAAAATGATTTAATTTTTTCTTACAGTAGTTTTACGCCAATTGTTTTTTGTCTGCCTGGCATTAACCCAGTTTAGTGATAGGGTCAGTCTTCTTATATCATAGATTTGACAGTATTTGGTATATAGAATCAATGAAAGCGATCGGCTCTCCGACAGATAGATTCCGTCATGGTCGTTCCCATTATTCTACAAACGACAGATTTGCTTACTGGCCGTAAAATATTGACACATCTTGTATGTAAAATCTCTCAAAATACTATTGATAGTAAGCCAATCTATCTTTAAGTAGAATAAATAGTGAACAGCCATCTGGCTGTTTACTCTCTAGTATTCCTATCTATCTTCGTTTAATGAAATGCCGATAGAATCTAAGGCCGATAGCTACAACTGTTTGTCATATTTTGTCAAATCAAATCAAAATAGTTTATTTGTAAATAAGTTATAAGAATAGTCGTAAAATCTTGAAAGCCCGAAAGTGTTTTGAGCAAGTCGTTATGTTGTTTGGTAGCCAAACACTAAAACTCGAATCTATATATCTATCTCAGCCTGTATCCGTCCACTGTTAGATGTTAGCCTCCTCAAGTGAGCGCCAACATCCGCCAAAAGTCGAATAATTAATAATTATAATTATTATGTAATAATACCAACGTGGAATTTCGATCTTTACAAGACACGAAGAACTTAATTTTATAACTGAATAAATAGCAAAATCCCCATAATATGGGAAAAACAAAACTTTTTTTGAATAAAATGAAAATGAAAATATTTATTGAATCCATAAAATCTCTACCGCCAGTTCGGAATGCTGTTTCGTTAAAGAAGAACGGACAAGAAACTCTAACGTTGCTCTTTTTTAAAATTCATTTACAAAATGTGCACTACTTTAATACAATTTATTTTGAATAGAGTTAGAGCAGCTCAACTTAGGCTAATGAGGAACATTATAAAGTAAAATAATGAAATTATAATGATTATTGCACATGATCCTCATGAGTACGATGAATAAATGAATACTACGAAGATGACTATAAAATAAGATGAGATATCTAATGTGTTATATAACCAGCAAACAGTCTGAGCAGACCAGTCCACACAAGCAGCACCCGTTCACGAGTATGACGCATGTGCCAGCCATCGGCCTCCTCAACCATGTTACAGGGAAGTGACCGACCCGGCACACGACGCCGCCGCAAGCACAGACACTTAAGCGAGCATGACATACCCAAACTGCTTACAAGTAACGAATATAGTCTTTATTCTCACTGATTCCCATGAGAGTCACGCTTTTCCATTTCTGGTTAAAAAAAAAAATTAAATAAAGATCCCAAAAACAATAATTAAGTCGAACTATTTTTTAGCTTTATTTAGTAACTAAAAAAAAAACTGGCAACACTGAATGCAAACAATGTTGTCAGCGGTGCTCAGGGAGTTCGGCGGGAATTCGGACAGCGCGGGTGATCTTTATGTTAATTAATTCCTAAACTAGTTTAGAGTTGTGTTTGTTGTATAAAAGTGGTGTAGATCTGGGCAATAAACATGAAACGGTGATGAAAAGTGTATAGAAACATTTAACTAAGTGATTTTTGACCAAGAGTATTGATCGACCTTGTGCGTTCGATTTGCTTGAAGAAAGTCATATAAGAAGCATCATACTGAAATGAATTATTACTATGACCAAAACTCCGATAAGACATAGAAATCGACCATTCCCGTGTTCTTCATTCATTCGTTCTTGGAAAATAAAGGATTAAATAAATAAAAAATATCTAAGATAGCTCAAAAGACAAGATATAGAGCCGTAATATAATCTATAAAAACAATGTTGTCACTAATTGTCAGTTTCGGTCAGTTGTCACAAACTTGACTGTTAATCTAGGGATGCTCAATTTTGCAGAAACATCAATGTCAACATCGTTGGCTCAACATCGGTTCTGGGTGTTTATTGTGCATATAAAAACGTTGGTCAACATCGTTGTTTATTGTACATATATACCACTTATATAACACACATGACAATTGTTTAAGTTGTATATTAATTTAAAGAATTTAAATGTATTAGAAGATGTATGAATGTGGAAGAGGCGAAAGAGGTGTGTCAGGATCGTGGCTTGTGGTACTGAATAGTCTCTACCTTACCTACCCATGGGACATAGGCGTGAGTGTGTATGTATGTAGAATTTAAATGAAAAAGGAGCCATATAGGAAAAAAAAACAAACAATTCGGATAAAAATAAATTGTAATTTGTAACAACTTCAGTAGCTCTCAAGCCTCAATTATTATTGTTTAGTAGATCAGATTTTCAAATTATATACTTTAAACAAATTTCCAAACAATCGTTAGTTATTTTAGTTTAAGCATATAGAAAAAAGGTTATAGTGTTTGAATTTCAATTAAATAGGCTAGTTGACTTGTACCAAAATTTAATATATAATTGTTTATTTCCTATAGTATTTGGTTTAAGGAACCCAACTATATCAATTTTAATGCATTATAGTAGAAGATGTCTTTAAAATTCAATTTACAAAATATATATTTTTATCTATAATTTAAAACTTCGAAAACGGTACCGCCATGATTGTGACGTCAGACAATTTGTAAACAACTAAATGTCATTCGCAAATCGCATGTTGTGGCTTTTGTAGCAAAATTAATAAGATATTATGTAAGTACTTACATCAAAGTGATCTTCGCAAAAATAAATTTCAGTCGTTAACGATAAAGGATTTTTGGCAAGTTTTAACCAAGTATTGCGCATGTTAATTTCACTAGGTAGCATGATCCACAACTTTTTTGGAATAATAAAACGATCTAGAAAAGCCTCACTAACAAAATAAGACCTATTTTACAAATGTGTCAACTAGCCTATTAAATGTTGGCAGTGACAAATTTTGTAACTAATTGAAAATGTATAGAATCTTCTTTATCTACCTGCTTTTATCCCACTCGCAATGGGGTCGGCACAACATGCTTTTTAACACATGTTACAAAAAAGATTTAGCTTGTAGTTTTTACCACCGGACGCCTGCCTGAAGTCAACCCCTCTGAGCATTGAGCATTTGACTTATGCTAACATCGATTATAATTGAAAATCGATGATCACCGAACATTCCTATTGTAGTACTGTACTGTTGTCATATTTTGTCAACTCTAGAATTTTGGCATCTTTATTGTATTGTGATTTGTGAATAATTGTGATACGAATGGATACGAAATAAATATTTCAGTTGTATTGTAATTTATGTTTCTAATTTATCTGAGATTTATAGAATATTTTCATCTGCACATAAATGCACAATGTGCCCCTAATATTGTAGTATGTATACGACTTTGTTCTAACGGAGACCTATAGTCGAAAATCGTGAAAAATTACCGATCGCAAACAAAAATGGATATCCCTGTGCAAATAGCTATAAGGCTGAAACCGCCCAGTCTTGCGGATTCTACACAGTGTATATTTAGTAACCCTGTTACTCAAATAGTTATTACGGAAAGCGGTCAAACATTTCATGTAAACAGAGCTTTACCTGTAGACTGTACTCAAGCCCATCTATTTAACTCGTTTATGATACCACAAATTAACTGTTTTTTGGATGGATGTGACACATCTGTTGTTATTTTTGGACAGTCAAAAACTGGAAAAACTTACACCCTGTTTGGACCAGGTATGTGCTATTTAAAAATAAAACGATTTGGGTGTAAAATTAGTTCATTTGTCATTTTAATTCATGTGAGTTATTTGTTGTAGGTTTCGAATGTATACATAGTGAATGTGATCAAGGCATTGTGCCAAGATTTCTCACAGAAATATTCCACAAACTTAATCAAATGCCAGAAAGAGAATTTGTCTTACACATAACATGGATGCAAGTGATCAACAATAATATTTTTGATGTTCTTGGAGCTGGACTAGTCAGATGTAACAATGTTGAAGAGGCTTTTCAATATCTACAGATGGGATGGAGGCAGAGGTGTCAAGGGAATAACCATGCTGTCTTTACTGTTAGTGTTGAACAAAAGTGGGTGGGCAGCAATGGTGTTTTTAACCACAGGATGTCTACTGCAAGTTTTTGTGATCTTGCCGCTTATCCAGATCCAGGATTATATGCTTTAGAAAACATACTCAAAGAACTACTTGCTGGCAATCCACCAAAACAGATAAACTATGACAGATGCATCCTCACTGCTATGCTCAGAGATTCATTTGGTGGGAGAGCTTTCACTTGGGTGATCGGGTGCATTAGTGCAGAACCAGAAGACTATCAAGACACATTGAAGATATTAAATTTATGTTTGTGTTGTAGGGGGATTAAGAATTTTGTTACTGTTAATCTATTTGCTGATAATAACACACCTGTGTACACTGAGAAAACATTGATGCCTAATGCAGACAATAATTTTAATTTACAATTTGCTACAGCTCAATGGATAAAACTTGTTTCTAATGCAGAAGGACTTTTTAATAAAATACTACAGTCAAAATCATTAACTGAGGCTGATATTAACCAGGTCAGTGAATGGTTGTTTCTTAAAGCTGAATGTGATGAATGCTTAAATGGTGATGCAAGTGTAGACAACAAAGATGTTGGCATTAAACAAGGTTTACCAAGAATAGCAGAAGATACAGAGCCAAGTGAAATAAGTGACTCTGATGTTGACTCTGATTCAGAAGAAGATACACATTCAGACACCATCTTTCAAGACAAGCTTGAAAAGTTAATGGAATATTTCAAGGAGAAAAATGATCAGTTATTTACAGACAGATGTGAAGAATATTTAAACCATGTTGACTCTGATGACATAACAATTTCAGAGACAAGTGGGTCTCAATCGTTGCCTATCATGACATCACAATCTAATTCAGGAAGAAGAAGAACTATACAACCTGGCGAAAGTTTATCTGGAGCAGAATTAGAATTGTTAAGAAAAGTAGCAGCTAAAGCAATATCACCTGAATCTCAGAAAATACTCATTGAATCTCACAAAAAAGATCTTGATCCAGAACCTAAGCTGATTGAAAGAGAATTATTAAAAATGATTGACTCGCCCAAGACTGAAGAAATATGTAAGAAATATAAAATGACTAAAGAGAAATACACACAAAAACAAATTTTGGCTCGTAAGCTTTCCAAAGAGATAAGTAGTACACAGTCACAACTGAAAGAACTTATTAATCTTTGTATTGCCAAAGAGAGGTTGATAGATGAACTTAGTAGAGCATTATTCCATAATAATGAAAATAAACTGCCTGAAAAAGGGATAGAGTGTAGTCTCATTGACCAAGATACTATGAAAGAAATAAAACGACATGAAACAAATCTTAAAACCTACAAAAAGCAAATTGAACAAATTAAAAAGCAAATGAAGAAGGATGAAAAACGTAAAAATACTTTAGACATAGAACTTGTAAAAGACAAACTTAAGTTAGATGAATTGTCTGACACATCCACAGACATAAAAGATAAAAAAGTTAACTCATTAAAACATTTCACAAATAGAATTACACATTTGGACAGTATTTTAAAGGAAAAAACTAATGATTTGGAAAACACAGAACTTTCCAAAGAAAAAGAGTTGATGTTGAGAAAGGAAATCAAAAACTTAAGAAAGACCAGAGAATGCCTTCATGATCAAAGATGTAGTTTAGGTCACAAAAGAAAAGTGTACAAATCACTCTCAGATTCTGAGGTAAATTTAATTTAACAGCTTGCTCCAAGATACATTGAAAAATAATTTTTTAACGATATTAGGATACCCAGAATTATTAAGCAGTTAGTTTTTAAAATATACAACTGAATGATGAACCAAGCGGGTTGTTCAGTTGCCGGTAGGTGTAAGGCTTAAACAGAAGCAACAGTTATTCTGTTTAAACACAGTTTCACACAGTTCTGAGTGATGGCACTTAGTACTTTGAACCTTACCGACGTATCCAACAGGAATGTCTAGTCAATATGTGTGGAGTCGGTTTGTTTGCAGATACATTTGCTGTGTAGCTTGTATCGAACCACCTTAATTATCCCAAAAAGTAAAACCAGTCCATAAAAAGCCCACTGCCAGGACAATTTTTCTGCATAAATAATTGGGTAATAAAATATTATGTATCCTTATTTCTTTACATAAGATATATGTTTTAGGAACGCAAACTCTTGGAATGTGAAGAAGCCATAGAAGCAATAGATACTGCAATAGAATACAAAAATAATTTGATTTGTGGAAAATCACCATCTGCATCACTGTCCGATTCTCAAGAAAATAAGGACTCAAGAAGCAAAGGAGAGCAAATGTTAATGGCAAGATTAGACAAACTCTCACATGATGAAATGAAAACTTTGCTTTACAGATATTTCCAAAAGGTAAAATCACTTTATCTTTTGCATCTTTAGTCTGTGATGATCAAGGCTAAAATTTGTTTGTACAAATTTATTAATTGCGTAATGACGCAACTAAATAATTAAATTCAAAACCATGAACTGGCAGCATTGCTGTTTTTATATATTTATATACCAGGTATAAGGGAAAGGAATACGGATACGATGGTAGTAATGGTGATTATATATTTACAAGGTGGTAGGCTTTGTCTATTTCTGCCGCCAGCAGTGTGTTAGCACTGTTGTGTTCCGGTTTGAAGGACATTGAAGCCAGTGAAATTACTGGGCATAATGAGACTTAACCTTATGTCTTGGGTTGATGAGCGCAGTCGTGTCATCCAGAGCTTTGTAATTTAAAGTTCTGTGTGGCGTTGCTTCTGTTTATGCGCATACCATCAGGCGAGCGACCTGCTCGTCTCGTCATTCAAGCTAATAAAAAAACTAGTCATTACTATATACCATCACATATATATCGTATCCGATACAACTAAAAATCGCGAAATAAGTTAAATTTATTTTTTTGACAAATTCTTGTTTAGTGATTTCTTAGGTTTACGCGAATATTACACATTGAAATAAAACTAGTTTATACGGATTTTATCGCGGTTTAATTTTTATTTGGACCAATAAGTACAATGTCGTTTTATACAAATAATAAATTAAAATCGTGTTTTTCTGAATAACGTAAAGCTAATTAAAAAAGGCATGACGTTCGGAATTAGCTGTGTGAGTTGCGATATACCGACTGAGTGTTGGACCGCGATAATGCGTGTGGGTCAGGGACCCCGACTTTAGCATTAGTAAGTTTTTACATTACGGGCTAACGTTTCCAAAATGCCAAAAGAATAACGTTTTTTGTTTATGTTAAGGTTTTATTACCGCTTCGAAAGCGGTATACCCGGTATATTGTTGTATTGTACTTGTATGGATAGTGAAATTACTACAGAGCCAAAATTCTGCAAGGCCTCTTCCATTCCTGTTGCTTTCTTTGAATTCCTTCACGATTCTTTTAGCATTCATCAGGTAGCATGTACTAGTTTGCTGGACTTCTGGTTAAATAAATGGTGTTCAAAATAAAGGTGGTGGACTTGCGTGGTGCGTGTGCGGCATTAGAGGCGGGCGTGGCGTCCGCCAGCGACGAGGCTGCGGAGTGGCGCGCACGAGCCGCCGCAGCCTGGAGACACGCGCAACGGCTCAAGGCACACTCTCACACCAGGTATGTTGTACTGTCACCAACCTTACTTTTATTACGACAGCCTCCGTGGTGCAGTAGCAGTGGCGAGTAGCCGGCTGCGAAGCGAGAGGCCGTGGGTTCGATTCCCACACCGAAACAAATGTTTGTGTGATCTACAAATATTTGTCTCCGGTCTGGGTGTTGTGGGACCGCAAGTCCCTCGTAGTTTCTGTTACCCACGATACAGGTTAACCTAGTGTGGGGCGGGACTGTGTGTGTGACTGTTGGGTGTATTTATTTATTATTATACCTACCCGGCCGTCACTCACAGCGGCTCAAGGCATACCTATAGGTTGTAAGACAGAAGTTTCCATACAATTACAAACATACAAAGCGGAGGCCCCGCTGTCGTGTCGCGCGTCGTGCTCGCGCATCTCAAGGCTACATCTACATTACCCGGCTGCCGGATGGCGTGCGCAAATTCATAATATTATGGAGTATCGACTTCGCGTAAACATAAGAAATCACTGAGTATGACTTATTAATATTGGCATACTGTGTTGTGATGCAAGTTTTAATTTTTCTTTGTGACTTGATTTCTATAGCATCAGGGTGATCAGGAT
The DNA here is from genome assembly GCA_905332985.1 of Mimas tiliae. Classification (NCBI taxonomy): domain Eukaryota; kingdom Metazoa; phylum Arthropoda; class Insecta; order Lepidoptera; family Sphingidae; genus Mimas; species Mimas tiliae. Next base: position 8,435,937 of record HG995248.1, on the reverse strand, counting down.
GATCTTATAACTTCGAGCTTTAGGCTGAGATCTATAAAACTAACCTCGACTAACGGCCGATTTCAATTAACGATCTTAGATTGATCTCCCGATCGATCCCGGAAATCGACTTATCAACCTAAGTAATTTGTACGCGTGACTTTCAAACTGTATTTATATTCATTTGTGGGATCTTTCGGGAGAACAATCGTAAGATCGGTTATTGAAATCGGCCGTTAGCCAAGTCTGTGTCAACTAAACGGTGACTCCGCTCTGATTTTATTTTAAGTAAACAGTACTACGATGACATACCCCATTTTTAAGTTGATTAAAAAGTTGACTTTGGTGACGTTAAGAAATGAAATCTGGATTAGGTGTAGTTCTCAGCCTAAGGACCAATTTTTCAATCTTCAAATAAATTGTAGGTATCAGCCAAATAACGCATTTAACAGGATTAATTATTAATTTAGAATGTATCTACCAATTTTACATAATATAATATGCTTTTTGGTATGTATTGACGACGTGATAATTTTGTGTTTTGCCGTCTTACATTTTGTTTGATAAATAATAGTTAACTTGGATATTGAAACATTGGCTGTTGGTGTAATAACTTAAAATAATTACAACTGCTTGAATGACCATCGTAATCATAATATGTTACAGACATTTCCAATCAATACATAGATGCCTCGACGGTGGTAATGCGGAGAGAGCTTTGTCTCTGGGCATGACGTCAGATTCGGAGACTTCAGACGATGCCATGCGATTAGTAGATCGAATGAAACAGCTCGCCAGGTATCCTGCGGTAAGTACCTACCTACGCAATACTAACTGCCCTAAACATGCGTTGCATTGTCTCTTTTTCTTACTAATTAGGTACCCCTAGCCATATTCAAAGGAAATTCTTTCTGCCTGGCGTTTATCCCGGCAAAATTCTCGGCTCGGATTCCCATCATGATTTCCGATGGATTTGTTATGTTGGTATCCTCCGTCTAGCGTCTGACCATCCACTGATTCCACCATTGCCTCGTCCGTTAATTAGCGAGTGTATCATGAGCAGATGAGGTTGGCTTTGGGCTTAGGATGGTGGTGGCCCGCTTATTCAAACCAATGAATATTTACAATATCTGCCCTGTATAATATACATCCCGATGCTGGACAAGGGCCTCTATTAATGAGCGGGATTAGGCCTTAGTTCACAAAGATGGCCTAATGCGGTTTGGTAGACTTCACATACTTTCAAAGTTCTTATGGAAAATTCTCAAGTATATAGGTATTCTCACAATGTTTCCTTCGACGTTCAAGCAAGTGATATCTAACACATATAAATGTAACTAAAACCAGAGATGTGTGCCTTGGGCTGGAACTCGCGATTTGCGTCTCCACAGTCCCGGCACGGCACTCCCCGCTACGCCATTGTCGCATACACAAAACAAAAGAATATGATTTATTGGCACAAATCATCACTAGCTTGCGCACAATAATTCACCAGTTTCATCGCAATACGAAACGAATATGGAAACATTCATTTTTATCTAAATAGGTAGAAAACTATTAATACACCTAAACATTTCTTTATGACAGTCTAATGTCGCACCATTTTGATTTTATGATGGTTGTTGGGGGTCAACTAAATTTAAGCATAGCTCTGTGAAAATAGATGTTAAAAAGAAACTATTTTATTTCAGCCTCCTGTAATACCTAGTCAAAATCTGCGGCAGCTTATGCCCGCGACAAATATACCAGTCGCTAAAGTCACAAAAGAGAAGAACAAGCTCGTAATAATACAACAGAGCAAGAAACACTGATATTTGGCGACGCATTTTTCGTTTATTGTGACTTTATTTATTATATTGACATTTGTTTGCTATTTGTATATCTACAAGATGATTATTTCTGCAATGATAGCATCACATATTTAAAATATGTAAAATATTAAGCCTGATGACCAAAATATTTTATTATAGAGATATTCAGGTCATTTATTTGTATTCAATTAGAATTAACTTGTTTCTCCTTGAATAATAATTTAATTATATTGCTAACTTTGTTAATAATCATTGTAAATATTTTCGTTCAAAGACTGTTATATATTATGTACGTAAAGTATAAATATTTGTAAAGTTTCTTATTCACTAATGGGTATTTAAAGTCAATTATTACTCAAGTGCTATAAACAGATTTATCACGTTTACGGTACTTGATAGTTTATTTTTTAATTTTGGAGAAGGAATTGACGGATACGAATGTTGACAAAAGCTTTAAATATCATAAAACGATAGGAAAAAAGACCTCATTCAATTGTATTCATGCCAGAGCGCAAAATATTTTATGTTGAAAAATCATACTGGTTGTAAGGGAAACGCTTCCAAAATCAGACTAGTGACTAGTGGGTAGTGCTGGTGATAACTGACAAGATACCATTAAACAAATCGCGAAGTAAATTTAATTATATTATTATTCTTCACGCAACATCATGTTAGGATAGATAAATGCAATTACTTTCATTCGTAATTTCAATATTTTTGGTATAGGGTATTGTAACGAAGTCCCCAGAGAGGTTGACGTCAGGCAGGCTGTTGTAAAAAACTACAAGTCAAATCTTTCTGTAACATGTGTTAAAAACATGTTGCGCCGACTCCACTGCGAGCAATGTAACGAAGTAAAAAAATCAGCTGACGCTCGGGGTCAACGACCATCGGCGTCGCGCGAGCCGAGCGCGTACGCGTTGTCGTAAAAAACTGTTAAATCTTATATTTTGCGATTTTTTTATGTCCGTAATCAGTAGCACTACTAACTGTCTTAGTTTTCGGAAGCGTTTCCCTTATACTTCGCCTCAGTAAGCTCTATTGTTGATTTACGTGGGATATCGTTAGGGTGGCATAAGTGATAGTCTCCCTTTTCCATAAAAATAAAAGAGAAAAATGTTATGTTACACAGTTACTTGATTCATGTTGCTCTAGTAACGTAATATCTTTATAGTTTGCGATTTTAGTGTCTATTGTAACCGCTGGAAGCGCCACTGTGTTTGTTATACTAATATTCTACGTCGTCGCTGGGGATTTTATATAAGATAAACTTATGATTTAGGTATTGGGTTTAAAGCAACAGTTACTATGGGTTACCATAGTAACTACTGTTATAAACCAAGATTAAAGTTATTCTATGTTTTGAAATAAGATCATACATGCGAAACGTCACTTAATTCTCTCTAATTAAAAAACAAACTACATACAATGCACTAGTGAGATTGCTCATTTTAATATATTAGATGTAGTTGAATGCAACAGTTTTAGAATGTTTTCAATTTTGGGCCATTTTGTATAGCTAACTTGCCAACAAGGTGTTTGAATAGTATTAAAAAAAGCCGTGACTGCGCCAAAAATATGTACATATATTTTACTACATAATTCGATTTGACTAATTATTAATTAACTATTAATATTCGATATTTATTTAAAATTCCAAGGTATACACAATATGCCCTCGGTGAGCACTGAATAGTAATGCGTTATGTATAAAATGTTCCCTCGCAATTTCTGTAACAACGAGACACAAATAAAATTATAAACATTGTATTATGATGTTATATTTTATCACATTAGCATGCGGAGAATGCAATCATGCGAGTTTATATGCAAGCCGAGATTAAGCTGAATGATCTCGCTTGCTTGGGCGATAAGGTAAGTACTAGGTCTCTTAGCCTTCTCGACAACTGCAGTGACTATTTCTGGCCCCAAGCAACAGTATTTTAAACGAGCAAGTGGGTCGCCCACAATACCAAAATAAACATGGGTGCGTTGCCGACCTTAAAGGAAAGGGATAATTCCTTAATTATCCCTTCCTTAATCGGGAAGGGGAGGAGGTTGGGGCCTCCGAATATCTCTCACCGTACGAAACGCAACAGCAAGCTGCTACTTTACGCCGATTTTCTGTGAGACGGTGGTAATGACCCGGACGAGCCGGCCTATACATGCTGTAGACAAAAGTGTCTACAGCGTGGCTCTACCACTCATAAAATTGTTCCAAGTTGTAGTTTGTAAGTTCAATGTAACTAGCGATATTTAGACGGTGCGGCTCTTGCGTTGCGTTTAGGGGTATGCTCACCCGTAATTTTAAATATATAAAACTAGACCAAAACAGCGAAATCTATCGTTGAACTTACCACATTTAGTTGATCACTTCTGGTAAGCAGTCGCTGACAGCACGAGATCATCAAACCAGGCGTTATACTGTCGTCCTTATGGAGGCCTAGTAGGTGAAATCTTTCTTCTACTTCTTTGCGCAACGCTCTTTCAACATGCTTATTTCTGAAAAGTAAATATTTTACTTTTATCAGATAAAATATAAGACTGAAAAAACAAAATTAAAACACTGGCAAACTATACGGAATTGGTTATTCTTAAATTGACGGTATTATGCGTTTATCTGGCGAACATGAGAAATTGGCTCAATTACATCAATGCTGCATTAATTGGTCACATCAGAGCACAAACCACCTTTACTATTGAGAGGGGTTAGATCTTACGTCCACCACATTGGCGTAATGCGGGTTGATAGAAATCGAAATTAAAATTATTAATTTTCTAGGCTTTGGGATCAGCAGAGTTCTTGCTTGTATTGTTCACTTACATGCTGTATTCCGTCAGGAGTAATGTCGCTTCATCTAGGTTGTTTGTGATAAATGTTATTAGCTCTTCCGCGGGGCATGATGAAGGAGTGATGAACTGTCCAGTAGGTGACACCATCAAGGGCCCGGCTTCACTGCAAAAATCATTTAATTCATTATAGAATAAAGATGTTCCAGAAGTGTATGGAGTCTGGGCCAGATCATTATGTAGTACATTTTACAAGGTGGTAGGTCCTTCGTATGCGAGAAGCCGTCTGGGTTGGTACCACCGCTTTGTCTATTTCAAGCAGCAGTGTGTAAGCACTGTTGTGTTCCGGTTTTAAGGACATTGAAGCCAGTAAAATTATGAGACAACATCTTATGTCTCGGGGTGATGAGCGCAGTCCAATGCTTTGTAATTCAAAGTTCTTTGTGGTGTTGCTACTGTTTATGCGCAGGCGTTCTCGCTTACCATCAGGCGAACGACATGCTCGTGTCCTCACTCAAGCTGATAAAAAAAATATAGCTAAAATATGTGGTATCCGTTTTTTACTATCATATTTTTATTACATTGCTTCTCTTTTTTGTACGATTAAGTTTATTCGGACAATAATAGCAACAACACAGAATGAAATATGGCGGACGAACATCCGTAAAATGTAATATTGTCTGTACTTAACACTGATGATAGGCAAGTTGCTGATAATATAATATATATGTTTATTAACCTGTACATGATACCATAGATACATAATACAAAGAAAAGATTGCTGATTACGAAGAACGCCCCGTGGGCATAAAAAAACGTTACTAGATGGCGTTACGCGGCTCACTACAAATATATTTATACTGAAATTAAGAAATATCGCATTTTGTTGTTCTGGTTCATTATATTTATTTATTTTGAGAATCAAAATACAGCATTTTCATTAAATCCCTTCCGAAAATAGCAAATTGATAAACAGGTAATTTTATGATTTGATTCGTTGAACATGAACCAACGCACAATTTAGTATCCTTAAGTCCGGTAGATGGCGCACATTTGAAAATGTACACTTATCTTCTTTTAATCAAAATTTACGACTATTGTAAATCACATAAAATAAATGTTATGGAAAATAAAATAAATTGTAAATTGAGAATAATAAAAAAAAAATGTGACAATAAAGTAAAATGACTGCCTCGGTGGCGCAGTTGTAATGCCTACGCGTTACGACTTAGGCTGACGCTGAGGTCTCGGGTTCGATCCCCAGGTCGCGTAAACGTAATATTGGGTTTTTCTATTACGAAAAGCTCAGTATCAACCCGGAGTCTGGATTTTGTGCCGGGATGGCGATAGGCTCGCTCCCTATCACATAAGGGACGGAGATACGCTCGGCGAAATGTGGGTGTACTCATTACACCTCTGCCTACCCCTTCGGGAATTACAGGCGTGAGTGTGAGTGCGTATGAATTTAATTGGAAGTTTTTGACCATATTGATTAATTATTATCTTCAGACTTAGACAATGGTTTAAAGAATTTTGTAATTTAGAAAAATATAAAATTAAAAAAATACTTTACATACATACACACTCACGCCTCTAATCCCCGAAGGAGTAGGCACGAGGTGTAACCAGTACAAAAAATACTTTATGCATTGAGTAACAAGGTAGTCAAATCGGGCGACGGCTCGAGGAGCTTTTTAAAAGACTGTTCAGAGTGAAGATCTTTATTAGACTGAATATTCATGTACAATTTCCCTATTTATAATGTGGAGCGATGTAAACAACACGCATTACTTATTCTAGAACGTTCCACATGTTGACAATGAAAGTGCTGAGGTAGCGTCTGGAGCACACCTATGATGTCTCAAATTACATAAAAACAACATGTACTTGTTCTAAGAAGTGTTGACAATGAAAGTGCTGAGGTAGCGTCTAGAGCACACCTGTGATGTCTCAAATTACAGAAAAACAACATGTACTTGTTCTAAGAACTGTTTACTGTTTTACAAAATGTGCTTAGCTTGCGTTTGTGGTACGTCCTGTGATGCGACGCCATCAGATCGTACACATACTCTAGGATACTTAACTCCTCCCTCCTTAAGTTCGAAATCATCTGGAGTATTTATTTTCGGCAGATGATTTTGAAAGATTATCATTTTTAATTTCTTAAATTTATACAAAATAATAAAAATTACACTTAATATTACAATAATATATAAAACTATTGTTCCGACACTAATTGATTTCACATTCACCATGTTTTCACTATTTTTGTCACTATTTTCCAAAGCGTAATTTAATAACTGCAAGTTTGACAGCTCGGTTCCTCGCAGATTCAAGGGTTTCAACTCTGGCATCCTTGTTATGGACATCGTCTCTGGTATGCTGATTATAGGTAATTTATTATAGAGTATTTCTCCGGATTTCGTTTGATGTTGGCGGAGGTGATAATTCTGGATTTGCAATTCGCAATCATCATCTATGGTTATTACGTAAGTATCCTTAATTTTATGATGAAATGTTTCATCCTTGCAGGATCTTGTGATTTTTATGGATTTCTTCGAATAAAGTATCCATCGATTAGTCTGAATTGCTTCTAATTTGACGTCATCTATTTCGACGGGAACTTGAACGCAAGAGGCGTTTGTGGAGTATCGCATTAAATCTGCAACACAAGTATCTTCGGCAACAAGGAACTCGTCCTTTTCATTACATAAATAAGTATCAGCATCGATTACATTACAGGGCTTTGATAGAGATTTCGTTTTCGACCCATTCACTATAAGGTAAGGGTGTTTTGGAATTATAATTAAGGTATTCTGGGTAAAGGGTTCGGTAATAGGTAAGGGAACAATTCTATAATAAAAATAAGATTGCTTATATACCAAAGGTATTTCCATAATAAAATTAATCTGCTTATCTCTAACATATGATTTCATACTAATCGTCTGTTCTATTTTCACTAAATTTTCAGGTTTTGATGGATAAATTAGTTTTTCAGTTTCCTCAATATTTTTTAATATAGTAAGTAATTCCTTACTATCCACAATTGACTGGTGTAATACGCCAATTTTACTGAATGCTATAGCGGATTCAACTTCATCTAATTTTATACATATTAATTGAAAATTATGAATGAAAAGATTGCAAGCATGAATAACATGATATAATAATTCTTGAAGTTTTAATTCATTTACATTTTTATTTAAATTTGCAATAGATTTATCCATTTGAACAAGATTCAACTGTACATTATTAGTAATATTAATTATTTCTCCTACCATTTCAAATATAAGAGTTGCTTTCTTATCTAATATGGATTGTCGGGATTGTAATCCATTTATTAACTTATTATATTCAAGAGCATCATCGTTATCTAGATTTCCGGTAATTAACTTTACTAATGAACCCAGAGGATTCAGAAGACCTCTTTTTACTCTGTGGGTTGGAACTAATTGACTATATTGCTCTGTAACAACATTTATAATATGCTCTACCTGACTCTCTGAATCGCGGATAGACTTTAAATATGTTTCATTTATACCTGTATGTATTAACGTATGTAACTCCTGGTACCTATTAATATTTGTATTTAAATCTAAATTAATTTTCTCTAAATCTAATATCTGAATAACTATCCACTTATCATAACTAACATACGCCTTTCCTTCTCTCACTGGCAAAATTCCGGGATTCTTTTCAATCTTCTGCAGTTGAAGGCCCTGGCTGAGGACTGCTTGGGCGATCAGCAGAATAAATCTGTGAAGGACGCTTAATGTCTTTTACTGGGACTTTAGTGTGACGCGTTTGGGTTTGCACGGGTGCAATGTTTCTCGATATATTACCTGTAACTTTGGCTTTATGATACCTAGGTTTATCTTTACTACGTCTCCTATTAACTCCTTTAACAAAGACTGTATCGCCTTCCTTTATCTTAAATTCCGTTTCTCCGTGTTTCTTATCTCTATCTTTTTGTTTAGAATGAATTATTTTATCTGTTAAATATTTATAAAGGTATCTGGTTCGTTTGGCATGATCATTTACTAATTTCTGGGTATACTCTATGTTAAAATTAGTATTAAAGGGACTCTTGGCATCAACATGCCCAAATACTATTTCAAAAGGCGTAAGGCCTGTCGTTGAATGTATAGTATTATTGTAAGATAAAATTGCATATGTCATAACAGATGCGGCATCTGTTATTTTATGTTCATACTTCGCAAGGCGGTAGATCTCTAAAATAGTTGAGTGGAAACGCTCAATCATTCCTACAGAGTTGGGATTGTTCGGAGTACCAATATGTAATTCGATTTTATAAAGTAACATCATTTCTTTCATTAATTTATTATTAAATTCTGTGCCTGGATCACAACTTATTTTTCCAGGGATACCATATAATGAGAAATATTTAATTAATGATCTTACTACTTCAGGAGTAGATCTATCAGGAATTGGAAATGCCTGACCTAACTTACTAAATGCATCGATTATGGTTAAAAAGTATTTTCCTTCAATGTTAAATAAATCAATGAACAGTTCCTCAAACGGTTTATTTTGCGTTTGCGTCAACTGTAACTTTGGTTTTAATGGATTCCTGTCATATTTCATTTTTTTACAAAGTTCACAAGCATTTATTATGGTAGAGACTGTAACTTCCATATTGTTCCAAAAATATGTACGCCTAATATGTGTTAGAGTTTCTTTAATTCCACGGTGACATGTTTTACCATGGTGATACTTGAGTACTATTTGTCTTTGTTCATTCTCATCACTAACATAAACTACTCTTTCTGTACATTCAATAATTTGCACAGATCCTTTTGTGAATAAATTAATAATGGCTTCGGTAAATTGCTTTCTATGGGCGTCATCCTCATAATAAATGAAATATTTGACTTTGGGTCTAATATACTGTTTTAAGAAACTTTTAACTAAATCTGGTCTATTCAATGGTAAATGTAATTCTAATATCTGTTGTTTTGGCCTAGAAATATCTTTAGCATTTATTTCATTTCTGAACCACGTATGCACTAAAATTTGACGCGGCTTGGTATCTACGGCTTCGTGTAAAATGGGAACGCCGTCAGTGTCAATGTCGACAGCTGAATGGGCGGTATCTGTACTACTCTTTGACCGTTCTTCGGTAGCTGTTGTAGTACTAGATGGGGATGGTACTGAATAGGGTGAACGACATCTAACTGAGATAATGCTCTCAGTTTTTTCAGAATCTGAAGAGATTGACATAGGACTTTCTGGACGAGATTCGTCACTCTGTAAGTCTCTGTCACCAACATTTACGGCTAAAGAAATGTTGTCTTTGTTTCTGCGTTTATCATGAACTGCATTTATTTTAATTCGCGATAACGCATCTGCATTTGTGTTTTGTTTTCCGGGTTTATGTATGATATTAAAATCAAAATCACTCAAACGTAATTTCCAACGGGTTAACTTGGAATTTGGTTCCTTAAGGGAATCTAACCATGCAAGGGGTCTATGATCGGTGTATATGGTAAACTTATTTCCATATAAGTAAGGTCGAAAATTTTTAACTGTCCAAACAATGGCTAACAGTTCTTTTTCGATTGTACTATAGCGCGTCTCAGGACCATTTAATATCCTGCTAGCATAGGCTACAGGTTTATCATTACCAATGGTACCTTGTGACAACACTGCACCTAAGGCATAATTTGAAGCATCAGTTGTTAAAATAAAGGGTTTATTAAAATCTGGATATTGCAATAATGGAGCAGTAGTCAATAACTCCTTACACTTTTCAAATGCATTACTATAATTTTCATCAATAACTATTTTTTTATTTTTCTTAAGACAAGCTGTCATCGGTTGGGTAATCTTTGCGAAATCTTTAATGAATTTGCGGTAATAACCTATTAATCCCAAAAAACTTTTTATTTCTGTAACTGTCTTTGGCATAGGATATTTTAGAATAGCATCAATTTTATCTGTGTTGGGTTTCAATCCATCAGGTGTAATTGTATGACCCAAATATGCGACTTCTTTACTTAAAAATTCTGTTTTGTCTAACTGAACTTTAAGGTTGGTCTGACGTAATCTTTCAAAAACTGTTTTTAACTTTACTATATGTTCATCCAAACTAGAACTGAAAATAATAATGTCGTCCAGGTAAACTAGACAATGGATACCTTGTAGGCCTCTGAGAACATTGTCCATTGCGCGTTTTCAATCCAAATGGCATTCTCAGAAACTCATAATGACCAAACTGTGTGGAAAACGCTGTTTTTGTCCTATCTTTTTTTTCGATTTCAATTTGATGATATCCACTAGCAAGATCTAATACAGAGAAGTACATGCTCTTGCCTAATTTGTCAAATAAATCTGTTATGTTTGGAAGTGGGTACTTATCATCAGTTGTGATGTCATTAAGTCTTCTGTAATCGACAACCATTCGAAATTTACGCTGTCCGGAGGCATCTAACTTTTTTGGTACTAAATGTACTGGGGCATTCCAAGGAGAGTGACTCTCTTGGATAACATTATCCTTCAATAATTTTTCAACCTGATTTTTAATTTCTTGAGCCTGACCAGGACTCTGTCTGTACGGCCTAACGTAAATAGGATCTTCATTAATAGTTCGAATATTGTGCTTTACTTGGTTAGTAAAAGTTAATGGTAACTGATCACAATAAAAAATGTCTTTATATTCATTACATAAATCAGAAATTTTCTTTCTTTCTTCCGCATTCATATGACCAAGTCGAAGTTTCTTTAAGTTTTCTTTTAATAAAGCATCTATTTCAATCATTTCTACATCATCATTCAAATTATTAACCTGACATTGTTCACTTCTATATTTAGTAATTTTAACTGGTTTTGAAAATTCTAATATGACTTTCTCATCAGTTGTATTTTGAATTACTGTTAATGCTATACCATTAGTACAGTTAACAATAGCTGCAGGCATTCGAACGCCTTTTTTAAATTCTTTAAACTCTATAATTCCTTCACCATTTAGTAAATTTGTTGGTATCTGAACTCTAGTTTCAGAACGAGGATCTAAATGAATTTCAGATGGTGGACTATACATAATAGGTATCTGTGTGTTAGATGTAGTTAATAATTGTTTGTTCATATCAATAATTGCGCCAAGTTGTTTCAATAAATCTGAACCTATCAGTCCGTCATACTGACTGTCTACTTCATAAATGTAGAATTTATGATAGCTCGGATTTTTAAAAGTTTTCAGTAACGGTATGAAAAGAACTTCGTTATGGGTACTACGGGCATGAGTACTAACTACGTCAAACTGTTCTTGATAAATATATTTCGGAAAATATTCATAAGCTTTTGCTGGGCTTATAAAAGATCTAGTTGAACCTGTGTCAATCATAAATCTGGAATCAATCTCTGGAATATAAATGTGGGGTAACTTAAGAATGCCATCATAATTTAAATTAATTATGTTATGGGATCCTCGGGGGAGGCTGCTGGACAAAAATTTTCATTTTGTTTTACAGCATCTTGTGGACTATCTGAGTTATCAAGTTCTACTTGATTTTCCTCTTCGTTATTGAATACATACGAGTTTTCATCCTCGTTATATTCCTCGGGATAACTTTCGCACGTTTCCTGATAATATTCTGGTTCATCATTAAAAAATAGATGATTAGTTGGCTGTGTATTCTTCAACGGAACTGCGGTGCGCATAGAAACATCTGAGTCTAATTTGTACGATGGTCTATGTGCTTGAGCGTTTGGCGGAATGCCAAAACGGAATTGTCCCGGTTGATTCCTATAGAATCCTGATTGGGGTTTATGGGGTTGCATAAAATTTGGCTTGAAAGCTTGGTTTGGGTAACCAAATTTAAAATTTTGTTGTGGTTGTGGAACACCGAATTTAAATTGTCCATAATTGTTCGGCTGTGAAAATCTATTTATTGGAGAATGTTGTTGCATGGGCATACCGAATTTAAAATTATTATTTGGTTGAGTAAATTTTTGATTAGGTATGAATTGTGGTCTGTTAATGGCAAAATTTGGTTGATAACCAAATTTAAAATTTGATGGTGTCATGTTATTTGACATCATCGGTTTATAATTATTCTGAATGAAAGGCTTAGGTTGCTGAGTGGGTTTAGTTTTTCTCGAATTGTATTGATTCTGGAAGTTTACTTCTTCCGTCACAATACTAAGTGCCATTTCAAGAGTGGTGCATCCCTTAAGACGTACGATGCGTATCAGATCTTCAGGGAGATTGAACAAGAAAACATTCATTGCCATATTATTATAAATAATAATTTTGGCATTACGAACACCAGTATCATTTAACAAGTTCACTTTTGAAAATAGAGTACTACGCATGTACTGTATTCTATTGCAAAAATCAATAAATGATTCACCGTTATTAATCTTTAGTGACTCTAGCTCTATGGCTATGCATTCTTCCGAACGCGGATCACCAAAGTGTTGCGTTAGCAAATTCTTAAGTTCGGACCATGTCTCTATATCTTCACGCTCGCTTATTAAATTCGCGGCACGACCGACCAGTCTACTTGTGATAATATGGAATACGTATAATTCCTGCGCTGGATTATTTAATCCTCTATAATGACTTATAACATATTCACACTTCTTAATAAATAAATAAATTAATTTTCCATCACCTTCAAATTTAGGTATAATGGATACCATTTCCTTTGGTATTATCGTAATAACATTATCCACTTTGTGGCTTTCCATTTTTATTTAATTAAAATAATATTTAAAATTCTTCAATAAAAAAAAATTAAACTTCAAAGTAATTCAATATAAAAAAAAAAAAATCTTAAATTAAATACAGCAATCTAGTATAAGACGGGACACAGAGGGAAAGTGAAAAGGTCTACTCACATTATCTCCGTGGCCATTCTCCCAAATGTAGCTGCTTGAGTCTTGCGTCCTCGGCTATGTCGCTGCGTAGACTTATTTCTTTGATGGTTCGCGATACCCGTAACAACGTTAAAACGTTCGCCGAAAATTTCCGCGGACAGACCGATTTTTGTGTCTTCAAGGGCACGGTTTCTCGACGCGAGTATCCTACCGACTGCGCCAGTCAAATCGGGCGACGGCTCGAGGAGCTTTTTAAAAGACTGTTCAGAGTGAAGATCTTTATTAGACTGAATATTCATGTACAATTTCCCTATTTATAATGTGGAGCGATGTAAACAACACGCATTACTTATTCTAGAACGTTCCACATGTTGACAATGAAAGTGCTGAGGTAGCGTCTGGAGCACACCTATGATGTCTCAAATTACATAAAAACAACATGTACTTGTTCTAAGAAGTGTTGACAATGAAAGTGCTGAGGTAGCGTCTAGAGCACACCTGTGATGTCTCAAATTACAGAAAAACAACATGTACTTGTTCTAAGAACTGTTTACTGTTTTACAAAATGTGCTTAGCTTGCGTTTGTGGTACGTCCTGTGATGCGACGCCATCAGATCGTACACATACTCTAGGATACGTAACTAGGTTGATTTCATTCTGTTTGTTTACAAAAGGCAGATCCAATACACGGCGTTATCATTTAACAATATACTTTAGGCATAGTTGTAATAAGGTCTATTTTACTTTTTAGTTCATTGTTAGTCCATTTGTCGACGCGTTTACAAAGGATATTCGGTTGGATACCTACATATTGTAATCCTTTTTATCAATGTGTATGAACCGATGTACCGACTAGATCCGCGAATAAAGAAATCTTTAGCCGCGAATATAGGAATTGGGTCGCATTTTTTTAAACCGCGAATAGTGAAAACGCGATTGAAGGAAGCGCGAATAATGAGCTTTTACTGTACCTTTAAACATAGACAAATAGAAAATCTTTAAATAAATGCGATACATCCATCGGAATAAGATAACTAGAACGATAACTCTTAAATGAATCTGATAAAAAATACGGCTCCACTTACACATGCAAACATAAAGCACACGTAACACCCATACACGCAACAAACATTAATGAACGTTCAAAATCAACTTTATTTCATAAAGTTAATGTCTAAATTGCCTTTTTATTCTAAGGTCTAAATATTAAATTTCTAGATCGAGATACGACGTTCTGCACTGCGCAAAAAAATAGACGTATCAAGTGTCAACTAGGGATTATTATGCACAGACATTTATAGCCCCGCCCCCTTGCACAGAGTTTCGGTGGGGTAATTTTTTGGCTTGAGTTACGTTTCTTCTCATCTTATTTTGATGGAAACATGACTCCCTCACTCACTAATCAATTAAAACTTCTAAAGCTAGGATCATGAAATTTGGTCAGATGACCAAATTTGATACCAATCACAAAAGGAGAGCTTGGGGAGGAGTTAAATTTTGTATACAGACAGACACACACACGCACGCACACACCAGACCAAAGCGTCAATTGTATTATTGAAACTTTGCAAATGATACGCACTCACGCCTGTAATCCCCGAAGGGGTAGGCAGAGGTGTAACCAGTACACCCACATTTCGAGCGTATCTCCGTTCCACGATGTGATAGGTGGCGAGCCTATTGCCATACCGGGAACGCTGCTACGGAGCATTTCGTAATAGAAAAGCCCAATACCACTTTACCCGACCCGGGGATTGAACCCGAGACCGCATCGTTGACCTCAATGCTAACGCGTACGCATTACAACTGCGCCACCGAGGCAGCCATTTCATCGCTAATCATCTATTTGAAAATCATAAAGACAAAAATAAAACGCATAGGTCACCACTACTCCGGCACGGCAATTTACAGGTGATTGATTTGACAAGCAGAATTCAACCTTATTGATACTCAATCTACTTTATTGACACTCGACCTGCCCTTCAAATTTGAGACTTAACGTATTATTAATAAGAGCTATTATGCCATAAAAATACACTGACGTTTAGATAATTCTACCATAGAATTACCAGTAAACCTTACGCGTTGTTGCCGCGCTGTACAACATTACATAAAAAGTTGGCGATGCAAATGCGTTTTAATAGATCATCATGATCGCTCTACGTATTTCCCTAGTCTTCTTATAATCTTTATCTGCCATATACAAATTAAATTCTTGTTTATGTCATCCTATATAAAGTCATAGCGAAGTATACAAAGATTGCCGAAACTATATATACAAAAAAATTAACGTTTTACGTTGAAGATGGCCGAATTACTGGATTAAAATCATACGACTTTGTTTCGGTTTAAAATATTTAAATATTCCATATATATAACTTAATTTAGTAAGGTACCTAACTACCTAGAAAATTCCAAAACAAAATTATAAAATAGAAATTGATGCTGGACCCGAGCATCAAGGGGCGGCGCGTAAACTCTAAAACCAATACGCTAAACTACTTTTATCTTATATGACTAAATTGTAATAGTGTTTTATACACCACTGCCAGTATATGCCTAAAACGCATTTACACTTATGCCATCACCTACGAGTTTTTCACTGCTCGATAGATGGCACTAGTACGACAAGAGTTTTATCGATTGATTGATAGATGGCACTAGTAAGACAGGTATATCATTACAATTCAGCTAGTTTATTAACGCCATCTAATGTGTATAGTGGAACTACTAGGTACCGGCGAACATTATTAGTTTTAAGTGAGTTCAGATGTAAAGTACTGAGATAGCAGTCTATGCTTTTCTAATGTGTCTTATGATGATACCAAATACTGTACACAGACCAGGCCAAAGTGAAACATATAATTTGCACTGCAGGCACCTGATAACAATATCAAAGCTTGTTTCGTGTATAAATCTGCATTGCCTCGCACGTTCAACTTGCTAAACAGATTTCTCGACTCGAAACCAGAGTGTGCCATGTTTACGAGTGTCGGAAGATCATTTATGTTCGATTCCCGCACCGAGACGAATGTTTGTATGATCCACAAATATTTATTTCGGATCGGGGTCTAGCCAGAGGGGTTAACGTCAGGCAGGCGGCCGGTCATAAAAACTACAAGCCACTTTCTGTAACATGTGTTAAAAAGCATGTTTCACCGACCCCACTGCGAGTGGGATAAGGGTAGTTGGAAGAAAAATAAGAGATTGAATAGTATAAGTGGTATTCATACCGTATTAAAATAAATAAAGTAATAAAAATACTGCCTCGGTGGCGCAGTTGTAATGCGTACTCGTTACGATTGAGGTCTCGGGTTTGATCCCCGGGTCGGGTAAAGTGGTATTGGGTTTTTCTATTATGAAATGCTCAGTATCAGCCCCGAGCCTGGAATTTGTGCCCGGTATGGCGATAGGCTCGCCCCCTATCACATAAGGGACGGAAATACGCTCGGTGAAATGTGGGTGTACTGGTTACACCTCTGCCTACCCTTTCGGAGATTACAGGCGTGAGTGCGTATAATATATATGTATAATAAAAATAAAAAATAGACCTCAGTAACAATAAATATATACGAAGACTTACGGTTCCACAACAATTTCATATTTGCTAAGCGAATCAGGTACAGAAGATGGAAATTTATCACCGCGTCCATAAAAATCACCGATTGAAGTTATCAGTTGTCTTAGATGGTTGCAATATTGGGTGGCTGATACTTTCGGCATGAATTTCCTAAAAAAAGAGCACTATTCAAGAGAATGTATGTGTAGTCATGAAAAGCAAACGTGAAGAAAAATTCTGTAATGATTTTGTTAATCAAAAGCCAACATAATATACCCAATATTAGTTTAGTACCTTAACATTACCTTCTACAAATATGTATGTCTCGCAGAATACTTGACAATGCCTTTTCGTAATTGGGTATCATTATTAGTGCACTGTCCTCTTGGCTTACTTTTTTGATTAACTGAAAAGAGCGTAATTAGGTATGTATATAAAAAAAACACATTCTTAATGTTCGATAGAAACAATGTTCCTGTCGATCCCGAAATTATTTATGTTTGCATCGTTTGGTCTGTGGAACTGCAGCCTCTTCGACTTAGAATCCTATTACGCACCGCCTACTACCCGATTTTTTTTCTGTACTAAACGTTTCTACAATTTTAAACACGTACATAAAGAAACACCATGGAGAAATCAAGTGTATGGTACATAACTTTTACAGGTTGTAGAGCTACGCTGTGGACAGTTGTCTACAATATTAATGGGTTAGCTCGACCGGGTTATTACCGCTGTCTCACAGAAAACCCACGAGTAATGGGACCTCGCTGATTCGTTTCATACGGTGAATAAGATTTCCACACGCAACCGATTAAGGTCAGAAACGCATCCATGATTGAGGTGACCCGCATACTCATACCAGCCTCTAAAGAAAATCGTTCTCATCAAAGCAAGCGAGGTATTTACGCGCTATAAAGCAATCGTAAAAGCAACTGAATTGTATTTATCATAAATGTTGTGCATTTCCTAATTATGGGTAGCAATAGAACTTAAGGGTTACACTTTCTTTTAAAAATGAATTTTAAAATATATTATTTTTTTATGATATGCTCACCGAAAGCCATTCATTTCTTACGTCGATAATGTTGAGAAAAACATCGCCGTCTAAGCTGACGCCAGTAAACTGTCCTAAAGCTATCGTTCTACCTAAAACAAAAAAATAATACTAACTCCACAACCCTGCTGGTTGTTGCCTCTGCTTGAAATTGTACACTACAAAAAATATATGAAAAAGAAATCCTACTCTAAAAACATAATCAAAATTGTTTTAAAGGTTGCAATAACATAAATAACAGTTAAATATTGGTATGAGAAAAGATGGACGCGTAATGGATAAATCGCACTATCTCTCTCGCAAGTCTCATGCCGCGCCGGCATAATATTGGCCATTACGGAATTTGACGTCATAATGTACCTAACCGTCACAAATTAACCATGCATACTTTTTTTAAAGTTCCGTAGCCAAATGGCAAAATCATAACTTATAATTTTGCCATGTCGCTCTGTCCATCCGTATGGATTGACATAAGTATATATGGTCCACCCATTTTACTCGGAAACTATTAGCACTTTTAAGGATGAATTTTGGATGTAAGGTGTACCTATTCTATGAATCGCTACACAAAAGTGTAGTAAAAATAACAAAATAAATATTTGGGATTGCTCTCCATACCTAGATGTAATTGAGGGATGATTTTTGCACATAGGCATATGTGATGTAATTAGATTGGTCCTTTAAAAATGTTAAAAATGATATAGAGATTGCTCAATGACTTTTTATATAAATAATTATTTTGTGAGATATGCTTGTCCAAAATTGTGTAAAATGTATCCCCCTTCTCGAACTTTCAAACTACGGAGTGGAAAATTAACTTAAAAGGTAAGTACTTACTTGAAACGAAAATTGGTATCAATGAGCTTGGTTGTATAGTTTTTGTAATAGGTACTTAATGGGTATTTTCGGTTACACTACAGAACCCTTCACTGTGCGTGGTCAGACACGTACTTGGCCAGTTTTTTATCATTAGCCGTACAAAAATATATGTGAAATATGCCTTCATTACTGTTAATACAAGTATCCTAAACCTACGTGCATGAATGTAATGAGATTAAAGGAGGCTAAAGAAGTGGACAAAGATCGTATCTAATAGAAATCTAGCCCTATGGAAAACAGGTAAAATATGTACTATGTACTGATAAATATAGAATTTGATTTTCGAATTTCTGTTAGTGTTCTCAGTACAAAAATCTTTAAATAGAAACAGAGTTGTGATGTAATTTGTCTTTAAAAATACATTACAAAAAATAATGTGACACGTGTGACATTTTTGTAAATACGACTCGCGGAAGGGAGGGTTTCATATTATGTACCCATTATTAATGTGAAAGTTTGGATGTTTGTAGATCAATTGCGCCATAACAGTTGAATGGATTTGGATACAATTTGGCATACAGGTAGACCAAGATATGAATTAAGAGTATAGACAACTTTCATACAAGAAAAGGAGCCGCAGGTAACTGCTAGTAATAAATATAAATACTTATTATGTGTGATCTAGAGTAAAAGAAGCACTGCTGGCTGCAACATCTTAAAAGATGGGTCTACATTTTCAAGTTTCAACGTTTCTAATGAAAAAAACAATGTATAAAAGACATCAAAACCTCTAATACAGGGTAGTAAATACAAGGGCGATATTTACTTAGTGCTATATACCTATTCGCTATGTAGCTATTATTTAATCATATCCTGGACTGAAATTAGTTGCAACCCATATGCAATATATGTATTTACTGACATATTAAATTAAATATAAAATACGTTTCATCAAATACAACATCTCGGTGAAGGTCGTTGTATGACGGGATTCTATACTAGTATAAGTATTTTATCCACAGTTGTCAAATATCAATATTTATTTGACGCGGTCAGTTCGGCAATTTCTGATTTTATGAAGTATGATTATGAGGTCAAAATATGTTGTATTTGACTAAAAACAAGTACTTATTATGTATTAGTATTTTGAGTTGGTGCAACTGATGACAGCTTTTAAGAGGCTCGTCGACTGTATTAAGCCAAATGCATAGATGAACCAGACCCAAGAATGAACAGTTTAAAATGCTTCTACAGGATGGTACCTATATCGTGTTTAGCACACAGTCTCTTTCAGGTGTTAAATTGTGTTTCAGTTACAAGTTACGTACGTATGTATAGAATTACTTACGTACATATTATTCAAGTTTACTAAAAAGTGTCGTTCATAATAATTAATAGCGATATGATCAATCTTATGGATCTTAATAAACGAGTGATTAACGTGAAATTTTTTGATGTCTTGGTTTTGAAAAGATTCGGTACATATTAAGTACAATTTGTAAGGTGTACCTATGTAATGCCCCTAAAATATGACACCTTTCTGTAACGCGTTGTTTAGAGGTGATATTAATATTGCAAGCGAATTTCATTTTATTTAATTACAATTATTCATTATTACTTGTGGAATATTTTGAAATTACTTTCTAAAGTAATTTTCGTCACATTGTGACAACTGACAAACTACTGCTCACATGCTAATAATGTATATTAATATATTTATATTATGTTATATTCATGAATGAGACAATACAAAAGAGGCAAATTGTAGGTGGTAGGCTCCTTGTATGCTAAAGACCATCTGGGTACACCGCTTTGCCTATTTCTGCTGCTAAGCAACAGGGTGTAAGAATTAATGTCTTTCGGCTTGAAGGACATTAAAGCCAGTGCAATTACTGGACATTATGAGACTTAACATCTCATTATATCTGTACACAAACATTTGTATCGGTGCAGGAATCGAACCCACGGCCTCTCGCTTCGCAGCCGACTACTCGCCCACTGTGCTGTTGGTAATCTATTAGCTGAAATCCAAGGTCCACTATATTCACTCTAACTAACCTTCTAAATTTACCATAACTTTTGAATGTTGTGTTGCTAATGAAACTAAACTTTGTAGAGCTCCCCGAATGTGACTGATGTTCCAGCCACTGTCATACTTTACCTGGAAGAGAGAGATGCAGTGGTACAGGGTACTAGTTATAAGTCAAATAATTGTATTTAGAATCAGATTTTAGTTTAGCAAGTAAATTATTTAAATGTTATTTTATTACTGACGGAATATATTCAAATAAAATATATTTAAATCATAGGTTACATAGATTTTGTTCAAAATATTACTAAAATAAATATGTTATTATTAGAATTTTAAAACACACAAATTACTTAGTTTTTACCAACTTCTTTTATACCATATGTATTGCGTAAATAATCTATCAAGGTTTGGACTTGTTCCCTTGTAGCATGGGTAGCTTCATATTTATCTCTTGCAATGGCACTATGTTCATAAATCCAATCGCTGAAAAAAAAATGGTGAGATATTTTTATTTTTTTAGGGAAACAATCAAGTTCATTCATAAAAGGATATTTAAGTGATATTAATTGAAGGAATATTTGAAAATTTATATTCAAAATGACAAAGGAATCGTATGGGTTGCATACTTCTAATAAAATTGGTCGTTCAACGATTTGTTGAGGCTGCAGCTCCAAGTTTAAAGTACTACAACAGTACTGTACGAGTCAGATTTGTATGCTGAGTTAACTCAGAACGTACGTTGTTGTTCGATCGAGCACGCTTAATATTATTTTAAGCCTATTTGGATATTGTTCAATTAAAGTATAGTTGAACAATATCCCAATAGGCTTAAAATTTACTAACTAGAGTAAAATTAGAAGAACACTCACATAATATTATCAATAGCTTTCTTTTTTTCCACATCTCTTTTCATTCGAGTTGCTTTCTCAAATTCATCTGTATATTGCTCATAAGCTTTAGCAAAATCAGTTTTACTAAAACATTAATGACAGAATTAAAAAACATGTTTCTATAATAATTTTTCACTTTGGATAATAAATAAAACTCACCTAAACTCAGTTTTGGGTAGAGCGTGCGGTATTTTATCTATATAGTTTGTAGATATATCACAGGCCTTTAAAACTCTTACTACTGTTTCCCTCACATCATTACCATTTAAATTAACTTTGACTAATTTAAAGTTGCCTGTAATGTAATGTAATAAGATTATCTAATTATAAATTGAAATAAATATTGAATCAAATTCACTATGTCTATATTGGTACGGTATACTCTGCTTTATTTTTCCTCTGGATTCATCAAATATGAATTTTAGTAGGTACTTTTTAGACTATCCCGCCCACACACCCGCCACTGTAACTCCTGTAAACCAGGATCGACAGTGGCACGCATATTTTGACACCGAGCAATGAAGCTCGGCGAGTCTCTGGGAATGCAAATCGTGTCTTTATCCCGCAACGAAATTAATCAAATAGAAAATTAGGGAGGAGTTGGAAATAATAATTGTACACTTCCCTCCACAGCAAAGCAGGAGACAAAATAATGAACTAAGGAGGTCTTAATCTCAGGCACAAGGACATTTACAACTGGATAAGCCAGATGTAAGGCACCACTGATAGTAGATTTTAGTAGGTACTGTTAATAATAAATATTTTTTTTACTAAGTGGTAGGTCCTTCGTATGCGAGGCCGTGTGGGTTGGTTACACCGCTTTGTCTGTTTCTGCCGACAAGCAACAGTGAGTTTTGTTTCGATTTCAAGGACATGGAGTAGGCCTAACCCCTCTCACTGTATATTCCCTCTTGTGTTTTGGTTTGAAGAACATTGAAGCCAGTGAAATGACTGGGAATGAGAATCTTATCTAGGGGTGACGATCGCAGTCCAATGCCAGGCAATACTTTATATATATATACTATATTCCATAATATAAGGGCACTTTTAACCTTTTTGTTTACAATTTTATTTTATTTTTATTACTTTTGTAGACACACTAAACAGTTACATGTTAAGAATATGCAAACTTAGCTCAATGAATATGTCAAGTGTCCACATATCAAGCACACAATTTTACACAAATTGACTTATTAAGAGTAAAAAACAAACAGACTTACCCCCGTATTCATAATTACTATAACGTCTCATAGTGCTCAACAACGCATAATAGCGATTTCTGTACACGTGATTCTGTCACATAATTTGTACAGTTTTTGACACTAAATAAAAACTTACTTGAGTGTTGTTTGTGAATACAGGTTATACAGGTGCTAGTTAATACAATTATATTGTTAGTGTGATTATAAATTAGCGTTAACATTCAGTAACTAGATTATAATTTAATATTGTAGGTACTTCCATCTCCCCAGAGGTTGGGGTTGGCATCAGGTAGGCAGCCGGTTGTAAAGACTACAAGCCAAATCTTTCTGTAACATGTGTTTAAAAGCATGTTGCGCCGACCCCACTGCGAGGGGGATAAGGGAAGTTGGAAGAAGATTGTAGGTACTTCCATAATTATTTAAAACATTTATACCGTCTGGCATATCTCTTTGTCTGATGTAGAATGTTAATGGTGGAAAAGATATTTTTCTCCTAGTTTGTTGAGCTTCTAAAAATGCGCTTAGTTGTTGAAGCGAGTTTTCATTGGTGCTCTGTAAAACATTAAAATAAAATCAAATTCTAGTTAAGAAAAATACTAATTTGAAAAGATGGACTACCCAAGTTTTATAAATGACAGACACAATTAAACAAGAAGAAATCTCGTTATGGTGGCATGTCGTCAGCAGAGCATGCTTGTAAATTTATGATCAAGGTGTTATATATGATATTACATGGAAATAAAGAAACAGTCACAATGATATTTCCAAATAACTTAAACCACATGCATTAATAAAAACAATAACTTGCTTTTGAATTAAACTCACTCTTTGTTCGGGATATTTTCCAAATAGATCCGGATGTACACTAAAGTAAAAAGGTCTGAGTGCAGTGGATATTTCAGCTGTACTCAAAAATCTGCATATAACACCATTCGCACACCCACATCTGAAATATTGAACAATAAGTAATACAATTGAAAAGTTGATGATTAGTTTTTATTATCCCTGATGGTCAAAATGTAGGTTCTTGTGTAGAAATAACAGCATGCAGTCAGGAACAAAAAATTGGCAATACACTTGTTCAAGGCGCCATTAAAGTGGTGGTATGTTGCTCTCCCACAGAAGAACTAGATCTCCCAACGCATAGTGTTCCCAACCTCAAGACACGTAAAGTCCCTCAATGTAATACCTTTTGTCAGCATTGCCAAAAATATCTCAAATAATGAAAAAAGTCTCAAATAGCATTTGTGGTCTTCCACTAAAGAACCTGGTGACCTCTTGGATCTTCCTATCAAAAAATGACCAGATGTAAGAAAATTGTAATCATTGGGAAATGGTGGAATAACCATACTGGTGATTATTTCAATATGATGCTAAGACTGGCACGGTTCTTGTGACTTCAATATCTGAGTTCTATATCCTCTGATATATAATTACGTGCTTTCTTTAGACCTCGAGTTCAGAGATGTATGAATGTTTAATCATATCCAATGCTTTTGCAAATCTTTTGTCTCAGATGGACGAAATAAAGGTTATGTTTTTAAATGACAGTCTTGAGATTTTCTTCGATTTCTTCTTTATTTTCACTTTAACAACACTGCTGATTATTGGAGCGCGTATGTCGTATGATGCACAATAAGTATACGTTTTTATGTAGAACATAGGTACTGGTGGTGGAGGTAATTAACTAATAATAATTATATTTTTAGATTATGGCCCCATCAATTTTCGATGATTTCGCCAATGTCAAGTATTAAAATAGCAATATCTAAAAATAAAGATCAAAACGTAGACATCTCAATACTCAATTTACAAGTAGAAAGACTCGTATGTTTATTTACGATTATTTGGGGGCGCTTTCTTTATCAATTAACTTTTTAAATAAATAAAAAAAATACCTTATTTTTATTCTTGAATACATGGTTTATTATTGCCCGAAACACATTTAATTAATTGCGCACTAAAATATTTGAGCCTAATACATTTTAATTATGGCCTTGAACCCTACGAGGCAACTTCACGATAGCTAGCAGAGTATCGATTTAAAGAATAAAGATTAGGTAATTTTATTTCATAAAATTTATTGAGAAGCGTCGCACCGCTACGTCCGCGACAGTTGTCAAAGTGACATACATAATCAAAGGACATTTTTTTTTTTAATGTTCCATAACGAACCGGCTAAGATCAGAGACCATACTGCCAAGTCATCAGTTATATTATTTTCATAATTTCCAAGAACGATGAAACAGGGGTGTGACCGATTTCAAGGTCTTGATGGAGTATTGGTGTAATTCCTTCCAGTTCGATGCTTCTTAGATGACTTTCTTCAAGCGGATCGAACGCAAAAGGTCGATCAATACCCATTCGTCAAAAATCACCTAAATTCACTTATTTCAATGTTTCCATACACTGTTCATCATCGTCATCGTGGTCGAATGATGTTAAGGAGAAATTCTCAGGTATGCAGATTTCCTCACGATGGTTCCTTCATTGTTAGAGCAAGCGATAACTAACAATTAATACACACATAACATAGAAGTCAGAGGCGCATGCTCTTAGGGTTGATTTTGAAATCTGCGACTTTCGTCTAGTCAGTCTGTACCACTCCCCGCTGAGCTATCGCTGCTAATTTATGTATTTCATATAACTATTACTTAACCTTACACCTTATATGTGTAAGGGACACATTTCCGACAGCTAAGTCAAGCGGTAGTGCTCTAGTAATTACGGAGAAGATATGATATATTAAAAAAATCGCGCATCACAGTATTTTTAATTCCGATTAATTAAGCTTCACTCTCGAAATCCGACACCAAGTTATCGGTCTGAGTCGAAATCGAAAATAAAAATCGATAGTCTCGTTAATCAAAGAGGATATATGTATATCGTTAATATCGAAACCGAGATTCCTGGGATGAAAATCCTAATACTAATACGAATACCAGGCAACTGTTGTGTGTTTTTCGAATTAAACAACTCAGGTCAAACTTTGATGGCTTATCCTAGGAAACAAATACCAAATTTTGAGACAGGAGTTAATGATTGAATCCAAGACTTGGCCGATTCCCTAAGCTATGTGCCATTAGAACAATGAATCGACGAAGAAATTGTTAATAATTTAATTTGTAAGTTTATAATCGAAGACGAACGAAATGGAAGGACCCCACTGCGAGAAGAATAAGGGCATATGGAAGAAGGAGAAGGACAAGCACCCAACTTGTGCAGGATCGAGTCATTGGTGAACCCACAATTTATCTCAATGGGCTAACTACAAGTAGGTACAATGGTGGCTCCTCGGAGTCGGCTCTCGACGTATGCGACACAGGTACTTCCGAAACAACTGAAAGTTTTGGGTAAAGTGCTACCTCCCAAGCCATTCCGCCAGTACAATCAAATGGCGAATTAACAGTTGATCAACTAAAATCGAACCGTGTAAACCCGCTATTAGGGCCTACAACCTTAGTATTTGATAATAATAGCAACTTGGTACCTTTATCCTGCGGTGTTGCGCATACCTTCGCAGCTTTGGGAGAGGTGGGACTTACCAGTAGTAGCGTACTAAGCCCACCGGGGGCCCGAGGCAACAAGTCTAATGGGGGTCTAGGGCGGCAAATCTATTTGAGGCCCTCAGCGAGCTTTTTTTGCACATAAGCTTGAGCTTGAGTTTAATTCTCATTGTATGAGATTTCGAGAGATGCGATATCTCTGTCAAACGTAGACCGATTTGATGATTCTTTTTGTAGTCAATATGGTTTAATTATAGCTTGTCTCATCCAATTTGGTTACGATCTGATGACGGTGTATAAGAGAAAATGGGAAAGTTTCCCATTTTTTCAACGGATAACAGAAAACGCATCATGATTCAGTTTCTGGAACCAGTTTTTGAACCTTATAATTGAGTGGTATTTATAGGTGTACAATGAAACTATAAAATCTCATCCTTAACAGTATTTAGCCTTGTCGCTTTTTATTCCATCGCTTTTTCAGTAAGGTCGATAGAGGGGTATTCAGATTGGGTTGCATCTTGGGCCCCAAAAAGTTTAGATCCGTCCCTGGCAAAACATCCGTCTATGTCGTGCCTAATGATCGCGGCTCAGGTGATGGTAAGCTATAACTACGCTGTCCGCAAGCCGTGGCCATTGTCGCGCCCGACTTTCGGAGGAGATGAGTCGTTTCGGTAATGTGTCTACGTTGCGTTTAATGTAAGTAACTGATTGATGACATCGCGGTGTCGATCTAGCCCCGTGTTGATGTCAACGCGTCGGTGTCAACTCCTAAATCGCTTATTAATGTTTTGTCTAGGATTGGAGTATGGGTGTATGTAAATTCTAGAATTGAGAGTAGTAAAAGGAAAGTAAGTAGTAGGTAAATACGGCGTGCTATGGCGGTATAAGTAAGGGTAGAGTCTCAAGCGGCGGCTTTTTCTAGTATTTGCTCTCTGTTTTATCATTTACCTATACTCATACCTTTCATTCGTATTGTAACTCGAAAACGAGAATCCTCTAAATTAATAATCTCATAAATTACATATAAAATAAAGCTTGTTATATAAATATTGTGATAAAGTTTATGAATCGCGGAAATGAAGACAGGAAGATATTGCTAAATGATGTCAGTTGAAGGTGAATGGTTTAAATGAATACCAGGTGAGCATCAGATTAACCGCGGTCGCAGATAAAATCTGATTCAGTGAAGGCTGCCCGTTGTACCGGAGTGTCGCCGCGGTGTCGCCGAGTGATGGCTCGGCGCTCGCAACGTGTGACGCAACACGCAAGTGCAGACGCGGTAGCGCCGCGCGCTAACCGCCAGCGCCTGCGCCTCGCCGAGAGCTGCCTCATAATTGTTACACAGACAAGTTTAATAATTAAGCGATAAATATACCAGCAGTGCGGCAGTGAGAGGAGGGCGGCAGTCGAGCGGCGACCGCGTCGCGTATCACACACCCGTGTCGAGTGATGGAACCGAGGCTCGTTCGACATTTTTCTATCGGATGCCGTAGGAATCTCACCGGACTGGTTCCCGCGCAACGCTGCGTTAGTGCGCCGCTTTGGTGAACCCTTTCGCTTGTAAATGTGCCGATATTTACATATGCGCGCTCGATCTCGCGTCGAACTTTCGATCTGCGCCCGTGGCTGGCGGCTGAGTAGAGTGCCCCGTGAGCAGCACGCCGCCGGCGACTCCGCACCACCGCTGAAGCCGCCGCCCCAGCGCCTTCTCCTCCAACACGACGTGCGATGAGCTACGTATGTTATCCCTATCCTTACAACTTTTTTTTACATACTCGTACATACACATTTCTTATCTGGGATGGGATGGGGATTCAAACTCACAGTCTCACTCAGTTTAAGTACATTTGAATTCTTAAGGATAACCACAAGAGTGAAGAGCTCTTCTTAGAGTTTGCTAGATGAAGTTTCAATTTAATGTTCGTTAAAATAAACGATTTGTGAAACATGCGGTTGTTTAAATCCGCCCAAACTTGCACACAGTGTACCTACTTCATAGAATATATTGTACCTATGAAGATGCATCACGTTTTTTACTGGTCTTTGATTGCCCCTAATAAACTTGTACTTATTTTGAGAAGTCTTTACCACAGAGATGTACAAATAATTTTAATATTCAATTTAGTATAGGTTAGATAACGAACAAACAAAAGGCAAACAGTCTATGAATCTCATTAGGCAGAACATTCAGTACATAGGTAACACACGGCATCTAAGCCTTACAATGTGAATCCATCAATCTAATCCTATAATCCTTATGTACAATTCTGTCAATGTACATAGTTGTTCTTGTATTTTGCACAGTTATACGCCGAGCCGAGAAGATTAATATGTACATATGTATGCTAACAATTTCTAAGAAGATCTTACATTTGAAATGATTAATGCAAGTAGATAGATACAAGTATGTAAATTATTACCTTGTTCCAATTAAATCACTGCTCGTTGATAAACCAGTGACGTTTTTCGGTAAAGTTGTTGTCGGACTTACCAAGATGACGTTAACTTACATTACTGCATAATATATGAAATACTAACACATAGTAAACCTTTGTTTGCATACATAATGTTGCTATCTAGTGATTATCGGTTCACCTGCTATGGTTTTAATTGGGTACGGCTATACATATTGTTTATTAGAATTGTACAATCATTTAATCCCTTTGTAGGATTCGTATTTTTTTTAGTATGTTTTGAAGTACGAGCTTGGACATACCTATTACTCGACTATTTCCTATTTATCAATGTATATTCCATGTGCAATGTTATCTATATGAATTAAAAATTAAAACTAATTCTTTCTCTATTGTTATTATTATTATATATTTTAGACGGATGTTTCAATCAAGGAATAATATAAACTAAATGTGTAAAAGTTAATCGCGTTAGTCCTCGACATTGGCCATTTGAATGGTTATTTAACTTCAAATAGTCGCTATTTTTTGTATTTGATGAAGCTTGGTATAATCGTCAAGCTGATATGGAGACACTGCGCTATATTTTTGATAAAAACCAAACACAGATCACGGGAAACCTGATGATGTCAATTATCTGTTTTATTAAATTACATTTACGATAAACTGTATATATAATACTTGTTTACAATTTAAAATATTATAATGTGCGTAGAATTATTATGCAGAACAGCATCAATATATTATTATTGTCTAAACAATATTCAAATTCAATTCAATAAAATAACAACCAAAAATATTGTCAGATACCTATAAGCTTGAAACTGTTACGATCACATTGTTATAATACAAGAGCATAGTGTAAACGAAATCATCATTTTATGAGGGGCTCTACGTTTCTACATTTAAATATGAATTTATCAAATAAAATTATTAAATGTCAGTAAACATCTCAATTATGAAAGATTACCATTTATTCCTAGGTAATATCATAAAGTAATATTTCAGTTAACCTAATTTTTGATAGTATAAAATGTACCTACTCATTTAAAATTAGCACTAAATAAAATAGGATTTCAGAGTTATTTATGTTGAACTTTGCGCGTGTCTAGTTTTGACACAGATATTTCAAAATACACTTGGATACAAAATTCTTCCCAAACAATATTCTTCAACTATCTAATGTATATCCTCCTAACCCATTTTAATAAGTCTTTACGACTCTTCTTCTTCCACCTGCCCTTAGCCCACTCGCAGTGGGGTCGACACAACATGATTTTAACACATGTTACAGTAAGATTGGGCTAGTTTTTACGATCGGCCGCCTGCCTTACATCAACTCCTCTGGGGAGAAAACACCCAAATCCGAAACATATATTTGTGGATCACAGAAACGACTTATTCACAGAAGAAGTAATAACAAAATGTTGTGTGAATATGCAATGTCCAATATTTCCAACCAATTTCACTACATAACTTTGATTTTAATAACTGCTATACAAATTCCATTACTCCAACCAATATGTCCCGTGGTGTTTCTAAAAAATAACACCTGTTTGCTTTCGTAACTAAACTGTCCAAATCATATGTAAGTAGTTCTAGCGGATCAGGTTGGGCGACGCGACGGCCGATTATGACCCGGCAGCGCGCGGAGAGGACTTTGCCTTCTAGACACTTTATAATATGTTTATACACATATTTAAAATCAGTATGCAAACATAGTGTGGAGACAACAGGAAAAACAATATTAATGAATAAAACGATGTGCTCCATATAATATAGGTACGGGTTGACACTGTTTTGCGTCAATTTTAATTGTTTATTATTTTAAAGATTGCCAGAACCATGTGGACATCTGGGAAAACTCAAGTACGCGTGTTACGTTATTGTGCCCGCTTGAGCATCTTTACAGTTCATTAAAAGGTCAAACCGTTTGAACACTACTGTGTTCGTCACTATTCGGGTAATTGGGGAACGGTCGACTACCTTATTTTTATTATTGTCTTGAAACGCATATCCTTTTTTTATTAATAACACCACTTAACACACTTAAATTAATTACTATTCTTTCACTTACCATTACGTAAGACCATTAAGTATTTGATCCCTTATGTTATTGCACATTAATTTTAACCTTCTATTATTAATTATACATATATTCTAAATTCCATTTAGTGTTAAATACTCTAATGGTATTGCGTACAGATTCCAGCATTCTATACATCTCTTATCTATTAGAATGGAAACGGGACTAATTTTGTTTGTTAACTGATTGAGCGTGTCACTGTCGTGCGACGTAAGCTAAAGTTATCTTCATTGGACAATAAAGGAAATCTATACAAAACAGCGAGCAATGCTAGATGTAAACAATAATTATCACTTTAATTACCCCACTCATATTATTATTTTGCTTTGGACGATTGAGATTGACAACAGAGTATTAGCGCGAGTATCTAATTCTAGATATGGTATATAAATACTGTTACGTCTATAAATAGACAGTATAGCGACGAAGCTGGGTTGGTGCTCGGTGAAGCATTCACAGCCAGAAGGCCGTCAGTATCCACGGTCTAGTAGTTCCACTGACGCCTCCCGTTTTACGCAGCCAATTATTGCGTACCTACCTTTCCGCCAGTTATATACAGTTATAACTTATAACTAGATTCATTTAACTGAGCTTTCTAATTTGGGCCTTGAAGCTACAACAAATAATGGCCTTAAGTATTAGGGGATTTATTTGTGTTTACACTTATGATTAAGTTATGCTCTAAAACAACAAATACACATAGTGGTTGTTAGGGATGATAACAATATGATCATTTTTTAAATATTTATAATAACATGTAATTTTCTTCTGCTATTTATGTTGACAAAGACAACTGTGCTATATCTTGTTTTCAAACATTATGTCTACATATTATAGTAAATATAGGTATCAGATGCAAATCAAATATAAAGAAAATCTTTCTACTACCGTACGGTATTCCAATTACGGATTCTCTTCGGTTTTAAAAACGCGTACATTATTCATTACCATATATATTTATATCCGGTACATTGCAAGAAATAAATCAGTCTACGCCGTCTGTTCTAAATTTAAAGGTCTTTATTATTACTGTAATAGATAGCTGGTTAAATTTTTCACATAGTTTGTGTTATAATGTTGAGAATATCGTAACAAATAATAAAAATGTCAACAAACATAAATTTAAGCACAGGATACTTGGTGCGCGAGTCTGACTCGCGCTTGACAGGTTTTTCATTTAAAAGCACTATTAATAAACCGGCTTAGAGTTGGACTCGCGCACTGAGAATTCCGTACAATACGACGTAAATTTTTTCCTCTTGTATTTTTATTATAAGTTAGGATATCCTCTATAATAACATACAGGCATTCTGTGAAAAGTTTCAGCCGGCTACCTATTAAGGTTCAAAGATAAGATCTTTTTCAACGGTAGGACATACAGACATACGGTGTAGGCTTAGTAATAGGATTACGTAGACACTCTTTGGGTACGGACCCCTAAAAAAGAATCCTTCACATACTTCTCCGGTTATCGTCTAAAATTCATCAAACAAGTAGATATAAAGAATCAAGTTTTTCCTATCATTTGCTCTTTGAGGCCACCGCTATGTTTAATAGCGCGGGTTCCTTTATCACATCAATAAATAATCAATATCAGATATTGTTCATGTCACAACAAGTCCATCTACGCGACAAAATACGAGTTGATGTTAATTATTCGTGTCCTTTTGGGGTTTGTGAATAGATACCCTTTAGTATTGAATTTTGTTTGAGCAAGTGATCCACACAGGTTCATAGTCACGTTTGGACCTCGCTCATGTGGCAACAAATGATTCCCTCTGGTGTGTGTACTAACACTCACACCGGCCCGCGAACCGGTCTGTTAGACTCGAGCCACCGTTCAATACAACCGCATAATTTAAATAAATGATAAAGTCTCATGCTGCGTTTCACAATTAAAACTGTTAAGTAGGTACGCTATTATTTTGCTTGTTAATAAGAAAGTGACAAATTGCAAATAGCAATTGGATAATGTACTGCAATACTACATGGGCGTCGCCCAGGAAGGGCGACGGGGCAGCTGCAAAAGTCTTGATTTAGTTGTTGTATGCTTTTCCACGTAGTCAGATCTTTTATTCCTACGCTATGCAATCCAATTGTTCCAAGGGCATTTTAATGTGTGTACAATGTGTATGTTCAATGTAATCGATAACCAAAAAACTTTGTGTCTAGAATGAATGAAAAACGAATGTATAATCTTGTGGAAGTAAAGCACTGAGTTGGATCATGATCAGAATGATCCCACATGCCATCAAAAGAGATGAAAGAGGCGCCTCAACGACTGAGCAGTGTCTCATACCGTGTGGGGCAGTTGGAGAATTTCACTACGGTGTTCCTTGCCTGCTAGAGGAGATGACTAACTGGGGCCACAGGCTGTTCGTTCGCCCTCGTGAGGCGGTCGGCGTGTTGGCGAGTAGCGATAAAACGTTATTTTGACTAATAATAAAGAGGTTTGGTAGACGATGACTTGAGTGGTAGAGCCACGCTGTAGACACTTTTGTCTACAGCATGAATGGGCCGGCTCGTCCGGGTCGTTACCACTATCTCACAGAAAACCGGCGTAAAGTAGCAGCTTTCTGCTGCGTTTCGTACGGTGAGTGAAATATCCGGAGGCCCAGACCCCCTCCTCCTTTCCAACTCCTCCTTAATTTTCTATTTGATTAAGTTCGTTGCGGGACAAAGACAATTTAGTATTTCCAGAGACTCGCCGAGCTTCACTGCTCGGTGTCAACAAAAATGCGTGCCACTGTCGATCCTGGTGCACAGGAGTTACAGTGGCGGGTGTGTGGGCGGGATAGTCTCAGACCCCCTCCTCTTCCCAATCCCTTAATTATCCCTTTCCCTTAGGGTCGGCAACGCACCCACAATTCTTTTGGTATTATGAGTGTATATGGGCGGTGGAGATCACTTACCACCAGGTGACTCACTTACTCGTTTGCCGGCTAATGCTATAAAAAAAACGATGATTATAACCTAGACAATCATTGTGACAAAGTGGACAATTTAAAAAGAACGAGGAGCTTATATTATAATATTAACTCGCTTTTGACGTGACACCCTAAAAGGTACTGTTTGAAGAGAAAGTTTTAAATGCGATGACTTCCAATTGACGTTGCTTGTGTATAGCTGCACATTCTATGTAAGATTCTAGGTCTAAATCACCGGTATCTTTAATTTTTATGACATAATAATTAGGCTATGTTATTTTCCAAATATATCTGTGTTTAATATGACGTCACTGTTTTTAAAAACAGACAATTTACTCGACGAACGTTCTTCCGGCACTTCTGTTTCACGTTGTGTTCAGACAATTTATTCCTAGAAAAAGGGGAAAACCGTTTGATCGTCCCTTTGACTATTTAGTTTCCAAGATCCAGTCATTGTTTCCTGTCCCTTATCAGGGCAATGTTGGATTTTACTTCATCTAATAGAATGCAAAGCGTATGAGTGGAAACATAATGGTTCTAGGTATTGTATTTTTTTAAACCCAGTTTATTTTCAGGCATTATCTGGACAGACTGCCTCGATGGCACAGTTGTAATGCGTGCGCGTTACGGTAAAAGTGATATTGGGTTTTTCTATTTCGAAATCCTCAGTATCAGCCCGGAGTCTGGAATTATGTCCGGTATAGCGATAGGCTTGCTAGGCTAGGATCACATCATAGGACAGTAATAAGCTCGGCGAAATGTGGGTGTACTGGTAACACCTCTGCCTATTCCTTTAGGATTTATAATATATGGTGGACATAAGTAAAATTTTCGTCAAACCTATATATCTCAGAGGTTTAACCTACACACAAGCAAACAGATCGCTTCTAACTGTCCTATGCATGAGCATATTCGTAATAATAGATCTCTACCTACCTATCATATTGCCGACATTGTAAATAATAGCAGCAGGAGTATTTTTGGTTATCATATATATATACCCCCTCCCAAATAGTAGCCCTGGCTGGATACTATCTGATCTCCACCTAAATAAAGGGATTAGAAAGAGGAGGGATTTGGGTCACCGGGTTTCTCATTCACCCTACGAAACGCAGCAACAAAAGCTGCTTCTTTACGTCGGTTTTCTGCGAGAGAGTAATAATAACCCGGTCGAGCTGACCGATTCCTGCTGTAGACAAAGTTATCTACGTCGTGGCTCTACCACACAATTTTTCACATTTGTTAATGTTATTTTACTTGATTGTACCAAGACTGTTTTAAGGATCAAGTACCTACTTACAGGTTTCCCAATATTTAAACAGAATAACAATAATATTAGTGACATATACTTGGTAAGAATTAAGAGTTGCATAGAATTTTAATTTGTCCTGCGTATTTAGTCACGTACAGCGTACAGAAATATAAACGAGGAAACAATACGGCATGACGTATTCTTTATATGTAGGTAATTTATCTCTAATTCATGACTAGTTTATGCCAACTTTAGTAGTAATCTCTAAACGATGTCAACAATGTTTAACAATGAACTCTATAGCATAGACAATGGAGTTTTTAAAATATTTTAAAATCTGTCTGCAGATCATGACGCATAATAACAATTTAGAGACTGATAGGATTCTTTTCATCATATCAACGTAAATAATGTCTATTAACTATAGACGTCATTGTAGTGCAAGTGTACCAACATCTTAGGCCCAAAGCCAACCTCATCTGCAAGTGGTACACTCTGCTTATTATCGGACGAGACAATGGCGAAACTTAAATTACAAAATATTGTGAATTCTATGGTACGAGAAGGTGGACCCTGGCATTAAACTGGGATGACGCTAGGCAGAAAGAAAGTCTCAAAGATATTAATTAACTTTAAATATTAATTAGTAAAAACTAAGAATTGAGTTATTTCTCAGAGACGTCAATAAAGGTTATTTATGGAAGTACAATGTAATTGAGCTTATAATGTTTTCTGTACTCAGTGAAGGAGCATACAGAATTAAATTGCTTTGAGTGTGGAAATAGTAAGTAGTAATTGATATGTCTGAGGGGGTAGTAAACCATTTTGAAACAAAATGTCTTGGCTTTATAAATACTTTGAAGTTGGAACTATTTATTTACATTTTTAATTGAGGTAATAGAAATTCAATAATTTAATTGAATTTATTTACAGATAATTATTAACTCTGCAATATATCTGTTTATCGACAGCAAACTGACAAACTGTATAACAGTTTATTATCGATTTTCACTGTAAAATTATATGGAAATTGAAATTGAATACGTTTTATTTTTGGTCATGATATTATGTTTTAGCATAACATGTTTGTCAAGGTTGTGATGGGCGAGACGTATTATCAACGTACAATATGGATGTCCTTCTGTCATTCAGAGTTTAGGCAAATTATCTGCGTTTGTTGTCACGTTTAGAGCTGATTTTTTAATTTCCACCTTCCAAGTGAACGTTATTTACCAATTTTATTATCCGATAAAATATAAGAAAACAAAATACAAATTTATTACACTGTCAATATGTTAAATTGGTACTTTTAAGAACAATTGCTATATCATTATCCATATCATGTTAATTTATATTCATGACACGGACGGTCTCTGATAGCAAAGTCCTGAACAGGACAGCTAAGTAGTTAATTTACGCAAAAATATTTAAAATCCTACCTATTCTAATTATTTTAGCTTCAATATTTTGTGGATAATGCTTTACAGCAGCAGCGATTTAAAGCTTCGTTTAACACGTGCGTCGCCACATCAATATCAATGAAATACGAACGCCAAGGTTACCTCAATATATATATATTTATATACATTTATAATTAAATTTACTAAACTGTTCTGCCATCATGTCCTTCACTGATCGAGATGTTTTATACCTTAATTTCTAGTACCTAGCTTTCGAATTTAGAAGGGATCTTGATAAATAGTATATCTATAAACATAATATTTTATTGTTTTAGGATGTAATTTCAACACGTAAGGTCATTTTGTGTCTTGTAGAGCTCAGTTAATTATGCCACGCACAAGGGCATGTATCGTGTCTAGTTATTTGCGTGGAATGTAAGCTTTGTTTAGCCTCTGGGTCATCTTGTTACGTTATGATGGTATACGAACTCAATCAAATTATAGTATTTACGCCTTAGACACAAGACTAGCCTGACAAAAATGTGATACTGTTAATTATTGTCAGGTCTTATGAGGTAATTTGTTATTGAAATCGGTTTCTTTTTTCGTGTTATACGGCCTGTAATCCTTCGTGTTATATGGTTGGCCATGTTCTGCCCTTAAGGTTCATGCTATAGTGATCCACGTCGCGGAGATGAAGATGCTGCGGTGGTTGTCTAACGTTACACGTTTAGTTCGTTTACGAAATGAGTACATCCGCGGCAGCCTTGGTGTCCACGACTGGCAGATAAACTTCAGGAATGTCGCTTAATGTGTATTTGTCTCGTTTTGAGGAAAAAGCCGGAGCACGTCAGTCGCAGTTTTCTATGCCAGATTGTACAAGAAGTACGGTCCCATGGACGGCTCAAAAAGCGCTGGCTTGAGGTATTATAAAAAGACATGAGATCTACTGGTCTCATTAAGAAGAATGTTCAAGACCAGATGAAATGGAACCGTCTAAGTAGTAAGGCGAACCCTGGAAATAAGCCGGGATAGCACCAGACAGAATGAAAATATTAGTAATACGTAGGGTAATTAAGATATCCTTGTAAAACTGTTTCTACGTATCCAAATCTTGACATAACACAATACATGGTGCCAATACACAGTGCGAAATACCACCAATTAAACATGAGACATTGCCCTATTATTTCATCCACTTAATTACCGAGCGCGACAATTCCTATGAAATGTTAATTGGAGTAATTGGCAAGTGCAAATGTAATTTACGAATATCATTTGAGATAGCTTCAAACTGGTTCACACATGAGTACATGATTATATATGTAAATCAACCATCGTTATGGAATCACTATATCGAAATCGTTGCTAGTGAGTGAGTAAAATCAGATTTATTGTATTATGTTGATAACCTTGTCGTTATGCTCCAGTAATTAATCACGTGACAATATAGAGGAGGTTCGCTCCTCAATATAAAAGAGATTATTAAGATAATAGCATTAGTTGTACCTAACATGTTTTTTAAATATTGATGAGACCTGATTTTGTCTGCTATACCTATTTTGATTGACACTAAGTATTAACAATACGTACTGTTTATAGAAAAAAATAACGTAAAGTCCTGTATTTAGATAGTTTAATATCCATCCAATTTACATTGATAAAGATTTGAAGAAACGCGAGTATGATACTCTTATTAAATCCCATCACAAAACATAAAATATATCTCCGTCAAGTAATGTACATAATATTATTATCCTATAAATATTAGATACTTCCTTATCAAGGAAATTGCCGTTTTTAAGTACAATACGCAATATCAATGACGGTGTACCAGGTATTGCTTCCGCTCAGGTTTGGATTTACGACGAGATAAAAGTCCATAAGGAATTAAAAGTCATAGTGGAAGCAGATTCCTCTCAAACCAAGTCACAGTGGCAGCAGTCTCTAACGTAAGTGACAAAACGGTACTGATTAATTTACGTCCAATTGGAAAGAAAATTAAACTGGTAGATATGCATAGTGGTTATCCTATAAATTTACTGAAAGACAACAACAAAATAGGGTAGTTGACTAGATTTTTTTTATTATTTACATCAATAAG
The DNA here is from genome assembly GCA_905332985.1 of Mimas tiliae. Taxonomy (NCBI): domain Eukaryota; kingdom Metazoa; phylum Arthropoda; class Insecta; order Lepidoptera; family Sphingidae; genus Mimas; species Mimas tiliae. The sequence goes on along the minus strand of HG995248.1, from coordinate 8,397,271 downwards.
TTACGTTACTCAAAATATATTGCAGAAAGAATTTTATAAATCGGACCAAAAATAAATAAGTTAGAAGCCATTCAAATCCTGTAGAGGGGGTAATTGTCAAATGACAGACGATGCAACCTTTGACGTCAACGTGTAAAATGTTCATAATGGTGCACGAGTGCAAGCGAGATAGTGAGATATCCCTACTACATCCCCACTTCTCCTCATACCAACATTTAAAGTTATAACTGCGGGCACATTTCTGAACCAATTTTGATTGTGTTTTAATAAAAGGGTTTCTTTTGTGTATCATTTTCTGTTACTTATAAAATAATGTATAAAATTCAATATAGGAAACTACCCTATTGCGTTGAAACTTGCTTCACTTCCCTTTTTAAATCGGCACACAATCGGCAGTCAATTCTAAATACGCACTCACACCTGTAATCCCCGAAAGGGAGGTACACCTCTTCCTCTTGCTCTTGCTTCTGTGGTTACAAGTATTATACCTACATTTCATAGCATTTAGTTCCGTCCCATGTTGTGATAGGGGCCATACCGGGTAAATTCTAGACTCCGTGCTGCTACCACAGCAGAGATGTACTGTTAAGAATTGCTATTAATTGTTTTATTAGCCTGATGAGCAGGTCACCCACCTGCCCATAAACAGTAGCGACACAACTAAAAACTTTGAATTACGAAGTGCTACATGAAACTGCACCACGTGCGAGTGGTAGAGCCATACTGTAGACATTTTTGTCTACACTATGAATAGGTCAGCTCGACCGGGCCGTTAGCACTGTTTCACAGAAAACTGACGTAAAGTAGCAGCTTGCTGCTGCGTTTCGTACGGTGAGTGAGATATCCTGGTGTGAATGGTTGCCTTGAAGAGATCACTTTTAGTGATAAGGCCGCCACTTGTGTGCCACAATTTATTATTAAGCTTTTTTCAGTTTTTGTTGTTGTGTGTCTACAATAAAGAGTTACCTTCTATATATCTATCTATCCGGAGGCCCAAATCACCCTCCGGTTCCCAATCCCTTAACTCCTTTCTTTTAAGGTTGGCAACGCGCTCATGATTATTTTGGTATTATGGGCGTACATGGACGGTGAAGATCACTTACCATCAGGTAACCCACTTACTCGTTTGCCAGCCTATGCTATAAAAAAACGCTACCCTGAAAGTTGAGACATAAGATGTTAAGTCATTAAATGCCCTGTCATTTCACTGACTTTAGACTCTTTAAAACCGGAACACAGCAGTGCTTCCACACTACTGCTTGGCGGCAGAAATTAACAAACCGGTGGTACGTATTCGTCAGGGTAGGTATTCTCGCATAGGAGACGCCTATCACCTAAACCCATACATTGAACCCGGGACCTTACGGTTTCTTAACTTAAGCAATCTCCTACTAGAACAATACGATGATTGTAAATGCTAATAACACTAAATATGATATGATGGTATTACCTAACCAGTAGTGTCACGCCGTAGGCAGTTTCGTCTACAGCATAAGTGGGCCGGTTCGACCAGTACCATAGTCCTATCGAAAACTAGCCGTCCTGCTGCTAAAAAACCGGTCAAGTGCGAGTCCGACTGGCGCACTGAGGGTTCCGTATGAGAAAAAAGTTTTTTTTGAATTACAATATCTATGTGCTGATTTTATTCTATAACTTGTTGCCATCTTGTAGGACTACCTACTATCATTAAATCGACAAGAAGTTTTGATAGTTCTCGCTCTTGATGTTAACCTTACACTACCTAATGAATTCTGAAGACTCCTTACAAGCAAAAATCTGAGGATGCAAGGTCAGGGCTATATGGTTTGCAATGATTAGATCATATACGTAACGAGTACATCCGCGGCAGCCTTGGTGTCAGCGACGTGGCAGATAAACTTTAGGAGGCTCGCTTAAAGTGTCAAGGTCATGGTTTGAGAAAACCACTGGAGTACGTCGCGTCGGTCACAGATGCCTGTGGTAGATTATACCAGGGGTACAATCCCGCGGACGGCCCAAAAAACGTTGGCGTGACGTTTTAGAGGAAGATGTGAGAGCCCAATGTCTCACTACAGGGGACGCTTAAGATCGGGTGAAGAGGAGAAAGGTGGATCCTGGCACTAGCCGAGATAACGCCAGTTTTCGATTCTTCATGCTACGGAGACAATTCAGGACCTTATCAGGCGAGATTGAGGCAACTACTCCCTGGTTTGGGGGCAACTCAGGGAGAGACACAACCAAATGCTGGGTGTTCAGCAAGTTGTGGAAGTAAGAACGCCATCTCTCCTGTACCGCGCTACTCTCACAAACCAAAACGCTTCGGTAGTCCCTGACTCATGCCTTTTTCTCCCGAATCGCCATGCGAACCTAATCGCTTCAACATAAAATGAAGTAGCAAAAACGATGTTTTATAACTATAAATCTGTAATCGTAATATTTATGATTAGTAACTACGCAATGCGCTGTAGTGTGTAGTATAGTAAATAACATAACGCACATAATGAAATGATAATGAGGTTATCGGTATTTATTGATGTTACTCGTTATCACACCTCATATGCGGTAGATTTATTTAATTTCCTACTTAGTTTATTTACGAATCCTTTCTCGACTTCCCGAAGTTTTCCGTGAAATGCCCTGGGTGATATTCTTTAAATTTCTTGAGATTTTGCGGGAACAATTCCTAGTCAGTGAGCAGCAAGCAGCGATAGCTCAGCGGGAAGTGGTACGGACTGTCGAGACGAAAGCCACATGTTGAAAACTAACACCAAGAGCATACACCTCTGACTTTTCTAAGCTATGTGTGTATTAATTAATAATTATCACTTGCTTTACCGTTGAAAGAAACATCGTGAGAAAACCTGCATATCTGAGAAGTATGTGAATTCTGCCAACCCGCATTAGACCAGCGTGGTGGACTAAGGTCTAACCCCTCTTATTCAATAGAGGAGGCCCGTGCCCAGCAGTGGGCATATATAATACAGGGCTAGTATTATGTACATGTACTATGCATGTACAGTACTTTATATCTTAAAAGGTTTTTTACATTTTAAAATATATCATTTCTTAAAAATAAAACATTTAAAAATATTAAAAGCATCAAGTGTTAGCGAGGCCTAAGACCCAAGCCACCGGTGGTTAGGGTGCCAGTGTGAGGAACCTCCTCACAATTCGTGCTGTGTCCAATAATACTGCCTTCTGCATCTGACTTCTGATCCAACCATCAATTGAGAGCCTTTGAAGATGTTGGCTAGTATTATTATTATTAATTTTCCACCCTTTGGATACGGAATGTTTTAACATTACTTTCCCTCGTTTTATTGAATGACTTTTCACGCCATAGGAAAGTGATAAAAAGTTAATTAGGTACAGCTGATATATTATAATTGTCCGTATAAAAAACTTCTAACATAATTCGTCAAAGAACCCAGTAAATGTAAGCGTAGCTTCATCCCGTTATTGTACAAACAAATGCGTCAATATTTATGTAATGTAGTTTCTTGGAAAAATAAATTAATATAGGTACCGTAACATTAACCGTGAGGTATATTTTTTTGTGGCTTACTTACAACAACAAGTTTTCATAGAATGGATTATAATGGTAAATAATATTTAAGTACTTAACTAAATTCTTGCGCTTCCAAAACAACCTCTGTTATAACTAACTGACTTAAATAAAGAGGTGGTTTATTAGTGATTCCACAGAACACAGAAATAAATGATTACCGTACCTTTTTTCCTCAGTAATCGGTCTACACAGTAAAAGGTTTGTCGACCGACAGACTATTTACTTTGCAACTTTTCTTCTTGCTGCTCTTATCCCACTGGGAGTAGGCACAACTTGCTTTTTAACACATGTTTCAGAAAGATTTGGTTTTTATCATTTACTGGCCATCTGCCTGACGTCAATGCCCAGTCTCGAAACAATTAATATTTATGGATCACACAAACATTTGAATCGAACCCGCGGCTTCTGGAGTCACAGCTGACTATTCGCCCATTGCGCCACGGAAGCTGTCAAATGTACTCTGCAACTTTTGTGAAAAAAAATTACTAATCTATATATCTGACTAAATAGATACGTATATCTAGTGTCAGGGACTAGTTATTTAAACTAATGTTTATATAGGCCATTAGTTTCCAAAGTGGTCTAGGTGGACTCCCAGGGTTCCATGGGAGACACGACGGGGGTCCATAGTTAGATGTAATCTTCACATTTTTATCGAGTTTTGGAAATATGGTAGAAATGTAGCTGCAGGGGGTCCACCAGAACCAGCTAAATTTTGAAAATGGTCTATGAGAAAAAAAGTTTGGGAACCTCTGATATAGATAGACCTATTTATTTATAAATCGATTGTCCAGATATATAGTTCACTTGGAAACTCTAGGTTGCTGAAATGTACTGTGCAGACTAGATAATGATCATTCATAAAATTTAGTTTCACAAGAAAATTGCATTAGTTTTTATTTATTTTAATTACTTCGTATTTTACATAATATTGTTAAAACTCACGAAATTTGTTAAACCTACCTGTAGAATAATACTTAATGCACAGATGCACCGCAAATTCTTAAAAAAAATAGTTTTTAAATCCGAGTTTGGCGTAACGAATGAACGAAATAACTTTGAAGTGTGTAAAAGGACCGTTTTTTTTTTAATGAATTACATAAAAAAAAATATATTCTATAAAATATATACGTTTTGAATACCGAATCTTCACCGTATTTTTGTCGTCGGTAAAAAAAAACTACCACTTTAAAATAAACTTTGGCGTCAAAACTCTTTGAATTTTGACAAATTTTCCATAATTTAGAGTTTTCGATAATTTGGAGGGTAAGTGGGCTAATAACATGTTACTTAGGTCCAAAGTCAACCTCACCTGCAAGTAATATACTTTACTGATTAACGGAGGAAGCAATGGCGAAACTAAGTTGCCGTTGCGCATTGTGGAGATCAGACGGCGTGGCGGGTCGCCCCATATAATAATAAATACCGTAAAATCTAGGGTACAAGAGGCATTAAGCCGAGATAGATAGAATACTCCTTATTGCACACCAAATAATGTAATTAAAATATAAAAGGATCATACAGTAAGGGTGATACAATGGGCCTTATCGCAAACGGCCATTTTTTCCAGGCCACATTATAATAATGCCAGGCAGAAAGAAAGAAAGCTAAATCTAATAAAACCCTTTACAATTCGCACTGTCAAATTGGTGGTGTATATTAGCCTTATTCTATTATGTTCCAATTTATTAAATTTCATATTCAGATCGCGCCTTAACAATGTGCTCATGAACATCGTTAGTAACCCTCACATTATAGGCATTCGTGTGGAAGGGATTCATTAACACCACGCGTCTTTTTAATCTTTTTCTCAGTGTTTAAATGCAACTAGACATGTGAACTGCCATTTAGAAGGAACATTTTATCCTGGGTTTCAATGAAACCAACAGGAGGAACGTAATCTGTCGAGCTATTCCCGACAGTCGTTGATCTAATTGAGCATTTGAGCGGTGCGTGCGTGCTAATGGACTAATTACGTACATGAGAGCCGTGAATTGGTGAGTCAACATGGCAGGACGCGGCCGACGCCCGTGGGTGGTAGACGGCGTGGCTCCGCGCTGCTCACTACTCTGACATAGTTTGTTATCATCATTTATCGGTAACATTCTTAATATTAACTGAATATCACATAATTTCACGCTTGATTCCCTGATAGGGTGGGCAGAAGTGCAACTAGCGTACCCACGTTTTGCCGAGCTTATTTATGTCCTATGATGTGATAATGGGTGTGCCTAACACCGGACCAGGCACAATTTCCAATTCCAGGCAACACTTATGTGTGATTAGTCATAATATGAATATTAATATTATTGAAAATTCGAACATGAAATTTGATTGTCTGCTCGAGATTTGAACCCAGGGCCTCTGGGTTTCTCAATCTAAGTAGGTTGTCACTGACGACTGAGTACAACGAATGTCAATGAACGTAACGTAGAAGCACTCTATTAAAAAATTCATCATTTGAAACGCAAAGCCTATATCAGGGCAGATATTTGGGCGACGCAATATTTATTTAAGTACTTTCCAATTATTTTTACAGTTTGTCTACACTCCACAGCATGAATGGGCTGGCTCGGCCTGGTTGTTACCACTGTCTCACAGAAAAACTACCATCACCTAGCAGCTTCCAGCTAAGGTGGTGAAATCGGGTATAAAAGATTAAAACTTCGACATTTATGCACAGATCTTTATGATTATTTCACTAAAAATAGTATTTTTTTGTATATTACTTGCAGATTTATTATTTTTCTCAAGTTTTCATGTTCTTATCTGAGTAGGTTTATAAACGAGTCATAGTTTTATTGAGATCGACGATATGGAATACTAGGTAAATAACATTTATTTTTAAAGAAGATAATTAAACCGAATAAAGCGGAATGAATGAAAGAAACCAATATATAATTTATCAGTGCTCACGGCATGCTTTTGTAAATAAAAAATACATTGTATTGTACTCGTTTCCATATTGAATATGCACTTAATTATGTGAATAAATTCAATATCAGCTTATTTACGTCATGTTGTTAGGAAATACGTTCAGTAAACGATGTGTTATAATTAGAATTCAATGGAATTAGCTTATCAACAATGAATATGATGCGAAATAATTATTGCAGTTTATAAATATAAATTTGACTACACAATTTCAATTAATATAATATAAAATAGTATTATTTTTATTCATCATCATCATCATCATCAGCCAGAAGACGTCCACTGCTGAACATAGGCCTCCCCTAATGCCTTCCAGGCCGACCTGCTGTTGTTTATTTTTATTAATAACGCCAAAAGCTAGGTCTTTTTACTACTTGCTTAACATAAGACATAAAAAAAACTTATAACTTATTCAACCTGCGTCACATATTAAACAAAATACAACACAATAAATACAAAATATATTATCAAGTTCAAACACTTTTAATGTTTTGATTTTCTAGGTGATGCACGTGTTCGTTGATAGTAGAAAATATGATATTTATCATGTTATAATTAAAAGAAAAAATAAGAAAACAATAATAAAACTAAATTGTATAAAATTGAGGCGTTCATAGCCAGTTGCACTCATTGACCGGGAAATGATTAGTGATTTAAGCAACCCTTGGCGCCGTCAGACTTATGACCGTTCCCTATATTATTCTATTTAAAGATAGATTCGCTTATTATCAATAGTGTTTTGTTAGATCTTCCATACAAAATGCGTTAAAATTTTACTGCCAGTAAGCAAATCTGTCGATAGGCAGAATATTGGGAACGGCCATAAGTGGTATTTCAACTGAGTGTCTCCGTATTTCGGAGATCACGTATAAAGTTGGTCCCGGCTGTTATCAACTGACAGCAGTCGTTAAATTAAGTTGGAGGTCTTTAGTCGGATTGAAAACTTTGACACTAGGTTGGTCACTAACCATTTGATATAGTAGTAGTAGTAGTATTGTATAAAATCATTATTTACTAGCTTTTCTTTAAGTTTACGTGTGTCTTCTTTGGTATGTGTTAGTATCTCTTGCAATGTATTTTTATGGTATTATGGTATTTTTTTAAAATGGCTTTTGCTCCAAGGTGACGGATATACCTTCTTTTCTGTACAACATCCTTGATATGGATATCAAATCTGATTAATATATAGGTAACAAACAATGTATGCAACACTGTTGTGCACGGGTTTTAAAGATATAAATTCCAGGGATGTTACTGGGAATAAATAAGACTTATCATCTTATATCTCAGGGTGACGAGCACAGTACAGTGCCAAACAGTGCTTTGTAATTCAAAGTTCTGTAGTATTACATTTGTTTATGAACAGGTGTGGCGCTTACTATTAAGCGAGTGACCTGCTTGTTTCGCCATTCAGGCAACTACAAAAAGCAATAATATGTACCAACTACTTGTTACAAAAAGGTGTAGTCATATTTAAGGGTCGTTACATATACCTGACAGAGATTATTTATGAACCGAATCTTATCAAAATCTAGTGCCTGAGCAAGAATAATAATGCTGGAGTGAGACAAAAGCTCAGCTGTTTATCATTTAGTGTTGTCCAAAGTTGGAAGTCTCAATCAACATGTTAGTCATTCGAAGAAAAAGAAAATGCTTTATTTATGTTCTAGCAATGCAATCGGATTTGGTACTACGGGAGGTAGTACTTTATTTGGTTACATAGTACACTATAAGTTGCTAGAATTTGACTACATCTTTCTGTAACACGTTGGATATTATATACTAAATGTAAAAAAAAAAACAGTAATTTGTTCTTAATACACCAAATATGATTTCAATACACCGATGTCAAACGCTCAAAATAATCGGTTTGTAACAAGACATACAACCATGTTTATTATATCATTTATACACAGTATTCCGTAGGTATTCTCCAAAAAAACTGGTATGAAACTATTCTAACTTTCGCTGCGAACAGAATAACGGCCCGTGAGATACACGCGCCAAAAACAACTTTATTCATCGTACGGTTTAGCTAGAGCTCAGGGTACATAAGCAGCCTGTGTAGCCGCGGCTCTATCCACATTTGCCAGTCTGTACGTGCGTAACGGCTCCGGTAGCCGAGTGTCCAGTAGCCAGTAGCAATCAACGTGATTTGCGAAATGATTTAATGCTCACGATATTTATGATAAGATCTCATTTAAATCTAAATTTGAAGTCTATTATCTACTGCGACGATCGCTTTGGAAAGACACCTGCACGTTTTTTTATTGTTATTTGTGTGTCAGTTATTAGGCACACACACTATGTGGCGTTTGCGGTTTTTTATCTTTTATTGGTACGCTAGTTTGAAGTTTATTTTAGGAGCTACATGAGTTATTATAGGGATAATGAGTTAAGTTTTCTAAAGAAGTATGCGTTATGTGTTATAGATTTACAATTGGTTATACGTTCTGTATCTCCATTTACATCACTTCAATCAAATTAAGTAAATAATTTCATAGCACGCATCGGAAAAAATAATTTAGACAACCATATACATACTATTTACCATTTAAGTAAATGGCTAAACGTGTCTCTTTTTGTAATTATTTATAACACAAAATACAAATAAAGCTTATAATTTCTCTGTACATAAAAATTTACGGCCTAACTGCAGAGACGGATGTCACTGATTCAATCCTCAGGGAAGCACAAAAGCCCAGGGCAAACATCTATGACTTTTTGAAGACATTATGTATGTATTCATTGTTAATTATTATTGCTCGCTTAAACGGCGAAAGAAAATATCGCGAGGAGAACTGCATGACTGAGAGTTCATAGGTAGAGAAATTCATAGGTATGGGAACACATTAAATCAGCGTGGTGGATTACAGCATAATGTCTCTAATTATTAGAAGAGATCTTGGCCAGCAGTAGGACAGTATTGAATAATACAGTGTTATTATTTAAATAGTTTACACTTAAACTATTTAGTTAATTAGCTGATAATACAGCAGTCCTGTTTTATCTGGATAAATCTAGATTTAAATACACGATACACACTATGATATTTATCATATGTATATGCCGGCGGAGTGTGAGTGGGCCACCAAAATCTAAGGCACAAAATCAACCTTACCTGCACGTGGTATACTCTGCTGATAGACGAGCCAAAACTTGTTGAAACTTGTTTCCCGTTGCGGGTTGTGAGGGTCAGACGGCGCGAATAGTAAATTCACCGTCAAATCCTTATGGGGAGGCAGACCCTGGCTTAATGCCAGAATAACGCCAGGCGGAACGAAATATATACCGGGAAATAATGTCTACCAGGTACTTTAAAAAATAGCTGTGTTATAAGTTAAGTGGTGGTTAAATCTTACTCGAACATTATGGAATAGGACCTTACATTTCTTACAATACGTCTACCATATTATATGACGTTTTTCAAAGTAAGACATTAGTTTTCCTACTAAGTAAATAGAGGTTTTAAAAAAATCATTAGCGAAGGTAAGGGATTAAGATCCGGCTTTATCTCTCAAACGTAATGATTTCTTTGTTCCATTATTAAAATACAACATTTACGTATACTTTTTACTAATGTTAGTTGTATGAATCGATATATTGCCGTCACTAATTTCATCAATATTACTACCGGAAATTATTAATTATTATCGCGAAACAGTCAAAAGTGATGAATATAACATTATACTTTGTACGAAAAGCATTAATTGTGGTAACTATTTAGGGCTTGTTTTATTTGTTTGGGTTCGTAATATTCTACAATGCAGAGATATGGTGTAATGTGGTGAACATACAAAAATATGTTTTTTGAATGGTAGAGCCATGCTATAGTCAGTTTTGTCTACATCATGAATGTGCCGGCTCGTCCGGGTCGTTACCATTGTCTCACAGAAAAACGGTGTAAAATAGCAGCCTGCGTTTCTTATGGTGAGTGAGATATCCAGAGGCCCAAATCTCCCTCCCCTTCACAATACATTAATTATCTCTTTCGTTTAAGGTCGGCAACGGGCCCATTATCCTTTTGGTATTACGGGCGTACATGGGCAGTGGAGATCACTTACCATCAGGTGATCCACTTGCTCGTTTGCCGGACTATAATATTAAAAAGGTATTAATGGACCACTATGATAGAACCACATAATTGCTAAAGCTCTTTGTTAAATATTTTATGCGGAGAATTAAAAATAAGCTTGGTTTTTATTTTTATTTTATTAGCTTGAGTGACGAAACGAGCAGGTCTGTCCATAAACAAAAGCAACACTACACATAACTTTGAATTACAAAGCACTGTATGGCATTGAACTGCGCTCGTCACCCCGAGACATGAGATGTTAAATCTCATAATGTCCAGTAATTTTACTGGCTTCAATATCCTACAAACTTGAACACAACAGTGTTTACACACTGCTGCTTGGCGGCAAAAATATATAAAGTGGTGGTACTAACCCAGACGGCCTCTCGCATATGAGGGACCTGCCACCTTGTAAACTATTGTCACATTTTGATGTTCGTTGTGAATCGAACATATAATCGGTAACTTATAGACATATAATTCACCGTACCTGTGAATAGGCAGATGAATACTTTAAAAGATAGTTAGTCAGTTTTCTGTGGTAACCACCTGGTCGAGTCGATTTATTCGTGCTGTAGACAAAACTGTTTACAGCGTGGCTCTACCACTCAAACTTCTTTAAATATGATAGTTTAGATACTGAGTTTGCTACGGAACCCTAAGCTAATGCGTGTACGACATGCACTTTACAACCGCTTTTTATGTATATTGAGTTCATCGCGAAAAAAGATTCCATTATTTGTCGTTTTGTTATAGGTATTTAATTTTAATAATATTTTTCCTGAAACTCTTGATATATTACTGTTATACCAACTATACCTAATATAAAATAAAAAGTAATTTAACTTTTTGTAAATACCATTTTGCGTAAGTTTCAGGCTTAACCGACATTTACACTGATATGGTGATATCTAATACCCATCTCATTGCCCAAATTGAGCTAGTGGTGCATAGCACTGTGCCAATTATTTTTATTTGTATTTATGCTTAGGCCTGCTAACGAGTTTAATTAATTTTAATGTTTATAATTTCTGTTCTACGAAAAAGAATAGGAAAACCACACATAAATTGATTGCGATACTTAAATGCATGCATTTTTTATGACAGCTCACAAGTACAGTTAAGTTCGTGTTGAGTTTGCGATAAATGCAATGATCGTCGAAGGCTTGAATTCGGGTTAGGGGGAGTAGAGACACCATGGTGACTATAATTTGTAACCATATGTTGGATCGCAGATTTGTCAGCACTCTACGTACAGCATGCGCCGCATCACATTCCAACATTCTTTTTATAAAACGTGAACTGCATTTTCCGGGATATAAAGTAGCCTATGTCCTAATCCAGGTCATGGTCTACCTGAGTGCCAAAACTATTTAGCGGTTACGGCGTGATGGACTAACAAACATCCAAATAAGTAATACGTAATAATAAGCGCCATAGCACAGCAGTACGCTGAGTGGTCACCTACCTGTCATAGCTGCGATGCGCAATTGTAGTTTCTTATTAATGTTTATTTTGATTGTATAAATGTAGTGTAGTACACTCATATGCGCGTTGTCGGCTGTATAAATAAATAGTCTATGTTTCTTTAAAATTCACATACCTCCAAACTTTAACATTTATTATAGTAAGTAGGATTTGTAGCCTCGTGCCTTAACTATCCGCATCGTACGCGCCGCATATCAAAAATGCGGAAGATAGCCGATGCATGCGAGCGGTATGTGCGATCACTCTTTAATCATCGCTATTCTTTCTTTCTGCCTGACGTCCTTCCTATAATGAGATGGGTAGACCACGGCGTTAATATAATGCGATTTGGTTAGACTGCACATACATTTTTTTTACATGGGAAAATTCGTTTGTATACCTTAAGAGATAAATGTAGTTTACCAGATTTTACCGGCTAAAAACCCCACGATTGTCTCCATCTGCACTAAGGAAGCGTACCGGGACCTCCAGAAGAAACACGCAGAAACCCCTCCAATGTAACCTTGTAATAGTATGCCGAACGAGGCAGCATAGGCTAACTCTCCAGCAATCAAGTCTTGCCTCTAGGCAGAAGAACCGGAGCGATTTCTGGCTTCACTTCGACTTGTGAAATTAAAGAGATTTATCAGATGTACAAGTTTCCCCTCACGATGTTTGCCTTTACCGCTCAAGCGAGCAATGATAAACAATGAATTTACATATTACGCCGATAAGTCAGACTGGGGACTGGGATCGATCCTGTGACATTTTTCTCGGTAGCCATTCCGCTCCACGCTAGTCTATTGTCGTTTCTGTTATGAAACAAAATTAAATAATCAAAATTATCTACACCTTTCTTTAGCACGTTGTATATTTAGCTAATAAATTTACAACACAATCCACAAGGGGCGCTGTACAGGTCTACATACATAGTTTTACAAAATACGGATGACGTTATTCAATAACTCACAAACGCTTGAGGTACAGGCACCAATGTGACAGTGTCGACACAAAGAAGACAAGCATCCCGCACCTGTACGAAAGTTTCAGTGATTGTTGTCGTGCACAGTCACCGCGCACGCACGCGGCTCTTATGAGTACGTAACCTTTATCTTGGCGTATTTATCTCAACATCTCATTGTTATCTGCGCGGCAGGTGCGCTCCGCACTAATAACAACACCGTGCCGCCTTCGTTTTATCTGCGTTACGTGAAAAAAATAACTTTCAACGCATTAACTCTATTGTTTACTTATCAGTACGCCAACTGCGAATTGCTGCCTATTTTGACGGATGCGCTCGGTGACTAATGCCTTTGCTATGAGTAAAACTTGTGCTAGGAGTGATGAATTCCAAAATATTCGATGTTTTTTTGGCAGAAATACACTTTTACACTTCATTGGTATAATAATGTGATATTTCTATGTAAACTGTAACTTTATTGTAGTAATAAAGTATAACGCTATTGTTGTTAGTCAACTAATTTACATATAGGCAATAAACCAAAAGGCTACGAAAGTAGTAAAACATGGTTTGTTATTTTCTTATATTAGAGCTTGTAACTTCAGTTACGTACATTCAAATAGCATCTAACTATTACAGTTGTTAATGTTATGTTTATAATTTACATACGACGCAGCGTAAGTTTAATGATTCCATCAACATTTTCTTAAAAAAATGTCGTAGCACACGTAGCACCGTAGCTGCATCGTAGAGTAATAGCAGTTTAAATTTCCATTTCTGTCGCAGGATTTTCCGGAAGCTTTAAGATTCGTAAATATTTTACGAGTAAATGTACGTGCCATTATGATGTAAATGAGTGTACAGCTTTTTCATTGCACTATAAAAATACAGATTTATTATTTTTCCAGAATGCGTATATTGATGATTGTTCTATTTTATTTATTTTGACTATTAGAAGACTATTAAAATAAGGTATGGAGATGTAGTGAGTTCGGCTAGAGGGATTGTCTGCCGTTTGGTGGTTAGTGGGTGAAGGGTAGTGAGAGCGAGTATGGATACCGGGTGCAGAGAGGGCGGGTGTCCGGGGAGGTCGGGGTGCCGCGGGGCGGGTCGGCGGGGCGGCACGCCCGCGGGCGGGCGGTGGTATGGCGGTGGTACGGCGGCGGCGGGGACTGCGACGCCGGCGCGTCTGGCACGCGCAGCCCGGTGTGGCTCGGTTGCAGCGCGGCTCACTCCGACCGCGAGCGCCGCGCCGCGAGCACGCCATGCGCCCCGCGCCCCGCGCCCGTACCCGCGCCCGCAACACCCCCGCGCCAGCCCTGAGACCACGCGCGCGCGCCCGCTCCCGCGCTCATCATCGCGCCAGTGATGTTACCACACTCTGTTGTTATGTGTCGTCGGTTCGTTCGTGAACGAGTGCGACTCCATCTGTTCCCGAAGCGCTGACCGTGCGTTCGGATAACTCGCGAGGATATCGCGGATTTTGCGTACCCGTCGACGTTGGATGCGTTAAAATTTCGGGTGAGTGAGAGAGGCGAGCAGTCGTGCGTCCGCGGCCGGTTTGACCGCATTATTTTCGAAATACGTACGCCGCAATCCGGTCGACCGCGCTAGAACGATCAAAACATTATAGCAACAACATATAAATTTGGTGATGCCCATCTACTTTTCCAGATATTACAATATTTTGGTCACGAGCGGACACATCCAGAACATAACAATAACTCAAACATATCGTCTTTTAAAACAAAATAGGTACATAATAATTAACTTTAATCAAATTAAAATTATTATTTGTTTTCGTTCGGTTTCAAGAATCTTTAAATTTGATAACATGGCATACTTACGCATTGGAAGTCAGATTACGCATCCCGTTGATGTCTTTTACAGAACGCTTTTGGAAAGTGCTTAAGAGATAAAACCTTGTTCATATTGGATATTATTTTATGTATAAATATCTCGTTTTTTTACGTTTCTCCTTATTTTAATGCAGTTTTAATTATCGTGAATATAAACTTTAATTAAAACACTATAAATTTATAAGGATCTTTACACTTTTCTTCATATGAAGTAACGTTAAATAAATATAATTTGTAAGGCTTTAGTGCTTTATGGGAGTTTTAGAGTAACGGTGTTAAGTTTTATATCGTTTAGTTTTATTTTAGTGTCATGTCTCGTACAATCAGTTTAACATAATTCAGCTTCAAAAATAGTTTTAATTCGTAATCTGAATATTTTTGGTGTATCAATGTGTTTGGATTTGTGATAATATTTAATTATCTTTTCTTCAATTCATTTATGATACATTTTTCAAATGAAATTACATTTCTAAACAGATATTCAATATAACGTGAATTTCAATATTCTATAGTGTGTATTTTATAATTCCCAAGTATGCGCCAACTTGGGGAGGCCTATGGTCAGCAGTGGACAGCAATATGCTGATTTATTATTTCAATATTAGAAACTACAAATTAAAAATATTATATGGTTTTTCTCTGCAACGACACATAAACCTAATAAAATGTTCCAAAATATTTGTTAAATATAATTCACATTTGCTTCAATTCAGTGTTAGTGAATGTGTTAATATTTTAACAATTACTGTAGGAAAAGGCTGCTAGTAGAGTCAACTTATTTTATAGTTGAGTGCATAAAATTATATAAAATTTACTTTCAATATACAAACTGCAATGTAAAGTAAAAACAACAATGATTCTTCATAACTTACGTTGATTTCGTTTTTGCTTATGTATCATTATATCAATTATAGAAATTCCACGATACAAAGAGGATACAACCGAGCACACAATGTACAATTTTTGTATCCAATTATACAATCTGGCAGCCTTCAGAATGATATTGCTTGGGATTTCTAAAATTGCATGATTTTCAATACCATTTTATGTTAATTAATGCTTGTATCAAGTATTGTACAGTTTCCTTTCAAAGCCTTCCAGATTATTGATGTTATTGATGATATATGTGATTGAGTACCTGATATAAAAACTTTTGCGCTTATGCCATTATTGGGATCAAAGTATGGGAAAATATTTTATATACACAACAATAACACATTATTTTATCGTTTATAGTGATGTATAGAAACATGCGTATATGTTAATTGTCTAGTCATAATACGCGGACTTGATTACAAGTCAGATAATGTTCATTGTGTCGCTCGTTCTGATCCCGATACACATGAAATCTACTTAAATGTAATCATTTATATGCGAAACTGCATTACATTGTACTAATGTCGGTGCATTCATTAGAAATACACCTAGAGATAAAGTGACTACCGGTTGCTCACAATGTCACCCTTTGTTGGCCCGCTCGCACTATAACCAGTACAGTGTATCAATGTTAACAATTCTCTCGGAATTTTTTTATTCGTACTAAACCCAATAAGCAACTATGCTTAATGTTCATGCGTGTATATTAGATTTATTTATAATAAAAAAATGTGTATGTCTAAAGAGGATATTAGACATAGACAAATAAAAAAGATTTCAGTAAATTATGACATAAACTTTGATAAGCTATTTATATGCACATGAACATATTATGTAATTTTCGATTGAGTTCTGAATAACAACATGTTTCTGTATCGTTACAGGTGGGTCGAGGAGAATTATGCGTGGGGCGTGCGCATGCGCGGTGGTGTGCGCGTTGGTGGCGCTGTGCGCGGCCGCGGGCCTTGACGAGACGACGCGTGCCGCCGCTGAGCGGCAGCTGCTGGCGCTGCTGGGACTGCCGCGCCGGCCAGTACGCCGCGCCGCGCAGCCCCCGCCTGTGCCGCGCGCCATGCGCCTGCTCTACGAGGCCAGCGGCGCCATGCCTGCCGCCGCCGCTAACACCGCGCGCTCCTACCACCACACGCCCACCGAGCTCGACGTGCGCTTCCCCGCCGAACACCGTTTCCGCCTCTACTTTAACCTGAGCGGAGTGCCGGTTGACGAGGTGGCCCGAGGCGCGCATCTCACATTCCAGCGAGAGCCGGGAGTCAGCAGCGCGCAGCGGCTGTTATTGTATGACGTGGTGCGACCGGGCCGACGCGGTCAAACCTCGCCAATCATGCGACTGTTGGACTCCGTTCCACTGGTGCCTGGCGAGGGCACCGTTACTGCAGACGCTATAGACGCTGCGCGACGTTGGCTCGATGAGCCTGAAAACAATCATGGACTATTAGTGCATATAGTGGAACAAGGTGAAAAAAACGTGGACGCGAAAACGCCACACGTAAGAGTGCGAAGACGAGCCACCGAGGATGAGAGCGAGTGGCGCTCCAAGCAACCGCTCCTGCTGCTGTACACCGAAGACGAGCGAGCGCGAGAGGCGCGGGAGAGCGGCGAGACGCGGCTGATACGCAGCAAGCGCGCTACGCCCCGCCGACACCGTGCGCATCACCGGCGCAAGGAGGCTCGGGAGATCTGCCAGCGGAGGCCGCTGTACGTGGACTTCGCGGAGGTGGGTTGGAGCGACTGGATCGTGGCACCACACGGATACGACGCCTACTACTGCCAAGGCGACTGTCCGTTCCCGCTGGCGGATCACCTGAACGGCACGAACCACGCGATCGTGCAGACGCTTGTGAACTCAGTGAATCCGGCCGCAGTGCCCAAAGCGTGTTGTGTGCCTACACAGCTCTCTCCTATATCCATGCTATACATGGACGAACAGAATCAAGTGGTGCTCAAAAACTATCAGGACATGATGGTGATGGGTTGCGGGTGCCGATGACGAAGGCACAGCCCTCGCCCAGTGCGGACCTTGTGTGAACCTAGTGTGAATCGTGGACCCAGTGTAAATATAGTGCGGCCTCGACAATTGTAAATATTTAAATGTGTGTATATATTCGTGTAATTATTATTTTATTGAAATGGAGATATAATAAATCACTTAATTTTAAATTTAACCGCTTATTTATATTATTGAACCCATGTTCTTCCATATCGCAAGATTTTATGATATAATGTACTACATATACATAATATCATAAAGTCTTGCCTACTGTTATCTGTATTATAATTTTCCCCTACATGGCACACCACACGGTATTTTTTAGTTCATAATTTCACTACTCCTGAGTATGTTTTGTTACATGTAAAGTTTTCTGTGACACACAATATGTGTAGTAAATTAACATTTTATATATAAAATCTTTTGCTTTTTAAACATATCAAATATATATCTACTTACAAATAAAATTCAGAAAGCTATTTAACATCAATTAGTCGAGGAAGTATTTAAACATCGATACCGGTTACCACTTTGCGAGAGAATTGATATGAAAATTTTAATATGTTTTTATGATCAAACATTATCAACTTTTAGGAATCCGAATATATATATTTATTAACATTATCAAAATAGATAGTTATTAATCAATTAAGATGGTTATAAAATTATCCTATATTACTAAAGCTCTACAAGTATATTTAGAATGTACGTGTGGACTTACTTTGTATGGACAAGAGCAAAGTAGTGATTTTGTAATATAATAGAAAACAACAAACACCTTAAAAATTTAAAACTAAAACTCAGTGCATATATACAGTCTAAGGTTTGTGACAGATTCCCTAAAGGATTTAATAATACCAGCCTTGTAATACACACGTTCCACTGCTGGGCACAGACCTCCTCTACTAAATGAGAGGGGTTAGGCCTTAGACCTAAAGGATTAACTGAGAAATAGTTATTAGTCATTAATTTATCTTTGCGTTTTAATTATTCAGAATCGAGGAAGATAAATCTTCAACAAATAGTCGTTGGTGAACAACATAAAAATAATTGATGTTATCGGTGTCACATATGATCGAAACTCACTTTGGAAATTCACCGCAAGGTCTTTGTTAGTGTGGCATTGCGATGTAGTGGTTACAGACGGCGGATATAGAGATTGCTTTCAAATCCGAATTCCGTAGTCAAAATAACGCTTTTTAGATGGAAGTGAGGTCGTTTAGTGTGTCAGCCCGACTCAGCACAAGGTCAGCGGTAAATGAACTTACTGAATGAATGTGTCATGTACCCACTGCTTAGTACTTACTACGTGTGCACGTAGAGCCACTTGAGGGACACCTCACATTTGAACGGCAGTTCAAGGTCGGAATTCTTGACGTGGTTAAAGTTTTACGTCTTGTAATAATTTCCTTTGCATCGCATGGAAATTAAAGTTTTTTTTCAGACCAAGGCACCGTGAAAAATACGAAATGACTATCTTTTACGAACCTATATCTTCTTCTTCTTCTTTCTTTTATGACGAACCTATTTAAACATTCCTAATTACCAATTGACGTCTGTGTTACTTTTAATGTTTTTACGAAAAGTAAACTAGGTAAGTTAAAAATGAACTGGGAAAACGTTTATAAAGTCGTTGTTGAAGAATGTCAAAGATAATATTGGAAGTGAATTCCGTTTAGAGTGGCAGGCAGGTCGGTCTCCAAACTTCAAATATGTCGTCACAAGCAGGCTATATATCATGTTTTTGCCCAGACGCAGGAATGCCCGACCGTATAATTTGCCCGGCCACCCGGCAACTACGCGTCTGCCGAGCCCGCCGCCCTACGTCTATATTATCAGTAGATAAATTCAAGCTTTGTCTTTGACTCGTATTTCGTCCTCTCGAGATTTTGCCTTTGTTTTTTTTGTTGGCCGTAGACGGCAACAAAAACTGAGTAAAGGTGAACGAAGTGGGTATAATTTATTTTATAGTCGGACCGCTCGTAACTCGGCGGTGGACGGCTGGACGCCGATTTATCCCCATCTCGACGTAATTAACGTAAATGGATTGGTCGAAGTCGGTGCCTGTGTGTGACCGCCCGCCTCGCATCCTCACGCGTCCTCCCGCAGTCTCGGTCACGCCGCACTGACCACTCCCTGTTTATCTGACACCAGCTCCTGCCTCTTGCGACTTATTCCCTCGCGGTAGAACACTGACGTTATCCAGCTTAATCCAATTAAACCCAGGATTTTTAACCACAAACCAAATGGAATACAAGACACGAGAATCGTGTGATTACGCGCGCTCGGTTCGCAAGGAGCGCGGCGACTTATCCCTGAGGGAATTATAATTGTTTTGCATTCTTGCACGGGTATAAAAACAAAAGAGCGACGTACCTACAGGCCCCCCGCGCTGTTTGGCCTTACAGACGAGACTAAAGTCTGACGATTCGCATTCCCCGTAAGACAAAAAGCTACGATTGAATTGGAGCGAACTCTCGACTCCCGTTTAAAAGGGAACATAAAATTTATTAATTTCACTTACTTGCTTTTGAATTTTTAACGTCCTTAATGTTGATTCACTAAGTATGTTGTTTTTTATATTTACCGTTGTAACTATAAATGCGTATGTTGTTAATAGTTTTGGCAGCTACGCTTACGCAACTAATAGAAAGAGACTAAACAATCGTTACTTTTAATAGGTAATTTGTTAAGATCCGCGACGATTAACCATAACCTACGACAATATTTAATAAATAATGTAGCTGCTCACCTCCTCTGTTCATTCTTTTGTTACGTAGCGTTTTTATATTCCACTATGGTTACTCGTACACTTTTCTATTGTTTCAAGAACAGTAGCAAGGTAGTTGACATCGGCATGTGACCATCAATCATTATATAATCCTTATTCCTTATGAAACCAATCAGTACATTTATATATTTAAACCTATAAAACAACATATTAAATGTCCAACACAATCGTCTATCGTAACTTATATCCGTGAAGTTAATTACTGTATAGTGTCGAGTAGCGCAAAAATGTTTAGTTTACAATGTTTTTATGCAAAAGTAATAAAGTAATATAAAAATAAAAAAACCAGTTTAATTTGTGCATGCTTGGAATATTTGTGAGGAGGCGTGCGGTCGATGGCCGAGGCGCGCGGCCATCTGCTGCGCACCCGCACGGTCTGCACCAGCCTCCGCTCCCGCTTCTGGGACCGCGCTCGCTTCCGCGTTCACAGCAGCGCCCGCGCCCGCCGCCGCTCTTGCCATGAACTACAAACGCAACACTTGCAACCACTTACTCATAGCCTTTGTTTTTAATATGTACCGAACATTTATACCCAGGTTGAATATGTTTTAAATACGTACGAGACTGTTGGTTTGTTAGTCCATTAATGGCATGCATTTCGGTGAATCAGCCAAAACTTTGTACTTATAACCTATATTGAATAAAAATTACTTCTTTGAAAACATTGATCACTTTATATATCAACCATATATCTACCACTCGTACAATTTCGAAGATGGTGAAATTAATATATTCTATCAATGAAAGTTTAATTGCACAGTTATCACGCTTGTGGCTGGTGGGAATGCAAAATTCTTGGCATCAAGCCACACGTACCTCGACTTTTTAATAGTAAGGAACAAATGAGGTACACAGCGTACCTAGGGTTGCCCGCACGTGAACCGTAAATATTTAATTAGCAACAAATATTTAAGATATAATTATGAAAATTAAACTGAAATATTTTTAAAAATATCTTGACAATAATACATTTTATTGTTATAATTATATAATTGTTACGCAGTATGCTTTAAAACAATTTATACATATACTCAATTATAGTTTTAATTTTTGTGCAAGAAATAACTATGATAAAGTCTTCATGCAAAAATGTGGTATGACTTTATTAAAACTAATTACGAAGGCTAAGCAGGTGCTGTCATGGTAAATTAACATTGTGTAATTTTATTACAAAGATAAGACACTTTTTAATTACTACAATTTGAATAATTACTTATCATAATATATTAATCTAAATTTGTGCAATGAATTTTATTAGCGTAGTGTTATTATTAGTTATTAGTTTAGTAAGACGATTTTAATATTTCAATTTTAACTTAATTAACACATTTAGACCGATAGTGGCACATAAGACTCTAAAATAGTGCATAATCACAGTGACAGCCTTCGTGGCGTAGTGGGAGAGAAGCTGGCTGCGAAGAGTGAGGCCGTGGGTTCGATTCCCACACCGAGACAAATGTTGGTGGTATCTACAAATAATTGTTTCGGGTCTGGGTGTTGTGGAACCGCAAGTTCCTCGTATTTCCTTATACCCGATATAGGTTAACCTAGTGTGAAGTCAGGATTATGTGTGTGGCTGTTGGCTGTATTTAATTTAATTCCTCCAAAATAAAAATAAACTAATGTCTAACTTTAACCCCCAACAAAAAACGAATAAGATGATTTGAATAAGGTTTTTTTGTTGTTGTATGAAAGCTGTTTTACTCGAAATAATTTAGAAATTACAGATCTGTTTTCTAATTAGTGTTGGTGGATTATTAACCAACTAGGTTAGTACCAAAAATGAAATAATCACAATTTAACTCGTGTATTTTTCCAGCAAGACTTCCTAACAAGAAAAGAGCTACATCACTCAAACATCCTCCCATATTTGGCGTCTTTCGTCCATCATCGAGAGTTATATGTGGTGTTACCACTAATGACTTTTGGCTCATGCCTTGATATCCCATACTATAAGCCAAATCTTTCTGTAACATGTGTTAAAAAGCATGTTGCGCCGGCCCCGCTATGAGTGGCATAAGGGCATGTAGAGAAAAGGGGGGGGGGGGGCTCACGCGGTCGGAACCACGGGTAACACCTAGTCCCATATACATAACATCTTTTTGTACAATGATGTAATCAAACATCTTTATGATATCTTTTTCTAGTATTATTATTATAAAAACAGAGGTATTAAACTTATATCATTCGAAAGGTACTGTGCCATAGTAACAACTAAATCATGTGTATATATATTTTGCCGTTGAAAAGTAAACATACACACATCACCCAGGGTTACCATCTGAAAACCAGCCCTGCAGCGCTTAATACGTTGTAGCCTTTATAAGCTGAGATGGGATCATGTACGGCCTCACACAACTGATTAATAGGCATTCTTTGCCTATTATACCCGTCAGCCTATTGTCATTTTGTTGTTAATATTTCTTTTTTTGTTTATCGTAATTTTATAGTATTACAGTAGGTATTGTAGCTAAGCGATGTATTATTCTTAGGTATTAGTGTGAGATATCGTAATAAATACATTTCTTTCTTTACATGATTTTCCATACCAAACGCTTTAAACCGATCAAATGAAAGTATTTTGATTTCATTTCTTGCTTTGAATGACAGCCTCCGTGGCGCAGCGGGCGAGTAGCCGGCTACGAAGCGAGAGGCCGTGGGTTCGATTCCCACACTGAGACAAATGATTGTGTGATCCACAAAAATTTGTTTCGGGTCTGGGTGTTGTGGGACCGCAAGTCCCTCGTAGTTCGTGATACCCACGATACAGGTTTTACCTAGTGTGGGGTCAGGACTATGTGTGTGACTGTTGGGTGTATTTATTTATTTATTGCCAATGCAACTGTGTTGTTCATTGCATAAAGCAAGGGACCTAAACAAGCGTTTACCTACTGTTTACATTGAACAGGTCTTTCTAATTAAGGGTTATTTTTACACGTCGAATAACAAAGTATGAAATATTTATCACGGTGCAGGCGCCTTGTTTGCGTTTCAAATTTAGGCAACCGCACGCATTTTACTGGCCGTTCAAATATTATCGACCTTCCCACGCAATGGTGACGGTCGAGAAAGGTATGTAAGTAATTATTATTTCTTTTACGGAAAAATAACGCAGTCGCGTGCCGAGGAGCCGTGGAGGAGCCATGGAGGAACCACGGAGGTGCTGCAAGCTCGCGCGGCCCGCGTTTTGTTTGTCCCGTACGAGTACGCACCTCAATCACAATCAACTTTCACCGTAAGGGCAGTGTCACATGGACATATTTCGTGTAATGAATTCATATTCTCGTCACTTCGTTATGATGATAGTGAAAAATAGTTGAAGTTTATTATTCAGAGGAAGTTGTGACTGAATTTGTATACGCGCAATGTATGAAATTACAGAGAATAATGTATTAGTTTTTACTGCATTTGTGCTTTTATAAAATGTTCTTTATAAATTAACTTATGTCTTCTTACTATCTTCTATCGTCTTGGTACTATCTAAAGTCAATTACTGTGACACTGTATATGGTCCATATATATTGGCTAGAACAGTTCAACTAATTCAACGTATACAGAATGCCTGTGCAAGATTTTGTGTCAATATACCAAGGAGACATCATGTAACACCCTACTTAAATGGCAATAATTTATTAAAAATGATTTCAAGTGTCTTTTAATTACATATATCAACATTGTAAGCAACTCGCGGCAGCTAGTGTATTATTGTTATATTTGTTATAAGTTTTATTTTCCATGACGGCACTGTACTGAGGCGGGCACCGAAAATCAGCGCTGTTGACGTTGCTTCTAGGCAACGATGCAACATTAAGCTGAGTGTCAGCCAATTTCCACACATTAATTTAGAAATATTATTGTCGATTCTTGTATTTGTGTCCTTTGTTGTAAGTGTGGAAATTAATGCATTTTCTTTCTTTCTTCTTTCTTCGAATTACAGTAAAATTTACTAGCGTATATTAATTTTATTCGTCCAATAACCTAATACCAACTAAAAGATAATAATAATAATATAACGTGAATAATTTTCTAAGTTTATTAATTGCTAGTTTGAAATGCTAAATTAATCACGGAGTCGGATTGATACTAAAGCAAAAATTAATAATCGTACGCCGTTCGCGATTGTCACGTGGCGATATAACGGTGATGACATATTTAACCGGCCACTTGGTACCTGCTCTGATGCACGTCTTGCGCATCACGAGATCTCTCCACCGCGACGCGACGCGACGCCGCGCGGCAACACAACCGCGACGCGACGTATCGCAACCACGAATAAAAAAAAACCATTACCTTTGTTCATTCAAAGCCGTCAATATTTCACCATTGTTATTTTTCATTATTATATCGACTTCTTCTTTTCAAATGTTAGTGGCATTTGGTGAAAGTCTACACAGTAATAAAGAATCAGGATTCCATGCATTTTTACATTATAAATACTAAAATCTAAGCTCAACACTAAACAAGAACGTGTATTTCCGCAACGTTCATAAATTTTAGTTTGATAATGACATTTAAATAAGGTTATTCGAACGTTATTTTGAATTATAGCTCTATTACCTTTATATTGTTTCAATATGGTTTAAAATGTTGAAATTTCTAAAAACTCAATATGCTAATTAATTGAGGAACAGTCGTGGATGCTCAATCGTTCACCGCCTTCGTAAGTTCAAGAGACTATAAAGCATTACCTTTATACATTACTAGGCAGACAAAGCAATATAATTGGTTTCGCAGTTTTTAATGATGAACTTAATTAAAGGGATTACATATCTAAATTTTTGATTTTAATTATTAAGAAATACAGATGAAAACATACATTATTAAGTAGATTCATAGCACTGTATCTATGGATCTGTGAATAGTGTACATTGTCCAGTATACACAGTACGCTAGACAGACATAAACAGCAATTTATTTCTGGCAACGAACCCGCGTCCTTGGCGCCGACCTTATTGCGCAACACCGGTTTCGAAATGCGCACACGCACGCTCTATGTTCTTACATGAGATGATACCTATCATCTATACCAGCTTACATATTCAAATTAACATGATTGATAGAGTTTTAGTCTACTAGAATACCATCTTCTTACTTATTAAGAGAGTGCAGTAGACAAGTAGCAACCCTTTATCATGCTTTTAAAGTAAATATGATGAGGAATCGATTTACGTGGCAGAAATTTGATAACTATTAAGTGGGTATAAAAAATAAAATATGCCGATTGTATCATTCAGTTGCGATTAAATAAATTTCTTATTTGTTTTTCGGTATTATTATGTGCGTGGAGTATAATAAAGAGTGTTCTATTGTATAATCTGAACTTTTATATATGAAACAATTAATTAATATTCGTATAAAAATGATGTCCTCACATTTTTGTGTTTCTTCTTTTATGTCAATTGTGTGTATACATATGTAAACAAAACCTTAAACTTATTATGTAATACGATATGTTATGTTAAATGTATACCTACAATGTAATATAAAAGCGTGAAAGTCTTATTAATTAGCATTTTGTATGTATTGTTTTTAAATTAGATTTTTGGGTAAGTACAGAATTAGGAACATGGAAACTGTTTCTCCAACTAATAATATGTGGATGCGACATTCTGATCTTTACAATAACTTTCACGACGCTATCTGTAGTAGTTTTATATTAATAAGATAGTACATCAAACTATATAAAACCATTGCATCTATTATAATAATATAGAATCTAATACTAACTTCGGTTGACTTGGAATTATTGTTGATAATTTTCTTTTTTGTCTCATTATACAAATAAGTTGTTAAAAAACTAAATAGTACAGTACTGCAAAATGCAATGTTACTATAACAATTTAATAATGACTATATAGAGTAATTGATCAACTGACCTGAATCTACAAAGGCTGTATGGTTGTTGTTAGTAAACCGGATTAAGTCTTTTCAGATGGTTTAAATCACATGTGATTTAGCAACGTCAAACCGTAGATATTCCTAAAAATGAAACTGCTATTGCTGTAGCAATGACAAGGCGTGTGTGGTCAAATGAATTGCAGAACGTATCTCTTACCGAACGGAAAAACTGGATGCACATGCTAAATTGTAAGCTCTTTATTGGCCTTATTGTGTATGATAGTTTTTATGATCAGCAATGAATAGAAAAAAAAGTAGAGTGACATGCCACATCTGAATTAGAATAAGCGTTTCACGAATGCTTGGCGCGGTGACTGAGTGAAAGTGGCAGCAAGCGTGTTGTCTCTGGGTGAGCGAAGGCCGACCACAAGCCGACCGTGCGGGCCACCACGTAAATAATATCAACACAAAAATTGTTGCACTAACTTGCTAACTGCTCCAACTGCCGGTAACTGATATGTGCTTCCATTATTGTAATTAGAGGTAATTAATTTATGTCGCACTTACATCCTTATTTTGTGCAACGGGCGTAGGTTGTGGCTATTTATACAAATTTTGTGTCCGTCCAATGATTGTTTCAATAGAGACTAATTCCATTTATAAACATCCATAACTCTATGCCCATTTGTTGCGGGTATTCCGACCCGACGAATATAAACTGATTTTCCGCGTGCCAACCGTTCATACCGGAATGTATACGTATTACCCTAACGATTGTTTTTTAGCAAGCGTAGCGAAATGTAGGTATACTAAAACGAATTCTATATCATCGATAAATACAACAAAAATAAATCGTTGATTGATGATGTCAGTATTGTGAAACAAAATAATTGGTATGAACCGATAAAAAATATCTATCGATTGTTAGTTGTAATAATAATAGAATGGGAGAATTGAAAGAAAAGCTTCAATATACGTAAGCCACAAATTCGAGTCGCGAGCCGCGACA
Source organism: Mimas tiliae (assembly GCA_905332985.1). Classification (NCBI taxonomy): domain Eukaryota; kingdom Metazoa; phylum Arthropoda; class Insecta; order Lepidoptera; family Sphingidae; genus Mimas; species Mimas tiliae. The sequence goes on along the minus strand of HG995248.1, from coordinate 8,369,906 downwards.
CTCGCGACCGACATTTTGCTAGCGTGCTCGATACTGCTCGTCAACGTGTGCGCAAACAATTTTTTCTTATACACTACCGTTATCAAATAATGTACCTATTACACACTGATTTGACGCCACTATTTACTGCTACATTTGCATTAATTAAATTATTTAAAACACCTGTACACTTTTTTTCAATGTTTTTTTTTATGGCGTACGTCGACAAACGAGCAAGTAGGTCACCCGATGGTAAGTGATCTCGCCCATATACGTCCAAAGAATACCAAACCATATAATATGATTCCAAAAGAATCATGGGCGTGTTGCCGACCTTAAAGGAAAGGGATAATTAAGGGATTGTGAATAGGAGGTGGATTTGGGCCTCCGGATATCTCACTCACCGTACGAAACGTACGTAAGACAGTGGTATCGACCCGGACGAGCCGATCCATTCATGTTGTGGACTAATGTGTCAACAACGTGCTAGATACCACTCAAGAAACGAAAAAAATTGAGAATTGAAAAAATATTTACGCATTAATTTGTTCCCCAAGTTTTAAGATTATTAAAACTGAACATACCTTTTAGCTATTAGGTAGAGAATCCGGATGTAAATAAATCTTAGAAGCATAGACTTGGTTCGCAATGATCGGTGCGCCTCGGGCACGGAGCAGCGTGCGCGCTCTGCAATTACCACAGTGGCCCGCGGGGCATTGCTTTGAACGTTCAGCCTAATTAGACCAGCGCGATGAGCCTTTGTCTAAGAGTTCACCTTGCCGGCTTTAACGAGTGGTATTCGCATGCTCAATCTCTAGAAAAGCACGGTGAGCTTTAAGTTACAAATAACTCATGCACTGTCGTGTCACGCGCTGCACCGCGACGGTAATGTTTGCATATACTTAACATTTGCATGTCACGATTGAATGTCATGGAAACAATGTCGTTATGTCACAATATTGTTCTGCTCCACATAAAGTAAAATATATCCAAAATACATAGATTTATCAAAAATAAATCAGTAAAAAGCCGAAGTTTAGTTTAAAATGTTTAAAGGAAAGATAGATGAAATATAACTTTCCAAAGGCCTATAAAGCTGTAGTATATTTTATGAAGTAAATTGTAATGAGCCCTTTGCCAAACAAATTGTGTAGAGACTGTGATATGCCTCTATTCTATTTTTTTAGATTATAGCCCATCGATTTGCGATAATTTCGCCAATGTCGAGTATTAAAATAGCAATAACTACCAATAGAGATCAAAACCTAGACAGTGATATATGTCTCATCGCGCAATTAAATCGGCCTGATTAGAGCTTTATATAACTTTTGTATTTTACAGAAGAATCACGTACAAATCACGGATTTTCGATTCTGAATTTCTTTGCAATCACTACAGAGAGAAACTTTAAAATTTGTATTTTGCTTATCGTAGTGCAACAAATTAATTTTAGCAAAACAGATTGTGAGTACAGTCTGGAGCTGAGATATAAATGTGTCGAATTTCATACAGAGCAGTTCGAGTAAATAATACAGTTTATACTGCCACGGATTTTGGTTTAACATCTTATAACATGATGTTCTAACGCACATACAGATTAAAAAAGTTACGGCGGGCTCGTGAAACAGATATTGAAACGGAAGTTTTGAAAATAAATACACGTCACGTTGCGTCGACTTGTTCGTTAACTGTGTACACTTGTTAGAAAACATTAGGCCTCATATAATGCGTTGGAACAGATGTGGAGAGCGGTGTTACACACGAACTGGTCTGTAAGCAAATATTGGTGCGTGTTTGGAAGTGACCGATTCGTGTGTGTACAGTGTGCGTTGGCCGCACGCCGCCGCATGCCGCACGCCGTACCGCGCCGTACGCAAATGGCTCCCAACGTCTGAACACTGTTACGTAAACATGTTAAACACATAGTGCACAAACACCGGCTGCACTGATCGTTAAAAACAATATTTATTCAACTACTGCGAGGCTACTTCATAGTACGTTCATCGATAACTGTCAAACGCGGAGAACTCGAAACGTATAGACACACCGGCGAGTATTAATGTCATTCAAATTATTCATCGCATTGTGAACATGCGGGTAGATAAAGATCATGGAAAATTATCATAGCAAATGCTGCGCAAAAGCTTGTAAGCATTATTTTATTAGGTGTACCTACTGAGTTACCGTACGTCTATCTATCGCAGCATGTCTTGAATAGATATACCGTCTCTGGAATCGTAGTTAGAGAGTAATGTACAGCCCACTTCTTTGAAGCATAGATTATAATAATATATACCGTGTAGATGCGACAACCTTTAAATTTTAAAAGTAATATGTATGATCAGTACCTATTCTTTCTCTCTATGAGTAATATACTTATAATACGAACAAACTTTTTGGATAAAAATAAGTTCCAGTTTGAGTTTCCATCTCTGGTTACTGCTTTAATAAACTATTCCCTTTCAATAAATTATAACAAAAACCAAGCTATAAGATAATAGTACGTAGGTATTATTGATAAATTACTTGGTAATTGACACGTGTGAATATTTCTTGATTAAATTCTGTAACGTACAAATATAATATTAGTGTAGTTAGTGGAGTGTAAGTGGGTCACCAACATCTAAGACCACTAGCCAACCTCACCTGCGCGTAGTGCGCTCTGCTGATTAACGGACGAGGCTTCGTTTTCGTTGCGGCTTGTGGGGGTCAGACGGCGGGTCGCCCCATGTAATACCGTCAAATATATGGTATGAGAAGACGGACCTTGGCATTAGGCCGGGATAACGCCAGACAAAAAGAAAAAGTTTGTGTAGTCAGTCATAGAGTGTACCTAGTATTTAAAGCTATTCTATTGAATTTACAAGTTGTTAAGTTGGGTAAATTACAATAGGGTAGTTTCCTATATTGAATTTTATACATTATTTTATAAGCAACAGAAAATTATACGCAAAAGAAACCCTTTTATTAAAACACAATCAAAATTGGTTCAGAAATGTGCCCGCAGTTATGACTTTAAATGTTGGTATGAGGAAAAGTGGGTGCGTAGTAGGGATATCTCACTATCTCGCTTGCACGCGTGCACCATAATGAATATTTTACACAGTAACGTCAAAGTTTGCGTAGTCTGTCATTTGACAATTACCCCTTCTACAGGATTTGAATGGCTTCTAACTTATTTATTTTTAGCCCCATTTTTAAAATTCTCTCTGCAATAGATTTTGAGTAACGTAACTTATTGTTTAAAATAATAAAAAAAATCTAGTCAACTACCCTATTTTGTTTATCTGCAGATGATGAACTCGTTGCTGATCCTAAATCCAATTTCTTACTTTTTTTAGACACATTTTTTTCTAGATACATATTCTTGGTGTTTATAAAAATGCTATAGACACAATTTTTAGGGACTTATACTTTTTTAAGTAGATAAAGAATACCTAATTTGACTCAAAATAGTTTCCTGGCCAAAATGCACGGTTTACTTGATTTCTTGTCTCTATTTTTATTTTCTTTCACAAAATAACACATAAATTATTGAAAATAATAATCTCGATGAAATTTCATCAGCATGCACAAAATAAAAACATCAAACTTGACGATTATATGATTTTTCTATACATATTTCATTTTAGAAAGACGTAGGTATACATACGTAGGTGATCGTTGCCACCTCCAGTAAATAGGTACCACTTGTAGACAAAACCGGGTGCAACGTGGCTTTGCAAAACCTACCTTTTTTATAGGTAACAAACGAACGAACGAACGAAGTGGGTCCCCTGATGGTAAGTGATCTCTATAAGATAGATAGACACCAGAATAATCATAGGCGTGAGTATGCCTTTAAACGCTACATTACGTCGGTTTTCTGTGAGATAGTGAGACAAATAGTTTTATGACACATTGGAAATACTGAATACGCATAATGTACATCGATATCGGTCTGTAGAGTGTATATTATTATAATATATGCTATCGTATCACTGCAATTAAAGACGACAATTTAATTTAATTGTCATTTTTTTTATTAGTTTGAATTACGAGACGAGCTGGTCGCTCGCCTGATGGTATGCCATAAACAGAACCAACACCACACAGAACTTTGGGTACTAAAACAGCATTGGACTGCGCTCGTCACACCGAGATACAAGATTATAGCTCTCATAATGCCCAATAATTTCACTTCAATGTCCTTCAGACCGAAACACAACAGTGCTTAGACACTGCTGCTTGACGGTGGAAACAGACAGAGCAGTGGAACCTACCCAGACGGCCCTTTCGCATACGAGAGACCTACCACCCAGTAATTATTAGTAATTCGCCTCATTCATCATCATTCATTGATTCAGATTGCCTCATTGATCTTGTGGCAGCCTACTTAGACTGATAAACCGCGAGTTCTTGGGTTCAAATTCTAGGTTGCGCAATCATATTTTATGTTTAAATTTTCAATGCCAAAAATCAAACATGCGTTACCTGAAACAGGAATTTATTCCCGGTATGGCGATAAGCTTGCTTCCTGTCACGTCATGGGACGGAAATAAGCTCGGAGAAACGTGGGTGCAGCGCTATTGCACCTATGACTATCCCTTCGGAGACGGCGTTTAGGCGTAAACTTATTATTTCCACACTCAATAATTGATGCTTAATTATTCAGTACTGAGCATTCTTTACGCTCCGTTATTGAGTAGAGAAATAAAATTAATTGTTGGACGCACTCACGTCTGTAATCCCCAAAAGAAATTTCGCCGTGCTTATTTCCGTTACATGGTGTGGTAGGGGGCGAGCCTATCGCCATATCAGCGAGAGGCTCGATAAAACTCCAGACTCCGGGTTGATAATAAGCATTTCATAATAGAAAAGTCTAATACCACTTTACCCGAGCGGGGATCGAACCCAAGACCTCAGCATAGCAGTCGTACCGCGTACTCATTATAACTGAGCCACCGAGGTATTCACTGATAACAGTCTCTGAGAAATAATTGAATACAAAGAAATGACAACTAACAAATAGAGTGACATCTCTCAATTTATATGTACTTCGAACACATATTTATTGCTAAGTTTAAAGACTGTTTACCCTTAAAGAATTTTAGATCAAAATTAAGTAACAATGCAGAAAAACCCGTCTTTGGTTACCTATTATATTTTTTAACTGACGAAGAATTGGAGGGAGTTCTGAATTCGACGCGTATATATTTTTTGTATGTATAACCACGGATAACTTTTCACAGAGTGATTCGATTTTAATGTAATTTATTCGAAAGTATATTACAGCCCAAAGTTAGTCGCATTTAAATTTCAAGAAGATATTCCACCTCAAAGGTGGTGTAATCTGGTATAAAAGACTAAAACTTCGTCGTTCGTCGCACCAATTTTGATGATATTTTCAATGCAAATAGTAAACTCTCACACATTCACTCAAACTCATTTAACAAAAATAAAACCGAATCCAAAAAAGACTAAAAGCTAAAAAACTAAATATTCAATTTAGAGTAAAATCAATTATTGATAGACAGGTCCAATGATTTAGTGATTTCAATGGATGTTGATTATCTACTACCCTGAACTGCACTTTTGTTATATTCTTAAATGAGTTTGCTTGACTGTTATAGAAAGCAATCGCTTGTAAGAAAGTTTATCTGACTCCTTGTTCTATGCCCAAGGTACGGTCTGATTTATAAATAGCCTGCGGGAGCGGCAGGTGCGGGCGCGGTACGGGCAGACGTGCGGACGCCGTGCTTCCGCGAATCTCCTCAACTGAATACGAGTATATCGACATTATCAACTTGGACTGTTATGTACTCTTACCTACATCTTAAGGCCGTTTAAGGTTCTCGTATACCTCGAGTATCGCTTAAATGAGCCTAACGAGTATTCAGTCTAAATATAACTTGCTTATGTGCGCAGTATTTTTACTGATCATTGGTATTATTAAAACTAAACATTATTTTAATCGATTACTCAATTCACATCATTATAAAACCTCTTGTTTATAACTCAAAATGTTAACTAGTGACTGTATAAGGACTCAGTAATATTAATTTAAAGGCTACATTAGTCGACGTAAGCTTTAGATAATTCTTTTCCACGGAAATCACTGTTGTGAATTGAAAATCACAATTAATGTTTGTTAGTTTGTGAGTTCGTCTTTTATGCTTTCGCTCATGGTTCATCCGCTTGAAGTAAAACCTTGTACAGGTGTTGTTGGAACTTTTTGAAGGATTGTGACATAAAATAGGTGTATTTATTTATTGTGTAGTGTACATTCCCTAGAGTCTAGGGTAATCAAGCATATATTGGATATAACAACTTTAAAATATTAATAGCCCTTTATTATACACGCCTCACTGCCTGCCTGCCTTCATTGTTAAAGCAAGTGATAATTAACATTTAATACACATGTAGCTCAGAAAATCAGAGGTGCACGCTCTTGGAGCTGATTTCGAGTCTGCGACTTTCGTCTCAGATTCAGTCCGTACCACTCTCCGCTAAGCTATAACTGCTAACATATAACAACTTTATTAAGACTCAATTTACAATACGTTAAAAAACTATTATGATCGAGTTTGATTAAGTATTTTAATAAAAAAGTTAGTTAAGACTTGTATATTTATCCACGAAATTTATAATTTAGCGGAACGATAATTTATGATATTAAATATAAATTGCGTATCAAAATTTGTGACTCATGTCTCATACTTTGAATTTTCTGAGTCTTCAATTTTTAAATCAAGAAATATGACCTTAATGGAGGTCTCACGACAAGAACGTAACATATACATCGATCGCAAAACAAATTATGTTATTATAAACAAGTATCACACTTGAAAATTAAGAATATTGTAATATTAATAAATTATTTTCAACCATTGACAAAAAAGAGGGTTATTATAAGTTTGGCTTCTTTACCTGTCTATCAGTCTGTCTGTCTGTGGCATCGTAGTGCCTAGACGAATAGACCGATTTGCATACGTTTTTTATTTGAAAACTGGTTTAATTGAGATGGTTCGTGGCTATGTCTGAAGAATATTCTCTATCTATCTATCTGTTCAGCCACTTAGAAATTACAGATGTTATTGTGGTCCAAGTCTGGGGTTTTTATTAAATGAGAGAAGTCTTGCATTTTATGTTATCAAAGAAGTACCACAAGCTAAGTGCATGTAAGAGATGATTGTGAATGCGTTGAAGGCATGAGAGCTGTGCTCGGCGGCATGCGAGCCGAGAGCGATGCTCTGGTGCAATGCATCTCTCCGGTTACACTACTGTACTGTGAACAGGAAAACAGGTACAGATATAAATGGAATCCCGATCTCAATCGATACCACCTATATAAATACTTTCTGAAGCAAATTTGGTATTTCCTGTGGGCGTTAAAGAACAAGGTTTGTATCGATCAAAACAATGTGAAATTTTCTTGTCCAATAATAACTACTGGTATAATTTTTGAAATTCCACTGAGTAAAGTATAATTTAGATTTTGAATCAAACTTTGTTTTGCTTAGTTCATATGTGGCTAATCTGTAGTGTAGAGTCGTTGGGATTTGTTCTACGCAGTTTAAACGCGAATATTGATTGATTGAATAAAGATGGATTCCAGAAAAATGTTCACAACATATGGTTGTGTAGTAAATATCGTTTGGATGGGAATAATGATAAACGTTCGGTAGACGATAGGGCGCCGCGCGGTGACGCCGCGCCGCCTGAGCGTGTCGCCGCCGCGCGCTCGCTTCACACCCGCGCCCTCGCCGCGCCGCCGCCGTGCCGCCCGCCGACCATCGCGCACTATAGAGTGTATACACACCGCCGCACGTGGCGGACAACATATTAGCTTCTATCTACTATCAAGATTTGAATTACTGATACTGTCTATTATTTTATTAAATCGTTATTTTTTGCATAGGCTTACGAACGAGCAAGTGGGTCACCTGATGGTAAGTGATCTCCACCACCCATGAACACTCACAATACTAGAGGAATCGTGGACACGTTGCCGACCTTAAAAGAGGATATGATGGCCTTCGGATATGTTGCTCACCGTACGAAATGCAGCAGTAAGCCGCTACTTTACGCCGGTATTTTGAGAGACAGTGCTAACCACCCGGTCAAGCCAGCCCATTCTTGCTGTAGACAAAACTGTCTACAGCGTGGCTCTACCACTCAAAGAGTATTAGAGCAAGGACCATTTATATAGACGATTCACTTTATTGTGTATTTTGCTTGGCTCAAGGATTTTTTTCAAACTGAGCATTCTGAATTCGCCATTCGATGGTTGAATAGGGTGGCGTGAACTTTAAATACGCAACTCTAGAGTACGATCACCATGTTCGTAACTCGGCAGCATACTTTTAATGATTTTTTTATATTTGAAAGTTGGTTTAATCGAGATGATACGTAGGCATGTTTGAAGGTAATCTGTTTGCCTGTTTATAAATTACAGATCATTTTCTAATCGATCATAAATCTCGCGATAACTATTTTAGTTTGAATAGCTTGTTATTCGATTATTATACGAAAATAGACAGAATCAGTCTCTATGCATTCAATCACATTGAGCACAAACTCCAATATGTTTAAATGTTAACAAACTCCTAAAAGCGAGCAAGACTGAGGTATAATCTATCTATAATCTACTTAAGATCATTAGCATTTATAATAATGTCCATATTCATAAATCTATATATCCACAAATTCTGTTTTACTCAAACAATAGGTATTGTAACTTTCTTTCTGCCTCTGCCTGGTGAGCCGCCTCCTAGTACCACAGATTTGACGGTATATTAAATAAGGCGCCCGCATCTGATACCCACAACCCGCAATAGGAACCAAGTCTCGCCATTACCTTGTCCGTTAATCAGCAGTGTGTAGCACGTGCAGGTGAGATTGACTTTAGACCTAAGATGTTGGTGGCCTACTTACAATGAAAATTCTGGAGTGAGAGAAAGTATCTGTAAGGAGTGATTAGAAATGTGGCTGACGATTCGTTGCAGCAATGAGACATGTTCTCGTGTTACCGTACACGCACCCACCTGTGCACCAACACTTGCGTCATTTACAACTTTAAAATAATAAAACTGGTTCCGATTGTGATCTATACGAAGTTGGAGCGACGATTAATGTCCTCAGCGGCACACCTGGCAGCCGCGACCCGCGACCCGCGACCCCGTGCTGGCATGACACTTGATACCCCGTGTAATACGAAGCTTTTAATGTCTCCAAAAAATAGTTTCCATATTCATATCGCACTGACATTAACACTAACTGGTTTCATAAGCGTTTACATAAATACACTCCACATGTGTCCATCGGTATTGTTTGGTTAACCCCGAATCAAATGTCAAATGTGTTGGTGAAGTTATGAGTTGTATCAATTGTATAGTCGTATATGCTCCAGGTTCGGGAACGACGCATATTAAGTTGGTAAAATATTCGATTGCGGGAGAATCAATCCGTGTGTGGTAATGTTTACGAATCGAAAGTTTGATGCATATACCTTTTTGTAAAATTCGATAAAAATAAAAATTAAAGAAAGACGAAAAAACGACGACGCCAAGTAATTGAAATGAGATGTTTTTTCAAATGAGAAATTATGAATGTGAAGACGTTCAAAGGAATATTTTCACATTATTCATCATGTTTGTTTTCCACACACGTCCGTACGCGAGACATGGATGTTATTTTTTAAACAAAGAAGACGACAATGTCGGATCAACGACCTGCCCTTATTTGGGTAAACCAGCAAGGCGACATCATGTGCTTATATGCACTGCCAATTTCCACATTCCTGGGATAGTGAGCACAGAAAAAAGCCCCAGTCATATTTAGACGGAGATAATGACATGGAAATTAAGGAACACTTCAACTTATTGAACATTCAATAGACTTGGAGATATCTTTTAGAGTCCTGCGTTCAAGTCCTAAGTCGGGCAATCACAATTGAGTTTCCGATTCGAAAAATTACACGTGAATTGCCCGGCATTGGAATTTGTGCCCAGTATGGCGATAGCCTCGCCCCCTAGCGCATCATTGGATGCCAATAAAATCCGCGAAACGTGGGTGTAGCACTAGTTGCACCTCTGCCTATACTATATGAGGATACTGCTATGGAGGATAAAGACGTGAGCTTATAACGAAATAAAATAAAATAAATATTTTGTAGTTTATGGAAGCGCTATCAATTTCTTCATGTCGGGCGTACAAAAATAAAAAAGAACCAGTAAACTTGAGTATAAGTAATCGATATCAATGGAATATAGGTAATTCTTAGTGAATTTGAATGTTCTATTAGCAAAGTTGACGTGAGCGTCGCCAGGTGTATCGGCAACCTGTTCGATCTCAGTATCATGTTACGCTAGGTTTCACATTAGGAAATTTATACGACGTCTCATATGACTACCGACTGTTAATTATTGTTTTATTGATGAGATAAATTATTATAATTATTAATCGGTTCCGAGAAACTACTGCAAAACAAGGTGAATCATCTGCGATTATTTCGCAGCAACAGAGCAGATGTCCGTTCGTACCGCTCCGCGGGGTGTATTGGTTTATCTAAGTGAAAATTCATTTTAATTCATCGACATAAATCTCGGATATTATGAGTACCATTATCGTAGGTTGCAGGTGCCGCGCGCAGAGCACCCCGCCGGCCGCCGCGCCACGCCGCGCCGCCGCGCCACGCCGCGCCGCCGCGCCGCAAGCCAAAGGTCTCGCGCGCACAGATAAACGCCGACTGACCAGTGACACTATGTCTACCGCATCCATCCATATTCACGGCATACGAGTTTAATAACACCTACTTTATTGGTCTTATAAACTTATACAATTCGAATTAATACACGACTTATGTGGTAAAACATTATTGTCCTTAATGTTCCCACTTTATTGGTTCCATATTATTACTTCTACTTTTTATAGCGCACTTATATCACAGGCCGCTTTCTCGATTCCTTGTAGTTAGAGTGGCTGTTTATCTGTTTAGTTCATTATTATTGTCTCAATTATTGATTAAAAAGACAATTTATGTGTTTTATTTGTATTAAAGAATGATAATGATGAAGGAAACTTAGATAACTATATTATTATAATAATTTAAAAAGTACACATCCCGTACCATAGCGTAAGATAATAATTGGCTCGTGTGCATAAGCTCTCGATGGAACACATCCTACCGCAGTCCACTTCACATATTTCAATATATATTGTTTGTTAATACGGCGCATTTGCATAAGCGAAGGAAATATTGCGAGGTACGTACGAGGCGCGGGCAAACCCGGATTCCTTGGTTGGTTTCCATTTTGCAATACAAATAACGATATGATACGCTAGTGCCTGCCACACCTTATTATAATAAGTATTTATGACTGTGTAAATTTACACATTTTATGTAAGACTGACTTTAGTGCGCAACTCCGTCCGCGTGGAAACCCTGGTCATATGGAAAGTTTAAAAAGACTATAAAATATTCTGTGTTACATTTTCGTCAGATTATATCTGTACTCAGAGCACTATACTGAGTATGATGCATTATTTGTATACTCAATAACGGAGTATAAAGCATTGACTGGCTCTGAGTATAGAAGTAATCGAATTCTAAGAAATGACTAAGTGACAATTAAAGTTAAGTTTCTGACTGCGGCAGGATTATATTGCGGCATTATTACTGGTCCAAATATGAAATCAAACTTTTTAGGTAGGTAAAGAAAAGTATATATTGTTGAAAAGTGCAAATGTAATTAAAATCTGGTCCAGTGAATTTGAGATATAAATAAACAGATTTACCAACATATTTTATATATGCTGGGATAGATATAACTCTCTACCCATTGCATTTCACAAAAATGGATTATATATGAGCTGTTAATAGCACAAGCTTTCAACTCGTAACGAAAGCTTAGGAAATATCTAAGTATTATGGGCGTTTAACTAGATAGTATAGTAATAGAAATGGAAGGTCCTGATGTATGTCTTTTCATGGTTACAACTAACCATTTAACCATAGAGAGGTTAAAAGAATAACAGCAATACTTCATTATCTCCGCAAAGTTTTTCACAACAGGTTATTTAGTGTGTATTTTTTCGATATCTGTCACGTCATTTGTATACGAGAATGATGTTTAAAGTTAACACGTTTTCAATACAACCGGCTAGGCGCGTTATATGAATCTGCACATATATATTGTAAATCCGGATTATGTGATAGGTATTAAATAGGTAGCAGTAGTCCTAATGAGAGTTTTTCGATGTCAAATGCTATCGCATTTCGAACTTTTAAAGGGCTCTAGGATAAAATTTTCACTGTTTTTTTTTTAGCTATCTTAAAAACTATCTATAGAAGTAACTAAATTTCTTTAGGCTGGCAGGTCCTGGTATTTGGGTGCTTTATCGACCTGCTTTCTTTGGTACACATTACATTATTGTCACATCTGTATATATGACGTGTAGGATATCCCACGCATATGCCAGATATATAGGGCAAGCACATGAAGATACATATTAAATACATAATAAAGGTTACATGAAAGTTACTTTATTTTATTATTAAAAGTAACCAATACTTTGCAGTTTAATGGTTAATGATTGATACCACCGACTAAATTTTTTTTTTTAGTTCAATTTTAGCTTTTTAGTTTTTTTAATTGGTTTTATGTTTTGTTAAAGATTTTATTTGTCATTTTTTTGTGAAAGACATCAAAATCATTGCATAAATGTCGAAAGTCTTTCATACCCAACTTCACACCCCCTTAGACGTGGAATTATTTTTTCAAATTTAAAAGAAATGATAAAGAATCTTCTTAATCGTGCCAAAAATTTTTTCTTTTTTTTTCAATACACACATAGTCCTGACTGATTTGGCGCAGTTATGCGTGAATATACATCAAAAATAATATATAAGTATAGGTATTAATTGTTATTTATCGCTTGCTTGCGCTTAATAGTGAAGGAAACATCGTGAGGAAACCTGCGTACCTGAGAAGTTCTTATTATGAATTTGTGGGTGAAGTCTGCCAACCCGCATTAGGCCAGCGTGGTGGACTAAGGCCTAACCCCTCTCATGTAGTAGAGGTGACCCATGCACAGCAGTCGCGCTTGTATAACACAGGGCTAGTATTATTATAGATACCTACATACGAATTGAGAACCTTGGTTTCTTGCTTAAATAAAATAAAAACGTATAGTTTAATGGTCAATAAAACACCAAGCCAAAATTGGTTTATTATATTTTATCTTTTTAGACGTTTTTTAGTTTTTTAGAGGTTTTATATTTTGATAAAAAGTTTATAACCACTATTTGTTTGTCGTGAAGTTTTGGCAAAGAAAAATAGGATCATCAATAATGTGTCATAAAATCAAAAGAAAATAAAATTGTATAGGTATTTTGTTTTATATAGTATAGACCGGCAAACTTGCAAGTGGGTCACTTGATAGTAAGTGATCTCTACCGCCCATGTACGCCCACAATACCAAAAGAATTATGGGCACGTTGACGACCTTAAAGGAAAGGGATAATTAAGGATTGGGAAGGAGAGGGGGATTTGGGCCTAGTATATTTTAGTATTATAGGCACACGTATACATCATCCGAGCTATCCCAATTTTTACACGTTTACGATCATCATCTTTGAGACGGAATGAGATATCCATAAAAACGGTTAATCTCCAATTCGAACTCATGCCAAAACAGTATCATATTTATGCCTTATATATCGCATGACACAGGCGAGCACATCACAGAAATCTCTTGTTTACGAGGTCGCTTCACTGTATAAAAAAAGAATAATATGGTCTTTTAAATGATAGTTTACACACCTATGTCGTATGAAAAAGTATTTCCACCTAAATAAAGCTTTACATACAACTTCACAGTAATATAATCTTCATGCTATATGTTCAAAAATCATCCTACATACCTACAACCCGTCATCACATGCTGAATATTTGATAGGTATTAAAGTAATCAATATTAAAATATTACATCATTCAGTGTATACCAGAAGGCCAATTCTCGTAATTAAAAATGATCAAAATATCTTTCCATTCTAGTCTCAGGGTCAAAAAAGTTGTAAATGGTATTCTCGTAAACCAATAATCAACGTCAAATATGACCATAGATCAACATGAGATCGAAAACAGATTAAAACTTGACTGAAGCCAAAACGATATTCTACTAACATTTTTAAATGACACACGCCCATAAATAAACGTTAAAATTAGTAAATTGTAATAACAATGAGATCATATTGAAACGGACTGAATTTAAACAGGAACAGAATACTATTTTTAGTCAAATCACAATCTAATCTCAGTTCGGTTAAAGTTCAGTCACAGTGTCAGTTAAATACGAGAATTGGCCTTCTGGTTTAAAAGTTTCCTGTACATGGAATACTCCTATTGCTAGTATGTAAATGTGATGATGAGTTCCAAAGGACAACGATGATTAATTACTACACTTGTATAATCACATGCGGCAAATTTTATTTGTTACATGTTTAATTTATTACCCAGTTACTACTACTTACTATGTATTAATCGAGCTTCGGTTTATTAATTTATTTATTTAATGTTAAGAAAACTAACAGCTAAAGCAGGAATATTTAATATAAAAATAGATGGCAGAAGGTCAATTACAAGTTTTCACACGTAAAATTGAATATATAAGTTATATTGATAACAATATATCAATTGATTTATTATTAAAATATTATGTGGACCAAAACAAATTGAACTTAAAATAAGTGATAGCTTAAAGAGTGCTGATGTTTGTCCAGTTATAGAAAGAATAAATGAACACCAGGTTTTCGTAGTCAGCCCAAGTTATCCAAGATAGTACAATAACTAATCAATATTAATCCTCACCATCATCGTGAGCCCATATGTACATTCTTGATTACAGGCCTTTGGCAAATCTCATCATTGTGCTCGATCTTTATCTCGTTGAATTGACTCTATACCTGCTACTTTCTACTAATTGTTCTCCTCTACGTTAAGCTAATCGCAATTTCAACTCAGGAACATACCGAAGGAATATACCGAAGTGTCCTATTAGAATTAAAACTTTTCAAACAGATCAATTTACCTCATAACCTTCGCTATTTATTTACCAATGACCCCTTAATGGCCACCTTATCTATACAATATATAAATAACATTAAAGTCTCTGTGTGTGGTTTCGGAATAAAATATTTTTTACTGCTTTTATGTAAATTTACCAAAATTCACACACTCTTTTTCAAAATGGTTGTCCGTCAGTTTGTCTGGGTTAATAAACGAAACGTTAGACCCGATTTTGCCGGGACTTTCAATAGTACGTTCAGGAATTTTCAGGGAGTAGTTAAAACTACTTTGATCTCGGAAATATTTCGGACTCCAAGAGCGCAGCAATAATACCCACGCGGATGAAACCATCAGGGGCAGCTATTTTATAAATATATCTGCAGCCGGCTACTCGCCAACTGCACCACGGAGGCTGTCGAGATTACCTATTTCTCCGATTGATCATTATAAACCAAATCATTATAAGATAATCCTAAATACCGTAATCATATTATATGCTCCTTTTAACAAATATCATCTAACAATTATTGCAGTCATTGTTAATAGCTGAAAATTATGTCTATGCGTTAAAATGCTACAAAAATATAGACATCCCCATTAGGTACTATTATTTATACGTGGGCTAAACACCATCAATCTGTGGTAAAATAATAAATTATTCGGTGAGATTTAGGTCCTGATTATAATCTGTTGTAAAAAAGATGTCTCAATCGTCTTATCGCAATCTATCAAAAAGGACTAACCGCATTCGAGTAGAGCGGGGCTGTATTGGTCCAATGGCGTCTATTTTATATAGGTTCTTCTTATTTTTGCTTGGAGTTATTGGGCTCAATGCCAGGGTCCACCTTCTCGTACTATGGTATTACATGAGGCGACCAGCCATCTGACCTCCAAAACAACGGGAACCAAGTTTGGAAGCAAGGCAATAAACATCTGAAGTGGTAGAGCAGAACTTAACCGGGCGGTTACCGCCTTCTTGAACCAACGTTAATTGGCAGTTCTGATTTTACATTTAGTTAGTGAGACAAATTCGCAGAGGACCAAAAAAGCGCTTGTTTTCTCTATATGGTCATTCACTTTTCTGTTGGGTGGAAAACTTGGCAACACTCAAAGGATTCCTCTGACATGTATCTCTGTTCCCACAGATAACCTTTTATGATCATTTAATTTTACCATCAGGTAATCCACTTGCTCCATTCTCAGCAATCTGCTTGTAAAACATGTATGAATTTTTTTGTTCAGAATCAGAAGGTTTTCCAATAAAACATTCAAATATTAACAATAAAGATGCAGCCTTACGGTATATCATGATCATCTCGAAGCATTCAACAAAGCTTTACAATGCGGTGCAGTGAGCAGCATTACAGAATGCAGTATGCAATGTGCAGTGTGCATTGCAGGTTCCAGCAGGTACAGGCTACAACGGCTAGGTCACGCATGCGCAGTGCAGTAGCCGACCTTGCGAGTGCGCGGGCGCGGGCGCGGTGCGCCGGATCACGTTGCGGCCACATTTCTGCCGCTCGCCGCGCGTGCGGTTCACACCCGCGACGGAATGTCCCCATCATCTGATAGCTTGGATTAACATTTGATATACTCTCGACAACATTTCTTACATGCCGTC
The DNA here is from genome assembly GCA_905332985.1 of Mimas tiliae. NCBI lineage: Eukaryota > Metazoa > Arthropoda > Insecta > Lepidoptera > Sphingidae > Mimas > Mimas tiliae. The sequence goes on along the minus strand of HG995248.1, from coordinate 8,353,256 downwards.
GATCCACTCAATGTAACTTCTCGACAAACCACTGTCTTTTTACGTCTGGGCAACAAAAAGCTATTGGACTACGTTTTTTTCTTTTAATCGGTATCAGTATCAGTTAAACATCCATCTACCTCTTTGATAAACAAACTTTATAAGATTATGACCGAAAAACAATTAAATATTAAACCAAATTGAATAACAATAAGGAATATTAATATATATATTTTACGGTCATTTGCATAGAGGCCGACGATAGCGAATGCACACATAACAACAAAAGTCATCAATCGATATCTGACATTAATAACAATTTATGTGTTCAAGCACAATAATTGCACTCATATCGCCGCGTCACTCAGTCATACTCTCATATTAATAATAAAATCAGAAAATGTGTTTGATCGTTAACGCTGTTGAAATGACAATGATAGTTTAACGCTTAAATTAAAATGTTCATTAACAGTCGTGGAACATGACAGGTACACCTGCAGTCTCAACACTTAGCAGGCAATTGACCTCAATAGCAATGAGTCTCGCTGACGCTCATTTTAAAGGGATAAATACGTAGAGTATTTTTCAATAAAACTTGGAGTGTAATTGTCAGTTACTTGTGTAATTGTCAGTTAGCAACACAATTATTTATAGTTTTTATTATTAATATATATGCTTAATATAGTCGTTGTTGAGAAATAAAATATTTATATAAAAAACAGAATAATAAATAATAAAATCAACCCAATCAAAGGGCATGTGTGCAAAGCTTTACCCGAGCTCTGAACATGTATTGCTATTTAGCCAGAATCACTATAATTAGACAAACACACTAATAATTGACTTGCAAAGCAGCAACCCGCGCAAATTCTGTGTAGGCTTTACAATTTAATAAAGCAAAACCTCGATTACACTTACAGGATGGTTGTTTTGATCCAATATTTTTGACAATAAATAAATAAGACGAACAATTGTAACACAGATTTTCATTTAGCGTGCCCTTAGTGCAAGTTTTTGCGATAGCTGCCACATTATTCTATATACAGAATATGGACACAAATCCGTACTGCACCCCTAACGGTTTGTATGGGTAACATATTAACTTGATACACAATCTCGTATACCTACGAATGACGTGACAGCTATTTAAAAGACTCGTACTAGAGCTACGGAAGTCAGAGACTTCGAGAGACGGCTGTAATATTGTTTTCTGTCAATGAAAAAAATGTTTTATGATATATAACAATGGACACAGCTGCGAAACCTGTAATCCACAAACGTACACACGCGTATTCAAACACGCAGAAATTATTCATAATGATATTCTGAATTCTGAAAATTCATTATGAATGAGACCCATGTTAAATTTTATATGGATGTATAATTCTACTCAATTGTGCGCGAGATACTTTCTGTGCTTGATGTGGTCGTTTAGAAACAATGACTATGTGTGTCAATTAATAGGTGGTGGCGCCCATAGTCAGAATTCGAGCATTACCACTGCCTCGCAGAAAATTAATCTAGAGCAGCAGCTTGCGTTTCGTACGGTTAGTGAGATATCCGGAAGCCCAAATCACCTTCCCATTCTCAATTGGTTAATAATTCCTTTAAGGTCAGCAACGCGTCCATTATTCTTCAGGTATTGTGGATGTTAATGGGTGGTGGAGATCGGTTACCATCAGGTGATCTTCTTGCTTGTTTGCCGACCTCTGCAATAAAAACAATGATAGATACACGTTATCACTATGTTTTTCGATTATTCATTAATGCGAGCTATAATTAACAATGAATATAACTCAGAAAAGTCAAAGGTGTGTGCCCCGGGGGCTAGGATCAAACCCGGTACGCCTATCTCGGTAGTCCGTTCTTTGCTAAGCTACCATTGCTGAGGAAGAACAATTATTATCTTTGCGTAATCAATTGAGGCGGTGCAGGGTGCAATCATTTGAGCAGCCAGACACGAACATTTAAGTATAAATCTAATAGCATTTTGTTATATTGTATATAAGTGGGCTGCCAATATCTTAGGCCCAAAGCCAACCTAAACTACACGTGGTACACATAACGGACTAGGCAATTGCGAAACTTGGTTCCTGTTTCGGCTTGTGGGGGTCAGACGGCAGGTCGCCCCACAGAATACAAATCCACCGTCAAATCATGATGAGAAGGCGAACCCTTGGCATTAAGCCAGGCAGAAAGAGAGAAAGTATATTTTGGCAAACTTTATGTTTTATAAAGCACACAATATTACACTGTGTTAGTAAACTGTAGTAAGTGGTTTCAGTCTCTGCCAGACACTCGATGCTGGTGGGAGGGTCACTATTTGTATTTTTTTTATCCTACTGGATAGCAACCACAGTACACATGGTGAAAAACTCGCCATTATGTCGGCCAGAAGTCCGAGCCTACCACACGAGTCACCGTCCCTACACTCGCATTCCAGTTCCGAAAGTTCTAAACTACAGCTCAAGAAACTAAAATCCAATGCCGTTAAAAAAGGTGACAGTTTTGATATTAAGATTTCAACAATTTCTTTCAAAAAATATTTTTAAAGTATTGTATCAGGATTAATTTAATAATATTTAATTACTTACATATTTATTAAATATAAATATTATTTAAGGCCCGATAATTCAATATCCGAATAAATGTTAATTGCCAGAGGAAGCTTTGAACAGCTAAATTTTGGAAGTATTAACTTGACATTCGCTTAACTACCGCGTGATAATAAAATTATCAGGCTGTTTATTTAAAGGTAATTTGCCGTGATATATTATATTTTATCCGATAAATAAAGTTTTCTTGGAGATTAAAAAATACGCTTTTACAAGTGATAAAATAGTAGCATTTTATTTCAATGTATTGCCACGAATATCCATTATAATAATAATCCTCATTTCGGAATGGAGTACCAAGAATCTGACTGAGTTAAATGCCAAGAAAACCCGAGGTGTGCGCGTTCACGTGCAAAACAATCCCTGTTCTCCCCCCCCCCCCCCCCCTCCAATCTTCAGGATATCCCGCTTGCAATGCAGAATAGCCTAAGTATCCTCGACATGGATATCTACTGCGATCTGAATCCAATAACCACATCGAGGGTGTAATATCCACATCACTTAGGGTCGGAATCCTGAACAAGGTGCGTAGGTTTTTTCAACCCGGTCAGCTTTACTGCTTATACAAAGCGCAGGCGCAGCCGACATTATTCTTGGATTGAATTGCACTTACCATAAGATGTAGACTACGCTAGCCATAATTTTGCTTAGCCAGGGTAACAAAAAATACTTCGTTTAATAAGGAACATTTTATTAATGAAAATCTGAATAAATTATGGGTATGCCCAATTTTATGAGGTTCAAAACGGTTAAAAATAAGCTAATTCATGAACTGTTTCAAATTATTTCTCATGTAACCTCGAATTACTTAAACACGAGCGAAGCAGCGGGCAGATGTGAGTATAAAAAATAGAAGACATGACACTTTGGCTATAAGCACAATGAGGTTCTTGTTTCACCGCCGACAAGTGAATGACTGGCAATTGATTATTTTCTCCTCGAAGATCCGTAAAGCTGCCGTATAGTTACTTACTAAATTACTGCTGGTTTTACTAAACATGCATTTTTATTAGCCTGAATGACGAAATGAGCAGGTCACTCGCCTGATGGTGAACGCCACACCTCGCCATAAACAGAAGCATTATAACACAGAAGTTGGAGTTATAAAGCACTGCATGGCACTGCATTGCGTTTGTCACACTAAAACATAAGATGTTAGGTTTCAATGTTTATTAATGTAACTGGCTTAAATGCCCTTCAAATAGAAACCATGCTTACACACTATTGCTTGGCGGCAAAGCGGAGGTACGAACCCAGAAGGTTTCTCGCATACGAGCGATCTACTACCTTGTATTTATTATGGGCAATAAGAGATTTACGTACGAATACTTAAACATTTTAAGACTCTCCTATCTGTCAAAATTGTATGGAAATAAGTAGCCCTAAGACAATCGAACTTTGAGTACCGTTGGTGACGAGCGTGGTCCAGTGCGGAGTTTGTAATTCAAAGTTCTGCGAGGTGTTGCTTCTATTTATAAGCAATATATGTTATAGCGCAACTCATTATTATTGATCGTGTAAAAACATATATAGACATAATAAAAAAAAAACTAATAGCCAATTCAGCACACCTTGTAAGTTCATCGACTGTTTTACATAAAATGTGTGTTGACTAAGTTAGATACCTCAGCGTTTGCATCTATTTTTAGCCTGGATTGTAGTACTGTCTCGTATCCACGGCTATAAATAATTCAAATAGAGCTTTTCGTATTGACATAGTGACTTGATTCGATGCATAATAATGATTGCTCTATTAGGTTAGTCTTGATGCAGTTAGTTGTGGAAACACGACACGGTGTTGTAATACAAAGTGAATTAAAACGCACTTATTTTTTTTTGTTTATAGCGAAGACCGGGATGTTTTTTTTTATTATTAAATTGAATGACGAGACGAGCAGGTCGCTCCCCTGATGGTAAGCGCCACGCTTGCTCATAAACAGAAGCAACGCCACACAGAACTTTAAATAAAGCAATGCATGACACTGGACTGCGCTCGTCACCCCGAGACATAAGGTGTTAAGTCTCATAATGCCCAGTAATTACACTGGCTTCAATGTCCTTCACACCGGAACACAACAGTGCTTACACACTGTTGCTTGGCGGCAGAAATAGACAACATGTGGGCACATGGGTCACTTGAAGGTGAGGGATTTCTACCGCCCATGTACACCAGCAATACCAGACGAATCATGGATGCGTTGCCGACCTTAAAGAAAAGGAATAGGGATTGGGAAGGGGAGGGAGATTTAGACTCCCGGAAATCTCACTCACAAACGCCATAGCAAACTGCGACTCAACGTCAGTTTTCTGTGAGACAATGGTAATAACTCGGTTGAGGCGGCTCATTTATATTGTAAATAAAAGTGTCTAGAGCGTGGCTTTATTACATAAAATTTTATTTATTGTAATTGAATGAAGTAGGTAGATAAACTACGTGCTTGTTTAGAGAAATATAATGTATTTTAGCTGTTATCATTGTTTATTATGGTTAAAAACTTCCGTATATGTATTGTCTTTAAGTAACAGGTTTTATAGATGATCATTATAATTATAACGTAATATATTGTAAAGTCATTTATTATTCTACAGATATAAATGCCCATGCCTCAAACATGTATTTAAGATTATAAACGATATTAAATATGTTTCTTAATTATCTTTTAACACTGATACGATACGCTACACTCCCAATTTGAGGGCCACTGTGAAAAAAAGTTAACTACGAAACACGTAATACTCTGAGGAATCTGCCGTGTAAAAACTGACAAATTCAGCCACCTTTTAACAGGTATATGCAGGGCCGAGCCCGTCAGAGATAATACGTGTTTTAAAGGGTCTAAAACAGAGGTCTACCGATCGATCATTAGAACTTATTTGTTTTTTGACGGTGACAGGACACAGTCCGAGTTAGTAGTGGACGCGATTGTTATTATCTACGTGTTGCATCGGACCATTCGTCATGCTGTCACTGAGACAGGGCTCGACGAAATAATCAAAGTCACCGCTCGATAACGGTGATGCCTGATAAGTTTACGTACTTGATTTTTTCAAACTTCGTGAGACCTTTCTTGCTGCGTTCAACTAACCAATAAAGCAACAGATTAATCTTAGTCAACAGGGTGCAGCTAATGTATTCATAACAGAATTCGACGAGGATACCCAGATCAACGTGCAATTAGCGCTGCTTCTAATAAGTGTTTATATGTACTAAAATATAATGTCTTTATGGTATGACATATAAGAATATAAAGTATAAATTGTGAATTTGATTATTGCTCATGTTAAATTCAAAACTATTAACTTTATCTATCTTTGTCCGAAAAAATACATACAATGTAACCAATACACCCATATTTCGCTGAACGTATCTCCGTCCCATGATGTGATAGGGGGCGAACCTATCGCCATACCGGGCATAAATTCTAGACTCGGGGCTGATACTGAGCAAAACCCAATATCACTTTTACCCGACCCGGGGAATGAACCCGAGATCTCAGCGTCAGCCTCAGTCGTAACGCGTACGCATTACAATTGCACCACCGAGGTAGTCTATATGTTTTTGCTATATCTAGAGTTAAAATAAATGTAGTTCTACTTAGTGTTGGTAAGTAATACTACTTGACCACTATGATTCAAGTGGCTATGAGCCAATTTCACTCGCACGCTTGTTGGCGCCAAAGCATTACAAACAAGGCTTAAATGTCTGCGGTATCTTTATTACTTTAACCGCGAAGCGAAGTATACTACAAATCTTTTAAGAAAGCCATTATATCGTTTCAATATACTTATTTCAATGTTCGCAGTTTAAACCTGGCATGCATCACGTATAAATAATTCATATGTATGTATTATACGCACTCACGCAGAATCCCCGAAGGAGTAGGCAGAGGTGTACTGGTTACAACCATTACACCCACATTTGTTCTAGAGTATCTACGTCCCATGATGTGATAGAGGGCGAGTCTATCGCCATACCGGGCACAATGTTGATACTGAGCAGTTCGTAATAAAAAACCCAATATCACTTTTACGCGACCCGGGGATCGAACACTAGACCTTGCAGCGTCAGCCTCAGTCGCAATGCGTACGCTTTACAACTGCGCCACCGAGGCAGTGGTAGAAATAAGTTCTGCACATATTTCTTGATCACAGACATAATTAAAAATTAACGATGTTACATAGCTCTTAATGGAATAATACTCTGAGAATAAATTAGACACGATTGTTCTTAACAGTAAGAAATAAATTATGCTTAACCACTCTATACGTAGTAGGTATGTTTATTGTCCCATGTTTAATTTTATATCGTGTGACAATCATAAATCGAAGTACATTTGTATGTCACGCTGGAATATTTGTTGAAATAATAAGTTATTGACGCGAACTCGTCGAGGACCAGTATCGACTGTTTTACTACATCAATACGCAATATGATCGTTGATGCATCGGCATCGTCATATGTTTGAGTCGTATTACCAGATAATAGAGTTCAAATTCATGCATATCCAAGTTATAAAATGGTAAAATTAAAGTTGTTATTGCATACGTAAGATTATCGGAGGCGAGTTTTGCATACCGCAGGCCACGATCATAAAATACAATACATTACGAGCAAACCAGTGGCTCCTGTGTTACGTGATACAGCGCTTTTAAAGAATGTCAACGAATATCAATAACATACACTTTCTTATTAATTAAGCAACCGTTTCGAATTTTCGTTTTTTATATCCGATTTTTTCGTACCCACTCTATAAAAATAACTGTTTTCGCTTTTTGTCTGTTCGACCCATATACGTTTAATTGTACATCTTTTACGAGACACAAGTAAGTTAATAAAATCGTGGACGCGTTCAGAATTATGGTAAATTCTGCAATTTGGTGGTCAAGCTACGCTGTAGACAGTTTTGTCCACACCATTAATAGGTCGGCTCAACTGGGTCATTACCACTGTCTTACAAATAACCGACGTAAAGTAGCGGCTTGCTGCTGCGATTTGTATGGTGAGTGAGATATCCGGGGACCCAAATTGTCATCCCCATTCCAATACCTTAAAGTTCCTTTTGCCTTTAAAGTCGGCAACACGTCCATATTTTTTTTAGGTATTGTGGGTGTACATGGGTGGTGAAGATCATTTACCATCAGATGACTCACTAGCTCGTTTACTGGCCTGTGCTATAAAAATATATATTGTAATACTACTTCTTGCTCGCGGATCCACCCGCGTAACACCCCTCTTATTTGAAAAAGGTTATAGTGAGTCAACCTTAGGAGATTTATATGCCATCGCGGCCTTTTATGTTTTAGTACGTTCATTTTTAATGTATCCAATAAGGTTTACTCAGTGTAAGCCGTGTAAGGGCCAGAATATTTTTTTTGGGCTACTTAATTATAAACCGTGGATTTTCCTGTACTATTTATAAATTTTATTAGAATGTAATATATATAGAAACCTTTCAGGAAAAATCTCTAAATGGTAGTGAAAACAATATATATAACCGTTGCGTAGTTTAGAAGAGCTAAGCGGACAAACACACTGATACCGATTTTATTTTATACAATTTAAGATCTATTCTTTCTTTCTGCCTAGGGTTATTCCGAATTAATGCCAGGGTCCACCTTCTAGTATCTTAGATTGATGTTGGTGGTCCACTTACAAATGTTACTAATATCATCGTCCTTATCCTACTTTAACATGCGTTTCAAACATTGGGGACTGGCCACTTGCCCGAACGTTAGTCTCCTCTGGTGGATCTAATCTTGGGCAAAGTATGTGAGGAAATTCGCAGTGTTGCTCAGTTTGGGAATAGAACCTAGAAGTTCTTCGTTTGCAACTTCTTTTTATTAGCTTGAATGACTGAGCAGATTGCTCGCCTGATGATAAGTATGTCGTGCTTGAATCATTCAATGCAGTTAAGAAGTCTGCCTTTAAGTTCCACCAAATTTGGAATGGAAAATTCTTATTGGCATTAAAATACAGAGCTTAAGAGGGAAATCAACAACTCGTTATAGAGTTCTTAATTGTATAATAATCACGTGAAAGTGCTACACAAATGAAGCAACAATATATAATACAATTGTTGGTACATAAAATATGTAAACGCATGGCATTCTCATTCATGGGGCGCATCATCGTAAACGACACGAATGCAACCCTAAAACATCGTTATCACTGTTCCCACTCTAATCTCGGAGCAATAAAATTTCGATGGCCAAAGAAAAACGGAGCACCTCGATAAACATAAATTTAGGCCGAAACGGATGGGACAAATTTTTATAATGGGCCTCCCCCATTTGGATGCTGAGTCGCGTTAATGACAGGCTAACAGTTTGTTTTAACATCATTATAGGAGCGTATCGGGCATTCCATCACGGGTACCTGCGAGCACCACTCGAGCCGAGTCACACGCAGGGCAGTGAGTGCTCTCTGCCCTGTGCCGCTACACATGTCTGCGTCACCCCACACTCCAGATACATGCCTTGATAATTATTGTCATCACTCCCCGATTATTTTTATGGCATCAATTAAATATTCAGTGGTGCCTGCATATTTTAAATACACATCTGCCTTTAAGTCACGTCGTTACGTCGAAGTCGCTTTCGTTTCGTTTAAGTACAAGTATTAATGTACTAATAATATAATTAGAATATTATCTCACGGGAACTTATAAGATTCTAAAATATATGTATTTTACATTTAATTTTATGAATATCAGTCCTTATGTGTCCATCGGATCGAGTTACTTTTTATTATTCATAACGCTGTTTTTGATATACAATACCCAGTAGAACAGTTGGAAACTATTAAATTAAATATTAATAAGAAATCAAATTACCACCTTAATGTCTAGATTATTAATTTAATGTTTCTAAAAATAAAGGTGAGCTAATTCCTAAATTGCTGCGAAGTAAAAATATTTTAGGACTTGTTTCTTATTCCAAGGAAAAATATTACCATGATTGTTCTATCGACACACAGCATGTTTGCATAGGAAATAAGTGTAGGTATTAAAATTAATATATATTTTTTTTAATGAAATGAGCAATTAATACATGGTCGCAATCATTATTTATATTCGTAAATCTACCCATACTTTTAGAATCATTGCCATAGTATCTACCTCAAGCAAGAAATATACCTACTCCTCTCAACATGAAACCTTATGTGTAACATGGTAGAACTCGTTAAATTACAATCTGTACAATATTTGTATTTAAATTACTTTTTAAATATATTAATTCAATTTACATAAATAAGTTTTAAAATAATGTATGTTTACAAATAAATCATATTTCATGCGCATTCTTGTTACGTCCGTCCGATCGCTTTACGATATTCCTAAATGGTCGCGTTGTGTGACCACAAACTAAAAAGGAACAGATTACTCGCTGAATATTCGTACTTATACAATACTTAAAATATGTTGGAATGTCCAGTAAAGGTGTCCCATCTGACGGTGGAGGCAAAATACAAATTTAGCTATCACATCTAAAAGGAATAATTTGATCGAAAATTATTATTAAGTTTTAATATCATCCTTAGATCTTGTCGTTCTTAGAAATACTTAAATGTCTTATTTGTATTCATTTTGCCTTCAATGTTACAGTGATCTGAGATTGTTGCCAACGAAAAACATAACACAACCTGCATCCTCCGAAAAGGCGTGGCCACACCTGTACTTTTTACGCTAATGTGGAGGAGTGTCGTCAAACACTGTCGTTTTGCTACGATTTAAAATAAATAAAAACCTTTTAACAAAAAATAAAACCAACTCATCAAATCTAAAAATCTTAAATAAAATAAAACAATTTTGAGAGGATGGTATCTAGCAATGGATTTTATTTTTATATAAAAAAAAAACTATTTTTAGTGAAAGAATCATCAACATCGGTGCATAAACCAGTGCATAAAGGTGTTTTATTCTTTCATCCCCGATTTCACACCTTAGGAGTGGAATTATTTCTTCAAATTAATTAAATAAGACCACCACTGCAGTAATCCCTATAATATACAATACAAAAATAATTATCCAAATCAGTCCATATTTGGCGGAGTTATGCGTGAACGTGCATAAAATATATATTATACAAATACAGAATTGAGAACCTTGGTTTTTTTGAGGCGGTTAAAACCGACAATGAAATGACATATCACGGCGAAATGTTAAGGGGCCTCAGAGCGGATTGCTTCATATTATCGTATTCGTCATAACATTTGACAAACATCCTCACACGAGAGTTTATCACGCGTGTTTGTCTCAGTCACGCTTCCCGGTGCGCAAAATTGTCACAAGTAGAGACGCACTTTAAGGTGCAGGCCTTCTCTACAATTTAGTAACGCTGTGTCAATATGCGGCACCCCGCGGCTATATATCGCAGGGACAGCTACACGCATTCACAATTACCTTATCTCGGCTAACGTTGGCTCCTGACATCACGCGACAAATATTTGTGATCACGGACTAACTCAAGTCATTTTAAACCCTCAAAACAAACCCCTTACTGTTTGAATTTTAACTTTCAGACCCTGGCTTGATAGGCTCAACATATTCCTTCACTGACTTGTCTTAAAATGACAAATACATACATTAGCTCACGCGTTTCGCCGATCTTATTGCCGTCCAATGATGTGATAGGGGACGAGCCTATCGCCATACCGGGGACGTATTCCAATGCCTGGCAATTCATGTGTGATTTTTCAAACTGAAAACTCAAACACAAATTGTGATTGCCCGATCCAGAAATTGAACCCAGGAACTCACGGTTCTCGGTCTTAGTACGCTGCCATTAGACCAATGAGGCGATATAACAATCACGTAATAACTCTTTGATGAGTTATCATGCGTGCAGTGCGACGGGTGTTACTTATGAAGATACACGGACTCCTATCACTGAGCTATGCGGATGGTTATTTAAAATCCATCGTGTTCTTACCTTTACTACTTATCCTACCTTTTCCCCCTATACTGACAAGTCATCTCAGTTATCCTAAGAAGGTCTTTTTTAGCCGCCGCTCCAATGTTAATGTAGTAAAATACAAATTCAATGTTTAAAAAATGAAATTACAACGATTGCTGGCTAACGAAGTAGCGAGTCTAATGACTATTGAATTTCACCATGAATAAACTCATGGGGTTGGGTTTGGCGTAAGCGTCGGCCTTATAGTAATAAGAGCTCCTCAGCTTTACAACTTATATCTTCGTGTAAAATTAAATATTTATCCTTTCATTTAAACCACTGTTGTGTGTTTATGTTGTTGTTTTCGACTGTTTTATGTTACACAATCTTCTTAATTAACCCACTTCATAAGTTTTTTTTTTTATTCTAACCGCATAGTCCCCGTCATATTAAACTCCAACGTTTCACGAGTGCTTTTTCTTCTAATATTATTCTCCTCTCGGTGATTTCTTTTGATATTAGAACACGAACGCGTGTTCTCAAGCTCGTAAAACTCACTGATAAAGCCTGGGTTTTAACGCACCCACACGTTAACTTTTCCCTTAGATAAACAATTTTTATATCCACTTAGATGGAGTTAACACAAAGCAACCCAGTTTTATATTTTGAATAAATATCCTGACTAAAAGCAAAAGGACTAAAAAAGTATTAACTGTAAAAAAGGCAATACGCTTAGGACATCGGTGGCTAAAATAAAAGGGCTCTTTTAATTGATTTTAGGCGAGCGAGCGGCCGGTAGTATAAGAAATTGACATTTCAATAGCAAAAAAGAAAAGTGAGAGCGCGCGGAGGCCAAGTGATTTAGCACATAGTCCCAGACGGGCGCAGGTTCCCATGGGAAAGCTCCCGCAAATATTGACACTACAGCAACATGTTTATATGCACTTAATGCATCGCTCACCTTTTTACATTTATTTGTTTTGAGCGTGCCAGCCAGACGGAACGTCGGCCTCTTGTTTAAGTTGTTTTTGTCGTAATTTTGTTTAACAGGTAGTGTCTAATGCCAGTTATAAAAATATAACTTCGGTATAACATTCTTGATAATTTTTTCACATGTGAACGCTTGCGGTTTGTTCTATCCGTAGGGACCCGCTTGTTATCTATTCGTTTAACTCAATGAAATTACCATTTCAGTCACCCAAATGGCACCGGATACGTATAATTACAGACTATACGTTATAAGAAATATAATGCCATTTGATATATGAACATCAATTTATAAATAAGTTGGAGCTTTTTTATGCAATAAATATCACTGTTGTGTTATAACACTGTTCTGTTCCGGTTAAAAGGACACTGAAGCTAGTGAAATTACTCGGCATTATGAGACTTATCACCTTATATCTCGGGGTGACGAGCGCAGTCCATTGCCATTATTCATGATTCGGAGTTCTCATTAGTTTTGCCTCTGTTTACGAGCAAGCGTAACGCTTATCATCAGGTGAGTGACCTGCTCGTCTCGTCATTAACGATATATAGAAGGAGATTTATTTTACGTGACGACCTCAATGGTGCACTGAATGAGCAACACGAGGAGCGTGAAAACGTTTCATTCCTGATATTGGATTGAACAACCATTCGTCTATGTTATTAACAAACTTGTGTTTTCTGCAGGTGACAAGCTCCGTTGATGAAAAAGAGAGTGACTTGTTATTGTATATTATGCGATATATCCGCCATCTGTTACCAGATTTTTTATTAATCTTTTTTTTTGTAATTGACAGGGTTTAAGGGTGGTCTTATATAAGATGAAGATCCTGGTTTCCTCGAAAAATTAAAGAGGAAAATCATATATATATAATATGTTTCAAATGATTTCGTAAACGAAATGCAATCCCGTTTATAATATACCTACACATATATAAAACGTACGTAAGTTAATATTTATAGCAAACTATAAAATTTAATTGCAGAATTTATATTACACTATTAAAATATCCTAATAAGATAAGCCTATCTTTAAAGACTTATTTTTTATGAATTAGGAGTTGTAAAAAATTACTTCAATTTATAAAAAGTTGTCCAACTTGATATCTTACATGTAAATGTCGATTTTTTATTGCTTTCATACCGAATAAATAACATCAAAAAAGTGTATTGCAAATCTTAGCCCACTAAAACTACGGTTAACTTTGAATGTCCCTGTGGCGTGTTGGGCAAGTAGTCGGTTGTGAATCGAGAGGCTGCGGGTTCGATCTCCATGCCGAAACGAATTAATTTTGTGACTCATGAATATTAGTTTCGGGTCTAGGTATTGAGAGACGGAAAATCTCTCGTATTTTCCGATACCCAGGATACAAGACAATCATATCTTACTGTGGGGTCAGGATTATCTATGACTGTTAGATGTTATAGTATTGTTAACCGCTAAAAATCGCTTTCCGAGTGGTAGAGCCACGCTGTAGACACTTTTGTCTACAGCAGGAATGGGCCAGCTCGTCCGTGTCGTTGCCACTGTCTCAAATAAAACCGACGTAAATTAGTAGCTTGCTGCTGCGTACGGTGAGTGAGATATCCGGAGGCCCAAATCAATTAGCACACGTTCAAATACAAAAGCCACATTCTGACATATATACCGGTAAAAGATGTACTAGATACTTTCCAAAATAGCTGTTTTATACGTTAATTGGTGGTTACATTTTACTTCAATATCGTGTAATAGGCGCTTTAGAGTAGATAAATAAAATTTAAATTAAATAATAAAATTTATTACTAAAAACAGAACTGCTCAAAAAGCCAAAAACTTATAAAATTAACCCATTTTGAGTCGTTGCTATCAATATCGATGACCAATAAACTACAATAGCATATACCCAAAATTATTAAATTGTATTTTAAAGTTTTTAGTTATATTGAATCGGTTTTAATTTTCGTAATTTTATTAGGGATTTTTAAACGCATCCAACCAAAGTAAATGTGATAATCATTTAAGGTCAATATAATGGATCCAAATGATCCCATGTGTCCTTGCGGTTCGGATATGGGAATGCGCAAGTGATTGCGTCACGCTCCCTCTAATTATGTATCGACGTGGATGCACAAATTATAGCCTGCCGACGGTGCGGCTTGTACAACAAGGGTCGACCGACTCTATTGGAATGTTTTTAATACCTTTTTGACTTAATCATTTAATTTACGATCAACCAGCAAATCACAAAGAGTATGACTCAAGTAGATAAGAGCTTCGGTTTTGGCCTGACTAATTTGGGTGACAGCAATGACAGATACTTTTTCTACTCATATTTTCTTTTTTTTTATCTTAGCACGGCAAAGTAATACTGGATATGATGTTAATTACAGTGCAGTCCAAATATAATATCCACCGTCAATAAATATTGCGTCCCTCGAGGGTCAGCAGAATTATGCTGGCCTGAAGTTACTGGATATAGTCTGGCTGACTCCAAAACGCGACTCACCGGAATTCTGGTGGGTTTTCCACCATGTGTATGATGGTCGCTATTCAGTCAGGAAATGAAACATTAGGTATCCTTCCACCAGTTTTCTATACTATTCATATGTTTTAACCTGAAAAACTTAAAAGCATAAAACATTCTAATCTAATAATGAGGTTATAAATATTTCCCACATTGTTTTTAAAAAACGTGTTTAAATGTAACTTTACTTTCATCATTAACCGAGTAATTATAATAAATAAATACACCCAACACACACATATAGTCCTGACCCCACACTAGGTAAACCTGTATCGTGGATAATAGGAACTACGAGGGACTTGCGGTCCCACAACACCCAGCCCGTATATATTTTTTTTTTGGATGTCCTAAACATTTGTCTCAGTGCGGGAATCGAACCCACGGCCTCTCGCTTCGCAGCCGGCTACTCGCCCGCTGCGCCACGGATTTGTAATGACCGTTCCCTATATTCTATTTACAGATAGATTTGCTCACTATTAATAGTGTTTTGACAGATCTTCCTTACAAAATGTGTCAAAAATGTACTACCAGTAAGTAAATCTATCGGTAAACTGAATTTTGGAAATGGAAGTGGGTTGGTAGTGATGATGGATTATCTTTACCACCCATAAACATGCCACCCTATACATGCTGTATTCCAAAATTTCTATAGCGTGGCTCTATCACAAGGAGCCTTACTTATTCAAGCATTGATTAGTTTAACACTGTTTTGTCTCTTTCTAGCAATTTTATAAAGAGAAAGAAAAAAGAGTGTTTAACTAATCAGTGTTTGAATAATGTTTATAAATAAGGCCTGTGAGTTTAACTTAAACTTATTAGAATAAAATGGAGCTTGGGTAATATATGAATAAAACGAGACAGCAACAACAATATTGCGAGGTCCTTGATGCGATAAGGTTGGTAGTAAGTCTTTAATTTGTAGTCATCTGTACTTAAGTCGTTGCAGATCCCGATTTTGATCGTAAAATAGTAGTGTACAGGCCAAACGACGGTAGTTTAATCGGTTAAAAATGTGAACTCCTGAAGCAGATACGACAAACAGTGACGGGTTTTTATTGTATTGTTATTATCCAATACCCTGTCTTATTCTCTTATTCTTTTATATACATAGTCCTGATCCTACACTAAGATACGAGTCTTGTATCGTATTTGTACAACACACAAACATATTTCCCGGTGGGGGATCGAACCCGCGGTTTGTCGTGTATAGCCGACTAGATGCCCACTGCGCCACGAAAGCTCTAAAAAAAATAAAAAAACATTTGAAGACAACGCTCATTTGGTCTCTTACATTCTTATGAGGCTACAAGGTAACCACTCATTAAACAATATCTATAGCTACATAATATAATACAGTACAGTCTCTTCTATATGTCTGTTAATTTATTGGCGCATCTCATTAAAACTGCTGAACGGATTTCGATGCAGGTTTCATTGTTACGTTAAGCGAAATGCTAGTGTATATAGACTATATAACAAACTTCTTTTATTCAAGAAAACAAAATCACGGAGCGGATAATCCTACGAACAAAACCTAGACCGTAAGTAAATTAAATAAATTAACAAAGTATAATAATAAATCTGTAGAATTCTATTTATTGTGCTTTTAATGTAAATGATAATATGTACAATCTATAGGTATGAGTACTAATATGTATCTATGAATTATGTACATTCAAGAAAGGAAAAACATTATTATTAAATTTAAATAACAATATAATTAATAATAAACCGTAGAACCAGTATCAACTCTACAGTTTCAATAATATATTTTTAGATAATCATTATAAGAATGAATACATATCATGTATATTGTTGAATAAATTACACATATCATATTAATGGTCTTGCTATTAATTAAGCGACTTTTAGACAGGAAAATAATATTATTATATTATTTACTTAATGCCACGGTTTTCATTTTCTCGGCTTTTTCATAATCCCGTTGCTAGGGAAAAAATCATTATGTTCACAAGAATACTGAATATCTTTACAAAATGCAAAATGTATATGGACTTAAAATATAGATAAAATATTCTTTAGCAATTCAATAATGACGAATCTGTAATCTTAAAGTACTAACGTCACAATGCAATATATTTGGAACAATTTAACTCTTCTTTTACTATTATTTCGCACTGATCGTTTTAATTATCACTATTTATTCAAATTATTCTTTACTTATGCTCGGTTCCTCTCCGCGTGACCGCCTTTCCCGGAATAAAATGTAGCCTATCTATGTGTCAAATTTCATCCAAAATTGTTCAGCCGTTAAGGCGAGATTAACATACATCCAAATTCACAAACATCCAAACTTTCACATATATAATAGTAGTAGGATTTATAATAGTAATGAGATGAGACGTCGTGGGCGGTGCCGTTATTGAATTTTCTACTTAGTTTATTTACATGCTGCAACTGAATTCCCTGAACGAGATTATTTCAATTTCCCGGAATTTCCCGGGAACAGGAAATCGGAAACCCCTATTTACAAATGAGTTAACATTCAAAATAATACTAAGTATTAGTTTATAGTTACAATCAAATTAAACACAGATATAAATATTTAAAAAAATATAATTATCATAAGAGCATGTTTAAAATATTCACGTTAGGATATTTTATGTTTAAGACATCAGAATCAATTATTATTCCTGGACCTATACTCTGAGTTATTTATCATTATGATCTCGATCACAAAAAAAACAACAACACCGAATAACTTATTTAACGGCTACATACGAAAGTGGTCTTTACATGAATGGTTTAAGCTCTTATATCCTGTATCCAGGGTGCGTTGGATGCTCGGAGCGATTTCGATTTGGGATACATGAAAGCGTGCAAAGGATTTGGACTCTTTACGACTTCGTGGGTGGTTGTGGGCGGGGCGCTAGCTATCCCTTACCCCCTCGCGGATTCTATGTATGCCTGTCTCCTCTGCGGCCGCTCCCACAGGACCTTTCTTGTTAACGTGTTTTTTGTTCCTCTCAGCTCACCTTATAGAATGGTCAGGCGGGCAAATATTTACTCACGATTTTCAAAATCTTGTATTCATATTGCCGTGAGTAAAGATGATGACTGGTTACTTTGTTAACTACATTTAGATACTGATTATATGTGACCATTGTTAAATATGTCTACAAGCAACTGCTTCATTAGAGAGCACAATTTGAACAGAC
Source organism: Mimas tiliae (assembly GCA_905332985.1). Lineage (NCBI taxonomy): Eukaryota > Metazoa > Arthropoda > Insecta > Lepidoptera > Sphingidae > Mimas > Mimas tiliae. The sequence goes on along the minus strand of HG995248.1, from coordinate 8,335,094 downwards.
ACAACATTTTGTTTATAGCATATGCCGGTAAACGAGCAAGCAGGTCACCTGATGGTAGGTAATTTCCACCGCCCATGAACACCTACACGTTAGAAGAAACATGAATGCGTTACCGACCCTTAAAAAAAGAAGAGGATAATTAACGGATTGGGAGGGAGAGGAGGTTATTCTGTCTTTCAGATATCTGACTCATCCTATGCAAGCTTATCGTCGGTTTCCTGGCAGACAGCGTTAACAACCCGTCCGAGCCGGCCCGTTCATGCTGTAAACAAAACTCTCTACAACGTGGCTCTACCACTTACAAACATTCGAATTATTAAACAATTATTTATAAACATTGAAAATAGTAGCAATAAAATTTGTCACTTAAATACAAGAATACTTTTCTACTTAAAGCATGTGAAATGCACAAGTATTGTATACAGATCCTTGCGTTAAACAGAAATGTCTATAACAATCAGCCGAGCAAACAGGCAAGTTCAAACGGCGTGTGGTATTTCTAGATTTATAAACATCGGTGTAACTTCGCTAACACTTCCATTTATCTTAATTGGAAAGGCACTCACGTTTAGGAAGGTGTTTAGGGGGCCGGCGGCACAGAGCAAAGCGAGCGGACCTCACACACGTCCTCGCGCACACAACCCTCTCCTCCCCTCCCACCGCACGCCCTCTCACCCACCGATAAAGAAATTATCCACTTTTCGTCTAACGACCATCAATCTACCCACATTGTGCCTAATTGGTAGGTGCTCGGCTCTGGTAATTTGGTATCGGTATGTACATCGATCCCATTACATGGATAAATCTAATACCAGCGTCTGCTTGTCTGACGGTTTTTAGTAGACTTTTATTTTCAGTGCATTCCATTGCGTAATAATCTTTCTTGTCCTAAATATTGTATGAGTTACGTGAAAGCATGGAACGTCCTTCGTTAATAGAAAAGATTTCAACGCGCATTAGTGTAATAAAAGTCTACGACACATGCTCCGTTTTCATATTACACTTATTGAACGATATCAATATCGCCACGTTCATTAGTGTAGTAGAAGCGTACATCGGCTGTTCAAGTATTGAAGTTCTGGGTGTGATCATCTGGTTAAGCAATGAAACTTTGTGTGAGTTTATCGATTGGATAAACATCACGTAATACCTATAATTATTTTATGAAATTATGTAATTAATATTTTGTGGGGAGCTGTACGGACTGCAGACATGAAACTCGCAGGCTCGAAACCTACCCCAAGCACCAAGCTTGTCAAGCATGCACCTCTGTCTTTTCTAAGTTACGTGTGTATTCATAGTTAATTAACGCTTGCTATAGCGGTGAAGGAAAGATCATGAGGAAATCAGCATACCTGAGAAGTCTCTATAAGAATTTCGAAGATATGGGCGGTCACTTACCATCACGTATCGTGATTTGTCCATCACTGACTTAGTGTTCGATGTGGCTATAAGCTTGGTGCCTATAACATCGTCCTCATTTATGCACTCTGTCTAGTCTCCATCTTGTCTAATATGTTACAGAAAGCATTTGGATTAGTTTTTCCGACCGACCACTTACCTGATTTCAACCTCCACAGGATAACCCAATACTAGTTATATTATGTTAGGAAAACTCACTATGTTTCCCACCCTGGGAACCAAACTCTAGACTTTCCTATCCAGAACTCATATACCTATGCGGTCATACGACCAAGGGGCGATAGAAAAAAGAAAATAAAAGTCTCATAAATTCTTAGGTCGAAAATAATATCAAAGAACGATGGTGGTAAGTTGCATCTCTAACTTCACCTTCGGGTATGCAACTGTGAGGTTATGGCAATAGAATTCACACAATTCACAATTCATTCATGTACACTATTTTCATTATTAATAAATATATCAATTGTTCTTTGGGAATCTTGTCATGACGCGGTTATTTTATTCATCCAATTAAGTAGAATTAATACAATAAAAATACATTGAAATAAAAATTAGAAAATGCGCAATGAAGGAATACTTAGTACCTACCTACCTTTTTATCAACCATATGAAATTGATGCTCTATGTAAAACGTACACGATAAGTGTTGGCAGTATGATGTATTATAATAATTAAAATATTAGTAATAATACTAGCCCTGTATATTACACAGTCCAATGCTGAGCACGGACCTCCTTTACTAAATGAGAGGGGTTAGCCTTAGTTTACCACATTGGCCTAATGCGGATTGGCTGACTTTACATACACTCGAAATTCTTAAGGAGAACTTTTCAGGTATGTAGGTTCCCTCATGATGTTTTTCTTCACCGTTAAAGCAAGCGATAATTAACAGTCAATAAACTCGTTACTTAGAAAAGTCAAAGATTTATATGCTCTTGAGGCTGGTTTCGAACCTGCGACTTTCGTCTCGACAGACTGTACCACTCGCCGCTGAGCTATCACGGTTTCATTTTAATTACAGTTACTACTTTAACAAATTGGCATTTAACACAGATTACCGACGTACGAGCCGACAAGTCCGAAACAACTTAAAGAACCAGGGGTAATCTTTAAACAATGAAATTTAGCACATACAACTGCACCTACTTAAGTGAACTATTTTATCTTTTAAAAGGAATAGTGAGTCACAAAGGATGAATCACGTTATATGAACCGCTAGTTCTAACGTTTCACTGATAAGATACCTCGGGACCAACGTCGATTATGCGAAACAAAGGGACCTAATACCCCGTAGCTAACAAACGAGGCAGACCGTTGCGAGCTTTAAATAGTAAAGAAAGCTAAAGAATTGGATTGATAAAACGCAAATAAAAGAGAATAGTTCCAAGTACAGGAGCAGCGTTTCGGAGGCCGCCGGCGATGCGAGACAATGGCGATTATCTAATGCGCACCTAACACAAACACCCATCTCGACATTACACCAGTGGCATAAAAAATGACATCGGCGCTAAGGGAAAGTTAACAGGTATACAAAAGCTGGCACCGAGGTAACAGATAATGAAAGCACGCAGTTTGAAAAATATGCGACCCACCGGTACCTTTTTGTTTGGCAGCGCCAACATTGTGCACCGCGTATTGTTGGTGTTACATTTTGTGGGATGAAGTCATAATTTAAACAATATGTTTGACAAACTTAGTGTGATCAGTTAGTGGAAAAAAACTGTTGCTTTTAAAGATTACTAACATACAAATATTTTTACGAATTTACTTATTTATACAACATTAAGTTGGACTGATTATGATTCCTCAAAATGGCAATCGCATATAAAAACTCCATGATATGAAGTTCCGTCAGCTGCTACGAAATACTCTCAGAATACTGGCCGATTAAGATGTCTTATGAATCATGGTATTAAAAAAAAACCTAGTTCAAACATACAGATTTCGGCGAGCGTATCTCCGTCCCATGATGTGATAGGGGGCGAGCCTATCGCCATACCGGGCACAATTCCAGACTCCGGGCTAATTCTGAGCATTTCGTAATAGAAAAACCCAATATCACTTTTACCCGACCCGGGGATCGAATCCGAGACCTCAGCGTCACCCTTAGTCATAACGCGTACGCTTTGCAACTGCGCCACCGAGGCAGTCTGTGGCCTACCTAGTAACCATTATATAATCAGGACATATCCAACGATACTACGCACGGCACGCCTTTGTGGAATAGAAAAACATGACTCAGTTATACATTGAAACCAAGGAAATTCTGGGATTTCGAGTTTTAGCAGGTTTATATGTCTCGGGATCATGAGTACAGTGCAGTGTTTTGTAATTTAAAATTGTCGTGATCTGAGGGGCTAGCACGGAAAACTATCGAAATCGTAATGTAAAGGTATCGAGGGCTCGATAGATAATTCCATAAATATCATTGGTCTATATTCCATATATATTAGTTTCTTTTACGTACGATAGAGGCGCTGTACTAAAATCTCATAGAAATTGTTGTCATGACAGCTCGAATAACCTTTCGCAAGTTTCCGTGCTAGCCCCTCTGACCGTCTCATCATTCAGATGATAAAAAAGATTACAATTCTGCACATTGCTGGAATTTCGTGTACCTACTGCCAAATATTTGTCTTCCTCATGACGTTCACGTGGTTGATCCATTGCTTAGTTTAATTTGTACGCTGTACGTCGTTTCATCAATGGTATTAGATATGTCTAAAACTGAGGTGAATAATCAACTTGCTGTTAAGTTTCCTGACCTTAAAGATCCCTCTCCCTCATGACTCGTCCCAATGCCTATTCTTTCCTTCATTAAAAGTGCGCACCTATGATTCTTCTGATATTGTGAGTGTGTATGGACCGTAGAAATCTCCTGCCATCAGGTGACCCAAAAGATTATACGTAGTATGTATAATACATAACTTCAATACATAGTCTAAAACAAAGTCGATATCTGCATCTGTTTGTCTATTTATCCGCTTATTTCTCCTAAACTATGCAACGGACGTAGATATGATTTTCACTATGATTTAGGGTATTTATTCCGGAAGTTTTATAAGTATATCATACAAAATGCTTGCAGTGAAACCGCGAGGAACAGCTAGTATAGATATACAAGACAAATTGGCAATGGCTATAAAAGTCAAAGACTATCTATCTATACCCTATAAAATTAACAAGTTGTGTTAGTCCAAGAAACCTTTTGATATAGGTAGGTATTGCTAATAAATCATGTGCTAATGACATACGGTCAAACGAGCATCCAAACGGACTAAAATAAAACACAACCTATTGAAAATAGTTTGCGGGGAATATTAAAAGTGGATAAACAGTTTTTCAAAACAATTTGTCTGATGTACACAATGACATAATTAATTTTCCTGTGTTAAGTATGTGGAAATAAAAGTAAATTAAGACCGTGATATTGGTTTTGACATCATTAAACATTCCTTCTATTTACCGTTTTCATGTCTAAGTATTGGTAAACATTTGGCATGCCGATCCAATGACGACACGGACAGTTTTAAACCTTGCCAGTCGCCGGTGACAATGCAGCGTGCACAGCAAGAATAGGGTTGCGTGAGGTAGGCTTCACGGTGCAGTGGTGCCAATGGCGCTCTATTTTACCTCGTAGTTATAACTTTTGTTAAACTTAGCGCCACCAAAAAAACGCAGCGACGGAAGTAAACTCACAAAGCGAATGCCACAACGCAAAAAGTATACAAAAAAACAGCACAATGCGGTGGAGATACTTTGCGGGCGCTCAACAGCTCTTGTAAAATTTATAACAGCTCTATTTTGTTTACCTGCTTGACTCAACTTTATATTTTTCGGTAATTGGAGGTATTTGACGGAGTCTTATTAATTTATTGGCTATAGTTTGCTTCAGTTTTTATGGAAGTGCTAAAAGGTTCGTCGTTATTCTTTTGTTTCAAAAGGTGCTCGTTTTTATACAATCATAAATTATTGTTACCCGCGTTACACAATATTTGAATAAGAAACATTGCATCATTGTACTAAATAATCTATTATTATAGAAAGAACGGTTCAAGAATTTTGTGTTTTCTTGATGTGTCCAATTGTGAAGGCAGCTCACGTAACTTTACGATTCTAGAATATGTATAATGTATACGAAATAAATCCGAGACCTACTCTAACGTATTATCATTTCTATTGTTAGCCGAACACTATGATATAATAATATAATGAACATAACATCGAACTAAAATAAAAATGTGTTTAAACATTTTTGTAGGTATCTATATTTTATCCAATAAAACAATATGTTAATAGATATTTGGTGTTCAAACTTTACACGAAGAAAAATACGTCTGCATTCGCAGACAGGTTCAACGCCAATTCAAGATTTTAAACATTGTCGCACTGCTGGACTTACTGAGTCTTACGCAGGTTTATAGCTGGTCAGTAGACTTCCCATAAATATGTAGTTATATACCTTCAACATTATTTTATGGAGAAGTCTCAGTTAAACAAGTTTCCTCGCGACATCTTCCTTCATTGTCAAAGCAACTTGTTTTTGTATAACTTACATTTTAATAATGAATACACACATAACTTCGATAATTCAAAGTTGTATACCCTGCGGGCTGGTATCGAACCCACGACATCTCGGCAGTTTGTTCCAATACCCACTGAGCTATCGTCGCTTTTTCATAATAATCACGTAAAATATTCCTCTGTTATTACACCGGTATTAATATCCGTTACGAAATTAAGTTTCTATTAAAGCTCATATTAAAATTATGGCCTCCTCAATAATTGAATATCTAAATATACTCGCTTGTTTATTACCGTCGTAAATCACACGGTAAACAGCAATGTACTAGTTTCGACGACTGGTTACCGACCGATCATCGTCCTTGAGCAAATTACATCCGCGAAATGTATTCTATGACCGCCTGGCCCAATTTTGAAAGCACTAAAACGTGAATAGTGGATGGAAGTATAATGGCCTGAGCCGTTGGGTTCCATGGCGAACAGTCAACGCCTGATGTTTATCGTTTTTTATAGAATTTAAATATAGGTAGATATTATTTATTGGACTATAAACTAAGATTGATGTGTTACATGATGAACAAAATATATATATTTTATCATGTGTTTATGCGTCCGATAGAGGTAAATTGTAATAACCTAACCAAGAGCATGTGAACCCATGCCTTCTAATACATAGACCTACCTAGAGTAAATACCTACGACAGTTACGGGAAAGGATAGAATTACATTATCCCGGAAAACGTCGAAAGCTATTCGCAATATTCCTTTATTATTTATTAATATACTTTTTTATAGCATAAGCCGGCAAACGAGCAAGTAGGTCACCTGATGGTAAGTGATCTCAACCGCCCATGTACACCCATAATACCAAAAGAATTATGGGTGCGTTGCCGACCCTAAGGGAAAGGGATAATTAAGGGATGTGGAAGGGGAGGGCTGCCGGATATCTCACTCACCGTACGAAACGCAGCAGCTACTATACTTTACGCCGGTTTTCTGGTAGACAGTGGTAACGACCCGGACGAGCCGGCCCATTTAATTTTGCCTACAGCGTGGCTCTACCACTCACTCATATTGTGGTGGATATTTGGAGTGTAAGTGGGCCACCAATATTTTAGGCCCATAGCCAACCTAATCTGCACGTGGTACACTCTGCTGATTAACAGACGAGGCAATGGGAATCTTGGTTCCCGTTGTGGGTTGTGAGGGACAGACTACAGGTCGCCTCATATAATTTTTCAATCGATGCTACGAAAGACAGACCCTGACACCAAGCCGGGATAAAGAAAAAGAACGCCAGACAGAAAGATACTGCATCGAATAATAAGCAAAATGATTGTTAAAAATATTTTGGGCAGAATTAATAGTTTTCTTTACCATAAAATATACTAAGCTGTGTGCAGGTGTTAAGTACATACACATCAATAATTTCTTTAAAGTGCTCTATCCTTAGATACGAGTTAAGTTTAATGGTCGCCGATCGTAAAATAACCGAGGCTTGTACGTAAATAGCTATGCAGTATCAGTTGCATTTCCACATTATTTGAGCAACGCTGTCGCCCGCGTGTCTCGTACTGCTTACACCTGTGACCCGCACTAAAACGTAGCCTAATCTCACGCACAGTGTCGCCTCCGCCGATGTGTTCATCACACATTGCTGTTTTTATCAGTACGTGCGTTGTTGGTTTAGATGACGGGACAGCAATGTACGGGCAACATATAAAATGTGTAATCAACATTTAAAATTTACGTGGTGAAACACTAAATTCAGGTTCTGTACGGCACCTGTAGACGAATGTGCCATTTACATTGTAATGCACGCGCACTGCTTCCAACCAGTTCGATTAGGAAGGGAATGCTGTCCATACTAACACGATTCATAATAAACTATTGTTTGAATGTTTTTATTTACATACGTATTGTTATGACTTGCGTTATAAAAGGTTTATCTGTGACCGCTAGCGATAAGATCGGTGTAAATACACTCGTGATGTTTTGGAGTTTTTTTTTAATAAGTATCATATCGTGTTTAGAAATGTTTAATGAACGTTAGATGTTATAAAGACAACGGTGATAAACATTAGTGTGTAATTATCTGTAGTTACGTGATTGATCCCGACATGTGGGGGGAGTTGGGAATGCACTGGGCGCAGCGGCAGTGACCGCTGCAGCCAGGTGCGTGCGGCCATCGACACCATAAAATTAATAACCCGTCGAGCCTCCTAACCAATGCACTCTTGAGCATCATGCGCACTTCACTTACGAACACGGAAAATATATATTTTCAATTATCATATAGCCATGTTAACATTTACGAACATTATTAGTATAACACTAAATTAACATGCTCGGACGAACGATGTTCAAATATAGGTACAGCAGTATTACTAAAACCAAGTCTGTATACACAGCCAGTACGCATACGCAGTAGCGTATACAGAATTATAACGTTTAATTACATAGGTATAATTAAACGTTATTATAAAAAAATGGTACTTAATAAATGTACCTGTATTATTACACTAACATAATAGTTTATAATTTTTTGAAATCTGTATTTTATACTACGGTAGCATTATTTCGCTCTAGTCCCAATGAATATTAACTAAACTTACGGTCTAGCTAGAGGAAATAGTTCAATTTAAAAAAAGAAAATGATTTTCTTATGTGAAGGATCCTTAAGTACTATCGCATTGCATTGGGAGGAATTTCTCGGAGTTATGTCTCGGACCGTATAATCTTTGTTTTTGCTGGAATCTCTTTCACAAATACCAAATGAGTATCATGACGTTTCTTTAGTGTTTTAATCATATACTAGTTTGATCGATGCGGATTGTGAACGAGCAACTGTATTCAAAGCCATATCAACAGAATTAGGCTGCACAACATGTTTGCCTTTAATGATTGTAAAGGATTAGAAAAAAAACAACTATTCTATATGTCTAAACGTATTAAACTGTTACAAATTAATCCTTTCATCGTGTTTGGCTTTATGCTGGTTGGATGTTAGATCTGTATTTAATAGCGGCTTATGGCGGCTCGGCGTACAAACAGAACAGACAGTGGGACTGCGGACAGGCGAGGGTCGGAAGCGGGCGCCGGACGCGGGACGGCGGAGGGCACCACGCGCAGGCACAGGCGCAGGGAAGAAGAGCGGCTGCGCTACACTCGCGACGGACAGTCTGCCTGATAAAGGAGAATTTTATCCGCTCGATTTAGCATGAAATTGGAACACAAAGTGAATAAAGCCACAAGATTGTAAACATTACGATGTTCCCTTTTTTATTGCCGGCATTCGGCTTATTTAAGGTTGTGTTTTTATTGGTCACCCGTGTTCGCTCGGAACCCTCTATTTATTACCTTGTTAAACTCTAGTTAACGAACCGATCGTTCAGTACTAAGCCGGTACTTGCGATGTACTTAATTGGAAATTAAAATTTATCACTTTACCCCAGCAGAGCTTAATTGATTCTTGTTTCATGTGCGAACGCAACTGTATATAGGCTATGTACGATTTCAGCCGTAGAACGTGCTTAAATGAATTCGTTTTTAGACTGGCACTAAAAGCCGCGGTGGTGTAAATCGTGTATTTTATGCGTTCCCACGCGAGGAGGCATCGATGCCGGCAGATGAATGACTCACTAAACTTCATTTCCACAAGTCATAGTGCAATTAATAATATGCGGCATCCTGTCGAATTATCTCTCGTCGTGGCAGGGGTCCGGGCGGCTTTAATTTACCACAATGGAAGTTGGTTCTGAGAAGCGTCCGCCGACGAGGCGGGCCGATTCTTCGACGAAAACAAACAGAAAATAATTATCATAAAGATGAAGAGCGGCCGCTCGAGGCTCGCTGCTGCTAATGGGGGCCCACCTGGCAGCCGCGAGCGCTCCCTCCCGCCCTCGCGCGTCATGTGTACCTGGCAGCCGCTGTCGGCTGTGCCCGCGCAGTACTCGCGCCTATCCCGCGCCCCATTGCCCACACATTCCTTCTCATATACCTACACCGCCGACACCGAGGCCCGAAAGCCGTGCGACCTCGTGTTCACCGTGTAAGTAATAAAGACATGATTGGTTTTTGATTGCGATTGGTAATAAGTCCGGTCTTTAGCTGGATATACCTGTATAACCGTTCTTGAAATTAAATAAGTGTGGTGGGTACTTGCGTGCGAGCCTCCAATTTGTGTATATATGGATGTTTAGTGGACAAGTCGAAGTTTGGTCATTTTTTTGTGGAAATGTATAAAACATTATACCAAAGTATCGCAAGTGAATCATATAAAAAACACACACACGAAATAATTGCATTACATATGATTATGAGTAGGACGTGTTTATGCTACGCCGTAGACATGCTTCGTAGACTCGTAGTCGTAATGCATATTTTCTATAGCCTTTTAAAAGCGAAATGTATTTGCGAGTACCGTTGCTTCTACATTGTTTATGATATTAACTGTTATGATCATCGTTTATAGGCGTATTAATAATACGAACGTATTAAACATATAAATTGTTTCATACCTAACGTTCCCTTGAACATGATATGGAGTAAGTAATTAGTACATAGTAAACAATAGAGATTAAACTCACCTATTGTTTGTTGTGTAAAGGCATTGTCTTTTTCTCATAATTTGTCGGCGAACGGTAGGACTAGGTTCCCAGGATTCGTATAATGTACGATTACTTGTCGTTACTTGACTTTGAAAATCCCCAACGGTACATTAGTGATAAGAATTTATTTATCTCACGCAGTATTGTCTCATTTCAAGAACTGAAGTGGTGCCGTCTTTATGTGGCAGTGTAAGAGATATTTACGGTATATTCTCGGATAAATATGTTTTAATACAAAACATCTTTTGTGTATTGAACCGAGTTAATCTATCGTTGCTAGAAAACATAGAGATGCGTTATACGTTTGTATTATTGTTTAAAGTTCCAAAGGGTCTCACTTAACGACATCGATAAGTTTGTCTGGGCAATAATTTAACACACAGACCGCCATCGGACTGTGAAAGGCGGAGATAAAGTACTTTGACGAATTCCTCGGCTGCCTATCTCAATGGCGAAATGCTGTGTTTTTAACGTCTTTTTTCACATGCCGATGGGTTTTTGCGAGAATGCCGCGTTTCGGTCGGTGGTCCATTAAAATTGGAACAATGGCCCACTTAGTTTCTATTAACCGTTTTATCTAACTTTGGTCAGATTAAATGAATATTGAAAATATCTCTTTTTCGACTTAACAGGATTGAAAATTATTAGCACATATCATTAGTGTATTTCAATATTTCACTTACAGATTTTGCATTTATAACTACTGCCAAGTATTTGGATTTTTCTCAATTAGCGAATTAATTTATCAAATGGTACTTTTCACACATAATGTATAGTACCTACACAATTCCAAGGTATCTAACATTTTTGTAGGTAGGTATCTATTGGATCGGTTAAATTTTAATATTGATTTATCGTTTACAAAATAATTATTACAGAATCTCGAAATATTATGGTATAATTTCTGAGTATGGAAGTCATACATTAAATACGTCTTAAGTCTTAATTTCATCTACACTTAAGTGTAAATAATCACAAACGATATTTCTATGGTAAGAACGATAAAAATGCTTAATTATTATTAATGTAAAAGTTGACGTATTGTTTTTTTCTCATAGTTCATAACAGGAGAATGTTGGGAAGAAATTGGGTGGTGTGTTGAGAATTTTATCAATTATAGATAGTAGGTACAGGACCGCGCGCGCACCCCCTGCTGAGCATGCCTTATAGCCGACTTCATATGGAAACAGCTTCGTTATTAATTTAACTTTGACAATATAATACTAACCCTGTATTATATCTACATATCCCACTGCTGGGCACAGGCCTTTACGAATGAGAGGGAGTCCACCATGCGCGATGCCAGGCTTCATATATATTCGAAATTCATTAGAAATTAAGAATTTAGATATGCAGGTTTCCTCATGTTGTTTCCTTCGCCGCTGTAGCAAGCAATAATTAACAATACACAGATAAGATAAGCTCTGAATGAGAGGGGTTAGGCCTTAGTCCACCACGCTGGCTTAATGGGGATTGGCAGACTTCACATACCTTCAAAATTCTTATGAACATCTTCTCAAGTATGCAGCAAAAGCAAGCGATAATTAACAATATGACATAACTTAGAAAAGTCAGAGTTGTATGCTCTCAGGGCTGCTTTTGAATCTGCAACTTTTGTCTCGACAGTCCGTAGCACTCGGTGCTGAGCTATCGCTGCTGACATTATGCAAGCCAATATTAAAGTAAAGACAGATTTTCATTTTATTGAGCTCGATTATTATTGAAGATGAGTGTATAGAAATAGACAAAGCAGTAGTAGCAACCCAGAAAACCTCTCGCAATCGAGACACCTACCACCTAGTGATTTTTAAAAACTAATATTGAATATTTTTTTCAAATTAAAATTCCGAGTACAATATAGTGATAGAGCCATATAGTTTCACCGTTCATAATAAGTGATCTCCACCACCATGAACACCCACAATACCAGAAGAATCATGGTTGAGTTGCCGACCTTACAGGAAAGGAATGATTATATGGGATTGGGGAGGGGGATCTAGACAGTGTTGTCTACAGCACGAATGATCCGAGTCGACCGGGTTGTTACAATTGTCTCACAGAAAAACGACGGCTTGCTGCTGCATTTCGTACGGTGAGTGAGATGTTCGGAGGCCCAAATAGCCTTCTCCTTCCCAATCTTTTAATTATCCTTTCGTTTATGGTCGGTAACGAGTCCATGATTTTACTGGTATTGTCCATGGGCAGTAGAGATCACTTACCATTAGACTAAAATGACTGATAATTATATCTATAGCATTATAGATATAATTATGATAATATGATATTACAATTCTACGATCATAATAAAATTATTTAGCGATAATTTATTTATAATATGTTAGATAAATAGATAGGTTTATAACATATATTAAAGTAGAAATAGCCTCAAATTAAAGCCAAGTGTTTTTAATCGCGATGTTAATGAATATGCCGGTTAAACGATAATTAGTAAACTTATACGAGGAAGGAAAATAAGTACTTAATATAAATTTCGGCACCGTGTTGGAATGTACTTTTAAATAGTATAATGTGCATACATACATATATTTGAAACAAGCTGTCCCGCGCGGTTTCATCCGCAACATATAATTGATGGTTACAACCCGATTGCAACGACACCTACCGGGTTAAAATGTGAATATAAACCATTTGACCGTCTCCATAGCGCAGTGGGCGAGCCGACTGGGAAACGTGAGGCCGCGGGTTCGATCCCCGCACCGAGACAAATATTTGTCTGATACACAATTATTTGTTTCGGGTCTGGGTGTTGTGAGACCGTAAGTGTTTTATAGTTCCTGATACCCACAACATAAGACTCGTATCTTACTGTGGCTATGTGTGTGCCTGTTGGGTGTTATTTATTTATCCAGGGAAATATATACAAAAAAAAACATTAAAATTGGTCAAGTCGTTTTTAAGTTTTAGCAAGACTAATGAACAGCGATTGATTTTTATATATAAAAAAGTTATAAATTTAGTTAAATGCTCATAATAGACGTCTTACGAATTGAACATTCGAAAGAAACATTATTCTTAGTCACAGTTTATTTGTTTTGGATTACTTTACCGTAATCAATTAAATATTTTACAAATTAAATACAAAAGCCCACGCCTCACTGGTTTGCATTTGTAGAACACATCCAGAGATTCGAAACATCGCGTGGGTTCTGGACTTTTAACATTCTTTCACATATTATCTGAAATAAACAAAATCCTATAGCATCTATCTAATGGATTAGAATGTTGTACTTTTACAAGTGTTTGGATTTTGTTTACATACATACATACGCACTCACGCCTGTAATCCCCGAAGGGGTAGGCAGAGGTGTAACCAGTACACCCACATTTCGCCGAGCGTATCTCCGTCCCATAATGCGATAGGGGCGAGCCTATCGCCATACCGGGCACAAATTCCAGACTCCGGGCTGATACTGATAATTTCGTAATAGAAAAACCCAATACCACCTTACCCGACCCGGGGATCGCACCCGAGACCTCAGCATTGGCCTCAATCGTAAAGCGTACGCATTACAACTGCGCCACCGAGGAAGTTTTTGTTTACAAGTCCAATAAATATAAGGAAATCAATATATTTTTTTCCTAACCGTTCTTTGACACAGCTTTCAAGGATGTTCTTCCCTCACTCATTCATAAATAGGGTATGAACAACAACTGACCACGCTAGCTGGGTGGTATAGGGGCCGAATTTCTGCATTCTTTTTAGTGTTTTATTTATTTTTCCTGGCCCAACAAACTGATAACGATTGAGGACAAATTTAAATACATTGCAATCCAAAACAAACCCAAGTAAACGTTAGTCTCATAACCCTTTAGTACTCGTACGCTGCCATTAGACCAATTAGACGATCTACAATAACTGATGTTAAAACACATTCATTCAACTAATCACTATAACGTGTTTCCACTATGTATGTAACTATGTCGTTGTCTGTGACAAATAAATTGTTTTTTTTTTCTTTCTATGTATGTATACCCACCGGCATGATCCTGGTGGTAATTGTCTTAGTATTTTGACATATCTATTCGCTGTAAGTTTTAAGCTTTGTTCCTCTCCAGATCCGGGTGAATCTAAAGGCAATAACGTAAGTATTGACAAGTTCGTTTTTTATAGCATAGGCCGGCAAACGAGCAAGTGGGTCACCTGATGGTAAGTGATCTCCATCGCCCATGAACACCCACAATACCAGAAGAATTATGGGCGCGTTGCCGATCTTAAAGGAAAGGGATAATTAAGGGATTGAGACGGGGAGGGGGATTTGGACCTCCGGACACCTCACTCACCGTACGAAAGGCAGCAACAAGCTGCTACTATACGTCGGTTTTCTGTAAGACAGTGGTAACGACCCGGACGAGCCGGCCCATTCATGATGTAGACAAAACTTTCTACAGCGTGGCTCTACCACACACAAGTCCGTGCCGTTTAGCGACCTCACTATCCTATAAAAATAAATAAATATGGTTCTAAAGTATATATTCACTCTGTAGCCAGTTTGAGTCATGACTGACTAGAAGTTAAGTTAAGAACTTAAGTCATCACTGTCTCACAGGAAACTGATGTAAAGTTAGAGCTTTATTATTACTACGGGAGTGCAAAAATAAGATTGTCAGACGCTCAACAGGCAGACAATGTACCTAATAGGAAGTTACAAAAACGGTTAATATTACAACATCTACAAAATGAATGTAATGTAAAGTACTAAAACGTAAGTGCTGAAAACAATTTACTGAACTAAATTGAAAGTAACGGTCCAACACAGTCGTATTTACACTTTTCAAGGAAATTTATTTTATGTTCCATGCACAAACGAAAAACAGCGCACATTTGTTTGTAAACGAGCACAGAAAGACGGCCGGGAGCCTTGGGAAGTGGAGCTAACACGTTCCATCTTTAGCGAACGAACGTACTGCTTCAAAGAAATTTCAACTCTATCGATGGCTTTACAACTATACTACCGGAACAATATAAGTAATCAATTTCTTATAAACAAGTCTAGAAAAATGTTCCTGTAGATTATTTAAATAAGGTTCTTTTTAGAATCGCATTATGTTAAGCTTCATGAGCAGAACGCCCGAAAATGTTTACTCGTAAATCACGCTCATTGTTTAAGTAAACTTCTATTTCAACGGTTTACTCTGAAGCGAGCCCGGCGAGATTCGCGCTAAACAATCTTTTCACCGTACCTAAAAGAAAATCTGCCAACTGCGCATTTGATACACTGGCTGAACAAGTGCGTGTTGTGTTTATAGTTCCTTGTATAATAAACATAATTGTAATGAAAGTGAACTGATATCCAATTAAGTAATTTTATAAGTTATTGAAGATCCGGATTTTTATGAATTGCCCATTGCTCAGAACTCAGAGGAAGACAGTGACATCTAGTGGGCAAGAGTCGATGTGATTTAGTAGGTACATCACTGCTTTATAACCGCCTCACTAAAACAAAGGTTCATTCATTCAAAGGTTCAATTCATCTGTAGTTTATATATATTTTTAAACGACTTCAAAGTTCTCAGTTTGTATAATATATATACTTTTATGTATGCGTAACTCCGCCAAATGTGGACCGCTTTGGATGATTCTTTTTGTATTCGATAGTGTTTACTGCGGTGGTGGACCCATTTAAATATGAAGAAACAATTCCACTCCTAAAGGGGCGAAACTGGGGATGAAAAACGAAAACACCTTCATGCACTGTTTTATACACCGATTTTGATGGTTGTTTCGCTAAAGATAAAAACTTTTTGTTTAAAATTAAAACCCACTCCAAAAAACTAAAAAAAACTAAGTAATTTTGAGTCGGTGGTATAAATCAATGGGTTTAGTCAGGCCAGCGATCTGCACGTCTCGTTATTCAAGCAAATAAAAAAAACTCAAGTTTGCAGGTGTCCTGACTATATTTTCTGTAACCATTCTAGGGAGGCGCAGTCGTATATTGGTGTAATACGAGAGGACGGGGGTCGATTCCCGCACCGAGACGTAAATATTCGTTTCCTGGTTTAGCTTTGAGGCCGAGTCTGTGTAGATCCCGATATCCATATCAGAAAATAACCGTAGCTTACTCTGTGGTCACGTGTGTGATTGTTGGGTGTTATTTATTTATGAACACCCAAGTAACTTGGAAAACCCGGTCCTTTAAACTTAGCCCTACTAGGTGTTCGGAATGATCCTACCGGCGGGACTAAATTTTATTTTATTTATTACTTAGATGCCCTACTAAGTTGCTGCCAGACTTTTTTTTATAAGTAGCGTTCGTATTCGCTGCACTGATAAAGGTTAGTTAACTAAATGCATTCATCATCTTATTACAAATTCCTTCAAATACGTTTCATCGCCTAAGAGTGAAAAGAGGGAATGCAATTTTGGAATTTTTAATTACATTTCTGGAAAGAGAATATTCGCGAGGTTCTCTTAGTTTTACTCGAGAAAACATCAGTAACTTGAGCTGTAACGCCTATTCCGAAATGACAAAAATGTGCTGTGGCAATAAAATTTTGCAACGCGTAGTTTATTCATCCTCCTATAAATTATCTATTTCGTAGATACGAGATTTTCACTCTAAATCGACGTTATGGGTATACTCATCCTAACTGGTACAGCATAAAAATATGAATTAATAATTTTAGGTGATTACTTTCGACACCACTGGTAAGTACTGATAAATCCGTGGCGCAGCGGGCGAGTAGTCGGCTGCGAAGCGAGAGGCCGTGGGTTCGATTCCCACACCGAGACAAATGTTTGTGTGTACCACAAATATTGGTCTCGGGTCTGGGTGTTGTGGGACCGCAAGTTCCTCGTAGTTCCTGATACCCACGACACAGGTTTACCTAGTGTGGGGTCAGGACTATGTGTGTGACTGTTGGGTGTATTATTATTATTATGTATGTCATGCCATAATCACGGGACTACAGAGTCCCGGACCTTTGGAAGGCGTGCGTGGGGCCGAAGCCAACACGTAGAGGCCCGTTAGACAATTTTAATTTTATAAGGTGATGTGACACCGCCCGACGGCTATCCTTGTATACACTATAGAAGTGTATCCAAGGACAGCCCCCGGTTGGTGTAGGACTATTGTAAGGATGGGCAAAAATTAATATATACTGTTTTATTGAGGTGAGGTGTTGGTGAATCGGATAACTGGGTCTATGGGAAGGACT
The DNA here is from genome assembly GCA_905332985.1 of Mimas tiliae. Classification (NCBI taxonomy): domain Eukaryota; kingdom Metazoa; phylum Arthropoda; class Insecta; order Lepidoptera; family Sphingidae; genus Mimas; species Mimas tiliae. The sequence goes on along the minus strand of HG995248.1, from coordinate 8,317,362 downwards.
ATGGCACCTGCCTGACCTATGTTGAAAACATGGATAAAATAGGCAGGTGGTGACTTGCCAACTCAGGTAGATGGGCTCCCCAAAATAGTCACTAGAAAAAGCGACAAGGGAGCAACACCCAGATGAGTGGCTAAAGGGTGGAGAGGTGTCACTGGGCTTTATACAACGATCATTTGCTCCCTTAGGGTCCCATCACGTTGCCCACTCACCACTTACGTTTCACATCCACCCTTCGAGCAGTTCCTAGTTCCCTGTTTATTATTATTATTATTATTAAATGATGATAATATTAAAATAAATATTCGTATGGTTTTTTTATGGCATAGGATGTTGGAAACGAGCAAGTGGGTTACCTGATGGTAAGTGATCTCCACAGCCCATAGACGCTCACATAACCAAAAGAATCATGGGCGGGTTGCCGACCTTAAAGGAAAGGGATAATTAAGGCATTGGGATGGGGAGGGGATTTGGGTATGATGAAGTAGGTAGGTATATTTGTAAAGTTGTCGACAACTAAAGTTTTAGATATCTTATTTTTATCCAATTTAGGAGTACCTATAAGTATATCTAGAGAGCGCGTTTGCTGTTCAAACACGAAGGATATTTTATGGAGTCTTAAGACCACAGATGGTGTTGGTCACCGTGGTTTATGAGATATTTGAAGAAATTTGTAATAAGATGACCAAAGTTTACCATTGCAGCAACTACTTTATAAAAATAAACTATATGACAGCAACTTGGTAGGGTTAAGTGTAACGAAAAGCCTGAGGTCTACAATCGACCCAGCGATTTGAAGTCTTACTCATAAAATCATTTGATGTTTATGTAGTCTGTATGTCACTCTCAGTGCACAAAAGGGCTCTCCAGCTGCTAGCGTAAACTGAGAATTGGGTGATAGGGTCGCCATCTATCATAACAACGTGTAAAGTTACAGTCAGACGAACATTTGTGTGATGAACAGATGGCGTTACTGTAAGCAGCGTGTCAAGACTATTTGCCTACCTTCTTTTCAAAAATCAATGTAATCCTAAACACGTTACACGTCACAGGCGCTGCACTCATCCAATTTTATAATTCGTGTGTATTTAAATTATATACAATTCAACGCAACCTCGCACATTCTATTAGCGCCGAAATGATGGTTCGTGCTCGTTGAACGTCGAAGGATGCATGGATGTATGGACAACCGACATTACAGTTGGACTGCACTGTACTTAACAACCGGTTCAGTCAGTTTGCCGTGCCAGGAAATAAAATTGGATAGAACACAAATAAATAGAAAATTATGTCGTATTATTTAATATTTATTCTCTACAGATACTCATTAAACATACAAATATTCATGCAACTAATAAGTTTCTTCTATTAAAAACTCTTGAACTGACTTGCGATACCTCTCTGGAAATGTTTCTTCTAGTTCTTGTCGAGTCAACCATTTCCCTTTAAGTTTATCAGGGTTGCCAGCTTTATAATTTGCATAATAAAAAAATACCTGAAAAAGGCAATTTATGTTTTGAAATTAAATAGATATGTATAAATATATGTAAGGGGCTTTTAAATAATGCTCAATTACCTACTGCTTCAGATGACGGAATAATAATTTCTAAAATAACATATCATATGCTCAAGCCTTTATCCCCGAAGGGGAAAACAAAGGTAATGCTAGTGTTGAGAGTACAGTTCACTGAGCTTTTTCCGTCCCATGATGTATTAGAGGGCAAACCTATCGCCATATCAAACACAAATTACAATCTCAGAAACACTTATATGATTTTTTAAACTGAAAAGTCGTATACAAATTGTGATTGTGTGAACTAGGATTTGAACCTAAGACCTCAAGGTTTATGAGCCTAAGTATGCTGTCACTACACCAATGAGGCGATTATAAAATTATTGGACTATAAGTACTATCAATATTAAAATAATTGTAATAAACTCACTTTGGCCCCAACCTTTCCATTTATTTCAGATGGGTACTTGTATTTATAAAACCCACATGGTGCATTGGACAAAAATTGAACTTGGAGTTCCGATCCACATTGCTCCTTTACTATTCTTTCTGCTGTCTGTAAACAAAATATAATGTTATATGAAATATTACATACATACACACTCACGCCTATGTCCCATAGGGGTAGGCAGAGACTATTGAGTACCACAAGCTACGATCCTGACACACCTCTTTCGCCTCTTCCACATTCATACATCTTCTCATACATTTTCGTCGTCATGAAATATTATTAGTCACAATATAATCCAGCAATAATATTAATGTAGTTTTCGTTCCGTAATCAATATGATTTTATTGTATATTGATTTATGTATAGAATAAACTATAAATGAAACTAATTTGGTTTTAGTTTCGTCAGGCAGCAACATAATATCTACCATTTTCTAGTTGTTAATTGAGAATATTCAATATTCTCGAGAAAGGCCAGGTCAGGAGTACCCTAAACCGACATGCATGTATGAAAAATTTTATGAGAGTGAATGAGGCCAAAGAGGTATGCAAGAATCGTAGCAAGTGGAAATCCGTTGTCTCTGCCTACCCCTATGGGAAACAGGCGTGAGTCTATGTATGTATGTATGTATGTAATTGAGAATCGAATATCGTCGCTTAGACAACAATACCGCGCAAGTTTAATTGGCTTAGTTTTCAGGAGACATCAATCTGAATATGTTTATGAACATGTGTGATGTAACCAATGAGTTGTGCCTTGACAGAACTATTTGAATATCGCGCTTTGTATGGTTTTTTTTTTGTGTAAATTCGTTATTTGATCGTGTAAATTTTTTATTCGTTATATGTAAATTCGTGGCGATACGCGGCAAAAATCTATCGAATGACTATATATCACATGACCAATTTTCGAGATATGCGGTATTGTTAGCCAAGCGACGATATAATTAAGTCTAGAAAATTCACCACCTGTCTCAAAGTTTCGCCTTCTTTCCACAATCCTTGCGGTAACAACTCTTTAATGTCTTTGCCAATTTTGAGTTGCATCACAAGTACTAAATGCCTTTGTAAACATCTTTCAGTAGATGTTTTATCACCTTTCTTGTCTGCATCTGGAATATTGTATAAAATTATTTTATACTGAGAAAACTGATAACTGTTTCTCCTATGTTACATTTAAATATTGCTGAATGATCTAACGGTGAAGGAATATTTAAACACTTATGTAAGCATTTTAATTGATCTGGTCAGTAGTTTATTGGAATTCGACAGCAGTGTGGCGATTGATGTTAAAAATGCATGTCAGAAACTGGTATTAAGAAAGAATTATGGGGGAAAATCATATGTAAAAGTAAACAATACATTACCTTGCACTTTCCAGGCAAGGTTATGTGTTAAATATTTTGTTATCCTGTTTATCTAATGGATGTTCTATTTCGTAATATATATTTTATCACTCTGGATAATATTCTGGACGATACAATACAAGTATTACATTGCAAGAGGCCTTTTTTTTTCTTTTTTTTTTTTTTTTTTTTTTTTCATTTATTTAAACATAGTTACATAAATAAATTTACAGCATCTATGAAACCACTAAGGTTTATATTAGTGCTAATACAAATCTACACCAGTACACTTAACGACATGTTACGGTAGGTTTGACAGTCAGATGTATAACCACCAACAATTAACATTCTAAGAATACATCAATAAATAAATAAATACACCCAACAATCACACACACAGTCCCGACCCCACAATAGGCGGACATGTGTCGTGACTATCAGGAACCACGACGGACTCACGGTCCCACACCCAGACCCGAAACCGATGTGGATCACACAAACATTCGTCTCGGTACGGGAATCGAACCCGCGGCCTCCCGCTTTACAGCCGCACTCGCCCGCTGCGCCAAGGAGGCAGTCTAACTTACTCAGGATTGTTCACGAAATAAGGACTTTAGTTTAAGTTTTATGTTAGACGGCGTGATTTGTTGAACAAAGTCGGTAGGCAAGTTATTTATCAGGCGGGGTACAATGTATTTAGCTGTCCTCTCTCCGTACGCATTATTCGCACTCGTTGTATACAACCGGTTTTGAGCGACCGCCCGTGTGTATACAGGATGTTTTATATGCCTCATTAACGATTCATCAAAAAAGTATTCCTTAAGCAAGTTATATTTAATTTGTGAATAAATGGGTAAGACTTTACAATGCTTAAACAACCCGCTTTCGTCATTTTGGAATTGGTTTTTTATTTTGGTGGAGACGATGGTTTTAAGAATTTTTAGTTGCAGTTGATATATGCGACTAAGGTAAGTTTTATACGTGCGACCATAGCTACTGAGTGCATACTGTAAGTATGATTCAGCCAAAGAATTATAAAGCATTAATTTCACCTTGAATGGAATGCGTTTACTTAAGATTTTTATATTTGCTAAAAACTGTCTAAGCTTGTTACAAACATATTCGATATGAAGACTCCAGTTGAATTTACTATCAATCAGTATACCAAGATACGTCTGATTTTCAACAATCTCTAAAGGTGGGCAGTTACAAAACATTTTACTATTTAAGTGTAAACAGCTGTGGTCGTGGGCGACCAAGTTATTGAAGGGAGCGAACTTCATATAGGGAGATTTAATGACTAAAAGCTTGGTTTTGCTTGCATTCAGAACCAGGTTAGAATCATGACACCATCTTGCGAGCGAATTTAGATCAAACTGCAAACGCACTCTAGCTTGTTCTGGATCCTTATCAGCGGTAACAAGGCATGTATCATCAGCGAACTGATAACATGTGCTGTTCTTAATGCATTTATACATATCATTGACGTATGACAAAAAATGTAAGGGACCCAAAACAGATCCTTGGGCGGTACCCTGCGTTGCTGGTTTAAGATCACTATACGAGTCATCTACCTTCACAGTAAATGTACGGTTTTTTAGATAACTTTCACACCATCTAAGCAGGGGACCACGTATGCCACTTTTATCCAAACTTTCAACCAATTGATCATGCATTAAAGTGTCAAAAGCACGTGAAAAATCAATAAATAACACCATTACATGGTTCCTTTGGTTAAGGTGCCCATTCACTTCATCAGTAAATTTGGACAAAAGCTTTGTAGTGCCTTTACCGGCCTGGAACCCAAATTGATTATAGTAAATGACCTTATGTCTCCTATAAAAATCATGAATTTGCTCAGACACGTACTTTTCAACAACTTTATCAACAGAAGAAAGCAATGTGATTGGGCGATAGTTACAAAAATCACTTCTTTTACCCTTTTTAAATATCGGACGAACACATCCCACTTTCAGTTCATCTGGATATAGTCCACACTTAACACTACTGTTGATGAGATTAGCTATAGCTACTGAAATATCTTCTCCCATACTCTTAATATCGGAGATTTTTATTTGGTCAAAACCTGGAGCTTTCTTTGAGTTTAAATGTCTAATAATTTTATGTACGCTGTTACCTGAAGCTTTCTTGAAGAGAATACTTGAATCAACGGGATTGCTGAACGTGATGGGATTAATTAATTTTTTATTACAGTTTGGAATAATGTCCTTTACGGCTCTATCAAAAGTGGTTGCAAAGGTTTCAACAATCGTTTTAGTATCTATCCCTTGCTCATCAAATGCCCTATGTATTGCTTCATCTATCGATAATGTCACTCTTCCTAACATTTCGTTTATAATTTGATACACTTTTTTAGTATTTTTAGAGTTGTTGCTGATTTGTTTTATATAATAAGTGTTCCTTCTAGATTCTAAAATTTTATTTGTTTTATTTCTAATTTTATTATATTCAAGTCTTAGTTTATGGTTATTGGGATTATATCTCCACGAGCTAAATAGTTTATCTCGTTTCTCACAAAGGCGATTGACATTTCTATTGATCCAGGGTACGTGTAATCGATTAGTAGCTTTATTATTAAATTTATATGTTATATTACTAGTGGCTGCCTTATTGGCAGTTTGTAGTGAGCTGCGAATAAAATTATAGATATCATGAGGTGAGCTCATGTTGTTTGTCAGCTCCCATTTAACATGTTTTAACTCGTTGTAAAGAATATCATAGTTAATTATTTTTTTCGTAACATCCTGTATGCGCATGGGTCGCTCATCGTTAATGCAGGTAAATATAATACCTCGATGGTCCGCCAGTACAATGTCTAGCACCGCCGAGTACGGATGTAATGTGGGAAAACGTCCAAAGAAGTGATCTATACATGATCTAGTTATTATATTTTGTTTATTTTCAATTCTAGTGTAGTCCGAAATTCCGCACATTAATCCGTGCTCACTGAGTGTGTCAAGATACAAGTCTTTGTATGATGAAGTGGATTTAAGATCGATGTTTGTATCACCTATTAGAAATAGGTTTTGTTTAGAGTCAAATTTAGAAATCCAGTTTTCTAGTTCCATAATAAAAATTCTTCTGTTTGTTGAGGGCGGTCTATAAATTGCACACACAACCACGTCGATGTTTGAATTTAATTTAATGGTACCTGTTATACTTTCAAATGTTTTTGTTTGATGTTGGATTGTCGTAAATTTTAAATGATTTTTTATATAAATGATAACACCTCCTCCTTTTCTATTATTGCGTAGTTGTGAGTGCATAGTATAGCCAGGTAGGTTATACAAATGAATAATATTGTGCGTGATTCCTGCTTCTGTTATAACGATTACATCTACGGGAAAAATGCACTTTTGTATGGTTTGTTGCAACTTGGTAAAGTTTTTTATTAATGATCTGATATTGAAATGCAAACACGATATTTGAATACTACATCGTGTGGGTAATTGTTTGAAAAAAATATTTGTAGTATGGCAATTGAACATTTCTTTAATTTGCGAAGCCATAATAGCAAAAGATACGAAATTATAAAAGGTGTGTATCTACTTGATTACAATATTCACATGTATTACATCGGTGTGGACCATTGTTTCTCAGATTGACCAGAGTATAGTTTTTGAATTTGGTTAATATCATGCATAGAACGAATGTAATGTATTCTACTGTTACTAGTTTTTCTAGCACATACTTTACCATCCCTAGACCAAACATATTGACATGATTTATTTAATAATTGCACTTTTGCATTATATAATAGTGTTTTGTGGTATTTCGTTAATGCCTCGCGTATATAAACACGGTTTTCTGCTTTCTCTTTTGTGATATTCGGTAAAATGAGTCCAGCAGTGAGTGATATCTTTCTGCTAGCTTCTATCCATTGACGTTGAATTATCTTCGACTTCAGTTTAAAGAGGAATACACCTGGTTTTTCCTTAGTCCCCGGCATTCGTTGCGATGATTGAATATCTTTCTCGTCCACATTCAGTTTTGTAGCGATGGTACTTATTATTTTACCAGCATCGTTGGATGGTATTTCAGGTAAGCCATCGATTTCAATTGATGTCGAGAGAGACTTTTGCTCAAATTCTTTCAAATCTTGTTCTAAAACCGTTACTCGTAATTCTAGGTTTTTGTTTTTATTTTGTAAATCATAGTTTTTATTTTCAAGATCTTTGATGACATGGTCTTGTTTTTTAATTGATTGCTCCATTGTGGTGATTTGCTCGCTCAGGTACTCCAGTGAAGACTCGAGGGTACTGATCTCTTGCCTAAGGGTTTTCTTTAACTCTCGACTGATGTCCTGCACTAGCTTTTTTGTATCAATAGCTTGATTAGCATGGGTAGGAAGTCCTGAATCAAAATCATCATCATCACCATCGTTTTCAGGGATCACGAAGGATGAGCGGCGCGATAAATTTTTCAAGCAATCTTCACAGCTCCACTCGATACCAGTCGAGTTTCGGAGAATGTTGAGCTGTTTATTGGTGAGATTTGAACACGCAGGATCAGCATGAATTGTTTTGTCACACCTACTACATTCTAGACCAGGCACTTTCTTGGTTATATTCTTAAAACATTTACTACACTTTTTGACCACCATCGTGGGTACAAACAAATATTATATTCCGAATGACAGCTACGCACAACCGTTCGCTATAGTGTACCGTTGCAGACTTTAGACTACTTTACTTATTTATTTAAAGGAGTTACATGCAGTATATAATCCATGAACATTGCAATAACAACATCTGCCTACATTGTAAAAGATACATGATCTTACATGATCTATTATTATATTATTCATGTATTTAATAATGATCTCGGATATTGATATAATAAAAATATACTAACCAGTTTCAATACTAGCAAATTTGAATTGAGCATATTCTTCATTGGAAGCATCCTCAAAGTCTTGGGCTGTAATTTTGCTTACTACATCCATGTCTACGTCCATTGATTCATTTTTAAGGAGTTCTGCTTGGATTCTAAAGGGCAATTATTTTGTTAATAATAGCTGATATAATGATTGTTTAAAAATAATTTGTATGTTGAATATAAAATAAATTTAATGTGTTAATAGTAAACATTTGCATATGTTGTATTCTCAGAAGTTGTATTGTACAATCATAATGATCAATATATTATTATTGTATCACAATAATAATTATTAATAATTGTCTTTCTTCCAATTTATTTGTTTCAAAAATTTCACTTTAGGTGAAATGGATCAGAACTGAAAAACATGATAGTGTTCTCCTGTGTAGACATATCATCTCATCTGCACAAATAGCACCAATGTGACACTATAAATTATTGACCCAAATTACTGAAATTCATTGTAATTGGAACACTGTGTTATGTTACATACTGCACAAGCTACAATCTACAGTTGCAGCACATAGGGGATGCCCTACATGCTACTGTGTGTCACAAAAGTATTGTAAGTTGACCCATAAGTCATTGTATGGTGCTGCTACTGAAGTATATATATTTTATTATTGACAAGCTTTGACCCACATCCCTGCTTACATATTTAGGTTTATCAATACCATAAGGTAATGTGATCATCAAAAATTGATTCGCGAGAAATGGAAGGTGCATATAAAATGGAAAAAATTTCAAAATCACGATGACTACAGGGAGTTCTCAATTCTGAGACGGAGACAAAAACAAATGGCTGCGGCATGTTATAATGAGTATGTCAGAAGATCAACTAAAACTATAAAAAATGATCCCAAAAACTTTTGGAGTTTCGTCAAGTCTCGCAGAGCTGTATCAAGTCATCCAAACTGCGTCACTTACAATGGTGTTAGTTATTCAAACGGTAATAACGTTGTAGACGCATTTAATAAATTTTTTCATAGCGTTTTTGCATCACCCGCTAATGACTACTCAAACTTGAATGTTTTTTCCCCACCAAGCAGCAGCTGCTCTACAGTCTACAGTGCAAATATATCTATTGATCAAATATCAAAAGAATTAAAAAGCTTAGATATAACGAAGAGTGCTGGCAGTGACCAATTACCTCCTATTTATATATCTCGCTGTGCATCCGCCTTAGCAAAACCCCTCCACATAATCTTTAATAAATCGCTCGTCACATGCGAATTTCCTCTTAAATGGAAGGAAGCTCATATTATTCCCATCCATAAAAAGAACTCTCGCCTCAGAGTTGAGAACTATAGACCTATTTCTATACTTAATACTTTCAGTAAAATGTTCGAAAAGCTGATGTTTGCTACTGTCTACACAACAGTTAAAAATGGCATTCCGATTGAACAACATGGATTTATGAAGGGCAGATCTGTCATGACTAACTTGTGTGTTTTTCTGAATTCTTTACATAAATCAATGGATAAACATAAGCAGATTGATGTGATCTATACTGATTTCGAAAAAGCATTCGACAGAGTTGACCACATCATTCTGCTGAGAAAACTTAATCAACTTGGTATTCACTGTGACTTGCTGCGTTGGATAGAGTCATATCTGAGTAGGAGGTCACAAGCTGTGGTCACGGGAGGATTCAGATCAGATTTTGTAAATATTACCTCAGGAGTCCCCCAAGGATCTCACCTGGGACCGTTGTTTTACAATGTTTATTTATATGATATGTATACGCATATAAAACATTCAAATTACCTTATGTACGCAGATGACACTAAAATTTTCATAGATATTGGCACACCATCCGATTGTAGCAAACTACAAGATGATCTGAATACTCTTTCTAAATATTACATTAACAACCGAATTAAAATTAATGTAGATAAATGCCAGGTTATTACATTTTCTAGGAAAAATAGTACTATAACATTTCCATATAATATCACGAACAAGAACATACAAAGAACAAACATAGTCCGTGACCTAGGAGTTCATCTTGATAGCAAATTGACTATGTCCGAACATATTGACATTATTATGAACAAAGCTCATAAAAACCTAGGCTTCGTGATTCGCACATGTAAACCTATAACCGACATATCCTGTATATGCATAGTATATAATGCATACGTCCGCAGTTCGCTTGAGTTCGGCAGCAGTATATGGTACCCCCAATACATCACACAAATTCAGCGTATTGAGAAGATTCAACATAATTTTATTAAGTACTTAAATTGGAGGACTCGTAAGAATTTTGGAAACTACATGGAAGGGTGTGTAAATTACAAAATGTCATCTCTGGAAAATCGACGTATTGCAGCTGATATGATGTTCTTGTATGATATATTTAAAAACCGTGTGGACTGCCCACCTTTAGTATCAGACATAGGCATTGCAGTGCCTCGCCGCCGTACCCGACACACGTCTTTTTTTCATATCCCACATTGCCGTACTAACTATAGACAAAATTCCATCCTAAACCGCTTACCTCGTACCTTTAATAAAAAATTCTCAGATGTTGACTTGTTCTCTACGTCTAAAAGTCAATTTAAAAAAAATGTATGGCGGAGTTTGTCCCAAGATTAAGGACTGTGAGTCATATATACTTCACACACACACACACACACGCACACGCAAACACACACACGCAAACACACACACACTCACACACACATACACCCGCACACATACACCTGCACACACACACATACACCCGCACACATACACCTGCACACACAACGCACACACTCCCTCCTAAGAGGGAAATGTTTTTGCTTGATTTTCGAGTCAACCAAGGAGTAACCAACTGTATGAAGGTAACCTATAAGTTATATAAAATAAGTACTTTAATAATTACTTTTCCTAGCTATGTATAAGTTTTGTTGCAAATACTGGAGTTTACGAATTGTACTGTACATGGAAATTAATTGTGATTATATAGTTTATATCCGGAGGGTCGGACCCCCCAATTATCCCTTAAATGTCCCTTCTTTGGGATCGACAGTGCATCCGTGATTCTTTTGGCGTTACAGGCGTTCATGGAAGGTGGTGATCGCTTACCACCGGGCGACCCACTCACTGACCTCTGTTCTGTAGAAAAGTCCGTGCGTAGCCAATTATCAATAAAGTTTTTCTTATCCGTTCCAAAACACAAAACAATGGTACATCATCATAAATCATATTATTTTGTATTACAGATGGTAATATGAAACCATTTAAATAACAAGGGTAAAAAGGGTTAGTAGTAGTAATAGTAACATTGTGGGTACCTACAAAGTTACTTAATAAATGTGACTTTTTGTCGTTATACTTTTGCTCTGTTGTTTGAACGGGTAAGAGATAATAACTTTCTTTCATTGTTTATTACATATGTAGCAACCTGTATAACTATACCAAATTATGTTTAGTAGTTTCACCTTTTGATCATTGTAAGAATCACCACCAATTCTAAATTGATAGTTTTATTAACATAACTAACTCTCAAGTGTACATTTTTTATGTATTTTCTTACTATTAGCACGTGAAAATTTATAATTGGCCTTAATATAACTAGTAAGACATAATGTTAAAATAGACTAAGAATCGCTGTAAATTTTCCTAATTAAACAATAAATAAAATAAAATAAAACACAATAAATAATGACACTATTTTGTCTATGTCTAACAACATATTTTTAACACTAACATCACACAATATCTTTATTGGCTCTTTACTCACTTGTCATTTTCATGTCTAAGTTCGTGATCAGATTTTAAACTTTTTTCAATTTCTATTTTATATAGCATGTCTTTGTATTTGTTTTGAATTTCATTCAGCGGAGGAGTCACAATGGGTAAGCGTTCAACACATACACCAGTCACAATATCCCAAGAAGGTTTAATGCTTAATCCTAAAACAATGTAATACTCAATTTATTTACTTTCTCAATGAATTTTACACCTGAAATGTATACATAACCAAAAATATACTTGCCTCTCATAAATACCCTTGAACAACTAAGTTCCGCGCTTAACAACTTTTTAATCAGCATTATGACAAAATTTATATTACGCGTCTTACAGTAAGCCAGAAAATATCATGTGTTTAATTAAAATAAATAAATAAAATGGGTATTTATGCTAAATTGAAAACTGAAATTGACGTTAGTGATGTACTGGTTTTAGAAAACCTGAGAAAACCGGTTTTTATAAAAACCTGTAAACACTGGTTTTTATTTAGAAAATCCGATTTCTTTTCAACAAATTACAAAATGCTCAAAATAAATGGTCCATGTCAAAAATAGGTATCCGAAAATAACATGAATACGAAATATAGATGTAGTGTAGAACCATACTACATGTATGATCCGAACGCACTTGCATTTCGTGTGGAATTCCAGACCACGTCCGTGTTTTCATTGGTCAGAGACTCACTGTTTTGATAATTCTCAAATTTAAAAATCTCAAGTAACCTCTATTAGCTATTTTGACTCCATCGTTGTTAATATCGTTCTTATTTCTGAATTTATTTTTCCACAAATGTTTTATTCAGTTACTGTGAATTGAAAAGGTGGTAAACTAAATAATTGAGAGGACTTTGAGCGTAAATAATTAAAAGATAATCATTTAATTACTATGAAATTTTATAGAAAATCTATTCTGATACTTTTTGTTGTTAATTACAATTAATTGTATCTACGAACTGTAATTTCTACATTACATGAATTATAGCGAAAGTTCCAAGTGCAAGATATGTCTTCTTCCATCTGCCTTCATCCCACTCGCAGTGGGGTCGGCGCAACATGCTTTTTAACACATGTTACAGAAAGATTGGCTTGTAGTTTTTACGACCGGCCGCCGCGCCCGCGCCATCCAGACGTCAACCTCTCTAGAGAGACCAATTGGTCTCTCATGTACGCTCACAATACCAAAATAATTATGGGCGCGTTATCGAACTTAAAGGAAAGGGATAAGAAAGGGATTGGGAAGGGGAGGAGGACTTGGGCCTCCGGATATCTCACTCACCGTACGACACGCAGCAGCAAGCTGCTACTTAGCGCCGCTTTTTTGTGAGACAGTGGTAACGACCCGGACGAGCCGGCCCATTCATGCTGTAGGCAAAAGTGTCTACAGCGTGGCTTTACCACTCATAGATTACTAAATTACTTTCAGGATATTTATTATTCGATGTATCAATAATCCGACGAATCGTGATATCCTAATATTTCATATTCACTGTATTTATTTCACAGCTATCGGCCGCCTATTTCTATGGGACAGAGCCATAATCTTTAAAAATAATAAGTTTCAATAAAACGATGTTTCGATACTTTTCAACACGACGATATTGATATCAAAGAATTGATGACTGAATTTCAGACATGGCTTCGGCCTATAAATGGAGACAATTGCAGACATGGCTTCGGCCTTCTAGGAGAAAATTATTGACATGGTTTTGGCCTTTTATCACGGCTTTGATTCATCAATTAGGCATATATAATAATCAAAACTAGGCTGTATGGTAATGAACCTTAGCCTTTTCCTTCATGCAGAACATTTATAAAAGAAACATATGACATATTGACAATTGACATTTTAGTTTTTCCATTTTCCAGCCTGTGCAGGTGGTAAAAATTTAATTATTAAATCATGTTATTTATGTATTTTATGAACGTGATAAATTAGTGTAAAACAAATTTTTAATTGCATAAACGCGTCAGTTGAATTCATTTAATAAGGAATTTATTTACGTAATGGAGATGGAGACGATTGGAGATCAAGATGCAGAGCTCGATGAGCCCTCGAAATATGGATTAAAACTTGCACTAAATCACGAATTCCCGCTGCGAAGTAAACAACATGTTATTCCAAGACCTAAACAAATATTTGATATGATGCCCTTGTCCGCGAGGTAAATAATACATTATTTCTATTTCTAAGATTTTGATGTATGAATGTGGTTTGGAGGACGGTTCTACTGATCATATTTTTTTCAATTGCCCAAATCTAGCTTTGTCTTTATATGATGGCATCCCTTCTTTTATTCCCCGTCCCTCCAACTTTAACTGTTTACTTTCTTATGTTTTTACCTCGTTTTTTGATATTTTGGCCAACTTTATTCTTGTCAATAGTATTAAACTATTGCTAAATAGCGGTATCTTGTTCACTAATTGTAATATTTGTTCGTCTGTAAGTTTTAGATTAACTTGTAGTAATTTATAATAGAATTGTATAATTGTTTTTTGTTTTATTTGTAGCATTTTAATCTTTGTCTCAACTGCATTAACTGGGCATCTCGCGTCGGAGTGGTTTTACTCTTCAATTCTTATCGTGTATTTGCCTCACTTGATTTTGGCGGAATTGTCCATAAGGACAGAGCCATAATTTTAAAAATAATAATAAGATTTTGATGGTTTATGCATTGTAGTGAATTTACATATTGAATATGTTATTTTACTTGTAAATGTTCTTTACTTCACTTCAGATATTTCAAATACTATCTGGGCAAAAAAATCAGTAAAAAGCGTCCCATAATGGACTATGTCCATATGATTTCTGCGCAACGAATGTATGGTGAGTTTTAAACATTTTTGAAATATAAATTACTTGAATTTGAAAAATAGTTCATAACCAACAAAAGGCAGGACATCTCAAATATCTATCTATGTCAAAAATAATATAATATAAGTACTATTGTTTCATATTTTAGTTGCCTAAAAATTTTAATTTGATTAATATTGATTTATTAAAATCCTTTAAGTTTACTTGAGTGTAAATGTGGGATCTACTTTACAATAAATGCAATATTACTTAGCCAGGTTAACTACTTGCACTTTTTAGCCTCTAAAAATAATAGCAGTGTATCTCTTATAACTAACTTCAGGTGGTACAAGTTATATTGTGCATAATGTGATTTATTCTTATTTCAGGCTGTCCAATAGGTGGCATTGGTGGAGGAACTATAGGAAGGGGATTTAAAGGAGAGTTCTGCCGTTTACAACTGTATCCTGGTATATATGAGTATGTCACTGTGCCAGAGTGTCAATTCATTGTCAACATTAGGAATGATAAAAAGGAAACAATTTTTCAGTCAGTATTGTCAACTTATAGGTGAGTATGAAACTATAAGCCAAATTATTTATTTATACTATACTAAAGAAAAGATAAATAAAATGAATTATCTGATAAGATAAAGGTTACAGTATTGTTGTATATTCAATTTTTTTTATTCACCTGAATGATGAGGCAGGCAGTTTGCTTGGTTGGTGTTTGCACTGCCCATAACTGCCTGGCATTGAGCTCATAGACACTGCTGCATGGCAATAAAAATAGACAATGTGATGGTACTTATCCAGATGGCTTCTCACATAAGAGGAACCTCCCACCTAGATAAGTACAATATCCAAAACCAATTCCAATTTCCTATTTTGGCTGTATCATGAAAACTACAATTCTGCTAGGAAGGGCCTATATATCAAGATTATCTATTGGTGTTTGTACATTTGTATTGTTAATATTTATTTTTATCTTATCAACTCATGATTGCTCACTTAAGTTCTCATTACAGATACATAAATATATATTTTTTTAATATTTGGCACTTGATCAAATGATTCATGCTATATTTAAAAGACAGTGTGTTTATGTATGAGTGTCGTCCTGTGACTAAATCTTATATTTTTGACATCATTGTATCAGGATTATTTTGAGAACAAATACTCAAAGAAAGCTGAATTATCTAATGTTTTAACCATTCTGCATTTATATATTTTATGTGATTCTCTCACATTGAAGCTTTATTAATAGTGTGCCTGATGGATTTTCTAAGCGGCAACATCTTACAAATAATCAATCACCTATATGTATAAACTAAATGCTTTTCAATGCTCTTTATATTTTAATATAGTAAAATTCAACCCGTAATGAATGAGAATGGGATGGGAAAGTTTATATGGGAAAACTACTTTTTCTTCCTAAAACTTTCACGCGGGCAAAGTTCGCACCAATTCTTAAATCCAATGTTTCCCTTTTTAGCAAACCAAAAAAAGCGCCAGTAACGTGGCAGTGGAACTTGAATGGGGCTGATTGTGAATACACAGCTTTGTATCCTAGAGCATGGACCACATACGATTTGTCTAAATACGGTGTTAAACTGGTGTGTCGACAAATTTCACCTGTCATACCTCATAACTATAAGGTATTTATAAATACATTAAAGTGGCTGATTAATATACTACGTGATTATTGAATTCTGTGTAGATGCAGCAATAGCTCAGCAGGGAGTGGTACAGACTGAGTTTACTCCTGTAAAATAAAAAGTCATAAGTAACAAACTAAAATAATAGGACTTAATTAATTTTAATTTGTCGTGACTAACATACAGTTTAGATTGACACCGGAGACCGTAGATTTACTGTGAACTAAAACTGTTTAAATTAAAATAGCTGTTTAACAGGAATAACACTAATGTTGTTTGTTGTAACTACAAATGCACCATAAATATTTTTTATGCACAAGTAAACATTTTTTACAGGATAGCAGTTTGCCTTGTGCTGTATTTGTATTTACAGCTAAAAACGTATGCAACGAACACAGAGATGTGAGTATAACACTCACTTGGACCGAGGTGCTTGGTGGTTCAAACAAAAAGAAGTCCATTGGTAAATACATTATTTAGAATCGATTACGTTTTCGGTTATTGATATTTTTGTAAGCCTCAGTGGCGCATCGGTCGAGTAGCCGGTTGCAAAACGAAAGGCTGCGGGTTCCTATTTGTGCAATCCCCAAATATTGTTTCGTGTCTGGAATCTGGGACCGCGAGCGACTCTTAGTTCTTGAAACACAATACAGGTTACCTAGTGTGAGGTCAAGACTATACATATGTGTGACTGTTGGGTGTATTTATTTAATATATTTGCGAAAATTTGCACAAACACGACAATGCTTATACACTGCAGAATGGCGGCAGAAATAGACAAACCGGTGATACCTACCCAGACGGCCTCTCGCAAACGAGAAAAATACCAAACCACCTAGTAAAATCCTAGTAATTATCACTTGGTTAATTCGCGCATGTTGTACAAAATAAGATTTAACAATCAAAATAAAATAAACATGTAAAATTATTAGCGGTTACAACCTAATATAATAAATCTAATGATTGGAATATTTAAAGTACATGTCAGCAGTTTCTTTATCATAAATTTCAAGCTGATTATTAACAAGCTTATTTTATTATTATTATCATTAACGTATTTTACTATAATGATTAGAATATGCTGCTCACACAGATCTTGTAATCAATTTCACTTGAACTGTTTTGTTGCACAGTCGATCGTTTATTATCGGATGGTAGCCTTGAAGCTTGATTACAAACACGCAACTTTCTAAAAATTTCGCACAATAATTAGGCTCCAAGTAATAAATTAGGAATATTTAGGTCATAAAGTCCCCCAAATTTAGAGAACCGTATTAATATGCGAATGTTGTATTATTTAATATTGATGTACATACATAATGAATTATCATGTTATGACCATACAGTTTTTTATTTACTTCAATTACAGCTAAATTAGATTTAGAAAGATACTCTGAAGACTTTACATGTGGAGTGACATTAGAGCAGAAAGTAGCTGAGACACCATGCACGTTTACTATAGCTAAAATGAAACAGCAGAATGAGACAATCCATGAGGGCTATTGTCTATGGAATGCATCGAAGACGTCCAGTTATGTATGGGAGTGCCTCAAGAAGAATGGCAAACTGTCACCAGATCCTAGCCTCACGCCGCCTCCTCCAAAAGTGCCCGATAAAGATAGCAAGCAGAAAGAAGAAAAGGAAAAACAGAAAAAACTTTATAAATGTAAGTATATATTTAAAAAAAACTACAAGCATATCTATTTTGATGTCATCATAAAAGTAAAGGTTTTAAAAAACAATGAGTAGAGTACCAGTTGCCTGTTCTTCTTTAGTGAAACTGCATTCCGATTTGGCGGTATAAATATTAAGTGTGGATTTTTTAATCACACCATATTTAAATCCCAGAGGGGTTGTTGACGTCTATCTTTCTGTAACATGTGTTAAAGCACTGCAAGTGAGATAAGGGGAGGTGGAAGAACAAGACTCCATATTTAAAATCATTTAATTATCATCTCCTTATAGTCATATAGACTCAGCGCCATACATTTTTCGGCATTGTCCTTTGATCATGAATAAAATATTTCATATTTTTATAATGGTGTCCTGTTTTGGTTATTGACCTTTTTTCGAAATTAGTTCATAACCCTGGAGCGAAATAATTATATTAATCATTGGGAAAGTACCACTGATTTACTTTAAAATATTATATCATTTATTTTCAGGTGATTCAATAGCTCTTTCAAGTGTAATATCCCTTGATCCTGGGGGAACTGGATCGACTGAATTATGCCTAGCATGGGACATGCCAATCATTAAATATAAGAAGGATAAAAAAATACATAGGAGGTGATAATTGTGAATAATAGTATTTTATATATTTCAAAATATACTATATTTACTATAGATTTCATAATATAATATTTGTTTTTAGATTTTACACAAAATATTTTGGTAGTGACGGAATAGCCGGTGCTAGTATAGCAGCCTATGCGCTTAGGAATTATAAAAATTGGGAAAAACAAATTGCAGAATGGCAAGATCCCATACTGACAAATAAGTAAGTTTTGTTTGAATTAAAAATGTACTCTACAAATTCCATAATCACAATTTAATGTGTTTCATATTTATTATTGCAGCAACATACCAGACTGGTTAAAAAGTGCCTTATTGAACGAGCTTTATTATATTGCTGATGGCGGAACGATATGGTTTGATGTACACGACGAGTATCCAGACACTGATCCGAGGTAAATAAAATTAATATCGAGGACATCATTCCATAGAGGCGTAAATATTTCATTAAAGTAGCGGCACTGTACAATATCACTTGGACTAACTTATAATAGTGATGTAACATACTGTAGTTTCGCAATTTATATCTTCAGGATTATGTCACTATTGCAGTTCCTTCAACAATAGTATTCTTACACACGTAAGTTGTCAATATTCACGGACCTTCATGAGAAAGCATCCGTCTCAAGTAACATCGTATAATGCCGCTGCTGTACGTTTTTATTACTTCGAATGAACAAAGTTTTATATCCATTGGACGAAATTACATTCCATATTAATTTGCGATAAAATAAATAATAAATAAATAAATAAAAAGTATTTGCAGTAAAATAACTTCGACAATGATGATGAAATATATTATCGATAGGAAACATATAAGAATATAAATATATGGTAGAATTCTTCCTTTGTCATTGGAATATTATATTTGTTGCAGACATGAATTCGGTCTGTTCGGGTATCTAGAGGGCCACGAATACAGAATGTATAATACATATGATGTACATTTTTATGCCTCTTTCGCGCTATCGCAGCTGTGGCCTAATTTGCAAGTAAGTATTAAACCATTTTATTAATCAATTATTATAATTTATAGTTTCAACCAACAATTTTTTTACGATATGTACATGTGTGTATGTGTTGCTTTGTGAACACATGAAGCAAAATATGGAAATAAATTGTGTGAAAAACAACACTATTAAAGTACTTATACACCCTGTACCGCGCACTTTCCCTTGAGTCGATCAACTTTTATAGCCTGTTACCGAGTTGGTTTACATTATTATTGGTAAATAATTTTTAATTGCATATTTTATATTGAAATCTATTTGGGGTGTAGCAGTTTTGTAGCGGCAGACTGATCCGGACTATACGTATCTAAAACTAATTATCAATATGTGTTTTCGTGTTTTAGGTAGTTTTACAATACATGTTCCGCGATACTATCGCTATGGAAACTGACAAATGTAGACAATCGTTGTACGATGGAAAATCAGTCAAGTACAAAATAAAAGATTCGATTCCGCACGACCTCGGCGACCCAGGTATAGTATATTGTTATTAATTAAGGGTTCTAGGTAGATTAATAATTGTTTTTATGAAAAACAAAAAACACGTTAATAATTAGGTTGTTTTGAAATTGATTGATGGTGAGTTAATGCCGCCATCTTATACATTTAAGTCAATTTTGGCTGACACATGCAAGAATAAGTTGAAGTGTCTATATCACCTAATATTTATGTTATTCTTAATTATATCTGTAGTGTTCCGTATTTGTATTTGGGCTCCGACCACCTGCACCTGCACCCAGTCTGCTTGCATACAACACTTGTAAACATTATATAAACACACATGGATACAGCCAACTACAAATTAAAACTAGGCTTTCCACTGTCTGCTTCTAACGAGTCCTGGGAATCTTGACAAACTGGTAGTAATAGGGAAAGTAGATGGTAGAAGACCACGCAGGCGATCACCTACCCACTGGTCTGATGAGATCATGGCCATATGGGGACTTACTATTACCACTGTCCTGAGACAAACCGAAGACGGAGTCGTAAAGAAACAGCTCATCTACGATACGAATCCATCGAGCTTTATAAGACGGGTACGACCTTTAGTAATGAAGATTACGACGAAGAAGAATGATAGTCAGTTATGGGTATCTTGGTACCTCGTCGGTCTGCAGAGAACTACCCTATCGATAGTGGAAATTGTGTAGATGTTATTCTTATTCGTATATACCTCCTATACTAGATAGTTTCGATAGTATTTTTGTACCCCCAATAACTATACATTACAATAGCATACTTTTTAATCTGTGTTTTCTCCCTTTATCGTTTGTTCCGCAGAGGACCTGCCCTTCGGGCATATCAACGCGTATAACATCCACGACGTGAGCGACTGGAAGGATTTGAACGTGAAGTTCATCCTGCAAGTGATGCGCGATCATCGAGTGTTGCGCGGACACGCGGCGCCCTTCAGCGACGACAGGTACCGCGCCATGGCGTACATCGACGATGTACGAGACGGCACCGAGGACGACTTGTACACGCGAGCCACCGGGCAGGACGAGAGCGACGGTACGACTGTTGATAAAATGTCGATTCATATTGATGTTTAAATATCGATATTTAAATTATATTTTTTGAAACTGTATATCGATAATGACATTTGGATAGCGGGGTATCGATATTGATTTGAATTAGATCTGCTTGTCGCCCAATAGTCCTGTTATTGTTTTTAGACTAAAGGGTGGCGGAAGGAGTAGAAGCCGGGTGAAATTGCCAGTAATTTCTAACAATATTGTAATATCAACAGCCCGATACGAGGTTCGCGAGCGGTCTCCGTCCCCCGCGTCCCCCGCATCCCCCACGTCCCCCGCACAAGTGTCGGAGCCGGCGCCTCCAGCGGTGGGCGACATTCTGGGCCTGCTGTACAGGGAGGAGGCGAGGCACGTGGAGGCGCCGGCGGAGACGCGCAGTGCGCCGGCGCGAGTGTGGAGTGCGCCGCGGTACCTCGCCGACATGTACGGCGCCGCCGCCGCGCTGCTGCGGCGCGCGCGCGCGTGGGACCGCGACGGTGACGGACTCATTGAGAACGGAGGCTTCCCCGACCAGACGTTCGACGCCTGGGTCATGACAGGACCAAGGTATTACTTTTTATTTAACTTCCAGCCTTTAGGTTCAGAATACCTTTTCTGCATCCCCGAAAGAGTAGCCACAGATGCAATTAATGCATCAATGGTTCACTGAGCTTATTTTTGTCCTATAATGTGATATCGATGATATAAGCGAGCCCATAACAATACCGTGTACAAATTCCAAACACAGGCAGCCTAGTGATTTCTAGAACTAAAACTCGAAACACAAATCAACATTTTGTCGACCTGCAATTTGAACCCAGAACCTCATGATTTTTCAGTATAAGTAGGCTTCCATTACACTAGACCAATGTGGCGAGCAATGAATCGCTATCGACATTTTGATTCTTATATTTTGTAGTGCATATTGCGGTGGATTGTGGGTCGCGGCGGTGAATTCGGTGCGTACGATGGCGCGGTTACTCGGACACGAAGAGGACGAAAAAGAATTCACCAAGTTGCTAGAAAGAGCTCGCAGTTCCTACGAGGAGAAATTGTGGAACGGCTCGTACTATCGGTTCGATACACATCCCGCCAACGACAAAGTCATTATGGCGGATCAGCTGGCCGGACAGTGGTAAGTACGTTATGATTTAAAACTAGAGTTAACTAAATACTTTAGAAACCGTTTGCATTGCTACTCGAGAACTGGAGATAAAAATTACATTTGATAGATAATTATGGGGACATATTTTATTCATTAGGGCTCAATAAAATTTATAAATTTACTTACGGACTTACGTAAGGCTTCATAAGCATAATCACATCACGAACATTGCCTTTATAACCTAATAACATAACTTAAAATAATTGTTTTTAACAAAAAAAGTAACCCAGTAATCCCAGAAAGTAAAAAATAAACTTGCTCACTAATTTTGAGTCGGTGCTATTACAGACTTTATTAGTCAATAAAATTAACTTTTCAAACGCTCAAGTTTACGTTAATTGAATAATTTCCAAAATGAATATAATTTTTTTTAAATATTATTTTCGGTTATATTGTTAGGCTATAAAGGGTATGCCCATCATTCAAATTGGATTACAAGAAAAGTAGATTACTAGAAAATTTATGTGTGGTTATAGATACGACAATAAGATCCGCGTCGAATTGAGATCTAAGTGGTAGAGCCACGCTGTAGACAGTTTTGTCTACATCATGAATGGCTTGACCAGGTTGTTGTAATCCAATGTCTCACATGAAACTATCGTGACGTGGCGACTCGGTGTTGCGTTTCGTACTGTGAGTGAAATACCCGGAAGTCCAGTTCCCACTCTTTTCAATTCCTTAATAATCTTCGAGCGTCCATGATTCTTCATGTATCGTGAATGATCATAGGTGGCGAAGATCACGTACCATCAGGTGGTCCACTTGTTTGTATATTGTCCTCTGCTATAAAAATCTATCTCCGCTTTTTTCGTTGGTTAAAAAACAACAATTGAATATACAACTAATTATTTATCAGGTTCCATCGCGCGTCAGGGCTTACGGAGCAGTTATTCCCTGAAGGCCACGTCCGTAAGGCTCTGAGGGCTGTATACGAGAACAACGTTCTGCAGTTCAAGGAGGGTCGTATGGGCGCCGTGAACGGGTTCGTCGCAGGACCTAAAGGACATATCGACACCACCGCGCTGCAGAGTGAAGAGATGTGGACTGGTGTCACATATGGACTTGCAGCGCTCATGATATTTGAAGGTAAGCCATTTTTATATAGCATAGTCTGGCAAAATAGCATATGGGTCATCTGATGGAAAGTGATTTCCACCGCTCATGACCGCCCACAATACCAAAAGAATTATGGGCGCGGTGTCGACCTTAAAGGAATGGGATAATTAAAGGATTGGGAAGGGGAAGGCAATTTGGGCTTTCGGATATCTCACTTACCGTATGAAACACAGCAGCAAGCTGCTACTTTACGTCGGTATTCTGTGAGACAGCGCTAACGATCCGGTCGAGCCGACCCATTTATTCTGTAGACAAAACTGTCTACAGCGTGGCTCTACCACTCAAAAAAATGTTTAGTAGTAGTAGTCTTGTAAGAATAATCATTTCTTCTTCCATCTGCCCGTACCCCACTCTCAGTAGGGTCGGCACAAAATTCGTTTGAAAGATGATTTGGCTTGTGGTTTTTACGACCGGCTGCCTGCTTGACGTCAACCCCTCTGGTGAGAAAACACCCAGACCCTAAACAAATATTTGTGGATCACACAAACATACGAATCATTTAACAATGTGAATAAATCGATGTTATATGAAGGCATGCATGAGGAAGCGTTCGTGACGGCGGGCGGTATGTACAACACGCTCATGCAGATGGGGCTCGCCTTCGAGACTCCTGAAGCTCTCTACGAGAACGGAAACCATCGCTCCATCGGGTACATGAGACCGCTCGCAGTGTGGGGAATGTACCAGGCCATACTGGCGCGACCCAAATTATAGTCTATACATTTTTACGCACTAGAAAATATACGACCGGTGACACTAAAACACCGGTGTAGATGATATTAACTTGCTTTGGGTTGTCGCCTGTACAGATCAATTTTATTAGTGAAATGTGTCTACTTTGTATGTATTTTACAAACTCAGTTCTTAGGCCTTAGACATCCAGAGTTTGAGGCCGTTCCAGAAAAAAATACAAAAATAATTTTCATCATAATTTATAACAGAAACGTTATCCCTAAGTGGGTCACAATACACACGCATACGATACGGTTCACTAATTTACTTGAACTATACAAGGTTAGACGGAAAAGGTGTATTAAGCCGAAAGGACATAAAAGTGTCCGTAATTCGGAACAGCTTTTATACTTGCAACTTTTTCAGTAAATCCAGTAGTTTCAGAGATTTAAAGATTTTATAAAATATACTTATACAACAACCATATGATTATCATTAGGGGCCTGCGACAGTGCGATTCCTTTGTATTTAGCCGCCACGTTGTGAGCTTAAAAATCGCACGACAACGTTGTGCGTTTTTACGATATAAAAACATTTATGAACCCATAAATATTTTTGTACATGGTAGAAATCGTTATAAGCGATATTTTAAGTTGGCCATGGCTTAGTACACCCTTTCTGACCAACCTTGTTTATGTAGTGGGTAAATCGTATCAACCTTAGTGTTTGCGTACGGCCGGTGCCAGCCCACTCATTATTTCCCAGTTACCATTAAAACTTTTAGATGAATTAATAATGAATCATTATTATGAAATGTTACATTTTATATGATAAAATGCCTCAGAGAGACTTGTACATCTATGTATGGTTTGTACAATATTATCACAATGGATTGTTGTACATTTATTACAGCGTGTGAGTTAATGTATTTTGGATTTTGAAATCCAGTAATATAAATGCAATAATTTTGTAACTTTTGTCACAAGTTTAATGTATAAGTATTTTACTAATATTGTGATATTTCAATGTTAATGATGGAAATGCGATTTTTATGCTATATCGCATTTGTTTTGTAATTAGACACTAAATTGTTATACCAATGAAATTGCAACTAAAGTATTCATTTTGTTGTATTTTAATTTATAGATATTTGTTATTAAATTATGCTAATTAATTTATCTATATTCAATGATATTAAACACTGTCATGGAATGTTATGTAAATTATTTATTTTGTATAATGTGACTAATGAATTAATATATAGTCAATTTTTTTATTTAATTTGCCATCAAACGAACGGATGCCAAATACACAGAATTTTTTTATTGTGCTATTTTATTTAATAATCTAACCATAAGAACCCCCACATTAATAATAGAATGAGTCCAAACACGATATAATAATATCTGCTAGGAAGTTGCAAACGGCTGGGTTGCATCATCAAGTCGACGTAACGGTTACAGCTAAAACAACTTTAATTAAATTAGCCTTTAAAAAAACTTAACAAATACAAAATAGACAAAACTAAAAAAAACTTTTGAATTGGTGGTACTCAAAGGTCTAAAGGTGGTATTAGTCAATGATTGGTAAAATTGATGTTGGTTAAAAAGAAACCCGCATCCAAATCGTTTAGGCGCTACGATGCCACTGATAGGCAGACCGACAAAGAGATCTTAGTTATAACAACCGTCTTTTTTCAGAGATTTAAAAATCATTGTTTCCAATAACTTTTTTTGTGGAATTAAGATGTCAAGTGTATGTTAGGTACAAGGGATATGCCTACTAATTAGGATAGTTTCAACAAAAATAATTACCCAATATGCAATTTAGATGTTTATTATTTTAATTATAAATACACAATGTTTACATACAATAAATGCAGCAGAGATAATTCAGTACAAAATATAAAGTTTTCATATAGTTATAATATTGTTAACTCAGATCTTATGGAGTTTCGTGTATCTAACTACTTATTATTAAAGCCTTAAATATTATATACTTAAACAATTTTTACTAAATAAAAGTAAATGAGTTTATTTGTACTATTTAAAATTACGTATATTCAATAAACGATGATAATGAGATAAATAAATAAGAATACGCGACTAAATGAGTACAAGACTATACAATTTACAAAATATTTACAAATATAACTTTCAGTCTTCATTCGTTTTTGATGGAAACAGTCATACAAAACGTATGGATAAATTTAAAGTCCATGAACTATCATAGTGTAATATCAACAATGGTTTTACTTAATTCATGTTTATTACAATACCTTTATCCTGAACTGAACATTTATCAATCTGGGTAATTATACAATCGCAGATCAGCTTGCTACGATGTGTTAAAATTCATATTGCAAAATACTATAGGCATAGAATTATAAGGCTACTATAGGTATCTAAGTACCTAGTCATACAAAATAATCAATATACCTAGGTATAAAACAATAAAATAATTAGGTACCATATTACCTACCTGGTAAACATACGGATATGACTTATAGCTGCTTAATTGGAAACATATTATATTTTCAATCCTAAAGTAAGTATGAACTTAATTGTTATTCAATAATCTCTAAATAGGTAAAGCTTGCCCAAAAATAAAATACGTATACTTACGTATTTGTCATAGCAATAAGCTCTCATCTAATGCTCGAACACTGAAACACAACTTCAATATTTGAGATCGTGTTATATCTAACGCCCTCTTATCCTTCAAAATAAACAGTTACAAAATAAGTAGCCGTTACAGCCGGCCAATTGAGTAGCGTTTCAGTATTCAGGTGTACTAGAAATTTTAAATTATACATTAAAGTTGACAGGCGGTGATGATTGGATTTATGGAAGTGTGGTCTTAGTTGTAAATCTCCTAAAATAATTCTGGAGGGAGATCCATCTGCTGACTTGCCTGGACTGCAAGACTTCGAAAAGAGAGTTTATAAAGACCAAACAGATGCCGCAGATGAACCTATTGCGCATGTCTATTATAGTCTATATCAAAACAGAATCTTGTACACAATACACATGTACTTTGATATAGTCTGCATTCGATGTTACAGTAAGACGTTACCCCAACATACGAAATATGTCTATTCGTGCCTTATAAACCCTTCAAAAAGTGATTCTCAATGATAAATTGCTACAAAACATATGGCACGCATTTCATATGAAGCAGGTACTTGCGGCATTTATTTATATCGGTGTCCGACTTTTTGGTCATGGGCCAAGTAGGGTGGTATCTCGGGCAGCATGTTGATTTTGCCTTTCTGGCCAAATCTAAAACATGCTTTGGTTAGGGTAAATTCAAATCATTGATTAATTGAACCAGGCATCACGCCTTTGTTTACGTCTGAAAATACATGTCCATACTGTCATTAGACAGTACAGTCATCATTACTTAAGACTTGCGGGCTGCACGAATCTTATTCGAGCCGCGATTTGATGACCAAGGGTTTAGATCTGTGTAGGTTGTAGCCCCTATAGACGCTTCCCGGTGTATAGATGTTAGGAGTGTGTAGCGGACACGTTCATGTACAAGTGGTCGTCGCAGCGTGTGAGCGCTCGCTCGCGTGAGAAGGTGAGGCGCAGGTGAGTGTTGCTCGACTCAGACTCGCTGTCGAGAGTCTCGCGTGATGCAGATGCTTCGCGCTCCACAATGGTTGCCATATGGTGACCCCTAAAATAAATATGGAAAAAAGGTTATTTTTGAAACTAAACTATTTTTGCTTCTAATATTGGGGGGTGGGGGCTTGAGCGCCTTAGCCCCCTGGAACGGCTAGTGTCTAAAGAACATTCGACATCTATTTTAAAGTGGATTATGTACCAACCTGTTATCATGTTTAGGATGTCCAAAGGTAGTGAACTGCGGACAACCGTTGAGGGGTCGAGGCGGTGGTGGAATTAAGTAGTCATCCATTTTGTTCTCTCCATCACACGCAGAATGCATAGTCAGCGTACTCGCTGATATCTACACAAAATGTTGAATAAATAAGTATATATAATTATTTGTTTTTCATTACCTGACTTAAAATGTAAACAAACATATCTCTTCGTTTCATTATCACTTATAGACTGATTAGTGATTATAATAAGTAATATTTTTAAATTGCTCTGATTTATATAGGCTCTTATGTTTACTTGTAATTCCACGTTAGCACAAACCAAACACACATTTTAACAAAAAAACTGTTTTGCCGGGCTAATCTCTGAAACACTGAAACGGCTAAACCGATTTTCACACAACTTTCATTAGAAGACACATTACTTATTCGAGAGCAATTAAGGCAACTTTTTATATCCTAGAAATATGATGAGACAGACTTGCACGTAAGTGGAGTCCAATAGCTAGTAACAAATATAAATAGTATTGATTGACTCACAATTGATCTGGCTTTGTCATCGTTTTCTGATTGTACACTGTTGGTCTCAGCGACGCTGCCGCCGCTTACTGTGCTCAGACGACCCGATGACGATGAACCTAAAAATACAAAATTAGATATTAGGTACATAGCATGTTTTACATAAGTACTTTCAGATACACAAAACTACAAGTTGGTATAGGTACATACTTTCACTCAAACTGCTATTCGGTCTAGTGTTTCCATTCCGCTTCTCTATTGTGCCCGTATTATTGTTGTCGTGGTCTGAAATATCAAGGTATATTCTAATTATAGATGGATTGAAGATAATTTAGAGGTGTTTACGTAAAATTTTATTAACGGAACTTACGTTTGCTTTTACTTTTAGAAAACATCTTTTTAACCCTTTCGAACGGTGTCGGTCTTTTCATATTATCTTTTATTCTCTGTTGGATTTTGTCGTATTCTTCTCGCATTTTGTTTAGTTGTTCTTGCTTTTCTTTCAGAGACTGTTGGGTTTCGTTCCTGTTTTTCCATTCCATTACGAGTTTTTCAACTTCGGATATGGTGAATACATTGTTTTTAAAATCGTTTATTATTTCAGCTAACTCCTCTTGACCCGTTAGTGGACTGTTCTCTTTACCAGATTTCAAACTTCCGCTATTACGTATATCTTTGGTACTTAAATTAATCTGACTAATATCACTAGTAGGCGTATCAATGTTGAAGGTCTTAGCTTCTTCGGTGGGTGAATACAAGAAAATTTCAGGTTGTTGTGGCATCAAACGAGAGCTGTTCGCGTATAAGTTGTTTGGCCTAAATTTGGGGCTCTCCACTTTTATGTTAGATGGTTGAACTAAATAATCATGTTCTAGAGCTTGTTGAATCCTATCATCTGTGTCATCGCGATGAGGAAACTCGTTTTGATAGAACTGTTCCTTAACCTTCGGAAGTTTCAGAGACGGCCTTATTTTCTTTTCGACATCATCAGTGGGCTCTGGAGTTTCTTCTAAGTGCTGTGTACAAGCCTCACTGAATGGATCAGGCGTAGATTCGCCATTTTGCACACTAACAGCTCTTGATGGAGCATCAACCATATCACACGTGTCCACACTGTGTGACATTTCCTTTTTAATTTCATCCTTATTGTCGTCTTTATCATTATCTGACATATTTTTCAAGTAATAATACATATTGGAGAACTCATTTATTTTCTGGAACAAACGAGATATGATAGTTAAAACAACCACAAATACCGACAAGTTACTTTAGATGGTGCAGTATTTGTTAAGAACTTAACGTATTACTGTTCCGCAAACTTACCAAATGGTCAGAGAGCATATCAGCAAGGCGATAGTGTTTGTGATCGCGCGCAAGATCAGCGGGGGTTCGATGGCGTACATTCCGCATAGCTACAGCCGCCCCGCCGCCGGGACACTCCAGCAGTTGCCAACACACACGCTCCAATCCGAAGCGTGCCGACCAGTGCAAGAGAGTTGGATATTCTTCACCACCTACAAATTAATTCCAAATTATTATCTACGTCATATTAATAGGCTTGGCGAGATTAATAATGATCACTTCAGTTGCCTAACTATAAGTTTGAATAATATAGTTTTTAGCTATTATAATCCCCCCCCCATATTCGTTTGCCGTCAAGTAAGTAGTTGTTCAAAAAAGCTAAGTTATTTCTTTCTACCTTAAGTAAAAGTCGTTGGAATGGGATGACAGCAAAATAATGACGATGAAAATGTTCATTTATAATACAATATCTATCGAAATTATTCACGTACCTACGTCAACAATTCTGACTAAATTAACTCCTATTTAACCGGCTATATCATAAATTGATATACTTACTTGAAACATCTGCTTTCGGGTTGAAGTGTTCGGTAGATGACAATAGATTAAAATGTGGTGGGATATTTTTTTGAAACGCATTCAGCATCCAGCTGTCCAGTTGTTCTTTGCTGGTAGTTTTGAACCCAAGGGTCTAAAACAAAGTAATTGCACTATAAATTTCAATACCTTACCACACGTAGAACCTGAAGGTGAATTCTATTAATTGTTAGAGTTAGTATAGTATAATGAATTGCAATTACCTGACACATGAACTCTAATGGATGATCGGAAGCCCTCAGCAATTGGTCTAGTTCTCGCAGTCGACTCTCGCATTTGATCTGTCGACGTCCTAGCGACTGACCGTTCTTACTTACACGGACCCATACCAACATTGATACTTCCAAACAGGATTCTGTACGGACATCAAATACTTAAATTAGAATAAACTGTGGAAAGGAATTTTATAGAATGATTTAAATGATCGCTTTTACTGATCGCAAGGAAGCGGCGCTTTCTTTATCTAGGGCGAAGGTTATCATGACAAGTGGTAATTGTTCAAGTAATGTATTTTTTATGCAAACGTCTGCAATCGGAACGAGAAATAAAAAGGAAAAATGTTGCGATTGAATGTTTTCTATTATCAGTTATGCCTTTTAGAATAATTATGGAACCGGAAATGTAGGGATTTAAACCACAACAAAAGTAGGAAGTACGTGTCAAAATTATTATTAGTGTTCACTTAATTAAAGACTTGCCTGGTATATCAAATTGTAGTGTGTACGGATTCCTCTTTTTGAACGTTGGTATGTGTATGACTTCGCCTTTTTTGTCGACCATTATCTTAATGCTATCTTCGTCTCTAATGGGATCGTTGAGGAGCGCAATCACGCGGCTTTGTCCCTGAGTGAAAATAAAAATTAATAACCCTCTGAATTTAATTTCAGATTTTTCTAGACGTTTTCTGTCTACTTACGATTTTAACTTTCTTTGGAACAATGGAGAAACTTGTTTTGTCAGTGGCAGTGTCTTTACAGTCTTTAGTCCTTAGGATACCGACAGCAGCTGTCAGGAATGTGTCTACGAATGAAGTGTCCTTTTCGCGGACGCACATCATTGGCCATTGGTCTATATTTGGAAAATCTGAAAAGAAAAATTAGATATTTTTTATTACCAATGTATTTTTAGCTATGCATCGACAGATGTGTACGGATTCAAATACTAGATTGTGTGTACCTACAGGTGTTATAAAAATAGAATTACCTTCACAATGATTAGTAATAGCATGACTCTTTTCTACGCCAAGCAGCATGACCAAAATCTTGTCGTTTTTAAAAAGACTCTCGCAGTTGAGTTCTCTCTTCAAATCTGACAATTTGGTTGCTAGGTTTGGGCAGAGAATTACAATTTGTAACTGGGCTTTGGCTAGTATATCAATTTTATCTTGTGTGTCGGACGATAGCAATTCTTCTGCGGTTACAGGTGTAACTCTGAAAAAATATATCCAATCACTAATCAACAAAAGAATTGAGGCAGCAATATAAGTAAATAAAAATATTCAAAGACATATACAATCCATAGAAGGGGCAAAAACATAAATAAAAAACTATTCTTTAATGTAGAGACGGTATTGCATTATACATGGAATATATTAAAAATGAACTCGTTTTAATCTACAACATGTCAGAAATGCACTTCGATCTACCTGTAATGGTGTCTGGCTCTCTGTGACATAATTTTATCGAAACTTGTAACGAGGTAGTCCGACCACAGAGCGCTCTCCGGTGAGCTGGAGCTCCAGAGTATTGCTATATCTTCCATTTCTGAAACAAATAATACCTCCTTTATTCAAATGTAACACTACACAATACTACGAATGAATACGAGGTATTCTGTATCATTACTAAAATAAAACCACAAAGTCTTTTTAAGGACTACAAGCTTCTTTGTTCACACGATAAAATGAACGGGAGATCATCTGTCATATCCGTACATTTAGAACATCATAAGCTTAAATAAAATACCTAATATTGAAAGGAAGTGTTGTCAAGGGATAATCAAGGCATGAACGATGTCGTTCACTTGATATCGGATGAGGGTCATTGGCTGGAGCGAAGTTCACGGAGGCGCATCGTAAAGTTTACACGCGTTTGCCGCCGGATTCATGTAAACATCGTATGCACGTATCTTCACATCTGTAAAACCTAAGGCAGACGAGAGGGATCGAGAATAAATCTCTGTTGTCAGCCTTTCAGGTCATCTATTTTAAGTTTTTAGATTTTTGACGGGTTACTTGTTATTCAGACTTGGTAATTTCCTCTGCAATAAATAATAGGTTACAAGACGACCAACTACCTACCGTATAACAATAACTTTAGCTGTTTAGTAAGTATTAAATTATATTCACTTTTAGTGCCTAAAGACGCTAGACAATAAAAAAAAGTCCTGAATATTTGAGAAAGCAATAATTTATCCACGAGTCAGGTCACTTTATCTTGTAAGAGTCATGTGTGCAGACGATAGAGTAATACTTGCATAAATAAAATCAAAATAGTGCAACATGAGTGAAAATGCCAGCAAAGCAACCTAATCTTGCGTATGCAGTATACTCAACTAAATGGACACTTGAAATCAATTAACTTCGTCAATTGATTAATGCTCTTAATGCATTTAAACTTAGCTATGAAATGTGTGTGTATAGGTAGGTACACTTGAAATTCAAGTGAATCTATTTGTGATACTAAAGGTACTTAATTAGTATATATTACTAAACACAATTACTAACAAATATAAATAATACTTAACAATGTTTGCGTGAGTGAAACGAGTGAAAAAAGTAAAACGTTGTCCTAAAAACATACTTATTTATTCATTTTCTAACACATGAATGAAAACATACGTCGGTTGTTAAAATTTTTATAGCAGCCATCGCCACGCATACGCATCGGGTGCTTACAAAATATGCTATGCACCGCGCGCGCGCCGGAAACTATACGGTTTATACTTATCCACCTCTGCCGCCAAATGAAGACTCGACTAAATGTAATATCCGTTTCCTAAATAGACAAACGTCTATCAGCGTCGCCCGGAATAACTATGGCCGATTAAATGCAGTGCTTTAACAACGGCAGCACAATGATACATCTAGTTGCTATGTGCACTTGAAGTTCTTGCAAAAAAAATACTAGGTAATTTATATATAATATTGATAGGCTCTATCTATGATTATGATTATATTTTTTTTATTTTACTTGTGTAATTGTAAAGGGACTACATTATAGGTACTAACATATTTTCATGAAATGTAGAGCAACTATTATAATTTCGCGATATTTTAAAAGAAACCAAATAAACTACTCAGGTTACTATAATATGTTTATTTAAAGTAAAAAAAAGTCTTATTATTTATATGAAAAAAACAATATTACATTTTTGTGCGATGATAGTTTTAAGCCAAAGATATTCAATATATTCTTTAATTATCTTTGTGTTAAACACATGTGTTGTGGACTGTGGTTATATTATAGTACCATCCCATCCCTATGATATTGGGAGTCGCGCCGCGCCGCGCCGCACCGAGTTTTCACTGCGCTCTTGGTTTTCAGTTGAATGGCCCGCTTGTCTTTGATGTGCCGGGAATGATGGTGATATATTGTATCTCACTATAACGGCTGCAGCTTGGCAGGTATGTTATCCAAACTGCCAGTTTGTTATCACAAATTACGAAAGGTTACTTACACATATCGAGTAGGTACTTACTATGATGAAATAACAAACAAAAGTCTACTGATTTATGGAATGTACTCGTGCGTCGGAGAAACAGGAAAAAATAAAATACATCGAGCTTTTATACGATTTTGATGTTTTCGATAACTTAGCAAACAAATTAGCTTTTTTAATCCGTACTAGTATTACAAATGGGAGAGTAACTCTCATCTGTCTGTTTATTACGTTTACACTGCTAAACGCATTGTAATGAAATTTTGGTAAGACAATAATTATATCCTGGGCAAGGGTATATGCATCGAAATAAGATGACAAGAAACGTAACTATAGTGTACCGAGTGCATGTTGTTCCTCAATATTATATGATGAGTAAAGTACTTTTAGAAACACTTATAAGTAACATTTGAAAACTATTATTCTAAAAAACTATACCATAATAGGTAATTATATCTTTTGTTTATTGTTATACTCTTAATAATTTACAAAACAAGAAATAAATCGACACTACTAAAGAAAAAAGTGGCATTTGCAAAAAAAACTACTTATCAATAGAAGTTCTAAGATCTAATGTGTTTTTCACTGAAATTATTTTAACAATAGTGAAATGATAATTAGTTGTTTATATTATAACTAAGTAACTATTATATCATTTGTTTTATTTTTAAATCGACAGTTAATAGTGATGGTTCACGTGTGAACCATATTCTAAGATTTTTTTAAGTAAAATATTATTGGAACCATCTATTTGACACAATAGAGCTTTCTAAAGTAAAGTCCCTTGACATGTCATTTGCACATGTAGAATTGGGCTACATAATTAAAAAGCGACTACGGCACCAGAAGGCAGCAATATAATTAAATAAACAAGTCTTTAATAAATCTGCCTACAGAAATTGGTTTCTGTGAGACGATACCGGTTGAATTGACTCATTGTACTTTGGTGCTATAGACAAAACTTTTCAGCGTGATCTACCATTTATAAATAAACAACTTGTTTTATCTACTTATCTTTACTATTCCAATAGTAAGGATTGGATACATGTTTATTTATTGGTCTCTATTAACCATTATGCATGTTCTCAATGGAGATATCAAGCCATTCCTCAAATTCACATATTCTTCGGGCCGTAGTCTTTATTTAGAATAATGGATTCATAATAAAACGTGTAATAAACTCTTAGTTTGCTGGGCGTTCAGTGGGCAAACATACATGATTCATGATGTCAAAATAAACATGTTTTTCATCGACTTTGTCATCTGGTGGATGGTAAATCACATTTTTTTCCTAATTATAACGTAATTTTTGTTTCCATATTTCACAGTTATGAGTCACAGTAACATCATTAATAACGCCGGCTTCAGGCTGAGCGTCAGTACCAACTGACACAGCACGGTCATGCAAATTAAGGAATCTGTTTTAATTTAGCCTGTCCGTTAAGCCGCGCTCATTAGGTCGGAAGCATACTTAAGTGACCATACCTACAAACATTGTTTTAAATAAAGGAGTCTCGTGGCGTTTTATGACTCATTTATTAGAACAATTTTAAAATGGAAACTATTGTAAGACCATGCTTGAAGTCATATGAGACACGGATCAATATGGTTTGCTTTAAAATGTAGAGCTAGCCTAAGATTTCTTTGGTTGTAATAAAATTGAAACGAATAATACTTATTTAAAAAATAAGCATTACAATCATTCATAGCAAGAATTAAAAAAATAAATCCGGTTTTTAGTCATAAATATTAGCCTTGAATGCGGTCATAAGCGATAAAGAGTCGTTGTTCCTTTTCTCACATGTCCGAAGACATAATTATTATACTGATAGGTGATAAGGCAAACAATACCATCATAAACAAAGTTATAAATTCAAACCACGAAGTGATAATTTGACAACTTATTGGTTTTAGTAAAAATAACCATAAATCACATCCATGTATCATCTTTGATGATAAGCGATGCGCTGACTTCAGTTCAAGTACATAATAACCTTTTCAAAATATAAATTATTAAATCTCTATTGCTTACGATAGTAGCTCCTCAGGGTTTTATCAAAGTACACCGAAATCTATTGATTTAATATATATATATATATTTTTTTTTAAATATATTTATTTTATGCCCCCGAGATATAAGGCGCGACCACACAATTTGCTGATAAAAAAATCGGTGGGAGCCATTCCGTACAAAGAATATAGAATTCAAGATATACAAGACGTTTACGCATTTACATTCCCAACGCGAGTACATTACGGCAGTCGCTTCGATGCATGTAAATTACAATATGTTTATTCAGTCATACATGCTACCCTGCATAGGTAATGTGCACAGCCAATCACCATGGATACGAAATGTGGACAGCTTATCAAAATCAGTCTTAATTATCATAGCCATACAGTTTAATATATTTCAAATATAGTTTTGCAACGGTAAACCTATTTTGGCAGCCCTGTACGGTTTGCCTTTGACATTGGTTTTGGCCTGGCTTGAACATAATCGAATGTCTTTTGACGTAAGTTCGTGAAGGGTTTAGGTTTGTGAAGGCCACTGAAGACGTCGCGACGAAGACAATAGTGTATAAAATGGACGCAAAAGGACGTTAAACTTTTAAAGGGACAATGCATTATCATAGTGAATTATTATTTACAGTGTCTTTGTTATAGTTTAGTTTAAATAACACTTTTCCTTAAGCAACTTAAAAAGTGCAACGATAAATACATAAACAAATTACAACAGCTTTCGGGATTGCGCGCAATTCCAATAAAACATGAAAATGTAGGTATTCGTCATAAACCTAATATCAATTATTTATTTGTATGTTCGGGATTTTTTTATATTATTGAAGTAAACTTATTACTTATCGTCCCAGACATTGACTACATGCCATAATTTATTATTAAAAGTAATCAACTTGGGAAATGAACTATAAAAATAAGAACTCGTACAATCAAAAGTGTATCACATTTGATTTAAACTTTATATATTCAAATATGTATATAGTAATAAAAATTACAAAATATAACAAAAGAAGCAAACTCACTTGTATCAGCCATTATTACTTCGACTCTTATATCCTCGGTGAAAAAGTAAAGAGTAACGTAGAAGGAAGTCTTCCGTTAACACGTTTTCGAACTAAACGCTTGTCATTGCACTAAACTGCAGGCGAGCACTAGAAAGCGCACGAAATGATACGAGAGCCCTGAGAAGTGTGGCAGGGACTAGTGTCGGTACTCGGTTTGCGATCATGTGCAGTGCGACCGGCGATCGGCGAGCGGCAACCGACTCGGCGCGCCAGGCGACTGTTCGCAGTGGCGTCAGGCGGCTACGTACGCGCACGCACTTCGCATACTAAAACCTCCGCGACAATGATAATCGCAACGTTGCCGGCAAACAGCCGCACACCAGCCACTCGACTACCTCGCCCATCCCTCGCGCCTAATCTCGCCAAACAAATTTGGGCCCCAGTGTCAATATGCCAGAGACGTTATCGGATACCAAATACGATTCTGTAAACACTAATCACGTTCCAATTGTATTCTTTACGCGTTCTCCAGATACGCCTAATCGGCGAATCATTACGGTTCCTGAATTGATAAGCTTTTGTCACTCTTGTTAAATATGCCTCTTATAGTAGGTGACACCGTGTTTCTGGCAGTCGGATTCTTTGATTTGTTTGATGATAATAAAAATATTTCGTAATATACCTAATGTGCGATAATGAAGAGTAAAGGTTAAATATGATAATTGCAATTAGGTAATATCAAAGTGCCGCTCAACGGCATTTACAAGACATTTCGGACAATGCATTTGTGCCGTCATCACTATCTGATAGGGTCTAAGGGCGACTTGGGTGCAACGTTCTCGCCTATCTGTTCTACGTCTGTATTGACTTGTTTACGGTCATTTATCATAAGACTTCATTTCCATATAAATGATTGTCACCTATTATTAGATTTTACTATGTATGTTTCCTCTAAGATAACTGGCGATATGTGTTATCCAACAAATAACGTCGAGTTTGATTTACATAACTTATTTTGAGAATTGTTTGCTATGTTTGAAGAACAGCCCATTACTGTGCCGGAGGCAATTGATTAGTTTGTGATATATATTTTAAATAACTACACATCCGAAACACATTAAAGATGCTGCCAATAGTCAGAGGTTTAATCGGAATCCAAACTAATTCAATGTACCGAGAAATCTAAACGCCAATAATGAGAATTACACATTACTGTAATTCTGAAACTCGTGTGTTTGTTTTAAACATTGGAACTAGGGAAGTGTTGATTTGTTTAAAGAAGAACGTTTATACCTAGTATAAAATATATATAGTGAAGGTGTCGAAGCACATTTTATATTTTAAGTTTTCTGGCAATTTATACTTAATAAAATTTTATAGCGTATTAAAATCACTAAACTATAGGCTCGATATACATGTTCACTAGTATAGGTTTATAGTATAATAATATAATTTTTATAGCACAGGTTAGTACAAAATAGTGTCAAGCCGAAAGTTAGAGGACACTGACTTCTGTAACACAGGTTTACACCTAGCTCAGAAGTAAGGGACTTACTAATTGTAAAATTTTGGTTTTTTTATTACTAGTAGTTAGTTGCATTAAGCGATAGTTGTATTTATACAAACAATAACAAAAAAAATCGAATCAGTTAGAACTCAGAGGTGAAGTTACTTTACAGGTATCCGAATCACCTTATTTTTTTTATAGCATAGGCATACCTGATGGTAATTGATCTCCACCGTCAATGTACGCCCACAATACCAGAAGAATCATGGACGCGTTGCCGACTTTAAAGGAAAGGGATAATCAAGGGATTGGGAAGGGGGATTTGAGCCTCCGGCTATCTCACTGACCGTACGAAACCGTGTTGTGTACTTTGCCATGTATGGTTAGCGATTTTCAGTTGTTTTTGAGTTTTTAATCTTTTTCCTGTTTATCAAACTCTGAATTTTATGACGTTTTTGGCTACAGCGACGTGAACAATGGAGAAAATATATTATCTGAATTACCTTAAGAGTCAACCAAACAGATGCATAAAAATTTGTTATCATAGAACTATATCTTTTAATAATGATTTGACCTAACCTAGTCCAAAACTTAAAACCTCATAGTTCATAGCCATAGTATGTAACTCGCCAGTTGACCCATAAGGCAGTTACTTTATATATATTTTTTGCGGTAAGAATCACAAATAATGAATACATTTTTATTCATCTATTAAACATGATTTTAGTAGTATACTTTAAATTAAATTTCGAATAGATACATCGATGAAATATGTACGAAGAGATAATAATAATTAATTGAAGTTGCAAGATTGTTGCAATAGAGAAAATTAAAACAAAAACCTCGTTTAACGCCTTCAAAAATTTGACGGATAGGATTTTTTTAAATGTTTATGTTACGTTGTGTTCGATCTGTAGTGAGAAATATTTATGCGTCTTCTGAGTCGGATATTCTGGTAATTTAGCGGGATCTCATCTATCTCATTTATTCACATCATTGCTATAATAAAGAAAGAAGGTTATAGTCCGACCGAGTTTTCTGCGAAGTGGTGAAAATAGGAACTACGGCGGCCACGTTGAAATATAAGTCGATTGTCAGCGTCTACGGCTTTTGAGTGCTCTGTGTGTTTTATTGCGATACGACAGTGGCGACACCTTTCAGTTCACCGAAAAGTTGGTACCACTTTATATTAAATATGATATTTTTTTATTTATATTAGCTTAATGACGAAACGAGCAGGTCGCTCGCCTGATGGTAAGTGCCACGCCTGCCTATAAACACAAGCAACACCACACCGAAATTTCAACTACAAAGCACTGCATGGCGTTGGACTGCGCTCGTTACCCGAGACATAGGATGTAAAGTCTCATAATGCCCAGTAATTTCTCTGGATTCAATGTCTTTCAAACCGGAACACAACAGTGCTTAAACACTGCTGTTTGGCGGTAGAAATAGACAAAGCGGTGGTACCAACCCAGACGGCCTCGCGCATACGAGGGCCTACTTAGTAAAATTGTTGTCGTTTCGACTCGATTACTGAACATAAATGGGGTTTATTTTGGATGATACCTTTTTACCTGGTGACTACACTGGATCTGATGTTAAATACAGTGCAGTCTGAATATAATGTCAACCGTTAAGAGACATTGCATCCCTTATACTGGCTGAACGCCATGATGATCAGGTACCCTCCCAACAACGAAGAGACCGACCTCTATGGTTGCTCGTTCTCTGAACTTTTGCTTGGTACTATTTTCTGGGACGCCCTGTATATTACGAGTTTATTACAATGGAGTTGTCATAATTTTTAGAAAATCTATTTTTAACTGATCACCAAGGCATGGTTATTTTTTTTATAAGTAAGTTCCACATTTCGCGATAAATAGTATATATCGGGGAATTTTACCTTTAAAAGAGAAATTCTTCGGTTTCCTCCGTTTGACTTCCTCTTCGGTGTGATTGAAGCGCGGTGGTGGCATCTTCGGTACTTCACTAGGCACAGACGTAACTTCCCCTGTCCCCGCACCGCCAGTTGTCAAGTACCCTCCCACCGAGTGTCTCCGTCTCCCCTGTAGCGGGATCGTATAAAATACTTCCTCACGCTCCAGCAAGCCCTCCGGCGTGGCCATTGCTGTGCTAGTTTTGCCCTTCCTGCACCGATATAATAAGATTACAATTTCAAATACATTGAAACTACGGACCTATTTTTATATAGAGTGGAGTAAACACAACGAGCTGAGTGGGCGATGTTACAACTAAAACAGTTTGCTTTGCATGACACATATTTCTTTATAT
Organism: Mimas tiliae; assembly: GCA_905332985.1. Classification (NCBI taxonomy): domain Eukaryota; kingdom Metazoa; phylum Arthropoda; class Insecta; order Lepidoptera; family Sphingidae; genus Mimas; species Mimas tiliae. The sequence goes on along the minus strand of HG995248.1, from coordinate 8,276,447 downwards.
AAATGACTTGATTTTGCCCTCAGCTCCGCCTGCGTCACAATATCGGTTGCCTTAAGAGAATCGTTTAGTGTAGGTAATATAGCTCCGCGTACTATGCATGCAGTTACGGAGGCCTACAGCGTGCGAGATGCGCATAAGTAAACAATTGAGTATTGACATATTGTTTACCTACGTATAATATTAATTTGGCCACCAATTAAAATTAATGGTAGCCCAATGTTATCTTAACACAACTGAAAATTGAAATGTACATCCAAATAAGTTCAGTCATTGTAGAGATTAGCGTGCACAAAATCACAAAGATACAAAAAATATTTTAACGATTTTATTATACGTTTGTTTAAGTCAGCTACTTACAATTATTATAATGCTGATTACTATTCTATATCACACGTTTAGGGGCAAACCTAGTGTTAAAATTTTCAAGCCAATTAAAGGCCCCCGACTTGAGTTTATAACGGCCGAGACCGTCTTTTTACGTGCCCTGCAAAGCACGGAGATGCTCAGTTGAAATACTATGAAGCGTAACCGCTTCCATAGACTGACCGTGCCAAAGGTCGCTTAACTAATATTAATAATATATTGTTATACTTACTTAATACGCGGTGCAGTAAAGGTGTGTCTCATATCCCCAGGAGCACAGTCGCCTGGCCGCGGCTGTCCTTTTAAAAATGCTTCCGCTTTTTCAGGTTCTCTTGCTGATAATGAACGCAGTAAAGCCCTGAACTCCTTTCGCCTGGGACTCTCTGGCTCCCGCCGTCGGGGTGAGCCTAGAGGGCGTATGTTTTCAGTCCAAACACGGCTCGGTGCCGATCTCGAACAGAGCTCTGATGATGAGCTGTGAGACTCTGTGCCATCTGGAACGTCTTTGTTCGGAAACGCGAAGTACGATGGGTTATCTGAAATAAAAACGGTTCAATTAAATCATGCTTCGAGAGTGAATTAATGCCCGTAGAGTACCTAAATACCCAGGGTCATAGGTCTACTCCAGTCGCACGCCACACGGGTATTATTCAATAACGGCAATGAACAGCTCTCCATTACAACTGCGGACCGAATGGACCAACCTACTTTTGAAAGCCGGAAAATGCGAATTGAAAGCAATCTTCGTCCATTGTCTACCCCACATACATATACTACTTAGGGTAAGATAAACTGTTTGTCTAGCCTCTAGTCGATTTAGAAACAGGAATTTATGAACATTTGTATTAAAAAATTAGGTTAGTTCAATATTATTTAACGTCTACGTCATGTTCTACTACGTAATGTAATACCTACGGCATGCCACCGTAAATGCAGTAAATATTTACTAACCCATAATATTTTATGTTTACTGTACCTAATTAGAGTTACATAAATGAAATAAACATCGCCTCATTAGTCTAGTGCGTCCTAGGTTCAAATTCTAGGTCGGGCAATCATAATTATTGTTTCTGTTTTTCGATTCAAAATATCACACATGAGCTGACTGACTGGAATTTGTGCCTAATTTGGTGATGGTCTCACCCTCTATCATATGATAGGACGGAAATAAGGTGGGCGAACCGTAGGTGCACTAGTTGTACGTCTGCCTACGCCTTCGGGGAAACCGGCGTGAACTTATGTTTGTAAACAGTATAATAGAATACTAATCAATGATTTTTTGATAGCCTACAAAGCATGCTAATTAAAACAATACACGTCTGATATACCTATTAACAAATTTTAGATAATAATTGGTATTTTTTCCACTTTTCAGTTTTTCTTGTCAATATTGCCTAGTAACAAATAAGTTAACGTTTTTTTTTGTGATAGAATCATCAAAATCGATGCATAAATGACGAAGCTTTATTCCTTTATTCCCGATTTCACCGAGGGGTGGAATTATTTCTTCAAACTTAAGTAAATGGAACAATCACATAAGTAAACCCAATCGAATACAAAGATCATCTAAATCCCTCCACATTTTACGGAGTTATTGAGAACCTCTTTGTTTTTGTCGGTTAAAAATAAATACACGTTTGGAGAACTTCAGCTAGCCAACAAAACAATAAGAAGGAACAGTACAAATAATAGAATGATTTTAGTTAACGAACACACAAGAGATGTAGAGATTTATCTCCTACACAGTACGTGAACAAAGCGCATACGCGATAGTTTTTGTGAGCTCTACCCGCATATGCCGAGTATTATATTCGGGCATTTCAGGGGCTTGGGGCGGATAGTGGTGTCTCTTTGCGAACATGTGGCATGGACAAAAACAACAATGCGGAGCCACTTGTGGCCCACTCATTTTTATGTACAATTATGTTATATTATTATACCAAACCGTTGACCACTCATCAACTAACACATCTCACTGTAGCAGATTTCACGGTAATCATTTATTCGTTTATGCTTTTACATAGGTATTTAAGAGCTTACGAATTAGAAATAATGGCACAAAGATCATTACGTTTTTCCCAACTTCTGTGAGTTCTTTTTAAGTACAGTGATAAACATTATAAGTTGATTAATGATTCAATCGCAGTTCTTGGAATACATGAAAAAGATTCTGTTCGTTTCGTTTTTAGAATTCTACAGAATGACTAATTTTGTATTCCTGGTACATATACCTACCTACCAACACAGCATTGGATTCACATGTTATAAAATATAACATTGGACTTCAATGAGAAATTATCATAGAAAAAATAACGACATTGTTTGGGTGCGTCTCTATCATATTTAACTGGAATAATTATATTATTCCATATTTATGATACCTAAGTGTAATTATATACATATAAATGTCGAATAGTGAGCGTATACTGTATGTACCTTTTAATTATATCGTATAAAAATGTAATTCAAAATATTGTTAAATGTCTAATTTCTATTCGAATTAGAATACAAATTGAAAACGATTACTTAAAACATATGATTTATTATTATTATTTTATCTTACAGCTAGATTAATCTAATGAGAAAGTTTGCATTTGAAATCCATATGAATATTTGGTTTGCCAAGTCTTCCCTAACCTTATTGTTATCTGACAAGATGACAAACTTCAAGACTATCTCTATGTTTTGCTTGAGCTGGCACACGGTCACTCACAATATTTACATTAGATAAAATGTGTATCCAAACTTATAAAAAATGTATAAACTCCAATATTAGCATGCTTGAAGATAGTATTGACATATTCGGAAATCTTTTTAGCCAATTTTTTTCCGTAATCAAGTTACTCAGTACGTACCTAGTGTTTTCCCCGACATCCTGCTGTATCGTAAGTAGGTACTTGTCATAAACAACGTTTTAATACTCCCGGTCCAAATAAATTACCGAAAAAATCATATAACTTTTACTCAAAGCCAGGAGGAATATTACAAAAGTTTGATACACCGCGCGGCGCGAGCGAGCTCAGATGCGACCGGCAAATTTTGAACTTTCGTAATAAGTTGACACAACAAACGATGTACAAGCATTGACAACTCACTAGTGGCACGGAGACAGTAATCGAATTGAGGTCCCATGTTTTTCGATCATCCAAACATGTGCACTAAACACAACACATCAGGTCGGGCGCGCGGCGGGCTCTGCGCCTGCGACGCTGTATCCCGGGCGGCACGGCAGCGCGGCGACGCGGCGTCGGCAGGTGGGACCAAGGCTCCAGGCGCGGGCACACCGCACCGCTCGACTCGTACACGTGCGTGCCTTTCACGAGGAAACGAAGCTTTCTCAGCACGCGCGCGCAGGAAACGCTCCGCCCGCGCCCCAAGCTTCATGAAACGCTCTACACATGCCATCAACATATCGGACACACAACGTTTGTTTATTTGTTCTATCGAATAATAGACGATAGCAATCTGGTATTCGTCAAATATTCGACACTGCTGCTGCTCTACATTCTACAATTTCCAAAATATGAAATTATCTTGTTTAATGATTCATATTTATTGTAAACAGGACGCGTTAAGCTAACTTTCAATTACTATAACTTAAGACCAATTTCTATAACATAACCATACACAAGTATATAGTCTCTCTGTAGACATTTTTATCTACAGCATGAATAGACCGGCTAGGGTTCGACCAAGGTAGAGTATAGGTAGTGGCAGCAGCTAGCTGTTGTGTTTCGTGGCGTGACAGATTTCCGAAGGCCTAATCTCCCATGCCCTCTTCCTAGTCATTAAGTCTCTCCTTTAAAATCGGTAACGCATCCATAATTTGTGTGGTATTATGGATGTTCAATCGTGGTAGAGACCACTTCTTATTAGGTATACTATTATTATAAACTTGTATCAGATAGATATACTATTCTAACAAAAGAAAAGGAAAATGGTTTTCGAATGTGTTTAGGGTATATGTAAGACAAAATAATGTAAGAAAAGTGAATCAAGTCTTTAGTGCTCTGTTCTCTATAATCTAAACCGATTGATATATTTTCACAAGCTAGGTGTCGTTAAGTTCGTCATAATTGTAAAACTGTACTTAACATCAGGTGCAGTGTAGTCATTATACCATGACAGGATAAGACATACCGCGTTTACGCAGTCGGTTTTTTATTTTGGTCTTAGTAATTTACATGATGTCTTTATGAACAATATTCGACAATATAAACTGTCGACTACCTAATTTAAAATTGTGCACGTTAAGATCCAATAAAGCTAGCCTGGGTATACAATAAAGTTCAGGGTACCCCATAAAACAAAAATAGATATCCTTATAAGCGGGGCGCTTGGGTCCAGATTTAATTTTACGTTTAAGTTTACGTTGTTGGTCTGGTGTCGCTGACGGCTGACGCGAATGGTGCGGGTGTATCGGTGGCACACGCTAGGCGTCAATGTTTGTAAATAAATCCGGCACAATGTTGACGTTCATTCATATTGGTACGTCCGCGTCCTGGCAGCGGTACCGACTACCGGCGTCCCAGGATACTCCACGGAAGCCATCTGACGCCGCGTATACAAATCAACGGTTGAATGGAATTTTCTAATTATAACTATACTATGTACTTGTGTACTAATCTCGTACGGTAATTATAAATTTAACTGAGCTCTGTTGAATATGTATTTAAAGTCATGGTTTGGTTTATGTTTAAGAAGTATCTAGTGCCATCGGGTCTACGCTATTGGGTAAACAAAGAAATGTAGAATAAGCATGTTTTTTTTACAAAGTATAATTGAAAAATTCAAAAGCATCAATCTTGACTTATCTTATCTTTTAGTGAAATTACTGGACATTATGAGACTTAACACCTTATGTCTCGGGGTGACGAGCGCAGTCCAGTGTCATGCAGTGCTTTGTTATTTAAAGTTCTGTGTAGCGTTGCTTCTGTTTATGAGCAGGCGTAGCGCTTACCATCAGGCGAGCGACCTGCTCGTCTCATCATTCAAGCCAATAATAATAAAAAAAAAACTTGAAAATAGTTTTATCTACAGCATGAATCGACCGGGTTGTTACCGCTGTCGCAGAAAACTAACGTGAAGTGGTAGCTTGATGTAGCGTTTCGTATGGTGTGTAAGATAATAATATCCGGAGGCGCAATTCCCCCTTTCCTTCCCAATCCCTTAATCATCTATTTCCTTTAAGGTCAGCATCGCATCTATGATTCTTCATAATATATTGTGGATGTTTATAAGCGATGGCGAACACTTATCATCAGGTGACCCACTTGCTCTTGTGCCGGATTCTGCTATAAAAAAACTTTGACATAGAACCTATTAAACATGTCGTTTGCAGTAGTTCCACACCAATTCAGAAGAGACGTGGTAAAGTCGAAATAAAAGTGTCGACGCAGTCGTGCATGACAACGTCAGTAATACAATTACAATCTCCACTTCTCATTTGGGCCACACGAAAAATGAGAACTGTGACGTGATGCACTATTATTAAAGCGTGCGAGTTTTACATCACAATAACCACACGACATGTTTGCCTGCTTTGAACCTCTTATGCATTTTGTTCTTTTCATTATCTTCTTTATTTTAACATCGCCGACCTGACGCTACGCGGGCATTTCAAGTTGTACTGTTTACAGTGCATAAATTGTGCATGATTACTAAATACACACCTAGTCTTGCAAATTTTCTGCTATCGCTATGTACTAAATAAATAGCCAGTAACACTTAGTAATGTGGTACCACATAGCAATGGGGACCATGTGCGACGATATCCCCAACTAGCGGTCACAACTATGGCGGACATTGAAATAGCTTTCAAAACGAAAACTAAATACCTAAACAAGTAATTTTATTACAACACCGTAATATAATAGATATACTTTTTAGATGTTTGTTTAGGACCATAGTGTGCTAGTAACACATAATATTAAAAATTTGTTTCAAACATTTTTTGACAGCCTCCGTGGCGCAGTTGGCGAGTAGCCGGCTACGAAGCGAGAGGCCGTGGGTTCGATTCCCATACCGAGACAAAGGTTTGTGTGATTCAAAAATATTTGTTTCGGGTCTGGGTGTTGTGGGACTGCAAGACACTCGTTGTTTCTGATACCCACGAGACAGGTTAACCTGCTATGTGTGTGACTGTTGGTTGTATTATTTATTTATCTATTTACATACGACATCGCTTTCCAATCCAAACAATTGATTCTTGCTCGACATGACCAAGTTATGAAAACAATTATGAGCAGAGTATCTGAGCTACACTAAACTTAGAAGTGCACTCCTAAGTTCATTTACCAAATTATAAAAAGTTATTTAAGGGCGGCGATAGTTTAGCGGAGAGTGGAAGAGACTATCTAAAAAAGCTCGCAGGTTCGATCGGCATCCAAGGAAATATGTAGCTAGTGTACTGGTTTGACAGTCTGATATTTTTTTCTCTTTTTGGTACGTGTGAGCGTTTTCTTGTGTCAAATTAGTATTAAAGTCTTTGGTCAAGTCATTTCATTGCCGATGCGGAACAACAAGCAAGCGCTCTATCGATGCACAAACTATAATTATTGAGTTCCGCGTCATTTTAAGTTTTAAGAATTGACCCCTCAGTCAGTCGTAGAAGCGAAAAAAAAAATACCAGATGTCGGGCCGACTGTGTTTACTTGCATCTGCTGTAAAACAAAGCTTACTTTTGTATTGCCGGGATCAAGGGAGGCATTGGGCACGTATGTTGTACATCACAGAGACGTAGTTTTATTACTAAGAGGTATTCAAATTAATTTTGGTTACAAACGTGTTTGTTATTAGCATGTTACTAAATTTATTCTAGCCCAGCTAATAAAAATAATATCACGATAAAGTACATATTTGTCGGTGTAGCTGTACAGAGCTTTATAAGTAATTTTTATAAAATTTTAGTAAGTTTTATAAGTAATGATTTATAGGTACAGTTTACATATTAACCATATCTACAAAGTACCCTGTCCTCGACAAAACACAGTTGATTTTCTAGAAATTTCACTACTTATGGAAATATTATTTTGGTTAAAAATAATATTTACTATTGCCCATATACCATTTCGTAATATTAAGTGAGTACCTGATATTTAATATCCATGTACTGACACATCATATCGAATTTAATTTTTAAGTACAATTAACATTTGATCTTGGGAATATCTTGATTCCTGAAAAACCGCAAATATAGGTTAAACCTTGGTTAAACTATTAACGTCGTGTATTTGCTCCATATATATCTCACTGTACCTACTGTTAGTCACTCAGATTGGATATAATACTAGAGCAAAAACTTTTAAATGAATCTCATACAAAAGATTTTTAATCCAATGTGATACTGATAATTCTGTTTGACATCAAGAAAGATAAATTACCTTTAATAAATCGCTAAATGTAAAACATATTAAACATTTGACAGCCTCCGTGACGTAGCGGGTAAGTAGCTGGCTGCGAAGCGAGAGGCTGTGGGTTCGATCTACAAATATTTGTTTCCAGTTTGGCTATTGTGGGATCGCAAGTCCTTCGTAGTTCCTGATATCCACGATACAGGCTAACCTAATGTGGTTTCATTACATATATGTATTTATTGGATATTTATTAGGTATTTATTTATTATTATTTATAAAAGTCACTCAATTTTATTGTGATATAAACAGCCCTGAAAATATTTTAATTCAAAAATTCAAATTCAACATTCAAAATATTTATTGAATCCATAAAATGTTATACATTATTTAGATTCCGTCAAAATTCTACCGCTAGTTTGGAATGCTGTTTCGCTCGAGAAGAACGAGCAAGAAACTCTAGCGTTGCTCTTTTCAAAACTAGTTTACAATTATTACAGCATAAGGTTTTACAATATTTAATTGGAATTAGAGCAGCTCAGTCAAGCAATTACAGAAATGATATCTACGCATTGGATTAACTTGCATGACCTCCAAAAGCATGACGAATAAATTATGACCTTAAAATAGTGTTAACAAATAAAAGATAACAGTCCGAGCAGACTAGTCCACACAAGCAGCCGTTCACGAGTATGACGTATGTGCCAGCCATCGGCCTCCTCAACCATGTTAAAGGGAAGTGACCGACCCGGCACACAACGCCGCCGCAAGCACAGACATTAGAGCGAGCATGACATACTCAGACTGATCACAATTAGATGTAAGATAGGTACAGACATTATTTCCCAACGCCTGCCATGAAGGTCACTCAACTCAATAAACAAATTATTAAAAATTTCCCATTAATAAGTTACATTATGTATACTAGGCAATAGAATAGCTTAAGACCAAGCCTTTTCATCATCTAAATATTCAGAAATTGTATAATAGGCTTTAAGACATAGCTATTAGACATAGCATTAATAGTAGCTTTAAAGTTGTTAACACTTAATTCTTTAATATGATTGGGAACTTTATTGTAAAAATGTATACCAAGACCCTTAAAAGATTTGCTGATTTTGTGAAGCCTGGTTTTATAATTAGTCAAGTTATTTTTATTCCTAGTATTGTAGTTATGGATATCTTTAAGTTTAGGAAAAGTCTCTATATTTGTGTGAACATACATTAAATTAGCAAATATGAATTGTGATGCTACTGTCATTATATTTATTTCTTTGAATTTTTCTCTTAACTAATATCTGGAATTAAAGATCATTCGCTGTTATTTAACTTCGGAATATGTGAATGCAATTAAAGACACGTAATTACACTAGATATTCAGGTTATACTTATAATGTATTATTAGCCATGAGTACAAAATAACTGAAGTTGAGTTCAAAATCCGCGATGTATTCGCGGAATGCAGCTGGTTTATTTTTGCAAAGCGCATGCTTACTTTGCTACCGCAAATCGTGTGATTAAAATCCCCCATTAGTCATCGTGGTACATCTTGAACACCAAGCCTCGGATTAATATATTAATTTGTCCCAACCCGATTTAGCAACTTACTAAGTTTAATTAAAATATCAAGCAGTGCAAAATTGCCAGTGTTCAGTTCAAATATACACGGAACATTGGCTTCGATTGAGGAATAAAGGAGAACATTTTAGAGCTGTAACGATATAATAAATTCTAGATGGCAAAGATGAAATAATTACTTATTTTATTGTTGTTTAGATAAATAAGTATCTTTCTTTTTTCTTTCTGCCTGGCTTATCCCGGCTTCCGTAACATAATACAATTTATAGCCAAACTATTGAGTATTTTACAATAGAACTTGAGAGAACTTAAACAAACTAGTGTGTGATTTTTATGATAAGTGCTATGTATAAAGGGAATGTAGCATACACATCATAATTTTATTTATATTTAAAACACATCGAGCTTATAATTTAGTAAGTGCGTATTTTAGTAAATAATATTCTGTTGTAGCTGTATCGACATGCACTAGATCTCGATAAACAAACGAGGGCGAAGAGCAACAATCAATAGTTCTTCGAATCTCCTCCTACACATCGAAATCGGCTTTGTATCGTATGTGATGGAGCCATGTCTAAAGATTACAATTGAATGTTTCCGTTTGTGTTTAATCAATGAGAGGATGGGACACAATGACGTATAGGAGTTTAATATTAAACCGATAGTAATATTGACAATTAATGCTGATCGTAATAAGACAACTATTGATACTGTAATATTTGCTTTTTAACCGACACAAAAAACATAGAGGTTCGCAATCCGTCTGTATACTACAGTACTTTTTCGTTTGTCGTAGCGTTATCACGGCCTAATGCCAGGGTCTGTCTTCCTATCATGATTTAGCGGTAGATTTTATGTGGGGCAACGCCGCGCCTTCAGATTCCCACAACCCGCAACGAGAGCCACCGACTCAAAATTGGTTGGCTATCTGTGGTTGGTTTAAGAGTAATTTTGTGGGTATTATATTTATAATAATCGCTCTACAAAATTAAAACACTGTAAACATAAGATGCGACGCTACCAACAGACAAAAATATGTACTTATGGTGCTCCACAATCTGTACCTTCCATCATCCGAACAATAGAAAATTAATCTGAGACCATGCCCAAGGTATTCATTAACAACAAACAAAAAGAGCTAATCACGAATACATTCTTAAGTTAACAATGACTGATATTAATTTTGTATTACAAAATAACGTAGGAAAAAATATATAAATATGTATTTCTAAAGAAGGTTGTAGGAAGTACGAAGACATAACAAGAACGCAACTGGCCAAGTGAAAATAAACACGGTTCTTTCATGAATCTGGGTTATCTAAATCGGAGCAAGCTGCAGCTATTGTTGTAAAATGAATTTCTAAATACCGATACTCACCAGCAACCAGGTATAAATTTGATAGATTTTGCTTTATGCCCCACTCGTAATAAACCCCAATTCGTAGTTCATTGACCGACTAACAGATCGAAAGAAACAATATCCAGATGCACTTAAATGTTGTTGGTGGGTCATCGGTCCGCCAATCATATAAACATATCAGTGAATTATGTAGACTGCGGCTGATATCATAAGATATGCTGAAAACCTGCATCCTGTACTGAGTTAGGAGAGCTTGGACTATTTACCTCATTATTACTAAAAACTGCCTCGGTGGCGCAGTTGCTATTCCGGGTCGGGTAAAAGTCATATTGAGTTTTTCTATTATATTCATAGGTCGTAGAGCCACGCTGTAGAAACTTTTGTCTACAGCATGTATGGGCCGGCTCGTTGGGGTCATTACCACTGTCTCACAGAAAACCGACGTAAAGTAGCAGCTTGCTGCTGCGTTTCTTGCGGTGAATGAGATATCCAGAGGCCTAAGCCCCCTCCCATTCCCAATTCCTTAATTATCCCTTTCCGTTATAGTCGGCAACGCACCCATGATTCTTTTGGTATTGCGGGCATACATGGGCGGTGGAGATCACTTACCATCAGGTGACCAGCTTGCTCGTTTGCCGGCCTATGCCATAAAAAAACTTAGTATTATAATATTTGTGCCCGGTGTGGCGACATGCTTGCCCCTTATTACATCATGGGAAGGAGGTAAGCTCGGTGAAATGTGGGTGTATTGGTTACACCTCTGGTTACCCTTTCGTGGCGTGAGTGCGTATGTATGTATGTATTACTAAAAATTAGTTATTTTTAATTAGCTTAATGACTAAACTAGCAGGTGCCTGATGGTAAGCGTCACGCCTGCTCATAAACAGAAGCCATACCAATCATAACTTCGAGTGATGAATTAATGCATGGCACTAGACTGCGCTTGTCAGCCCAAGATATGTAGCAACATCAATTTTTTTGTAGTAGAGATCGAAAAACGAGCAAGTGTGTCACCGGATGGTAAGTGATCTTCACCGCCCACGAACATTTATAATACCAGACGAATCATGAACGCGTTATAGACCTTAAAAGGAAAGGGATGATGAACGAATTGGAAAGGGGAAGGGGATTTGGGCCTCCGGATATCTCACTCACCGTAAGAAACGCAACAGCAAGCTGCTACTTCACGTCGGTGTTCTGCAAGACAGTGATAACAACCCGGTCTTGTCAACAACAAAACTTAAAATTGTCTATAGCGTGCTCTACCACTCTACAATTAATTTTTTCTTACGTATCTTATATTTTAAACAAACGTATCACTTCGTAATATGCTTATAAAATCAATGCCAAATCGCTTTTTCTAATACTTTACGTTAACACATAAGTTATGTATCTATTTTTAAGTTTGAAGCTGGTCCATGACCTGTTCTATAGGACAAGTAAGAAGAAACAAGCTATACCTACATAACGTTTATATATTTTCAAATTATATTTATAAATAAATGTAATCTTGGATATCTACGACAATAATGAGCAATAAAAATGCATGAATACCGAGAGATGTAAGTGGGTAAACATGACGCACGTGTTGATCGTAATAAATTAACTTGTTTTTCAAACTTAACCATTATGTCGTTACCTGAACTTAATTTAGCCCATCCCGCTACGCACAATGAATAATAAAAAAATAATTGGTGCCTTGTTTGAATAAGTACGGCTCATAGGACCGTATCCGTAGTTCGTAGGTAGAAGCATTTGGCACGTATAACGGTACTTAGTACTGTCAATGTCACACATATCTACTACGCAAGGTTTATTAATTAAATCGAGACCATATTTTAAATATCGTGATGACAAAGTGTGATAAGTACAAACTCAATAGGGAGCTAGTAAATACACACACGTTTGTTTACCATAGTGTAGGTACCGCTTTATTTATAGTTATCCGCGTAAAACTTTGTTTGGAACTTTAAACTTTAGGTACGGTTAAGGGAACGAAAAAAACGATGGTTTCTTGATGGTGCAGTTTGCACTGTGCAAATGAACGAACAGCCTCCGTGGCGCAGCGGACGATTAAAGCTGTGAAACAAGAAGTCGCGGGTTCGATTTCCATACTGACACAATTTTTTTTGTGATCCACAAATAATTGTTTTGGATCTGGGTGTTGTGGGACCGTAAGTACCTCGTCATTCCTGACGTAATACCTACGTTATAGGTTAACCTAGTGTAGGGCCAGGACTATGTGTGTGACTGTTGGGTCTATTTATTTCAACCGAGAGGGTTGTGCTCCCTTACCCTGAAATAGTATATTTTAGTTTACCCCTGTAACATTTAAAGCAATGCGCTTTAAATAAAGCTCTCAAGGATACAATTAATCGCACCACTTTTAGAGCTTTAAATAGATGCTTAAATAACATTAATTACAATATCCAGGTACTACCTAGGTACCTAAATATTATATACCTAGATACCTTATATACCCGTTAAAAAATCTACACTCTGTTCTAATTATAAAATAAATTAATCAATGATTAACAATCTGGAATATTTGGTGTCAACCACGACAGTCATATTGCACAATATATCTACGTTCGTAAATCATTAATTACTTGGTTCAGGAAGCTAGGCTTGTCACTCGGGCACAATAGGTCTTTAAACTATTGAACGTGACATAGAGGAAGGGCTTTGTGTTTGATCTTGTATATAATGTAATATTCCACCTCGAAATAACACATTAAATACCTAAGACGTAACATAGGCGACAATACAAAATCTGCCTAGGGAATAACAAATGAATCTAAACAAAAAATTAAAGGTTGACAAACTTTCGGCAGGGACACGGTTCGAATAGAAAATGTGGGAACGAAGCTGTGAGCATTGTTGTTCAGCATTCATATGCTACTGCTCACCCATTGCCGGGACATCCGCCGCTACTTCCGCTGCCAAAGATGGGAGATCTTCGTACGCTTCGTTCGTTGACAGCGACTACCGACCACAAAACATAACAGGGCTTGTTTCACATTCATATACCACTCGCGAAAACTATGAGTATGTACACAACAATGTTCGTGTCCGCGTATGAGACGGTGCGGAGTACGGACACACGAGCGGGGCGCACGCCCGTGGCGGTCGGTGAGCGGCGCGTAAACTTCGTTTTAGCGCGTCTTCAGTGGCTATTTTTGATGCAAAAGCGCGTTGGGACGCCAATGTCTAGAGCATGCACAGAATATGCAATGTCGTCAGCCTTCGTGTTTGTGCCGATCGTGCTGATTTTCATCACCTCTAGATTGCTTGTCAACGTCGAACTGAACTCCGAAGGGATTTATTTACCTTTTTGTTTACCTTGTTGTTATGAGAATATACCTCTATACCTACCTGGTAATAAAATGTACACTTTCGACTAAAACATGCATTTATAGTATGTGCATACTGTTTTTTTTATTCATAGTCTATTTTAAGAATCTTTTTGAGGTTGTCGCTCAACATTAAATCTAACCAAAGAATTTTGGTAATACATAAATTAAAAATCACTACCTACCACCGAGATGGCAAATAAAAAAGCAGTTACTGGCCATTGTCCTAGAAAATACTTGCCTTCTTTTTATATCGTGTTTAAATCGAAATTATTTTAATATTAGTGTTACTTTTTTTTAAAGAGTAAGAAAGCTAAGTTTCTAACCTGTTGCAAATCAGTTTTGTTAAGTATCGCCATATTATTATGATTCTTTTTTTTATTATAATCATAATACAATATAATATATGAGCACTAAAGATTATAATTTTCATAAGTAGGTACATGTTTACCTATACTACTTTTTTACTGATCGTTTGTATCATATCCACCCTGATATAGATCACTCTTGTGATAAGACCGATTATGGTATAATTACAAGGTTTTTTTAGTTTTGTTCCTTAAAGATGTCATAAAAAGAATTATCCATATCTATCTATATATACATGCATTTTATTATATAACTACTAGCAATTATGTATTGCATACCAATAGGAAAAATAGATAGAATCACGCACGTTGTATGCAGTGCAGTGTAGAGTGCGCGCGTCTTCGTGAAATGCACAAACTATCATACGACCTACGGGTAAAGTAAATATTTGCATCTTCTTAAATGCTTTTATAATTATACGTTGTACTTCGTACATCCACGCTCAATATAATGTATTAAACTCACTATGCACATAAACCATTTGTATAAATGTTACATATAAGTACATACTCATTGGCCATATGCATTGAAACAATTTTATATGAGTAGCGTTTTGTGTAGTCTTTAGGAGTAATCAAATATTACTTACGGTTCCATTTGATATTCCATATATAAAGTTAATGTATACACTAACTTTTAACTAAAATCGACGAAAAATTATTTAATACCAACTTTTGCTAAATATTATTGTTACCTAAACTGTTAATTGCTGCTATTTATAGAGCACTTTAACCTAAACACGCTGCGCTGCCACCAGACCAATTTTACTATAATGCGATGCTATTATCGTATTGGAAAATATTTAAAATGCAACATCAGCAGTGTCGATAATACGTATGACATATCATAGGCGGGTGTCATGTAAACTCCTACCTAAACCTCGTCAGAATCATTTTTCCCCCACTTATTACCTAGTCTGGTCCGCCTTCCTACTAAGACGCCACCATTTCGACGATCTTGAGCATCTTCCGTAGTGAGACCATTGGCTTTTAGGTCCTCCCTCTATTCATTATGCCAGCGCTTTTTAGGCCGTCCGCGGCATCCTACACATGGCATAATCTGGCTCAGGCATTTGCGACCGACATACTCCTCCAGACTCCGGGCTACTGAGAATTTCGTAATAGAAATACCACTTTACCCGACCCGGAGATCGAACTCGAGACCGCAGCGTTAGCCTCAATCGTAACGCGTACGCATTACAACTGCGCCATCGAGGCAGTCAGTAAAATTTAAGCTAAAAATCCAAAATCTTGTCTAATCCTTTTCCACATAGGAACGACGCAAATGAAAAATCTCAATTTTTCGTCACCTGTACCTATTGCGATTGGTAAACTACTGTCGTTATTTAAACACAATCTTACATACCTACACATGCACTTACGCCTGTTATCTCCGAAAGGGTGGGCAGAGGTGTAACCAGTACTCACATATTTCGCCGAGCTTATTTCCGTTCCTGATGTTTTTTTTCCGAATGGATTTGTGCTGTTAGCCTATATTGCTTTTACAGCTTCACCTGGAAATAAAGCCGGCGCTTATGGCGTTCTAGCCAGAAGTATGTATAGTATATTTAGTAGCGATTAAGCGCAGAGGCGCCTTTTAGAAGGCTCAGACCTCAGCTTGAGCATCGCTGGGGAGTATAGTTTAGGGCCGCCTCTGCACATCATTATGCCGAGGGCCAGTTGTAGGAGCTCTTCGGACTCGCAGGCGTGTCCTATGTCGGGGTCGCGTATTATTGTTGCGATTCGGGTTGGGCAAGGAAGGTAGGGGGCGATTGTATGGTGGTTTTCCATAGGATTCGAATCAGATTACCCCTTTAAGCAATCGTAAATAGACACTAGATATAAATACAAGGAATAGACAAAATACCGCCAATACTGCATTTTGTGTACGTAACAATTTTATTATGTTATCTGAATTCTGATTAAAGGAACCAATGCACCAAGGCCAGGGGTACAATCCCGCGGATGTCATAATATGCGTTGGCTTGACGCTTTAGACTGCATGACATACACTTAAGACATGAAAACTAATGGTCTCACTAGAGAGGATGGTCAAGATTGGGTGTTATGCAAGCGTATAAGTAGGAAGGTGGACCGTGGCACTAAGCTAGGCTATGCAGGCTAGCCTAGGTATTTGGAAATGGACATAGTGCACGCGAAATTACTACGTAGAAGTATTTTTTTTTGTTTAAATAAGGCTTCGCATATTATTATGCATTTAGCCAACGACAAGTTTATATTATATTTCTTACTTTTCACAACAATGAAACACCGGTATGGCAGATTTCAAAGTCTTATCGGAGTTTTGATGTCAATTCTTTCTTGTACGATGCTTATAATAATATGTCCCTGGTCACTAGCGGATCCATTGGGGGGGTCCATTCCCAAAAGCATTTGGGTCCACTGACAAATCTCAAATTCTTGATATTATCCTACTTTCTTAGTATGACCTACAATATAATTTTCATCGCTTATCGTTACTTATTCCATTTTAAGTAGGTATATTTTTATTTTATTTCATTTTGTGTCAAGCCCTCAAACCAATATCCTGGATCCGCCACTGCCCCGAAATTAACTTATTTCAATTTTTACACTTTCATCCCTGTTAGTTTATTGCACAAATCCACACCCCCAAAATTATAAACAACAAACACAACTTCAAGCTAGTTTATGAATTAATTCTTCTTCTTTTAATTGTGTTTGGCTCCACCGTAGATCGGTGAAAAATATGAAATAATTGAAATAAGAGATCAACCGCCCGATCAAATGTCAGAATTCCCGCCAAAACTCTCCTACATGAAGTTTTACATCATCTTATTTTTTTTGTTTGTTTGTTCCATTTTTTTTTTTTTTTTTGTTTGTTCCATAAGGAACCGGCTAAGATCAGAGACCATGTGCCAAGTCATTAGTTATATCTTTTCTTATATTCCAAGAACGATGAAACAGGGGTGTGGCCGATTTCAAGGTCTTGCTGGAGTTTTGGTGATAATTCCTTTCAGTTCAATGCTTCTTAGACGACTTTCTTCAAGCGAATCGAAAGCACAAGGTCGACAATACCCTTGATCAAAAATCACCTAAATCCACTTATTTCAATGTTTCCATACACTATTCACCATCGATAAAGATTATTGCACAAAACCACACCACTTTTATACAACAAACACAACTTTAAACTAGTTTAGGAAATAATTAAAACAAGAGAGCCACCGCACTGTAAGAATTCCCGCCAAAACTCGTTTTACTTCATCATAACATTATGGAAAGTAGAGGTAAGGAAGACAATAAAAACGTTTGCCAGTGTTGACACTACGAACTCCGTAAAAATGCAGACAAGAGAAAAAAAGCATAACCTAATAATTTTCTAACAAAAAGATAGGAATAGTTACAATTATTATGCACAGTTTTCTAAGAAATCAGAGATAAAAAATAAAAATTGCTGCCAACGAATCAACCATTATTATATTTGCTGCCAATTCAGTATCTTTATGTAATGGCAACACCGGTGACCTTCAATTTCGATTCATTTTTTTAGTAGCTCCTGGGATTGTGTGGGGGAGGGTTGTGAAAATGACGGGCGTGGATGAAATACTGAATTATAAAAGAAATCCCAACGATGATTATTACGCGCTACTAGGTTGTGACGAGAATTCATCTGTAAGTACACTTATTATTCATTCTCTAGTACAATCGCAGCTATGCTTTTTCTCTGTTTTCAGAAATCTATATTGTATTGATTTCACTGTTCTGCCCAATGACCTTATTTTTGCTGAGGCCCCGAGCCCCAGAAAGCTGACCTACATCCTGAGATGAATATATTACCTATACTCTTTATTTCTATAACGATTATCTCTTTGTGTTTTATGTGTATTGCAAGGATAAATAGAACAATGATCTTGTAGGTTTTATTGCGTCAGTGACTTGGGATTTCCAGTTCCCCGACGTGATTTTTAATTGAACGGAATCGTATGTTGTGTACTGGAAGTGAATTTTAAAGAAAACAAAACACTGTTTGGTTAAACTCTATTAGCTACTAAAAATATATGTGATGAAAGAGAAAGTTTTGTCGTTATCACGTACATACTTGTTTCTGTTATTGCGTTAATGATACTGTAGAATATTGTTCACTGTTCTAAGGAAAATGTCTTAACAAAAGGCAAATATGAGGAAGATAATACCTATATGTTAATACATAGAATTGAAAAATATTCTTTACCACTTGACATTGTAGGAACTTGCATACTAAGTATAAAATTATCAAGATAAATAATAAGTACCTACCTATATCTCATGATAATTATTAATTAATAAAAATTGACAATCCAGGTTAATCAACTAGTCCAAATTTTATAAGCAGCAAGTTGGTTAACAATAAATGTACACAATTAACTATCAACATAATCTTTTATAGATTTATTTTGATACAATTTTACCATTAAGTAATGTTTTATAAATAGACAAAATAACATCCGCCTGAGTTGCATAAACCGGATGGGTATTATAATATGTGTCTGATGATTATAAATTCAATATTTATTTTTATCAAGATGACCACTTCAAAATCTGCTTCTACCATTCTTAGATTAAAAGCATAAGCCATAAATAAATATACAGGATATGGAATAATGCCCCTTATGTACAATGTCTAAGAGTTAAAACCTTTTATTAAAAGCTGTGACTTAGCTTTGAATCTCAGAAGAGCAGTGTAAAACATAAAAAAAAAAATTAGAACTTGTCATGACCTACTGTACTCTACTTTATATCGAAATTAAATGGTAATTTTCTATAGAGGTACCTAAACATGTTTTAGCAATTTAACAATGATATCAGGGCATTATTTAACTGCAGCACATTAGCTTCCTTTGTTTCTTGTACCACACTGCCCTAATACAGATGGTATGGTATTGTTTTATTTCTGGTATTATTTTGGGTGCCTAATTAAAAAGTAAGCAGTATAATGAATTATTGTAAAAATATTAGTAATCTAAGACATGAATAATACCGTAAAGATCTTTATGGTATTATTCATGTCTTAGATTCTTTCCATAAATCGGAACAGTTGGTTGCAGTTTACTTAGTGCTCCCAACTATGGGTAAATAATATGCTGAAATTCCTGCTAGCTCTGCATCTATTTATATATATTATTCTTAGGAATTACATTATTTTATGCTAAGAATTATATTTTTTAATTTTAAAATTGTTTCAAATTCTACACCAACACCAGACTGTCCATTTATTACATCTGGTCAGGAGGTTATGCCTGTTCAAACACCTCCCATGTTTAATGCCATGCTGTGCTTTACTTGAACAGTTTTGGGAACAAGCTACATAGTTTGCAATGACTGCCTTGTTGGCGTAAGTGTAATACGTATAGATAAGATTCGTTCCCCGGGTCGGGTAAAAGAGATATTGCGTTCCTCTATCGCGAAATGCTTAGTATCAGTCTGTGCCCAGTATGGCTATAGGCTTGTCCCTATCACATTATGGGGCGGAAGTAAGCACGGCGAAATGTGGGTGTACTGGTTACACCTCTGCAATGTTCCTTCGGGGATTATAGGCGTGAGTGCGTATGTATCATGTATAAAATATGAAAATATTTTCAGGTTGAGCAAATAACTGCAGAATACAAGGTTCTTGCTCTGCAGTACCACCCCGACAAGAATGACGGAGACAAGGAAGCAGAAGCTAAATTTCAACAACTAAAGGTACTTACATTTTCTCAGGCTGGGTTTTTGTATCTTTTGTTTGTAGGCTTAGCGCTCTGAAAAAAAACAAAGTTGGATATACATTCGTATCACTACGGATCCCGATCATAATGTTTACCTTTCTCATTAAAGAGCTATGGACATTTTCCAATCGAATTAAAAAAGTAGGGGTTCTCAATTCGTCGACATTTTTATGTTACGCGATATCTCCGTCAAATGTGGACAAATTTTGATGATTGTTATCTTATCCGAAGATCTAATAAGGCATACGGAAACGCATATGAGATATAAGCAAACGCTCCGCTCTTGGTTTTGTCATTTTTATAAATCTATTTCAAGCAATAATTCTAATCCCTCAATAATTTGTACTATTAATTAATACTAAGGCCCGTATTACACAACGATACTCAAGTGATCTCTTTGCTAAGTGTCGATTTCTGTACACGTGATTGGTCTATTTTTGGCGCTAAACTAAATCGAACCAATCACGTGTACAAAAATCGACATACAGCAAAGAGATCACTTGAGTATCTTCCTGTAATACGGGCCTAAATGTATAAACATGGCAAACACAAAAATGCTGTTTACTAAATCTGCGACGCGACGGGGGAGCCAAGAACATGAGTTAGCATTTTAAGGCACAGAACAAATGCAAAATAAATCTGCACGTCCGCATCCGTAATCGAGACTAGACCACGACCATGACTTTATTTATATCATTTGGAAGGGGGGAAAACGTAACAAAATCGACAATTTCTGCTGTTTTCTAAGAGTGTCGCCAGCCAATGAGCCAGAAGGAGGCAACAGGATAGCCAGGAATCGTGATCAGGGATGGGAGGGTCGTTCATGTCATATCCCGGCAAAGTGACTACACTACATCTGACGGTAAGCAGTACAGTGTAGCCCAAATACAATGTTGACTATCAAGAAACATTGCGTATCTTGACGGTCGCGGCTGGCAGTTATGCCGCCTGAAGTTACTGCATACTCGCTGGCTGACTCCGGAATGCGACTCGCCGGGGCAAGCATAGTCTAGTGTATGGTGATCGCTATCCAGTCAATTACAAATCTGTTTACCTCCCACTAGGTTGTATAAAAAACTTATCTACTGTGGGGTCAGGACTATGTGTGTGACTGTTGGGTGTAAAAAAAACGTCTTGTACATTTAAAAATGCATAAACAATTTCAAGCGAAAAGGGCCCAACATGACTAAATGCGCGGAATCGATTTAGGTAGTTGCTGTGCTGCACCGCAGAGCGTGGCGCGCAAATTTTCTTCCTCCCGTTCCCAATCCCTTATTATTCCTTTCCTTTAAGGTCTTCAACACGCTCATGATTCTTCCGGTATTGTGGACGTACATGGGCGGTGGAGATCACTGACCATCAAGTGACCATTAATTACCGCATGACGATCCCAAATCGAGTTTTACCATTAAATTTATTTACTTATGTAAAATTTTCATACAATTTGACGTTTCTTAGGTTTAGTGAGTTAAACTCGGTTTAAGATCGTCATGCACCTACCTAAGTCATTAATGTGTAGGTAGGTACTAGGTAGAGATTAAATTATTTTTTCTAAAGAAAAAGATGCATTGCTTTATTAGTATAGGATTCATTAGAGATCTAGCATTTTGCACCGGTCTGATTATTGAATTAAAATTCATTGCTTCATACTTTCGATTGGTATAGAATTTGTTTATTAATCAACCGGTGAAATGTAAAAAATTTGTTTTATTTTTTTATTATTAATTAATCATATCATGGACTTAAATTTGTTAGGCAACCCATATGCAATATATTTATTGACATATTAGATTAAATATAAAATACGTTTCATCAAATAAACATCTCGGTGAAGGTCGTTGTATGACGGGATCTTAGACTATATGTACAATATGTGTGATGACAGAGATGAAGGGATACCAACCCCATCTCATCCTTCCACTCGCCACTCTTTTCACCTGCTAAGAGATATTTTGTTATTGCAAAGATCGGGCGGCATACGATCAAGTGACTCACCTGATGGTAAGCGATCCCCACCAACCATGAACATCCACAATGCCCAAAGAATCATGGAGGCGATGCCGACCTTAAAGTAAAGGGATTGAAAAGGCGGGTTTTGGGCCTCCGGACATTTCACTCACCGTACGAAACGTAACACAGCAAGCTACTTCAGGTCGATTTTACTGTGAGAAATACTTAACTTTTCATAGAGACTCTTAAATTTCACCTGAATTCATAATGTCGTTGGGTGCTATTGTATCCACTACGTACCCAAAATAAATAAAGAACAGCTTACTTACTTACTCGTCTTTGTTAATTACACAGGAAGCCAAGGAGACTCTCTGCGAACCATCTAGGCGTGCTCTCTATGATAAATGGAGGCAGAGCGGCATTGCTATGGGTTTCAAGCAGTGGCTTGGCATGAAAGATCATGTGCAGCAATCCATGCACTGGAGCAAGCCCAATACCAAAGACCGCATGCTGGAGGGTGAGCCTGGTAAGCCGTCGGGGCCTTCCAGCCTCGGGCCGAGCAACCCGGGCGCTCGCAGGGCTTCTGAGGGAGGAGCGGCTCTGTGGGGCCGCTGGGGCACCGGCAACCAGGAGCCCCCCTCGGATGTCATTTCCAAGTTCCGTAACTATGAAATTTAATTGAACCCCTTTCAACTTTCAAACATGGATTTATTTATTTTTGTATTATTATGTTGTTTTTTTGTTGTTGTATTTTTTATAGAGGTTGTTTGTGCCCCAATCTCTATAATATGCGTTTATTATTTGGCATATCAAGATGTACTTAATTTAAAAGATTTGTTGTAATGTTTGAAAGATCCCAACAACCAAGCTGTTTAACGTAACTTGCCATTTCAGTGTAGGTGTATTTTTATTGGTGTTAAAATATATCAATTTAGAAATCTAAATGTTAGATATAATTAATTAGTTTAAAAAAGGCACAATATTCATTAAGTCAGCTCGTAAGGAAGAAAAAGTTCTCGAATGTAACTCGTTTTCTAGTAATATTGAATGTTCAATGTTTGATGTATTAAATGGGTGTTACATGTCGTAATTCAAATATGATGTAAAATGAACCCTTGTGGATATGATAGTGTTAAACACTTAGCTATACATTCCTTAGACGTAAGCTTTGCACATTCCTGACAAAAACTTGTGAGTCTGATTTATTGACATTTCTGTAGAACAATACTTAAGCCTCTAATGAATCTCTATATTTTGAATATTTATATTTTTGATCCTCTATGATATATTATTGATAAGTGCAATATTATTTTTTACACGATTGTGAATGTGGCGGGGGTCGTTGTGAGATATTTACAGGGTAATGTTGTGAAAAAGGTTGTTTTAGTTTACGTTTTGTCTATTTCTGCCCTGAAAATGTACCTATCTTTAGTGAAAATTATATATGTTCCATAGATGTTGTGTTCCCAGTAAGAGTTACATAGAATGTAGATGTTATTATATGTGTTAAATGTTTAATCAGTATTTACTTTTGATGTTAAACATAATTACGTATCAGTGTTATTAAACGGTGTAGTGGATTTTAAATTTTAATGTTTTAACTTATTAAAATATATTAACTATTGTCACGACAAGTGTATGGATGTTTTTATTTTTGATGTGATTCATCTGAAAACAATAAAGGTTACCACGCCAGTTTTTGGTTTGATTAAATCCTAATAATATATTTTCTAAGTCTGAACTAATCAGGTGAAATACCCTATTTACAGGGCAGAATGGCCCCCAGAACTTGTGTTCTGTTTATTATACTACCGCCGGCAACCGCCCCGGGCGGCAGTTTCAGGGGGCGCTAAAATCATAATATAATATGTTTAAAAAATTATAAACTTGCTCCACAAAGCGCCTAGCATATAGAAGCCTGGTTGGCTCACCGTCTGGTCTTGTACGAAAAGGCGCCACAAATGCGCTTTGTGAATCTTAATTTCTTTTCTTTTAGTATTTTTAAGAATTTATCTCAAACGCTGGAGAGAGGGGCGCCACTATCAAGTTTCTGCACCGGTTCGAAAAAACCATAAATCCGGGGCTGCCAACCGAGAATGTGTAACATGACAATATAAAACTTAATTTAATTGAATTAGATAATTGACGACCTTGCTCTTGGTCTCAAAGTACACAGAATGTCTCCTTCACAAAGGCCAACCACTTATTTACAAAGACACTACGTATTTCGGTAGGTGTAATTAATGTTTTCTGACTTGCTAAGTAGAGGTCGTTGAGTGCAGCGCCTGAAGCGGCCGCGGTTCTGAATTCACATTTATTACACACAAGCGGTAGAACCGCGCTATAGATATTATTGTCTATAGCATGAATGGGTCGGCTTGACAGTTATTACCAATGTCTTACAGAAAGCCGACGTAAAGTGGCAGCTCGCTGTTGCATTTCGTACGATGAGTAAGATTACCTAATACTTTCTTTTAAGGTCGGAAATGCATCCATGAATCTCCTGGTATTGTGGGTATTCTTGGGCGGTAGGGATCACTTACCATCAGGTGCCCCACTTGTTCGACTATGGGCAAATGCTGTAGATAAAAGAGAAGGTAATAATATCAGGTACGTCCTATCGAATTTGGTACAATTTTCATTACTATTGATAAAAATGATTGAAATGAAATGATTTGTGCTTGGTAGAGCAGGAATATCGGGAGTTATTCCATCAAACCTTTTCATAAGAGGAATGCGAAGGTAAGGTAAGCCCTGAAACAGGAAAATTCATTAAGCTAGCCGTAATGCTGTAATTCAATATACGTATAGGTGTAAGTTGTAACAGTTCTTTGTTCATAGGTCATAGGTACGTGTATACATACATAGATGCCTACTTACCGGTTTAAGTGATCGATAGGATTCTGCGCAGCCATGACGTCGCCTAGTTTGCTTTTTTTGCACTTCGTAGGATTATAATAATCCAGCTGATTTTTATTCCGAATAAAATAAAGTGTCATAGTTTATATTACTAATTATTTACATAGTCCAAAAAACTAAAAAATCTAATAAAAAATATTCTGTTTACCGACAGATTTGCTTACTAGCAGTAAATTGTTGACATATTTAGGATGAAAGATCTGTCAATACAAGTGATAATAAGCAAATACTCGTATCTGTAAATAGAATAAAGGGAATGGCCAAAAGACAACGGCTGCACTTATCGCTATAATCAATTTCGTCCAGACCACCATGGGTACCTACTATAGTAGGTACCTATGTGTGGGTACCTACTCTTTCTTTCTAACTGGCGTTATCCCGGCTATTAAGCCTCTGGTATTAACCAGAGGCCGCTTTTTCGTACCATAGACTTGACGGTATTTGGTATTATATGGGGTGACCCGCCGTCTGATTCCCACAACCAGCAACGAGAACCAAATTTCGTCATTGCCTGGTCCGCCACACAGTGCTTAAATGTAATTTGGTACTTAGTAGTATGAAGTTTAAAAAAAAAATGGATAATATACCTACCTCACGTCTGAATTCTCGGAGGGGTACGGACGTGCATTTAGTGTAGGTAAGTAGGTACACTGTACCCACGGTTCGCCCAGCTTACGAAGAAGTAGGCAACGGCCTGGCTGTGCTCTGGCATTGCTGACGTCCATGGGCGGCGGTAATCACTTACCATCAGGTCGGCCGCCCGCTCATCTGTCTATCTAGGGCATTAAAAAAAAAGTTGTAACTAGTACACCCACATTTCGCCGAGTTTATTTCAGTCCCATTATGTGATAGGGGGGAGTCTATCGCCATACCGGGCACAATTCCAGTTTTCGGGCTGATACCGAAGTTTTTCATGACAGAAAAACCTAATATCACTTTTCCCGACCCAGGGATCGAACCCGTACGCACAGCAGTCGTACCGCGTACGCTTTACGACTGCGCCACTGAGGCAGTCTATTACCGGGCATTATTCAGGTGTGATTTATCAAACAACTTAAAAACAAATTGTGACTAACCTGGAATTTGAACCTGGAACCTACACGATTTCTCAGATTCCATGAGATTCGCTACCCAAACTTGATCCCGAAAAAGTAATTCCATTTCTGAGATCTTCATAGGTAGATAAAACATATTTCAGGAAACATTTGCGTAACAGAATGCTACGAACGCCAACAAACAAAACACAATGTGTAAAAATGAAACAATTTACCACACAGACACCGTCCTGTTGAATAATTCCAGGGATTCCGTGATTGGAAAACAATTCTAGCACGTGCTATACAGAGGTATTTGCATAGTTACGCCTTGAAAATATGTTTAAAAGATAATATCTAAGCCTAAATACCTAGCTACTGATGTAGCTTAACGTGATTTTCGTTTAAAAATATATTAACATTCCTGAATTTCAAGAATAACTTAACATAACATTGATTTATAGGTTAAACAATGTGTAAGCATGTAGGTAACTATTTACTAGGTTTCTTTTTTATAGCATAGGCCGGCAAACGAGCAAGTGGGTCATCTGATGGTAAGTGATCTCCACCGCCTATGTACGCCCACAATACCAGAAGAATCATGGGCGCGTTGCAAACCTTAAAGGAAAGGAAAGGAATTGGAAGGAGAGGAGGATTCGGGCCTCCGGATATCCCACTCACCGTATGAAACGTAGCAGCAAGCCGCTACTGCACGACGGTTTTCCGTGAGGCAGTGGTAACGACTCGGTCGAGCCAGCCCATTGGTGCTGTAGACAAAACTATCTACAGCGTGGTTCTACCACTCAAAAGGTAAAAATATTGTTAACTTTTAGGTACTTACTCACATATTATTTTTTTATCAATTTCAGTGAACATTTATTATTACATACATACATACGCACTCACGCCTGTAATCCCCGAAGGGGTAGGCAGAGGTGTAACTAGTACACCCACATTTCGCCGAGCGTATCTCCGTCCCACGATGTGATAGGGGGCGAACCTATCGCCATACCGGGCACAAATTCCAGACTCCGGGCTGATACTGAGAATTTCGAAATAGAAAAACCCAATATCACTTTACCCGACCTGGGGATCGAACCCGAGACCTCAGAGTTAGCCTCAATTGTAACGCGTACGCATAACAACTGCGCCACCGAGGCATTTATTATTATTTAACTAATTTATGAACTATTACTCTAACTCAGAATGTCGAACGAAAATATCAACCAATGAATATTGATATATTAATAACCGACTTCTTATTTATGTACATCGATTTCTCCGCCACTCATGGACCGATTTTGTTGGAAACAAATTCAGTCTAGGTATAGAGTTTAGCTGCGATTTGGTCCCTTATAAATATGGTTAAGATTTGATGACGGAGAACGGAGTAAAAACATGAAACTCCTCAAATGATAACAGCACAGTCATCGCGATTGTGTCATTGAATTGGAATTTACATGCCATAGCTATATATCTCACTAAAAATTTAAAAATAAGTTTTATTAAAACTTAAAACCCAACATCAAAATATAACACTGAGAAGTCAAAAAAGTCACAAGTAACAACGACTCCAAAGAGGCCTATAGAAATTTATATTTTTTACTTATCAGTGTTATTTTATGAAGTTGGTATTTATATATTTTTTTAATTGGTTGAATAGTCTAATTCAAGATATCAAGTACCTACATATATAGTGTTTTTAAAAATGTTATATAAAAAAAAATTGTATCTAGTTAAACTTTATACTTTTAAGCGTTAAATATGCTAAATACAAGTATAATTTATTGCCTTTATTAATTAAAAACATGAAAGCCTCCGTGGCGCAGTGGTTGAGAAGCCGGCTGCGAAACGAGACGTCGTGGGTTCGATTCCCGCACCGTGACAAGTATTTTTTTAAATATATTTGTGTGTTCCACATATGTTTGTTTCGGGTCTGGGTGTTGTGGGACCAAATCCCTTGTAGTTTCTAATAGGTACCCACAATACAGGTTAACCTAGTGGGCGATCATTACTATGTGTATGACGTTTGGGTGTATTTATAAAGTAAACCAGATTATACCATATTTTTGAATGTTAAATTTTAAAATGTCACTTTTAAAAAGCACTGCTATAGACGTGATTTCTTGAATTGACCCAATCAGTTATACAATTCCACGGCATTAACAAGGTGTAGACCCTGGTTAAGAGAATACCTTCGCTACCTTGGTGGTCACTGGACATTATTTCTAACTATGTATACTGATATGATAATACCTAATAATCGTATGGAGGCACGGGCGTCACCGGGCGACACAGTAACTGTCGGCTCGAAGATTCCATTCACTGGATGTTTACAGTACACAGCTCCGGTTTCATCGTTAACTATCGGCGACGGACTCCGGTGCACCATCAGTCTGTTGCCAGCACTTGGCTGATTCGAAGTAGTGTCTTGTGTAGAACATCCTTTTGCTAATGTGATAAATTGATCACGATTGGTTTCAGTGAGGATTCATGACGTTCCATTTACATAAGGGGTGAGCTAACCTTATGTATTTAAATTTATTTTTTACGTGAGATTTTATCGGCACCTAGGTATATCAATATTTATTTTATTTCTAAACAGTAAACATATTTTGCACATATCTACTTTAAGTATATAAAATAATTTAAAGAACTGAAAAATACATATCTCGCAATATTGTAGGCAGTGGCCTACAATGCTACTACAGGGAACATTTAAATGTTAAGTTAATTTGTTATAAGTTAGATAAAAAAAAAAATTGTACAATAGGGTGTCAAAAAAGGAAGTGGGTCACCTGACGGTAAGTGATCTCCAGTCTCCACCACCCATGGACCCCTTCAATACTAAAGAATTATTCGTTACCGACTCTAAAGGACCAGGAAAATGGGAAGAGAGATTTGGTCCTCTGGATATCTCACGCATCGTAGAAAACGCAACAAAAAGTTGTTACTTAACGACGTTTTTCTGTGAAGCAGTTTAACATCTCGGTTCAGCTAATCCATTCATGCTGTAATGAAAACTATCAACAGCGTGGCTCTACAACTACTAAGTTTATGATACTCTGCAGCTACGTAGCTCAGCGCGGAGTGGTACGCACTGCCGACACGAAAGTCGCAGGTTCGAAACCACGCCCAAGAGCATACACCTCTGACTTTTCAAAGTTACGTGTATTGTGTATTCATAGGTAATTATCGCTTAACGATAAAGCAAACATCATGAGGAAACCTGCATACCTGAGAAGTTTTTAATGAGAATATCGAAGGTATGTAAAGTCTGTTAGTACCAATCCGCATTAGGCCAGTGTGGTGGCCTATCTACATCTGTTCGGGATTCCACTAGGCACGGGCCCAGCAGCGGGACGTGTATAATACAGGCCTAGTATTAGTATTATTATTTTATGCTACTAATATTATAAATGTGAAAGTTTGGATGTTTGTGATATTTTGAATTTCAATCATGCGTTAGCGTTGCGGCGGCACGGATTTAGATTAAATTTGGCACACAGATAGAGCATGATACGGGTTAGGGTATATTCATAGTTAGGTTACTTTATATCTCGGAAAAAGACATTCACGCGGGAGCCGCGGGCATAATTTAGTATTGTGATAAGAAAATCTTTTTACTTACTTACGTTTGCGTTTCGAACAATTATGTAATTTTGTGATTTGGCTGTATTTATAGCCATCTCAACGTTATAACTCAGATATTAATGAAAAATTTATAGTAAAATAATGTTATTTACTAGTTGATAGGTCCTTCGTATGCGAGAGGCCACCTGGTTTGGTACCTACCACCACTTTGACTATTTCTGCCGCAAAGCTACAGTGTATAAGCATTAGAAGCAGTTGTGTTCTGATTAGAATGATGCTTAAGCCAATGAAATTATTAGCCATTATGAGACTTAAGGCGAGGGATCGCGAAAATGCAGTGTTTTTCGTAGGATTTTGTGCCTAAATTACTCATAATTAAAATCTGAATAAAATATATGTAAATATTCATTATATAAGCTAGTTCATTCGGTAATTCGATACACGATTGCTTTAACTTTATACGATAGATTAAATTCTCAAAGATGGGTCTAAAATCTAAATGATTTTAGTTGGAAAATACTTGAGTTATATAGGGTTTGGAATAATAAAAAATATACCAAAATAAAGGTATGCGAGGTCATTCGGTAAAAATATTTTGGATTATTATAAACCCAACTCATTAAATACAAAATTATGTGTTTTATTGTCATATGCCGAGCTCAACGCGACCCGTTTCAATGCATCAGTCCCGCGGGGATCATGGTCGAGGTAAGACGCCGTCACTCGTCAGAGCGTTCTATTAAATTATAAATGTTTGTTTTTTTTATTTGTTAATACTTGTAATCATTCAGTTCTTCTTTAAACACATTTTAAATAGTATTTTAACAATTCCAAGCACACGTTATGAAGATTTATTCAATATTTTAATCGGTCGTTCGTATTGAACGTGCCACAGTACTGAAAAATAACAGTCTGACTATTCCGCTGACAACAAAATATGAACACCTAACTCACTCGTCGTTGTTGCCTATCCTAAACCATACTCTATCCATATATTATTGTATAAATTCGAAAGGAACTCTGTCTGTCTGTTATCTTTTCACGGCTAAACTACTGGACTGATTTTTAGGGATGAATCAGGGGTTTTAATGTTTCGTGGAGAAAGAATATTATACAATATGTTAGGTCCCTCGCATGCGAAACTGCAAAACAGCTTGGAATTAAGCCGCTCACTCCTTACAAAATTGGATGTACATAGTTCTCTTTTTTTTTATATATATTATATTATTTAATATTGACTGCTCTATTGGCGCAATATTAGTATGTAAGGGAATATTGACATTTTGATTTTTTTTTGTTATAAATTATTTCATTTATTTTTTTAATGTGAGTGCGAGTGCTACGTATGTCTGATATACTTTTGGCTATCTCTTGAAAGGGCCAATCCAGGAATTTCTGTACATTACACTCGCATAATTTCTGTAAAACAATGTCTGGACATTAAAAGAGGCCATAACCCATGAGTTTGTTTCGGCATTTCTTCTCATGGCTAGCCCTGAAATGCCGTCGTAAATGTAATATAGCTTAAAAAATGATTGACATGTAAAAGTGATATTTATGATCCAATTTACAGAATAAATGATTTGAATTTGAATTTGAATTTGAATTGCGAGAGGCCGTCTGGGTTGGTACCACCGCTTTGTTTATTTCTGCCACCAAGTCGCAGTGTGTATGCACTGTTGTGTTCCGATTTGAAAAACATTGAAGCCAGTGAAATTACTGGGCACTCTGAGACTTAACATCTTATGTCTCGAGATGGCGAGCGCAGTCTAATGTCATGATGTGCTTTGTAATTCAAATTTCTGTATGGTGTTACTTCTGTTTATGGGCAGGTGTGGCGCTTATCATCAGGCGAGCGACCTGCATGTTTCGTCACTCAAGCTGATAAAAAAATAATTTTGCACAAAGGTTCCTTTAATTTGATCATTGATCCCCTAAAGAGGGAAATAGGGGATGAAAGTTTATATGGGCATTTTTTATTCAACATATCGATACGTATGTCATTTTCTAGGTTTCTTGGGCAGCACCCCAATCGAACGACGAAAACGATATCCATTTACATATTCAAGATGGCGGACATTATTTTCTTTTTAAAAAATCGATATGGGTATCATTTTCGAGATTTCTTGGGGTGCTAATTACAAAAACGACATCCATTTTCAAGTCCAAGATGGCGACATTATTTTCATTTTAAAAATCGATATGGGTGTCATTTTCGAGATTTCTTGGGGTGTTAATTACAAAAACGACATCCATTTTCAAGTCCAAGATGGCGGACATTATTTTATTTTTAAAAAATCGATATGGGTGTCATTTTCGAGATTTCTTGGGGTGCTAATTACAAAAACGACATCCATTTTCAAGTTCAAGATGGCGGACATTATTTTATTTAAAAAAAATCGATATGGGTGTAATTTTCGAGATTTCTTGGGGTGCTGATTATAAAAACGGCATCCATTTTCAAATCCAAAATGGTGGACATTATTTTCAACAATTGGATATGGTTGTCATTTTCGAGGTTTCTTGGGGTTTCGATTATGACAGTGACATCCATTTTCAAATCCAAGATAGCGAAACATACATATATACATACAGACTCACGCCTGTTTCCCATAGGGGTAGGTAGAGACAACGGATATCCAAGATGGCGATTTTT
The DNA here is from genome assembly GCA_905332985.1 of Mimas tiliae. Classification (NCBI taxonomy): domain Eukaryota; kingdom Metazoa; phylum Arthropoda; class Insecta; order Lepidoptera; family Sphingidae; genus Mimas; species Mimas tiliae. The sequence continues at coordinate 8,244,194 of HG995248.1, read as the reverse complement.
TTTTATAACCTTGATGTAAATAAGTGTATCACTTTTTTATAACAATAAATTGCTATTCATTTGTCTCGCTAAAACTTGAGAATGGCTGGACCGATTTGGTTTATTTTGGTCTTGAAATATTTGTGGAAGTTCGGGGAAGGTTTAAACGGTGAGAAACATAAATAATAAGCAAAAGAAAATACTAAAAATGACAATTTAATTTTCCAATACAAATTGTTCCTACCTTGGAAACATTTGATGTTCGTCCAGTCAGTACGGTAGACTCGGGATATCCGATCTATTTGTGTTTTTAGAAATAAAAAATAGTGTCACTTGGTTGTCAAATATTTAGGTATAGGTGCGTTCAGAAGTTTGTATGTTTCATACGGTTTCATAGCTGTAGTAAGAGGGCCCATATTTTTGGTCTGTTTTGTTGGAATACAAAAAAAATCTGATTCAGAAATAAAAAAAATGTAAAAAAACATATACATCGCAGGTTAGCGAGTCTGAAAACCATCATCTTTATATATTTACGCACCGCAAGAAAAGACAAAAAATATAGTATATCAGAAAGCTTTAAATTGATTAAGTGTATAACTGTGTTACATTTAATGTAGATATTTTTTTATATTCATTCGAATTGTTAGCAAGTTTCGTTTAATACCCGAATTAAATTAAAACAGCGTAAGATATAAGTAATAAGTATGCTGAATGTGTGTGAGGGTGTGCGAGTGAGTGTATGTGAAATGTATATGTGTTGTTACTAAAACATATTCGTTCGAAATAAAATTCAACTCAGTACAATTCAAATAATTTTATTATAAGCAAACTTTATTTTGTAAGTATACCTAATCGGTGTGACATGATGGAATAAGAATTATGCTATTGTTTAAGTGTGTGACTGCCTCGGTGGCGCAGTTGCAAAGCGTAGGAGTTGCGACTGATGTTGACGCTAATGTCTCGGGTTCGATCCCCAGGTCGGGTAATAGTGATATTGAGTTTTTCTATTACGAAATGCTCAGTATCTGCCCGGAGTCTGGAATTTGTGTGGAATGTATGACGATGGTCTCGCCCCCTATTATATCATGGGACGGAGATACGCTCGGCGAAATGTGGATATACTGGTTACACCTCTGCCTACCCCTTCGGGGATTACAGGCGTGAATGCGTATATATGTATTTAAGTGTGTATATAGGTATGATGAAAAGTAAGTGCTTGGCCTATCTACCTCCTCAGAAAGATTGACGTTTAAATGAGTTTTTTTTATTTTTATTTTTTTATTAGTTTGGATGACGAGACGAGCAATTCGCTCGCCTGATGGTAAGCGCCACGCCTGCTCAGAAACAGAAGCAACGCCACACAGAACTTTGAATAACAAAGCACTGCATGACACTGGACTGCGCTCGTCACCCCGAGACATAAGTAACACCTTATAGTCTCAAACAACAGTGCTTACACACTGCGTATTGGCGGCACAAATAGACAAAGCGGTGGTGCCAACCCAGACGGCCTCTCGCATACAAGGGACCTACGACCTCGTGGATGGTTTAGCTTCACAATTGGACCCGGTAGGTGGCACTGCAATCGGATTGTGATTATATATGATAGAAATATGTTTTATAATAGCATTTAATATTATTATTATATTAAAACTATTACAGAATTAGTACCTATTGTGATTATAATATGACATGTTTGAAACAGTAAACCATAGCGGCATAGCAAAAATATATTTGTCATTTACATCCCTGGATATTTTTTTCTTAACAGTTACTATTTATTACGTCGAAATAATATCATTTGTCAAATGTACTATATAAAATCATTTTCAATAATATTACATTGCAATATAGGTATCTGTGGAAACTTTTAAATGGCCTTCTTATATTCATGTTAATGTAACAATATATGTATGCTAGCTGTAAGTTTTCCGAATATATTAAAATAAAATAAAATAGGTAATTAAATTATAAATTAAAAGTAAACCCCACTGATGTACTACCGACTGTGTGAAGTGTGCATACTGTGGAACATAGATATGGGATGCGGGGATATAGTCACCTAGCTTGGGTGGACAGCGGGGAGCTTCAAAACCATGAAAGTGTCAACTACGACGGCCTTAACAATAGGTATGTGTCTCGGGGTGACGAGCGCAGTTCAGTGCCATGAAGTGGCTTGTAAGGCAAAGTTCTGTGAGGCATTAATCCTGTTTATGGACAGCCGTGGCGCTTACCGTCAGGTGCGCGACCAGCTTGTCTCGTCATTCAAGCTAATAAAAAAAAGTTATTATAACTTGATAATAAAAAGTTAGGTCCATACGGCACAGCTGTTTCCTTCAACCTTCATATCAAATTAACCCGCTTAAACCCGGTAATGTCACAACTTTTCAAACCAATTCGCTCAGGGATGTAATTTATTAATAAAGTTAGTATATATCGAAGGTCATAACAACATACATACCATACGCACTCACGCCTGTAATCCCCGAAGGGGTATATAGAGGCGTAACTATTACACCCACAGTTCACCGAGCTTATTTCCGTCCCATGATATCATAGGGAGCGAGTCTATCGCCATACCGGGTACAATTCCAGATTCCGGGCTGATACTAAGCATTTCATGATAGGAAAACCCAATACCACTTTACCCGACCCGGGGATCGAACCCGAGACCTCAGCGTTGACCTCAATCGTAACGCGTACGCATTATAACTGTGCCACCGAGGCAGTCTTATTTATGTATTTCATATTTTATTATGATATTAAATAACGGATATCGAGTAAATGTTTTCCAAAAAATAATAAACTGAAACAATGTAATAAATACATTAGATACATAGTTTAAAACGAAACTGGACAGGCTATTATAAAAATAACTATAATTGCTGTTTGAAATCGCGTTCTTGTGACAAGGAAACCACATTAAAGATCAGCCAGCCTTAAATTTCAGTTAATCTGGCAAGGCCCAAATACCTAGCAAATACGTACGTGCAATAGCAAATTAGGTGGAGGCGAATAATAGAGGGATTAGATAAATTATTATGATAAAATTATCACCATATTTCAGACTAGCTCAGTGGCGAAGTTGTAATGTGGACGCGGTACGACTGCTGTGCTTCGATCCCCGGGCTGGATAAAAGTGATATTAGGTTTTTCTATCACAAAATGCTTAGTATCAGTCCCTAATGTGGGATTGTGCCCGGTATGGTGATAGGCTCGCGTCTATCGTATCATGAGATAGAAATAAACTCGGTGAAATGTAAGTGTACCAATTACATCTCTTCCTACCCCTTCGGGGATTACAGGCGTGACTGCGTAATGCGTATGTATGTATGTATGTATAGATGCTGATCCTGAAAAAAGATAATGCTTCTATTATAACTCTAGGTTATCTAGAATATCTATAATAAATAATATACTAAGTACCTTGTAATAGTAGTCTCAATCAATTTTACTTAGCGGGTTATGGGCTATGGCTTGTACTGCGCCATTACACATAATACTATGTTAGGTAGTTTATTTAGTTGCCGGCTGGGGATTTTAATTGAACCATCTTCGTATAGAAAAGGTCATAATCTGCATATTACCTCCTTATCTAATACCACATTGACCATAAATATACCAAATATATGTACACATAAAAATACACTTTATACGTGGTGTTTTTAACTTCTATAAATGTAGAGTGGGTGAGCCACGCTGCAGACGTTTTGTCTACAGGCCGAATGTGCCTACTTGACCGGGTCGTTACCACTGTCTCACAGAAAACCGACGCGACGTAAACTACCCGCTTGCTGCTGCGTTTCGTATGGTGAGTGAGATATCTGGAGGTCTAAATCCCCTCCCCTTTCCAGTCCTTTAATTATCCCTATCCTTTAAGGTCGGCAACGCGTTCATGATTCTTCTGGTGTGGGCGTACATGGGCGGTGGAGATGACTTCCCATCGCGTGACCCACTCGCTCGTTTATCGGCCTATCCATTAAAAAACTATATAAATTAAGCATGGCACAGCCGTTCCTAAAGGACTGTATTGTTATTAGGTAGAGCAAAAGAATAGGTACTCAAGTGCCCGCGAAGTAATAAGTTCTTTGTATTCCAATTGCAAGCTAAATAGGTACCGTGAACTTGTTAAAGAATATGCTCTTAGTATATGAAACGTTTTAGAATATGTAAATGTATGGACATTTTTATGCTTGTAGGTATGTCGCTTTATATCCAATATCCACTTCAATAAAAAATTGGATGATTTTATTTAATGTTATATTTTGATTCAAATTTTGATACTTACGAACATAATTAGTAGTAATTAGTATCAAAAACTTAAGTGTAAACTATAAGCACCTCTCAAATAAAGGACAAGGAAATTGAACTGGATAATTGATAAGTGAAATTATACCTTATGGCACAGGGCACACCGCGAGTTACTAACTTTCGCTCACATATCTAAGTAGCAACTAACTATGAAAGCTCAGCTAAGCTATGTCAGCTATTAAATATATGGGTTCACACAAGGATAGCGCTGCCGCCTGCCAGTCGACGCTAGTCTTTCATAAGTCAAAGGACAAATTAACAAATAAACACACACACAAACTCTATGTAGGTATAACCTACCTATTTTACATTGATTTGCGCGGGGGGAATGGAGGCAGAAGGGCTACAAAATTCACTTTCCTTAGCTTAGATCGTTTAGCTTCTGGCTTTATAGTTCGCAGTGTGAGCCGAAGTGTGAAAAGAGGCCCCGCCATAGTTACGTGAACTATACATACTAAGTTAGCTTAGCTCGGGGTGTGGCATTCGTTTAGTCTGCTTTTTCACCAGGGATGTGCGATGTAGCTACACAGTGAGTGAGGGAAAAGCGAAACTATGTATTTCATCATAATCTTGAAGCAATGCTTAAATACTCTATGACATGAGAAGCCATCAATTCCCCTTATTTATATATCTATATGCCTGAGCCAATTACAAGATTCAATACTTGAAAGGATTGAACGAAAATATGGAAGCATTTCATGTGAATTACTGAACTTGAGAACAGTTTTCCAGCTGCACACTATTGACCTCTTAACAAAGAGTCATTATTTGATGACAACAGTATGAATGGAAGGCTAATTCCATGTATAGGGAAATAATTTCAAGATTCATTGCATTGTCTCATTACATAATACGATAAGTATTCTCTTTAGATCGAACTACGCAATATTTAGATACTTAAGTATTTCTCTACCTAATACCGCAGTAACGGTTTTAATGCATTAAATTACAAAATCTCAAAACAATAGTCTACGTAAACCGCATTATTCAAAGTTATTAGTTCCACATTACATACATACATAAGCTCAAGCCTTTATCCCCAAAGGGTAGGCAGAGCAATAACTAGTACTGCGCCCATGTTTCATGTTTACGTCCCATGATGTGATAGGTGGCGAGCCTGTCCAATCCCGGCCAATTCATGTGATTTTTTGAATCGAAAACTCAAATCGATTGTGAATGCCCGACCTGGGGGAATAGAACCCAGGACCACATGGTTCTCAACCTTAGTACGCTGCCACTATACTGATGAGGCAATAGTTACACATTATCAAGTACCTACTTACATAGTCATAAAAAAGCGAACGTGAAGTGACAGGTTGCTCTTGCGATTCATACGGTGAATGAGATTTGTCGAGGCTCAAATTGGGAGGGATTCCTTCCTAACCCCCAATCTTTTTTCTGGTCAGCAACGCGTTCACAAAGCCAGAGACAGAGTGAGCCCTCGTACGCAACGTACGCAATGCATTATGACCTATGGACACATGATTTTATAATAAGAAAACATATGGATTAGAAACACACTTTTACTAGGTGTACTAGGTAGTAGCCGGGGTAGGTCCCTCATATGCGTAATGCGAGTGGCCGTCTGTGTTGGTAGTATCATGATACGAACTATAACGACGAGATCCGTTGTCCCGATGTGGGAATCGAACCCGCGATCTCACGCTTCACAGCCGGCTACTCGCCCACTGCGCTACGAAGGCGGTTATAAATTATGTAAAATTCTAAATATGTTTAGCTAATTTTTATATGAAAACTAAAACCATTTATCATGGCATGGCAAAGTGCCTATACAAGGACCTGATGTTAAAGTACAGTGCAATCCAAATATATTGTCGACCCTCAAGACGATCAGCAGAATTATACCGGGTTGAATTTACTGGATATAAACTGGCTGACCCCGGAACGCACGAACGAGTCAGTCGGTTATAAAAATACAAGTATCACTATCCTATTAAGGTACCCTCCCACAAGAAGAAAACAAAACTGAAGATAATAGATGAGTGTTTCACAGCAAACACAGTAGTGTGCAATGCTAAAGTCAGAACATGCATGTACTTACTTTGTTTGTTCTGAAATGTTCTTACAAACGCCAGGGTTGCAACTGGCAACGAAGGTGCATCATCAAGAGAGAAGCTTTAGGGTAATGTATAAACAACAGGAATGTTATGTACAGTATACGTATAATTCTATATGTAACGTTTTTGTTGTCTTAAATTGCTCTCCGCACAACGTTTCAGCAGCTTTAATGAAAATGGACATTTTGTGGAGTTACTGCAGAACAATAGCAAGCACTATAGCGGTCATTTATCTTAATCTGTGGGAAGGACGTTAACTAAAGCATTCTATTTTATTTTTGTAGCGTAACATTAGTTTCAAAATTAATTATTATTACTTAGAACATATTTTGGTGCAGAAATTTCAAATTATATAGACGCACAGACATAGTTGAATTATACAGACATATTACTGAACGGATTTTTTAATATTCCTAAGTTAGTTCATACACAGATTTCGTCAAAAATGTTAAGTTCCAGACTAGCCATTTATGGTAACGGTGCTACATATTAATTTCTTATAAATGCTATTGGCGCATCATTATTATTATTAATTAGGTATTTGTTATTTTCATGTTAGGTTCACACTTTCATTATAATTAACATATTTATGTACTTAATTATTTTAATTTAAATAGGTGAAAGCGAGTGCCATGTAGGTAATCTAGTCATTTTTAGAATTATAAACAGTCTATAAGCTTTTATAGGTATCTGGCCAACACAAAAATCATTGCACTTAGTCCTTTTCAAACTGGTCTAACTCAAGGCTCTTTCCTCAAAAAAACCATTCCGGAATTATCCCTAGACATTACACTCAGATGATTCTTGCTCTTAGGGGTTGATATCAAGCCTTTTCTAGAGGGGTTGATGTCCAGGCAGGCGGCCGGTCGTAAAAACTACAAGCCAAATCTTTATGTAACATGTGTTAAAAACCATGTTGCGCCGACCCTACTGCGAGTGTGATCAGGGCAGATGGAAGAAGATATTTAAACCTAGTAAAAAGTTAATCTACGTTTAATAATAACGCTTAGGTTTATGTCAGTTTTTATTGATAATTTGATATAAACCCAGTTTAAAGTTAGTGTACGTTTAAAAAAAAGGCTGTTTATATGTATGTTAGACGATCATAATGCAGTGCCATACCTATAATCCAAAGTTATAAGTAGTGGTGGTGCTTTAATGGCAGGCGTGGCCCTTACCATTATGCCAGCAACTGCTTGTTTCGTCATTGTATTTGAATGAAGTATAAATTGTGATTAATATAATTATTTGAAAATAAAACACGGCAATTTATAAAACGTCATTTATTTACGTAGTAGGTCCTTACATAAAAATGATATATTTGTACATTGGCTGGTTAAAACTATAATACCAAATAAATCAGATGTTTGTTACCTTGATTATAAAATATATAGGATTCTAAAACTTAGTTTTAAAAGCCACTTTAATTAAAAAATGCCATCGAATACCATTGTCGCAAATAGTAATAACCTTTCATTTATAATTTGTACGTAAGTAGTAAAACAAATCGTCTTGTATTTTTTACAAGGCTATTTATATAATACCAGAAACAGGAAAGCAGTGTGTTCAAAATAAATAATAAATAGTTTTTTTTGTAATCGATATTGCAAATTTGCAGGGGATCGCTTCTTAGGGTATTAATAATTTCTATGTGCCTATAATTTCAATTGTCGTAAGCAAAATTAAGTGTGGGTTGCACCGTCCATTAGTTAAACTTACAAGTTATTGGTTGAGATCTACACATTTGAAAATAAATGATGCAACGTTTTAATAACGTGAACCATTGCTTGTTACAATATCTGTAACTTTAACCGACGCGACGGTTGGTGCAACCCACACTTAGACGTGTGCCCTTGACGAAATTACGTTTTGTAATGATAAAAACAGCCGTGCTCCGGCGCAGCTGATCGTGTCACTGACCGCCGCCATCAAAGTTACTACCTACCTACCTACTCACTACCCCTTCCGTCCTCCCTGCATCGCAACATCGCTTTCATTACCCAACTTTTTGAGTTTGTATTTGAGGGATTTTTCATTAGTATTAATAGTAGTTTTTAGGTTAAAATCTATTTGAACTGTATCCTGCATATGTTATACTAAAAAAACCTTGTATAATAATCTACTTAATAGTTATTTTGCGATAATGTAAGTGTATTTAGGCAGACAGCTCCGTGGCGCAGCGGGCGAGTAGTCAGCTGCGAAGCGAGAGCCCGTGGGTTCGATTCCCACACCGAGAAAAATGTTTGTGTGATCCACAAATATTGGTCTCGGGTCTGGGTGTTGTGCGACCGCAAGTCTTTCGTAGTTCCTGATACCCACGACACAGGTTTACCTAGTGTGGGGTCAGGACTATGTGTGTGACTGTTGGGTTTATTATTATTATTATTTATAATTATTTAGGTTAAAATATTGATAACTGTAATATGAATAATAATATTTGGATTCTGCGATAATAATAAAACTGTCACTAAAATAAATGCAATAAATCGCTAAAGTTGGGCTACAAAAGTATCCAAAATGAATATTACAATAAATTGACTAACGTCCAAATACTGAAACGCTAATCAACACTAGACTATCTAACGGCTACTTATTTTCACACAATTTTGACAGATAAGATGGTCCTCTTAACATGATCTTTTGATTTTTGAGTTGCGATTCAGTATACGGGCGTAACACTTGTATGGTAACAGTGTAGCCTCTATTAGTTACTTTAACAATAATAAGCCATTATACTCAACATAATAACTACAATTCAAATTGTGTTACAAAGCCACTACTTATGGCAAGATTATTTATTCAGATTCATTTTGTTTTTAACATAGTAGTTTAATCATGAGCCTGTTATTGATTATTAACTAATGGCGCGTTTACACTTCTAATCTATGAACTCATGTATCAGTAGAACAAACCTTTTTATGATATGCGAATAGCAACTGTCATTTAAATTTAATCAAGGTCGGTTACATTCCATATGATGTCTATTCACATTGATATATTTCAGAGGTTAAATTAAATAAATCAAAGAAGTAATAACGCCCCTTAAGCTGATACCTATAGATTTAGTTTAGCTCACGTAGTTGAGGGTAATTCTACATATATTTTGTTTTTGCCTGAATAACGAAACGAGTAGGTCACTCGTCTATTTGCAAGTGCCACTCTTACCCGTACTACGTACCTTGATTGAGTACTGCATGGCACTGCCAGTACAGTGCAGAGTGCAGTCACTCGACACATCGAAACATATTAAGTCTCTGCTGACTAATTTAATGATTTATTCTAAAATTCCTACAGCTACGTGAGCTGAACTAACTTAGTTTAGTTCTTAGTCAAGAACAGACTTAAGACTAGTGGCATATTCCCTAAAAACTATAAATTACACAATATATCTAAGCTACGTAATAATGTATTGGTAAAAGACATTTTTGTACTGCTGTCTCACTTTCTCTACGTAATATGTAAGAATGGAATAAAACGATCACTGGAACGACTCATGTAAGTGTTACGTATATTTTTTACATCAATATTAATTTAAATGCATGTTACTAACCCGACATTCATTTATAAATTGACAGTTCTACATACCTTTTACTATAAAGTAAGTATCAATGTATCGAAATAAAATGTATCGTTAGAAAGTATCGATATATTAAACTAAAATATATTGCTAAAAAGTATCGATATATCAAAGAAAAATATACCGAAACTTTTACAGCATGCCCAGATTATGTATGAACTTTTACGTAAAAAAACTTGCAATTTGGGTTAACTCGATGGTCGACTGATTGACAAACAATAAAAAAATAAACCATTTCTCGTCATGGAAAGTTAAACAACAAATCTAATCACTTATATAATATACGCAAATAACTTGGTTTATTGACCAATATCAGTTCTGTTTCATTAATAAAAAACAAAAAGTGACTCGTGGCTCTACCTGGACGACTTCGGGATCGGGCGGGGGATCTTGCGGACGATCCCTTCCTCCTGATATTCCAAATTACACGGCTTCAGAAGTTCCTGACCTCCTTGATGGATCCACTTGTTTGATACTGCGAACAAATATTGAGGTAAATTAAACATTACTTAATCTTTTTTATTATTTTGTTCAATGCTTAGTGTAAAAGATTATTTTTTATTAGTACAAGTTTGGTAAACAATAAAGTGAGTTATCTGATGGTAAGAGATCTCCACCGTCTTTGGGAAGATTTTGAGGTTGAGGGAATCGAACCTGCAGCCTCGCGCTTTACAGCCGGTTACTCGCACACTGTGCTATGGATGATAGCCATCTCTTCAAATACAACGTGTTACAGAAAGGTGTGGTAAAATTAAAGCAATGTGTAGTGTACGATATAAGTATATCACCTTCCGTAGGACCAAATCCGATAGCATTGCTAGGACATAAAGCAGCAATTTCTTTTTTATCGAATGAGTAACATATCGATACTTATTCGATTTGTAGCTTTGAACAACACTAAGTGATATGCAAATAATGTATAATGATGTGATCGTTGTTACCATGCGCGTGCGCATTACAACTGCGCCACTGACGCAGTCGCAGGTAGAGTATAGTGTAGTGAGTAGTGAGTAGTGAGTAGAGAGTACAGACCCCACTTGGAGCCGCGCAGCACGGGGCAGGCGGCGTGGCGCGTGGCGAGGTCGCCCTCCCCCGACGGGTGCAGGTTCAGCCAGAACGCGGCCGCGCGCTTCACCGGGAACAAGCTCAGCCCCAGCTCCGTGAACACCGTCGCGCCGCCTTGCGCCACGTCAGACATCTACACGTCATACACCGACACCCAACAACAAACTTGCGTTCAATACGAGTACTAAACACTTACGGTTCTTAGGGGCACAGGAATACAATTATATATTGTATTTATTTTATATATATACAATATGTAATTATATGTACCTAAAATGGCTATGATGGACCAGCATAGTCATATTGTTACAAAGCTCCGTAAATAAAATATGTATACACTAAACACTTTTATATCTTTTAGCGATAGCCCAGTGGGGAGTGGTACGGACTACCGTGACGAACGCAGGTTCGATGCCCCTCTGATTTTTAAAGTTACGTATTCATTATTAATTATCGCTTGCTATATCGGTGAAGGACACACCGTGAGGAAACCTGCATATCTGAGAATTCTCCATAGAAATTTCGAAGGTGTCTGCGAACCCGCATTAGACCACCATGGATTAAGGCCTAACCCCTCTCATTCGTAAAGGGTAATATAATACAGGGTTGATATTATTATTATTATACTTAGTTAACACTTTAAAATAATTTCATATTTTTGATACAAACAACTTATTCACTAACAATACTGAATTCAATAACAATTAAACTTCACCCTTGTGTCCTTTGCCATACATCTGATATTACTGAAATAAAACGGTATTTTTGTTACATTAATATCATCCGTATAGAAAATCAATAAAGGCGAGATTCTATTGCTATCAATTTCAATATTTTTGCCGCCTCTCCGTCCGCCGCGCCTGCAGCGACCTAAGGGTTTATTTCACAATATGCAATTAACTTTTGACCGCCAGATAAGGCATACCGCATAAGACAGTCAAATTAGGAAGTAGCAATTTGACATACGCTCGTCCATGAATGTATAAGGACGGCATTATAGTTTTGTATTTTGCTGCTTTACATTTTATTTGATCAGTAACGTTTTGTGAGTTGTTTTTTTCACTAACGGTTTTGACATAATTAAGTTAGAGGTCGCCGATAATTGACAATTCCGGCATTCTTATTGTTTAACGACACTGACGTTAATTGCGTAAGTATAAAGAATACAGTATTGTACCGAGCCATATAACTGCACGTGTCTTTGTAACTATTACATGTAATGGCTATACAATAGGATTTGTAATATCGTCAACCGTTGCAAAATAAAGCAAAAATTAAACAATGCACTATCATATATCATAGTTTAAATGTACTCACATAAAAAAGTACGGTGGCTATTCTGTTTCCACCGGACTTGCTAAATGCGTTTTCTAGTTTCTGGAATCAAAAACATTAAAATATAATAATTTTACGAAATATAGGTACCTACTAATGATTCAGTTATATTTTCACCAAGTAGGTACCTATCGATGTACGAACACAATTATTGTTGAAGTTATGTATTTACATTATATGTAAATATGTATCTCTACTTCGGAGCTGTGGCGGTATTCAACCACGAGAAGTTTGGATGTATAATTCGGTTATAATGTAATGCGCTGCACTACACATCAACACTAAGTATAACTCACCCTAGCGAAGTCATAGTGCGGCTCGTAGTGTCCGCTGATGCCGTAGTTGACGGCCTGCAGCTCCTCGGCGGTGTCCATGTTGAGTCCCGTCATGTCAGTGACGCGCTGCACTACACATCAACACTAAGTATAACTCACCCTAGCGAAGTCATAGTGCGGCTCGTAGTGTCCGCCGATGCCGTAGTTGACGACCTGCAGCTCCTCGGCGGTGTCCATGTTGAGTCCCGTCATGTCAGTGACGCGCTGCACTACACATCAACACTAAGTATAACTCACCCTAGCGAAGTCATAGTGCGGCTCGTAGTGTCCGCCGATGCCGTAGTTGACGACCTGCAGGTCCTCGGCGGTGTCCATGTTGAGTCCCGTCATGTCAGTGACGCGCTGCACTACACATCAACACTAAGTATAACTCACCCTAGCGAAGTCATAGTGCGGCTCGTAGTGTCCGCCGATGCCGTAGTTGACGACCTGCAGCTCCTCGGCGGTGTCCATGTTGAGTCCCGTCATGTCAGTGACGCGCTGCACTACACATCAAAACTAAGTATAACTCACCCTAGCGAAGTCATAGTGCGGCTCGTAGTGTCCGCCGATGCCGTAGTTGACGACCTGCAGCTCCTCGGCGGTGTCCATGTTGAGTCCCGTCATGTCAGTGACGCGCTGCACTACACATCAAAACTAAGTATAACTCACCCTAGCGAAGTCATAGTGCGGCTCGTAGTGTCCGCCGATGCCGTAGTTGACGACCTGCAGCTCCTCGGCGGTGTCCATGTTGAGTCCCGTCATGTCAGTGACGCGCTGCACTACACATCAAAACTAAGTATAACTCACCCTAGCGAAGTCATAGTGCGGCTCGTAGTGTCCGCCGATGCCGTAGTTGACGACCTGCAGCTCCTCGGCGGTGTCCATGTTGAGTCCCGTCATGTCAGTGACGCGCTGCACTACACATCAAAACTAAGTATAACTCACCCTAGCGAAGTCATAGTGCGGCTCGTAGTGTCCGCCGATGCCGTAGTTGACGACCTGCAGCTCCTCGGCGGTGTCCATGTTGAGTCCCGTCATGTCGGTGACGCGTTGTGATATGCGCGCTATTACGGAAGACTCCTCGTCCCGCAGCCACGCTGACTTGCTGATGCGGTAATGAGCTGGGACGGGCTCTCCCGTTTCAGAGTCGAGGACAACGGCCCGCTTGAACTGATCATATAAATAGGTCTAATTAATGTATGTTACATGTGAACTCATCAAAGACTTTAATACCATAGACGGGCTGTTCAGAAGTATATTTGTGTTGCATACGCGGCCGGCGAGGCGGGAATGACGTCTAATACGTGGGAGCGAGAGGAGTTGAGAGTAAGCGAGATGGCAATATTGAGACGGCTGTTTTGTTGGGTATTACTTTTCATTCACAATAAATGAATTTTTCGATCAAAACCAAGAAATAATATAGTTACTTCCGTAAAATAACTTAAAATTGAATGAATAATATATGACGTAAATAATGAAAATGTTTTATGGGTCACAATAAACAATTTCGTGTTAGTTTATCGAATTTAACGTTCGCAGCTATTCAAACAACAACTGCTCTTGTTGCTCTCTCGCGGGCGACTAAATGAGTTGCGGTCAATTGACCGTAACTAAGTGCGCAATTTATTTGTACCACACAGCTTGTCTAGTAGTATACATTAAAGTCTTTGGAACTCATCAATCTTCTTAAATTTTGGTTAGGCTTGGCGCACATGCATTCAAAAAAGACGCTTATCCCGCCGATGACACTTGCTGCATGGGATAAAACAGACCGATCACGAGTCACGACACGGTTAGTGCAAAATAAGTTTAATTAAAATGTAGCATAAAAAATGATTGACATGTAAAAGTTATATTTATGATCCAATTTACAGAATAAATGATTTGAATTTTAATTTGAGCTTTTGCGTGAAGAGAAAAAGTGTACTGAATCACAAGCCGCTTAACATCGGTGCGTCATCACTGCAACTCGGTATGTTACAAGATTGCGAGAGAACGAAGCTGTATCGTCAAGATATTTAGGTACGTATAAACGGAGGTAGCTATATAAGTAGGCGCTTACCCTGGGCTTAGCCATTCGTTTGATATATTCTATTTCATCATCGCTCAGCACTTCGTGAAAAATAAACACATCGGGACAAATGTACGACTGTTCGACCTTAATCGGTGCCAGTTTCAGAAACGGATGGTTCTCTGTGTGGTACCAGCATTTCAATCTGCAACAAATTTGTTGTAAATGTAACCTTTGTTGTGGCTGTCATCTTTGGTATGTTCTATTTTGAGATATACATATTGTTTTTTAGTTACATAAGCTACTCTCTCTTATAAACACTCATGTCAGTAAACATCTTTTATTCAACTTTAATTATTTCCAACAAAATTAATTATGCCACAATAACATATAACAAATAATATGTAATAGCGAGTCACAACAATGAGTTTAAATTTGCTTGTATTTTCAAAAACGCATCTGAGTCAACTAAACAACCTAATATTTTTTTAATCACCTTCCAATTTTCAACCAAGTCTGAATTTTTGTAACCTTGTGTGTCTAAATTGACCGGACTATAAATGATTCCTTTATTTATTTAACTAATGTGAAGTTACACTATCCCTGCGTAACACATCCATATTAAGTATATCCATTTAATATTATTAATATTATTATACATACATATATTATAAATGTGAAAGGAACTCTGTCCGTCCGTCAGTTTGTTACCTTTTCACGGCTACACAACTTAACCGATTTTGATGAAATTTGGTACGAAGAAAACTATATTTTTCCCATAAAATACGCAGTCAGTGATGGATGGGAACCCGAAACCCATGCGGGCGGAGCCGCGAGCAAAAGCTAGTAGACTATATTTTAGTCCAATAAAAAGACATTTCTTTAACAAACAGTATGAAGACCTTAGAAATGCAATAGAAGAAAAAACTGCTATTATAACCAAACTCGAAACCGATAATATCACGTTGCAATCTACAGTTATGGATCTATCCAACAGACTCTGTACAGCTGAACAGCACATGAGAGAATGCAATTTGGAAATAAATGGCATTCCGGAACACCGGGGCGAAAACCTGATCAACACTATGATGTAACTTTCAAACTCCATTGATAATCCTGCTAATGAAGACGATATTCTTCAAGCGACGCGTGTAGCAAAACTTTCCAAGGACAACGACAGGCCGAGGCCTTGGAAAGTTGTTGTCGTTGGAAAGTTGTACGAGGTACAGTAATAGTTAAAATGCGCAGCCTCCGCCACCGGGACTCTATACTTGCTGCAGTTGTCAAGTTCAATAAAAAGAACATGACCGACAAATTAAACTCCCACCACTTAGGATTAGCTGGCACTCGAACACCTGTTTTTGTAGCTGAACATCTTACTCCTAATAATAAAGCACTGCATGCTGCCACTCGTAAAAAATGTAAAGACATGAATTTTAAATTTGTATGGGTGCGTAATGGACGAATTTACGTTCGAAAGAATGAGTCATGTAGTGCAATCAGTATTCGTAATATGGATAGTTTAAAACTTATAACGTAATTATTTTATTATCCTTACTGTATTTTCTTTATAACATTATGAACATAATACGGAAATGTTGCGATATAATGTGATTTTAAAATTCAGTGACCTCAATATTTATTATCAAAATGTTCGAGGTATTCGAACTAAGACAAATAATATTTATAATAATGTGCTGCAATCCAACTACAATATTATTACATTAACAGAAACATGGCTGAACTCAAGTATCGCTACAAGTACTGCCTACTTCCACAACAGTGGAAGGAGGCAGTCGTGATAGAGATCCACAAACCTGGCAAACCCGCCACCGAACCGACATCTTGCCGCCCCATTAGTTTGCTCAGTTCCCTGGGTAAGATGTACGAGCGCATCATCCTTGAGCGCTTAAAATCCTTTGGCAAATCCCACCATCTGCTCCCCTAGGAGCAGTTTGGATTCCGCGAGTTGCACAATTGCACTGCGTGCATTAAGTGGTCCGTATCACGGAATGCATTCTCGAGAAAGATCTTAAATATAGATTCCTTACGGATCCTGACGATGAGACCACTCTGGCCATCCGAGGGATGGAGGAAGTTCGACAACAAATATATTGCACAAAACCGATTTACCGTCCTCGCCGCGCTCCCCGAAGCACCCCCGACCCTAGTACCGGCCTGCGAGCCGATGAGGAAACATTAAATTAGATTATAAATCCCCCTAAACCCCAATCGCAAATGTCTTTGGCCTTTGCCCTCTCCAGTGGCCGTCCTGAGCCGAGGTCCGTACCCCCCATTAGGGGGGGGGGGTGCCCTCAGCGAAGGTCACTTTAATCTCAGGGTTGGAGAGCCTAAAGCATTCACCCGAAAGCCCGGTGACGCTGACTAAAGCCGACTCGCGTCAGGCTATTATCAGCAGGTTCCAAAAAAAAAAAACTGGAATTCAGTTCGGTCCGGCACTCCAGAAGAAGAACAAGCCAGCAAGTATTCAGCAAGAAAGAAAAGCATTAGGAACTAGGAAGCACGACGCAGCTCACGTCAACCAAGAACGGGAGCCAGCATCGTCGCTCCACGAGAACACGCGTTGTGTTTGAAACTAAATTTACTCCTCAGTACAGCGGCTATTGTACTTTTAAGTATAGGCTAGTTAATTACTGTTTCTGGTTCCTGAAATAAACCAATTTTCTACACTGTCTCTGGGTCATTGGGTTTCCTGCTCACGCAATCCCGGCAAACCGTTGTGCACCCGTACACACACGCACACTTACACACACCCACATACAGTCCACACTTACCACCTGTGCACCAGTACGGTCGTGCACAGTCACGTACATAAGCAAATATTTTCTTAACCTTATGTTGTTAACACGAGAAAAAACCGTGAGTTGAAATAGATACCTTGAAATAAATCACATAATTACTTAACAAAAACTTTAATTAATAAAATTACATATTAATTTACGATATCTTTTTTATGACATAGACCGGCAAATAAGCAAGTAGGCCACTTGATGGTAAGATTTCTCCACCGCCCATGAACATCTACAACATTACTAGAAAAAATTTGAGTGCGCTGCTGACTTTAAAGCAAAGGAATGAGGATTGGGAAGGTTGGGGAGGAATTTCGGTTTCCGGATATCTCATTCATTGTACGAAACGCGACAGCAAGCTGCCTTCACATCGGTTTTCTGTGAGGCATTGGTAATAACCTGGTCAAGCCGGCTCATTCATGCTGTAGATAAAATTATCTTAAGCGTGGCGCTGCCACTTTAAAAAAACATTACCAACTAATGTTAAAAACTAGACTTACCTTTTGGATATTTCTTGCGGTATAACCATTTCACCTCGACAAAGCGATTCATAGACTTTCCTCTCCTGCGCATATGGTGATGGTTGTTCCGTTGATTTGTCTTCTTGATCTTCCTCTCCCATATCCTGTCGAGGTTGAATGTTATAAACGAAAACAGAGAAAAAAATATCAAAAGAAATATTTCTTCTTTTTCCTATTTAAACTTGTTACTTTACCTGGCTTAAACAGGTTTCAATGACAAAGTCATATCGTAAACTATTTTGCATTTTGGGATTTATAGAAACGTCATGATATTAAAGCATAAAATATAAAATCAATAATGCGATATTTACATACTTAACTAGTTTTGTATAGCAGCTCCGCCCGCGTTAAAGTCTGTTTCCGGGACAAAATGTCTGTGTTCTAACCCAAGTTATGGTCTACCCATATGGCAAATATCATTCAAATTTGTTCAGCCATTAAAGCGTAATTGATTCGGTAATTCAAATACACAAACATCCAAACCACACCCTTTTAACATTAGTAGGGTACAGGCCTGTGTCACTTCGGTTAAAAGTCACCTACAACTTCCTACAAGAGGTCCCCCTGTAACGGGGATATGGTTAGTGTAAAAGCTTTCGCAAGTATCGATTCGTTACATTTAAGAATGCGCGTACGCGGCGGTGTTACAGTATATGAATAAAACTTATCGGTACAGACCACGGGTTGACATTTGTTTGGAACCATATGTAAATGTGCTATTATAATTATTGTAATATCACAAAGTTGTCTTATGCATAATAATCCTTACCCCTTCTTCCTTTTGCTTTTTAAGTTTAGCTTCCTGTTCTGCAAGGGTCTTTTGATAATGTGCAATGTTGCCTTTAGCGCGTGGGTGTTTGGGGTCGATGGCTAACAGTTTCTGAGTCCATTCTAAGGCTGTCTTTACATCGCCTGAAAATATTGTATAGGTATTTCACCTCACTTGTGCTCGCGTTTCTATGTGTGTGTGATGTGGTTGTAGGCATAGTATAAGCAATGCGTAATCACTGTCATAACTTTGCCTTTCCATCAGCTATCTATAATAGTTTTTTTACACCATAGGCAGGCAAACGAGCCAGTAAGTCATCTGATGGTAAGTGATCTCTACCGCTCATGTACGCTCACAATACCAAAATAAACATGGGCGCGTTGCCTACCTTAAAGGAAAGGAATGATTAAGGGCAATCCCTCAATCATCCCTTTCGTTTAAGGTCGGCTTTCCCAATGGAAGGGGAGCGGGATTTGGGCCCCCGGATATCTCACTCACCGTACGAAACGCAGCAGTAAGCTACTACTTTACGCCAGTTTTCTGTAAGACAGTGGTAAAATTGTTTATTTATGTTTATAACAAAATACAGTCGGATTTCATTCCAGGGCTCGGAAGGTACTTTGTTTATGCCTGCCGTTATCCTAGTTTAGTGCTGGCACTAAGCTGGAATACTATGGGATACGGAACCGCTTAGTTTTCACTTCGCCCGATATTGAACATCATCCGTAGTGAGACAATTGGGCTCTCATGTCGCCCTCTAATACCTCATCTCCGTACGAAACAGTAAAAACAAGTCACTATACAAACCCATCAAATAATATGCGAATCCAATATGCTCCAATATATCAACTTCAGAGAAAGGATAACGCATATTTTCAGCCTTATATTTGCGTAGAGCCTCTTTCATCCAATTTAATGAGTTTTTATAGTCTTTCTCGTTGTACAGAGCTCGGCCCAACTCGTAACAGTCGCTCGCTGACATCGGTGTACTAAGAGCACAAAATTATTACTAAGTATTAATACAATATTCAACCTATAAAAGGCCAATTTCAATAAACAATCTCAAGTCGAATACAGATGGTTGATACAAATCAGTCAATAGGAATAAAGTTTGAATTCCAGCGCGCTTAACATATGCGCCTTGAGATAATTTTGTCGACTCGGTTTGTCATGAAAAAGTGTTAATCTTATTATCTATATATTTCAAAGCTAACAACGGGTCTGGTATTCACGCCACGATAAAAGGTTACCGTCTCGTTTTGTCTTGCTCTCTCTTATATATATATATATATATATATATCTCTCTCTGTATGTCGTTTCGGTACAAAGGCGAAACTAGTTGATATGGACAAAGTTTTCTCTCTCGCGACATAATATATCGTGTGCATATTGCTAAGCGGCATATTTTTTGGACCGATCTTTATATGCGTATTGATTATTGAAATTGGCCGTCATTAAATAATAGACGGCATATTAGATACTAGAAAAAGGAGTTTGTTTTCCACTTTTTATAGCACCTGATGGTAAGTGATCTTCATCGGTCATGAATACTCACAATACTATAAAGAACCATGGATGCGTTTCGAACCTTTAAAGGAAATGCATAGAGATCGGAAGGGGAGGAGAGATTTGGGCCTCGGGTAATCTCACTCAATGTACGAAACGCAACAGCAAACTACTTTGCGTCGAGTTGGTTTTCTGTGAGACGGTGGCAATAACCCGCTCGAATCGGCCCATGCTTCCTTCCCCTTAATAATAATTGACACACATTATAAAATATGTTATCTAAGTATCGTAAGTCATAATAATGTATTAGAATAAAAACATATGTGTTTATTTAACCTTAAGAACAGTAGAGAGAGATACGCGAGACAAAAGTAAAGTTTACTTACCGTTCGCTATAAAAAAAGAACTGATGAGAAAAATCATTAAGTATATTATTATAAATACATAATATAACTTATGTACCTAACCCGTGTAGTGCTATATCCGGCTATATCGAATGGTTAGTGGCCAACCTAATGTCAAAGTTTTCTAAATGACTGCTGTCAGTTGATAACAGCCAGCACCGACTTTTTTATGTATCCTCCGAAGCATGGACACGGTCTGTTTAAATATGTACCCCTAAGCGGTCAGGGGTTGGTTAACATGCTAAACCTTTACCGATTAGTAAGTGCCACTGGCTATGAGCACCTTAAATAGTGTTAATAAAAACATTATATTTCATCACCGACTTTTCGTGATGTGATAATATCAAATTATGTCACAAAATCGTACAAATTTACTAGATATCCCGTTGCGGAACTGGCTATGCGGTTATGGAGGCCAACAATATTCTATCTTCATAATGATCGGTCATTTAATAAATCAAGGAATAACATTATTAAATTCAAGTTTCCAGTTGTACCTAATGCAAGTGCCTAATTTGCATATAAAACTAAATGATATAACGTATTTTCATAAGTGGGTATATTATTAGCATATCAAAGAAAAATCTGGAGGCGCTATAGTAATCATTCCAAAAAGAATAGGCGATTTATAAATTCTATTAATCAGAATTGGATTGATCACCCCAGTGGGGTGGACGTCAGGCAGGCGGCCGGTTCGAAAAACTACAAGCCAAATCTTCCTGTAGAATGTGTTAAAAAGCATGTTGCGCCGACCCTACTGCGAGTGGGATAAGGGCAGGTGGAAGAAGAAGATAAATTCTAATAAGCACCTATTTAGAAAATTGTAATTTGTAAGTCGGTATAGACTATAGATTATTCTTTATAACGCCTCCGCGAAGGAAATGTTGTCATAAAAAACGTGGCATATAGCCAGAACGTACAATTCAAGAGATACTATCCCACCCACACACCTGCCATTGTTACTTCTGTAAGCCAGGATCGACAATTCGCCAACAAGCAAAGAAGATCAGCGGCTCTCTGGGAATGCGATAATGTCTTTATCACCCCTATATGGGAGGAGTTGTAAAAAGGCAATTCCATAGTAAAATTATGGTGTACCTGTAATCAATGCCGTTCAGCATTCCTTCTGAAAGATCTTGCACATCGAGATGGTAGGTTGCTTGCAGCCTAGTGAGCGCCTGCGCTGCACCAGTCAGATCTTCCAGCGTAGGATACTGCACATCATTATGGTTCATCGTTATGTTCTTTATGTATTCTAGGAACAAAACAATATAATGGTCTTTATAAAGCAGAGACTGCAAGCAAGCAAGTGGGTCACCCGATGTTAAGTGATCTGCACCGCCCATGAACACCTACAATATCAGAATAATCATGTACCTACACGTTGCCGTACCTTAAAGGAAAGTAAGCGAAAAACTTTGCGTTTTTTTACTGGCCTCAATGGCGAGATGAGCAGGTCGCTCGCCTTATAAATAGTGTCACGCTACCCATAAACAATTGTAACACTTCATAGAACTTTGAATTACAAAGTCCTACATGGTATTGCGCCAGTCACCTAGGGGTGACGCTAGGGACATATGATTTTAAATCCCATACCTATTGCCCAGTAACTTCACTGGCTTCAATGTCCTTCAAACCGGAATACAGCAGTACACATTACAACTTGGCGGTAGAAATAGACCAAGCAGTAGTACTTACTTACCCAGACGGAGTACTCCTATGCTAAGGAGAGACTTACGACCTAGATAGAAAGTATTTTTTCATGTTTCATAAAAACGGCTAAAAATATAATACTATAGGTCGGTACTTACTTACTATTATAATCGGACTATTGGCGCGTGGTTAACATAAAAGAAGTTAACTACAAAAAAGATTAAGTGCGAGTCGGTCTCACGCACAGAAGGTTCCGTACCCAAATTCTTAAATTTTTACTATATATTATAAAATCAGCCATAATGACACATATACCTAATGTAAACATTTCAGCCTGATATCTACTACGGTTCAAAAGATACGAGTCATTAAAGCTAGGGCAGACAGACAGACTAGACGGCACGCTGTAATAGGGTTCGTTGGTACCCTTCGAGTACGGAACTCTAAAAATAGGTATGTCATTCATTTAATATTCTGATACCGCAATAAATTCAAAGAATACCATTAATCAATCCATAAATAATTATTTCGTTAAGTTATATGACCAATATTTGAATATAAATGGTTTTTAAATTGGCTGGCCAACATGTATATTATATTTAAACATTAAAGTTTGGTGTATACCAACATATTAGTGCTAATTTATATCTGTTGCTATTTCATTTATAGCATATCATCTTCAAAAAGGAAGATATTCTTATCCAACGTTTTTTTAAATGCATGTTATGCGATATATCCACCAAATGGGGATCTGCTCTGATGATTATCGGTAAAATATTATGATGAAGCATGAGGGAACTACAGATAGGTAACAGTAAACGCACCGCGACTCTAGTTATAAAGTTTTTTCATTTTATATCCTGGCACGGCAATGGATACACTGGACATGTTAAATACAGTGCAGTCCAAATATAATATCGACCATCGCGACAAGGAACGCAATGTCGCTTGACGGTCGGCCGAATTATGCCATTTATTTAATATTTCTTTACAAAGAGTTGGTACTTAGGGACGAGCTGTTATGTTATAATTTTTCTATTGTTATCAAAGACTTTAATGTTTAACTAGACGGGCTATTTAGAATTAAAATCGCGTCACCTAACGCGCGAGTTTGACAGCTCAAGCGGGAAAGGGAGCTAGTGCAGTATTAGACGCTTACGAAGTGACTTTACTAAAATGATTTTTTCCCTTTTTCCGGTTTGTCTCTGAGAGTATATACGATGTTTTTATTGTAAGTGAATTTCAATAATTATACATTATGTTTAATAACATGTGTTGAATTTTATGTTTAACATATGTAAGGAAACAAGAAATAAATAAAAAATATATTGTTTATTTTATTTTTATGCCCTCAGAAGACCTTCGTTCTTTTTTTACAATACCATAGAATGTAATTCAGCATTTTCGTAAATGTACTATTTCCATCCAATATCTGAAACACATACATCACACTTACCTTTCACCTACTAAAATTCACTTTAAATAAGTAAGTACCTATTCCCACTTTGGCGTATCCGTTTTTGTTGTGTTTCCTATTCTACATTAACGCTTTGGTCGCTCTAAACTAATGCTAGTTATAAGTAAGCGAGATGGTAACAGTGAATCGGCTGTTTGGTTTTTTATTAGTTTTCGTTCACAATAAATACTATTTTCGAAGAAAATAAAGATATATTAAGGTTCCTGGCATTAAAATATATGCACATACTTACTGGCAACGTTTATGGGTTACAATGAACAAGTTCTTGTTATTTTGTCGAATTCAACGTTCGAATAGCCTCAAATGACAACAACCGTTCCTGTCGCTCGCTCGCTGTAAACTAAATGAGTTGCGGTCAATTGACCGTAACTAAGTGCGCACTTGCTATTTACTAGACAGCCGGTCTAGTAGTATACATTAAAGTCTTTGATTGTTATTCATAAACTTACCTGTTCCAATTTTAATACTATCTTCTATAAAATCTAGGTCCATTGTCAGTCTTTTTATGAGCGTGAACGCATTTATTGGATTTCCCAAATAGTTGGGAATATCTTCCATAGCTCGCCGATGTTCTTTCTTATAGTGATTCAAGTGTCTGTAAGTAAACATAATATTTATTGTAATTGGGTATTAAATTTATTGAGGATCAAAATTCTCATTATTACAGAAAATAATAATAACATTATAATACTAATATTGTAAAAGACAAAAATTATTGTGCTGTTTAATTGTATTTGATTAGCGTGTTGGAGATATTTTCGAGCGTATATTGAGAATTTAGGAATGAATAATAATAATAATAATAACCCCCCCAAGGGATTGAACCTTGACGCGGTGGGGGGGCTTAAGGAGAGGAGATACAAATACGCGGTCTTAACATCTAGATCACATACCTCATTTATGAGCGATTCTAAATTTTAAAGCCAATAACAACTGCGCTACCCTTTTCGAACAAATCATCCCAACCCCTTAACAAAATGGAGCCATGTAAAAGGATATATAACTTGCGGTCGCTGCCCGGGGGTCGCCGGGGCGCACTTGGAGCCGGTGCTGGGTGCCACAGTCTGCGAGACACCGGTGGCGGTGCGTTGAGCAGGCGGGCGCTCGCCACACAAGATGCTACAGCCGGTCGTCGTGAGTTGAACAGGCGGATTCGCGACGTTGAAGCTACAGCCGATTCTTCTGGTGATGATACTTCATCACTTTCCTCTTCTATTCCTTCAACCCGCCCATCTTATATGACAAGGTCAACTAAAACCTTGTCTACAACTAGTACGCTTAATGATGTTGTGCAAGATGTCGATCTCGACACTGATCTTGCATCCACTGCGAGCATCCCAGGTAAGCGTAGACGATGGACATCTGAAATGAACCAATTCATACTGCGCACTTACCTTCAATTAACAACACTGGAAAGTGACACGAAAAATTATTTAGAACCTCTCCATCTGAAATTTATGGAAAAATTCCCGGATAGACACATAAGCCGTCAAAGAATAGGTGATCAACGCAGGGCTATAATCCGCAATAAACTATTGCCACAAAACATAATAGATAAAATCTATAACGAGGTTAAAGAAACACTTAAGATAGGTACTAACCTCCCCACACGGCAAGCATACATACAAACGCAGACATTCACTCCAACAACTACAACAACTACAACAACAACATTCACTCCACAAGATAATACACAATCGTTAAACCCCGTTAGTAGCATGCGAAATCCCACAGCCCGTATGAGATGGACCACTGAGCAAAATGAAACAATAATGCGATTATACTACCGTATTACTAACCTTGAAACCAATAAAACAGCATATCGGAAACTGCTGCATAAAGATTCCATAAATGCCTTTCCTTCACTTGCACATGTAAGTGAACAAAGAGTAGCAGATCAGCGGAGAATCATTGTTAACAACAAATACATTACTATAGACAGACTTAACTCAATCAAGCAAGAAGTAGCTAGGGATCTTTCGCGAATTCCCATAAATAGAGACACCTATAATAATTGTAGCACTCAAGATCCTCATATTAATTATAGTGATACACCGCCTGTAGGTAGTAATAATGTAGAGATAACTGGTGCTGATCACATATTAAACCTAGAAACACCTAATCAAAGATATTCAGAAATAGACGAAACCTTCGAACAGGCATTAGAGTTTTACAAAAACGCTGAACCAACTAACAGAACTAACATACCAAAACAAAATTCATCCAAAAAATTTGCCAAAATATTACATTATTTAAATAACACTATACTTCCAGAAAACATTAATCAGGGCACTGACTTTAACACTTTACAAACAGTCATATATTGTGCAGCATGGACAGCAGCCAAAGTTAACGGATCTAAAATAAAATTAAGCCCGACTGAGAGATCACCAAGTGCCCAAAAACAGTATAAGCCATATTGGCAGAGACGACTAGAACATAGACTAGATGATTTACGAATCAAAATAGGTAGATTAACACAATTCATCAATGGCAATAGAAGTAGGAAACTATCAAAACACGTTAATAAAATAATAGAGCAATATAAAATTCATTCCATACACGAAGCACCAAATACACATCTCACACACACACTAGATACACTCAAACAAAAACTGTCTGTCGTTACAGGAAGGCTAAAAAGATACCAAAACTGTATATTAAGAAAACAACAAAATAATATTTTTAGCAACAACGAAAAACAATTTTATCGCACCATTAAAAACGCAACATCAAATGTCCAACAAAACAATAGTGATAATAGTTTAAATAATCACCCTGACCCAGAGGCACTGAAAAAATTCTGGGCAGGCATATGGGAACAACCAGAACAGCATAACACGCAAGCCAATTGGATCGAAACTGAAACTAAAAGCAACGATTTACATGCAGAAATGAGTTTTCAACATATCCCCGCGGAAACGTTTTTAAAAGTGTTACGTAACTTACATAATTGGAAAACACCTGGTTCAGACTACATCCATAGCTATTGGTACAAAAAACTAACTTACATACATCCATATTTACACAATTTTATAAATGATTTCTTATACGACCCTAATACACTACCTTCATATGTAACAGCAGGAACCACCTTTATGATACCAAAAGACCCGAATGATTCCCTGAACCCAGCGAAATACAGACCAATCACTTGCTTGCAAACTCTGTATAAGATTATCACGTCTTGTATCGCCGAATTAGTGTACCAACATATAGAACAGAATCACATCATTGCTGAAGAGCAAAAAGGATGTCGTAAGTTTACTCAGGGCTGTAAAGAACAATTAATCATAGACTCTGTAATCCTTAAACACGTTCAAAAAACGAAAGCTGATTTGTACACAATGTATATAGATTATAAGAAAGCGTACGATTCTGTTCCCCATTCTTGGCTTCTTCAAGTCCTTGAAATCTACAAAATACATACGAAAATTATAACATTCCTCGAGACAGTAATGAGAAACTGGACAACGCGATTAAGGCTCATCACCCCTAATAAAACTATAGAAACTGATCCAATTAAAATACAGCGTGGTATATTCCAAGGCGACTCACTCAGCCCACTTTGGTTCTGACTCGCGTTGAATCCTCTCTCACACATACTAAATTTAACTCCAATCGGATACCCCCTTCAACAAAGAGAAGATGAAGGATTGGCTAGTACCCTACCAACCACAAGTAGATTAAATCATCTACTTTATATGGATGATATCAAACTATATGCTCAAGACGAAGAACAACTCCACCAGTTAGCTAATTTAACAGAGAAATTCAGTAATGTGTAACGAAGTAGAACAATTGAAACACAATGTACACGACCTTCTCCATTTATTTGGGCAGAGTAACACTTTATATTCCGTTTTGCAACCAACTGACTGCCGACAATAATTATTCCACCTTATTTATACCTTTTCACAAATAGTTCAAATTAGTAATTGTATTTATTATTGAACATGTTAGATCGTTCTAAATAACGTGTATATTATTTATAATTGAATAATTAAATAAGTCAGAGTATCTTATGGATTAACAGACAATATAACGTTTTACAATAATAGTGTGACGTCATAACCGTTGTGTTAATATTTAGTACTGCCAGCACTTATAACAAATGATATAAAAATGGAATTCGGCATTGACAAATGTAAAATAAATTCAATAAAAGCAGGCCGTAATTACCAACACCATTACACTCTAGAGACAGGGGAGAAAATAGACGCACTTAATGAACAAGAGACGTACAAATACCTTGGATACAATCAGTCAGCCCAAATACTTCACAAAGACACCAAACAAACACTAAAACATCAATTCCGACACCGGCTTAACACCATATTAAAAACACAACTAAATTCCCGGAATACCATTAAAGCGATAAATTCTTTTGTTATACCTGTTCTTACATACTCTTTCGGAATAATAACTTGGTCAAAATCAGATTTGAAAAACTTGCAACGCATAATTAATACATCAATGACTAGATTCCGTAAACATCACCCAAGATCTTGCATACAGAGATTAACACTACCTAGAAAAGAAGGAGGCAGGGGACTTATAGATATAGTTAATTTACATAATTCACAAATCACAACACTCCGACAATACTTTTTCAATAAGATGTCATCATCAGCACTCCACAAAGCAATAGTACAAACGGATAACAAGTTCACTCCGTTGAATATGAATCAAAGCACACCACAAAAAAATGAAAAAATAACACAAGACAAGGAAAAAATTGAAGAATGGAGCCGGAAGTCTCTACATGGAAGACACCGCCAAGGCCTGAGTCACCCTCATGTCGACAAAGAAGCGTCGAACGCATGGCTTGGACGAGGCGAACTCTTCCCAGAGACTGAAGGCTTCATGACAGCAATCCAAGACCAGGTAATCGAAACCCGGAATTATAAAAAGTTTATAATGAAAGTGCCTAGTTCATCATCGGATATATGTCGGAAATGCAACGGTAACGCGGAAACTATTCAACACATCACAGGTGCATGTAAATCAATAGCCCAAACTGACTACAAATACAGACACGACCAGGTGGCCAACATAATACACCAGAAACTTGCCACAAAATATAAACTAATACCCACCCTAACAACACCTATCCCGTACTATAAGTATAACCCAGAGACGGTTCTAGAAAATGCTGACTATAAACTTTATTATGATCGTGCCATTCTGACCGACAAGACAGTACATTACAATAGACCGGATATCACCCTAGTAGACAAGAAAAATAAGACTGCTTTCATAATAGACATTGCCATCCCCAATACTCACAACCTGCAAAACACAATATCTGAAAAACTCACAAAATATATTGATCTTAAAGACGAAATAAGCCGTATGTGGCGACTACATAAAGTTTCAATTGTGCCTATAGTACTGTCCACCCCTGGAATTATTCCCAAGCAATTATCACTGTCTTTAACCCTTTTAGATGTACCGGAACAAACTTACATACAAATACAAAAATCAGTGATATTAAACACTTGTAGGATTGTTAGAAAGTTCTTACAGACAGAGTAGTAGGACCACCTGCCCTCTAACTCACATTTCAATCATACTGGCAATCACTTGGCTTAGGCCCGTGATTGTCAAATTATACCGGTCTTGCAGACCGAGCAACAAAAAGTTGAGAATAAATAATAATAATAATAATTCTTTATTAGCATGAAAAACAAAACTGATGGACATTATTTCCTACGAGTCTTGAACTAAGCCACATGCTTGTATCTCAAGACTCTTTTTACATTTGACAAGATAATTTTAACAGTTTTTAGGTCTGTTGAATGTTACAGTGCATAACAATATTCCAACTATTGATAAACATTTGAAGAATGTTACCATTTAATTCATAACATTTAAAAATGTTAATTAATACTTAACTAAAATAATAGAACGTCATGCATAAAATTAATAACTTACTGTTTTAAAATCATAAGTCTTTTCTCTTCCTTCTCGATATAGAAATCTAAATGTTCTATAGTTATTTTTTGTGTTTCTAAAAGTGGTTCTACATCTGATATGGCTGTGAAAAGTTCAGCGCGCGTCCATAGACATAAATCCAGGAATAGTACGTAGCATAATATATGTAACGATCTCATTATAGAAACCATTTTATTTGACGATGCTAAAAAAAACAAAGAATTATGTTGAACAAGAATATTATTTAATTTAATTTGTCAGGCTCAAAGACTAAAACATTGATTAAGTTAGGAGATTATGATAAAGTTGCAAAATAAATGCCTTAAACATGCGAGCGAAAAGAACAATATTTTTTATTAATTAAGTTAATTAAGTCGCTTTTAAGTTTTGTTTACACTTATTTTATATTTCTATTTATAGTGGTAGTTATAGCATGTAAATTTCCATACAATGACACAATCGCGACGAGTGTACTTGTACGGACAAGTACACTCGTCTGGGGAGTTTCATTTTTTACTCCATAGATGTTTAAGGGACCACATCGCAGCTTAACTCCATATAATGTTTTTTCCTACAAAATAGGTCTACAGTTAGCAGATGAATCGATGTACATACATAAACAAGCAAAAAAATCGCGATGCTATTTGAAGTCGGTTATAAAATAAAAATTGCTTCCTGGACACCAGAAATAGCTTAATAGTAAGTCTATAAAGTCCGTTTTAGCACAAAATATATTAGTTGGTAGTATAAAGTACCATGAGAAAAATGTTCAAACAATAAAAAAATAATTAAATAAATTTATGTATGTAAACTTTTTTACAATCAATAGTTGGTATGTATTTTATGATTACACGGAAAGTAGGTAAAGACCTACAGAAAAATATAAAAGTAATGAGCGACCACAATACTGCACCGATGACACCCAGTTGGGTAGGGGCACGACAATGCCGATGAAGGTGTTTTTGGTCTTTGAGCCTAAAAAATAAATTGAATGAACCGACTTCGTGATGGTAGTTTTATATGTTTCGTGAATAGTTTATTTTAATTTTATCATAAATCATAAATAGTTTTATCTCTTAGTCACGAGTCACGACAAAAGAACATAGAAATTATCGAATATAATATTATTTGTAGGGGACTGTATAATTAAACTCGTTCTTGTACTGTATTTGCTTTATTCTCACAATTTTCTTCTGGTGTTGCTTCCTTGAAACTCCGCACGATACTACACTTTATTCCTCGTTTGGCTCGGCTTATAAGCCGTGCTGATCTTGTTGATCCGGTGTGGGTGAGCCTCCAACGCGGTGCGCGCTGATTAGCCGCAGCGCGCTTGCTCTAAAGTGGGCGGGGCGTCGCGTCGCGGGGTTCCGGCGACGTTCCGCTCACTAGCGACGCTCTCGGCGGGTTTTAGTTCGTCGTGTCGCCAACATCCTCCCCCGGCGTAGCTTGCGCAGCCTCTTCCGGGTGCAGCACGACGATCTTGCACGGGGCGCCGGAACACTCCGCTTTTTGTTCGGACCTCGGCGACTCGGATGCCTCCGTCAGGTCCCTTGTATGTTCGTAGGACGATTCCGAGCCGCCAGACGTTTCTTGGCAGCTGGTGATCGGTTATAGCGACCACGTCGTTCACATGCAGTCGGCGAATATTTCTGCCGGATTCGCCGCGGGGCACCAAATTAGGTAGGTATTCGGCCATCCACCGACGCCAAAAGACGTCTGCCAATGCTTGCGCAGCTCGCCATGCTCGTCGGTCAACTTCTTCGCAAGGCCCGGTGGTCGGAAGTCCTGTCGAAGACCCCAATAAGAAGTGATTCGGGGTGAGCGCCTCTGGGTCTCGTGGGTCGACGCTCACATGGGTCAAGCCGTCTTCCAGCACCGGATCCAGTTTAAACAGGCGACTCGATCTGGCGATTGGATGGGAGGTCTTGAGCCTTGATCTTGCGTTGTGTGATGTCCACGAATACCAGGACTCTCGCCGTCGCTCGTACTAATGTCTCGTACTTAGAGAAGCGGGCTGGGTCAGGTAGCCAGCTGTCCTTTTTGTCGTCCTCGGTGACGTGCAGGATCTCCGCTTCTTCATCCTTGCAGTTTCCTTTTTCTGTGGGCCATGATTCTTCGGGTTCGTGGAGGAAATCAGGCCCCAGGAACCACCGGCTGTCTCCCTGGATGGCGTCGTGTCGTAATCTGGTGGCGTCGTCAGCGACGTTTTGTCCCGTCGGCAACCATCGCCACTCACTCTTGTCGGTGAGCTCGGCGATCTCTCGCAGGCGATGCGAGACGAATGGCGTGTAGCGTTGCTCGTCGTTCCGCACCCAATGCACCATCGTCGACGAGTCGGTCCAGTAGATGGTCCTCGTTATCTCGACGCGATGTTCCTTTTTAATAGTGCCGGCGAGGCGGGCTCCGACGACTGCCGCTTGGAGCTCGAGGCGCGGTATGGTCTGTGCACGTCGAGGCGCCACCTTCGCCTTGGCTGCCACCAAGGAGACGTCGACTTTTTGGCCTGATATGCGCCAATACGCCACAGCGGCGTATGCCTGCTCGCTGGCGTCGCAGATTATGTGTAGCTCGATGCGTTCGCAGCTCATCAACCCGTAGCATCGCGGTATCTTGAGTTGGGCGATCGCTGTGAGCTGCGACAACCACACCGCGAACTGGTCGCCTTCTTCCTCCGGGATCCGTTCGTCCCATGACATCTGGATGCGCCACAGGCTCTGCAGTATTATTTTCGCTCGAACGGTGTAGTGACTCAGTAGTCCCAGTGGGTCGTATATGGACATTACCGCACTGAGCGTTTCCCTCTTCGTTGGCGCACGGGCTTGTGCGGCACCTCCGCAGGAACTCGGTTCATGGATTTATCGAATCCGAGTTCATCCCGTTCTGGATCCCAGTAGAGGCCGAGTAACTTGCTCTCAGGTTGTTCTCCCCCCAGTTGCGTGAGCTTATTTGAACGCAACTCTGGGGGCACGTCGCGCAGCACGCTCGAGTCGTTCGCGTTCCATCCACGTACAGTGAATCCCGCTGTTGCGTGGACCGTTCCTAGCTCTTTTACGACGCCGTGTGCTTCTTCGGGTGTGTCGTAACTGGCCACTAAGTCGTCCATAAAGTGGCGCAGGAACATCTCTTGTATATCTGCGGTTACCGCCACTACCTTCTCTCTGAATCTGAATATGATTCCGGGCAGGGACAGCAGTAAGTCCGGTCCTTCCAGTAGGTGGTCGTTTAGACTCACCCCGTGGCTTCTTGCCGCTGCGTCGAACACCAACCGTTGTTTCCCGGGCTTGTTCGGGTTCTTCACCGCAAAGTGAGGGAGATACCAGCAGACGGCACTTGTTTGTTCGGATCCGTCACACTTCACCGCGTATCCCTTACCCAGTAGGTTGTCTACTTGTGCGGTGTATTCCCGGGCAAATTCAGGTGAGGCATTCATTTTTTTCTCAATCTGCCGTAGACGTCGAAGCGCTGAGTTGTAACTTGGCGGCATGGCGATGTCATCTCGTCGCCACGGCAAGCCGACTTCATATCCGCAATCGATCCTTCTGATCGACGACTTGAGTATAGAGATGGCTCGTTGATCGGCGTCACTCACCCTTGGCTCTGGTGTAACGCCGAGCGATTCTATTTTAAAATGCTCCTCGACTTGTTCGTGCAATCGTCGATCTTCGTGTTCCCGTTCATATATACCGTTCCGTGTACCACCCATCCAAGCAGCGTTCTTGAGGTGGCTGGTTCGTTGCGGCCTCCAACCCGTAGTTCCCGCGAGACGATGTGCTCCCAGTGGTCTGAACCCACTAAGATGCCGGGACGTGCTCGTTCGTAGCACACCTCGTCTTGCGCCAGATCTCTTAGGTGTCTAAGTTTCTTAAGATACGCTGGGATGGACTGTTGGTGAAGCTTCAGGCCCCTTATCGTGCGTGCCCGTAGCTCGTGTGAATTGTTTGTCGTCACTCCACGTAGCTTCACGGTGACCAATTTGCTGGCTCTCTCGGTCTGAGCCATATTCACGCCGCTCAGGTGTAGTTTTGCGTTGGGCCTTCTGCGCCTATTCTTTCGGCGAGGTATTCGTCGATCAGTGTGATCGTAGCACCTTCATCGAGGAAAACGTGCGTTCTCACCTCCCCCCGTGGACCGGCGACAATCACTGGGCACATTTTTAGGAGCACGGTGCGTGAGCCGACGTTCATTTTCGGCGTTACTGACAGCGCTGCTTCTTTATTGATTGTGATTTTAATGAACCAGCGCACAGGTACGCAGTGCACGGATACACGGCGGTTTGCAGTGCGCAAGATCGCAGAGCGCGGAGCGATATGGCTTGCACGGAGAGCACGAGTTCGCAAGACACGATCGGTAGCCTTATTGTACGTTCACGGTCACAAGTCCATGCACACACAAATCCGGCACTCGAAGGACCAAGACTGTGGGGGACTGTATAATTAAACTCGTTCTTGTACTGTATTTGCTTTATTCTCACAATTTTCTTCTGGTGTTGCTTCCTTGAAACTCCGCACGATACTACACTTTATTCCTCGTTTGGCTCGGCTTATAAGCCGTGCCGATCTTGTTGATCCGGTGTGGGTGAGCCTCCGACGCGTGCGCGCTGATTGGCCGCAGCGCGCTTGCTCTGAAGTGGACGGGGCGTCGCGTCGCGGGGTACCGGCGACGTTCCGCTCACTAGCGACGCTCTCGGCGGGTTTTAGTTCCGCGGCGGCCGTCGGCTCGTCGTGTCGCCAACATTATTGATTTGTTATTCTTATCTCTTTAATAAAACGAGAAATTAAAATTATCATGAATTTATGAAACCATTATATAAAGAATGCATAAAGTGACCATTTTCGATTAGATTAGTGTCCATCATGACATTATACTGAAACTAAATTAAAAAAAAAATTGTTAACAAAAGCTACGGTAAACCATTACACAGCAATAAGGAAGCTCAGGACCGTTATATCGTCAGACAGATGGGTTCATTTGTACACTCTTATTATGCGTGAACTTGTAATTATGTATAGTGATTTCTTAGGTTTACACGAATATTACATACACATTGAAATAAAACTAGTTTCTACGGATTTTATCGCGGTTAAATTTTTATTTTAGTCCCGACGTTTCGAAAGCTTTTCAGCCTTCGTGGTCACGGGAGAGACTGACTGACTGACTTGTAATTATGTACTTTGAGTAAAAGTGTGAGAACGGTGGAGGAGGAGGTGTGTGTGTTTCACACAAGGTCGCTGCCAGTCGACGATAGTCTTTCATAAGTCATAAAGAACAAATCAACAAACAAACACTAAGTACATGTCGGCGATTGGTCTCCTGGGTAGTTGTCGTCACCATCGGAATCCATGACGTCACAATAAATAACACACATTTTGGTTTGGAGATGTTTACTTGTTCACAAGTGATGACGAAATGACCCCTCGATCACAGTTTAGGGGGTTTATTTATAGTAGTTTAGTTTCCGACAATAGTCAAATCAGTTCTCTTTAAACTAAGATCGGAAATCATTATAAATAAACAAATCATAAACATGTTATAAATGTTTACAGTATTTTAGATGTAATTATAACATATAAAAACCATTATTAAAACACTTGTACCGGAATCATTTTATTTTGTGTCGGTACCGACATGAATCATTTTATTGATTAATTAGTCTATTTAAACGAAATCACGTTTAGCGCCCACATACACAAACTCTATGCAGGTATAACCTAACTATTTTACATTGATACGCGTGGGGGTGAATGGAGGCAGTAGGGCATGTAGTTCACTTTGCTTAGCTGGGATTGTTTAGCTTCTGGCTTTATAGTACGCAGTGTTACGTAGTTACGTAAACTATACTAAGTTAGCTTAGTTCTGGGTGTGGCATTCGTTTGTCTGCCTTTCCACCAGGGATGTGCGATGTAGCTACACAGTGAGTGAGGAAAAAGCGAAACTATGTGTTTATCATAATCTTGGATTGCGTAAATAAGTACTCTATGGAATGAGAAGCCATCGATGGCCCCTATTTATATTTTGTATATCTATATGCCTGAGCCAATTACAAGATTTTGCTATAGTATTCAATACTTCAAAGGATTTAACGAAAAGTTGGATGTATTTCATGGGAATGACTGTGCCTCAACCATGAGTTTGTCTCAGTAAAATCGCTAGCGACGATGTAAAATATTTGTATGACAAAATTTAGTTTTCTCACGTATCCGCTAGAGGCGCCACTGAGTTTTTCATATAAATATCTTACGTCGTCGCTAGCGATTTTAACGTTTCTATTTATTTCAGCTGCACACTATTGACCTCTTAACAAAGATCCATTATTTGATGACAACAGTATGAATGGAAGGCTAATTCCATGTATAGGGAAATATTTTCAAGATTCATTGCATTCATTGGGTAATAGAACCCAGGACCACCTCGCTGGCTCATCTGGTTCTCAACCTTAGTACGCTGCCACTATACCGATGAGGCAATAGTTACACATTATCAAGTACCTACTTACATAGACATAAAAAAGCGGATGTGAAGTGACAGGTTGCTCGATGCAGATTTGTCGAGGCTCAAATTGAGAGGGATTCCTTCCTAACCCCCAATCTTTTTTCTGGTCAGCAACGCGTTCACAAAGCCAGAGACAGAGTGAGCCCTCGTACGCAACGTACGCAAAGCATTACGACATATGGACACATAATTTTATAATAAGAAAACATATGGATTAGAAACACACTTTTACTTGGTGTACTAGGTAGTAGCCGGGGTAGGTCCCTCATATGCGAGTGGCCGTCTGTGTTGGTAGTATCAAGAGACCCGTTGTCCCGATGGGGGAATCGAACCCGCGATCTCTCGTTTCACAGCCGGCTACTCGCCCGCTGCACTACGGAGGCGGTTATAAATTATGTAAAATTCTAAATATGTTTAGCTAATTTTTATATGAAAACTAAAACCATTTATCATGGCATGGCAAAGTGCCTACAAGGCAGACCTTATAAACTGGCTGACCCCGGAACGCACGAACGAGCCAGTCGGTTATAAAAATACAGGTATCACTATCCTATTAAGGTACCCTCCCACAAGAAGAATACAAAACTGAAGATAATAGATGAGTGTTTCACAGCAAACACAGTAGTGTGCAATGCTAAAGTCAGAACATGCATGTACTTACTTTGTTTGTTCTGAAATGTTCTTACAAACGCCAGGGTTGCAACTGGCAACGGAGGTGCATCATCAAGAGAAAAGATTTAGGGTAATGTATAAACAACAGGAATGTTATGTACAGTATACGTATAATTCTATATGTAACGTTTTTGTTGTCTTAAATTGCTCTCCGCACAACGCTTCAGCAGCTGTAATGAAAATGGACATTTTACTGCAGAACAATAGCACTATAGCGGTCATTTATCTTAATCTGTGGGAAGGACGTTAACTAAACCATTCTATTTTATTTTTGTAGCGTAACATTCGTTTCAAAATTAATTATTACTTAGACCATATTTTGGTGCAGAAATTTCAAATTATATATAGACATTGATTAATTATACAGAGTTTTTTTACTATTTCTAAGTTAGTTCATACACAGATTTCGCCAAAAATTTTTAGTTTCAGCCTAGCCATTTCTGGTAACAGTGCTACATTTTTTTTTTTTTTTTTTTTTATTACTAGCCCTTTATTATATACGTCCCACTGCTGGGCACGGGCCTCCTCTACTGAATGAGAGGGGTTAGGCCTTAGTCCACCACGCTGGCCTAATGCGGGTTGGCAGACTTCACATACCTTCGAAATTCTTATGAAGAACTTCTTAGGTATGCAGGTTTCCTCACGATGTTTCCTTCACCGTTAAAGCAAGTGATAATTAACAATTAATACACACATAACTTAGAAAAGTCAGAGGTGTATGCACTTGAGGCTGGTTTCGAACCTGCGACTTTCGTCTCGACAGTCCATACCACTCCCCGCTGAGCTATCACTGTTTTTTTTTTTTTTTTTTTTTTTCTACATTTTAATTCCATATAAATGCGCCGCTATTGGCGCATCACTGTTATTATTAGGTATTTGTTATTTTCATGTTAGGTTCACACTTTCATTATAATTAATAAATTAATAAATTTCATTATAATTGCATATGGAAGAAGATATTTAAACCTAGTAAAAAGTTAATCTACGTTTAATAATAACGCTTGTAACGCGCTCGAGTACATTTAGCATGGAACAAACCCTAATGTGCGGGAACGCACATTAGCGTGCTCCTGTACCGTACTCAACTTACTCGACTCCTCTACCGTACCGGCTCGCCGGCTCCCCCGCGACAGCGCCGCACGCGCGGGCAGTCGGCTCGCAGCAACACAACGCGACGGGTACGTGAAGTCCGGCGTCCCGCGCCCGCTCGCTATTGTATTTTAACGTAACACTATTGTACCTAACATCTGTGTATACGTGGATTAAAGTGTACTGATGAAAGGCCCGCGTTTTTATTTATATGCCACCCGAGCATTATACGCTTAGGTTTATATGTCAGTTTTTATTGATAATTTGATATAAACCCAGTTTAAAGTTAGTGTACGTTTAAAAAAAGGCTGTTTATATGTATGTTAGACGATCATAATGCAGTGCCATACCTATAATCCAAAGTTTTAAGTAGTGGTGGTGGTTTAATGGCAGGCGTGGCCCTTACCATTATGCCAGCAACTGCTTGTTTCGTCATTGTATTTGAATGAAGTATAAATTGTGATTAATATAATTATTTGAAAATAAAACACGGCAATTTATAAAACGTCATTTATTTACGTAGTAGGTCCTTACATAAAAATGATATATTTGTACATTGGCTGGTTAAAATTATAATACCAAATAAATCAGATGTTTGTAACCTTGATTATAAAATATATAGGATACTAAAACTTAGTTTTAAAAGCCACTATAATTAAAAAATGCCATCGAATACCATTATCGCAAATAGTAATAACCTTTCATTTATAATTTGTACGTAAGTAGTAAAACAAATCGTCTTGTATTTTATACAAGGCTATTTATATAATACCAGAAACAGGAAAGCAGTGTGTTCAAAATAAATAGTAAATAGTTTTTTTTTTGTAATCGATATTGCAATTTTGATCGCTTCTTAAGGTATTAATAATTTCTATGTGCCTATAATTTCAATTGTCGTAAGCAACATTAAGTGTGGGTTGCACCGTCCATTGGTTAAACTTACAAGTTATTGGTTGACATCTACACATTTGAAAATAAATTATGCAACGTTTTAAAATAACATGAACCATTGCTTGTTACAATATCTGTAACTTTAACCGATGCGACGGTTGGTGCAAC
This sequence comes from Mimas tiliae, assembly GCA_905332985.1. Lineage (NCBI taxonomy): Eukaryota > Metazoa > Arthropoda > Insecta > Lepidoptera > Sphingidae > Mimas > Mimas tiliae. The sequence continues at coordinate 8,205,135 of HG995248.1, read as the reverse complement.
CCACACTTAGACGTGTGCCCTTGACGAAATTACGTTTTGTAATGATAAAAACAGCCGTGCTCCGGCGCAGCTGATCTTGTCACTGACCGCCGCCATCAAAGTTACTACCTACCTACTCACTACCCCTTCCGTCCTCCCTGCATCGCAACATCACTTTCATTACCCAACTTTTTGAGATTGTATTTGAGGGATTTTTCATTAGTATTAATAGTAGTTTATAGGCTAAAATCTATTTGAACTGTATCCTGCTTATGTTATACTAAAAAAACCTTGTATAATAATCTACTTTAGTTATTTTGCGATAATGTAAGTGTATTTATTGACTGTTGGGTGTATTATTATTAATTATTTAGGTTAAAATATTGATAACTGTAATATGAATAATAATATTTGGATTCAGCGATAATAATAAAAGTATCACTAAAATAAATGCAATAAATCGCTAAAGTTGGGCTACAAAAGTATCCAAAATGAATATTACAATAAATTGACTAACATCCAAATACTGAAGCGCTAATCAACACTAGACTATCTAACGGCTACTTATTTTCACACAATTTTGACAGATAAGATGGTCCTCTTAACATGATCTTTTGATTTTTGAGTTGCGATTCAGTATACGGGCGTAACACTTGTATGGTAACAGTGTAGCCTCTATTAGTTACTTTAACAATAATAAGCCATTATACTCAACATAATAACTACAATTCAAATTGTGTTACAAAGCCACTACTTATGGCAAGATTATTTATTCAGATTCATTTTGTTTTTAACATAGTAGTCTAATCATGAAGCCTGTTATTGATTAATAACTAATGGCGGGTTTACACTTCTAATCTATGATCTCATGTATCAGTAGAATAAACCTTTTTATGATATGCGAATAGCAACTGTCATTAAAATTTAATCAAGGTCGATTACAGAATAAATTTTATTCCTTTTTATTTTAACAGGCATTCGATTCCATATAATGTCTATTCCCATTGATATATTTCAGAGGCTATATTAAAGAGATCATAGAAGTATTAACGCGCCTTAAGCTGATATAGCTTTTGTTTAGCTCACGTAGCTGAGGGTCATTTTACATATATTTTGTTTTTGCCTGAATAACGAAACGAGTAGGTCACTCGTCTATTTGCAAGTGCCACTCCTGCCCGTACTACGTACTTTTATTGAGTACTGCATGGCACTACACTGCACTCGACACATCGAGACATATAAGGTCTCTGCTGAGTAATTTAATGATTTATTATAAAATTCCTACAGCTACGTGCGCTGAACTAACTTAGTTTAGTTCTTAGTCATGAACAGACTTAATGGCTTAATGGAGGCTAGTGGCATATTCCCTAAAAACTATGAATTACACAATATATCTAAGCTACGTAATAATGTATTGGTAAAAGATATTTTTGTACTGCTGTCTCACTTTCACTACATAATATGTAAGAATGGAATAAAACGATCACTGGAGCGACTCATGTAAGTGTTACGTATATTTTTTACATTAAAATTAATATAAATGCATCTTACTAACCCGACATTCATTTATAGATTTACAGTTCTACATACCTTTTACTATAAAAGACGTCAGATGATTTCACTTGGTATATAAACCTAATAGAAATCGATGGCCTCAATCCACAGGGTTCGGGACATATCAGCAAAATAGAAAATTTACAAGAGAGACACACTATCAACTTTTACAGAAATTTAAGATGGAATTAAAAATTTTAGAAATGTTCTTTGTCTAAATTATGATGCAGCTAGAATAAAATTTTCTACGTAGTGTAGCTATTTTATGCACATAGAAAGAAATAAAATTAATGTAATTTTCACACTTACGTGATACACCTGTATGGATATACTCTCGATATGACAGTTACCTTATTTAATGTATATCATTATTGAACTAGCCTGTCTAAAAATATTAATTAAAGCGTCGTTCGTGCAGATTGCAGAACAGATGGTGATAGGCATGTCGGAAGTACGGAAAGTATTGATATATGTCGTTAAAACGTTTAAAAAAGTATCGATATATCTTCTTGATATTTGGAACACCTTTTGATCATATAAATTCTAAAATTATCGATGTATCGAAATAAAATGTATCGTTAGAAAGTATCGATATATTAAACTAAAATATATTGCTAAAAAGTATCGATATATCAAAGAAAAATATACCGAAACTTTTACAGCATGCTCATATTATGTATGAACTTTTACTTAAAAAAACCTGCAATTTGGGTTAACTCGATGGTCGACTGATTGACTAACATAAAATAAATCATTTCTCGTCATGGAAAGTTAAACAACAAATCTAATCAATTATAAAATAATACACGCAAATAAGTCATTTGGTTAATTGACCAATATCAGTTCTGTTTCATTAATAAAAAACAAAAAGTGACTCGTGGCTCTACCTGGACGACTTCGGGATCGGGCGGGGGATCTTGCGGACGATCCCTTCCTCCTGATATTCCAAGTTGCACGGCTTCAGAAGTTCCTGACCTCCTTGATGGATCCACTTGTTTGATACTGCGAACAAATATTGAGGTAAATGAAACATTACTTAATCTTTTTACTTTTTTATTCTTTTGTTCAATGCTTAGTGTAAAATATTGTTTTTTATTAGTACAAGTTTGGTAAACAATAAAGTGAGTTATCTGATGGTAAGAGATCTCCACCGTCTTTGGGAACCCGCAGCCGCGCGCTTTACAGCCGGTTACTCGCACACTGTGCTATGGATGATAGTCATCTCTTCAAATACAACATGTTACAGAAAGGTGTGGTAAAATTAAAGCAATGTGTAGTGTATGATATAAGTATATCACCTTCCGTAGGACCAAATCCGATAGCATTGCTAGGACATAAAGCAGCAATTTCTTTTTTATTGAATGAGAAACATATCGATACTTATTCGATTTGTAGCTTTGAACAACACTAAGTGATATGCAAATAATGTATAGTGATGTGATCGTTGTTACCATGCGCGTGCGCATTACAACTGCGCCACTGACGCAGTCGCAGGTAGAGTATAGTGTAGTGAGTAGTGAGTAGTGAGTAGAGAGTACAGACCCCACTTGGAGCCGCGCAGCACGGGGCAGGCGGCGTGGCGCGTGGCGAGGTCGCCCTCCCCCGACGGGTGCAGGTTCAGCCAGAACGCGGCCGCGCGCTTCACCGGGAACAAGCTCAGCCCCAGCTCCGTGAACACCGTCGCGCCGCCTTGCGCCACGTCAGACATCTACACGTCATACACCGACACCCAACAACAAACTTGCGTTCAATACGAGTACTAAACACTTACGGTTCTTAGGGGCACAGGAATACAATTATATATTGTATTTATTTTATATATATACAATATGTAATTAGGTGTATATGTACCTAAAATGGCTATGATGGACCAGCATAGTCATATTGTTACAAAGCTCCGTAAATAAAGTAAAAATATATATAGTACACTAAACACTTTTATATCTTTTAGAGATAGCCCAGTGGGGAGTGGTACGGACTACCGTGACGAATGCAGGTTCGAGGCCCCTCTGACTTTTAAAGTGACGTATTCATTATTAATTATCGCTTGCTATATCGGTGAAGGACACACCGTGAGGAAATCTGCATATCTGAGAATTCTCCATAGGAATTTCGAAGGTGTCTGCGAACCCGCATTAGACCACCATGGATTAAGGCCTAACCGCTCTCATTCGTAAAGGGTAATATAATACAGGGTTGATATTATTATTATTATACTTAGTTAACACTAAAATAATTTCATATTTTTGATACAAATAACTTATTCACTAACAATACTGAATTCAATAACAATTGAACTTCACCCTTGTGTCCTTTGCCATACAGCTGATATTACTGAAATAAAACGGTATTTTTGTTACATTAATATCATCCGTATAGAAAATCAATAAAGGCGAGATTCTATTGCTATCAATTTCAATATTTTTGCCGCCTCTCCGTCCGCCGCGCCTGCAGCGACCTAAGGGTTTATTTCACAATATGCAATTAACTTTTGACCGCCAGATAAGGCATACCGCATAAGACAGTCAAATTAGGAAGTAGCAATTTGACATACGCTCGTCCATGAATGTATAAGGACGGCATTATAGTTTTGTATTTTGCTGCTTTACATTTCATTTGATCAGTAACGTTTGCTTGGATATTGTGGAAGCTCATAATACACTATTGTGAGTTGTTTTTTTCACTAACGGTTTTGACATAATTAAGTTAGAGGTCGCCGATAATTGGCAATCCCGGCATTCTTATTGTTTAACGACACTGACGTTAATTGCGTAAGTATAAAGAATACAGTATTGTACCGAGCCATATAACTGCACGTGTTTTTGTAACTATTACATGTAATGGCTATACAATAGGATTTGTAATATCGTCAACCGTTGCAAAATAAAGCAAAAATTAAACAATGCACTATCATATATCATAGTTTAAATGTACTCACATAAAAAAGTACGGTGGCTATTCTGTTTCCACCGGACTTGCTAAATGCGTTTTCTAGTTTCTGGAATCAAAAACATTAAAACATAATAATTTTACGAAATATAGGTACCTACTTATGATTCAGTTATACTTTCACCAAGTAGGTACCTATCGATGTACGAACACAATTAGTGTTGAAGTTATGTAAATATGTATCTCTACTTCGGAGCTGTGGCGGTATTCAACCACGAGAAGTTTGGATGTATAATTCGGTTATAATGTAATGCGCTGCACTACACATCAACACTAAGTATAACTCACCCTAGCGAAGTCATAGTGCGGCTCGTAGTGTCCGCCGATGCCGTAGTTGACGACCTGCAGCTCCTCGGCGGTGTCCATGTTGAGTCCCGTCATGTCAGTGACGCGCTGCACTACACATCAACACTAAGTATAACTCACCCTAGCGAAGTCATAGTGCGGCTCGTAGTGTCCGCCGATGCCGTAGTTGACGACCTGCAGGTCCTCGGCGGTGTCCATGTTGAGTCCCGTCATGTCAGTGACGCGCTGCACTACACATCAACACTAAGTATAACTCACCCTAGCGAAGTCATAGTGCGGCTCGTAGTGTCCGCCGATGCCGTAGTTGACGACCTGCAGCTCCTCAGCGGTGTCCATGTTGAGTCCCGTCATGTCAGTGACGCGCTGCACTACACATCAACACTAAGTATAACTCACCCTAGCGAAGTCATAGTGCGGCTCGTAGTGTCCGCCGATGCCGTAGTTGACGACCTGCAGCTCCTCGGCGGTGTCCATGTTGAGTCCCGTCATGTCGGTGACGCGTTGTGATATGCGCGCTATGACGGAAGACTCCTCGTCCCGCAGCCACGCTGACTTGCTGATGCGGTAATGAGCTGGGACGAGCTCTCCCGTTTTAGGGTCGTGGACAACGGCCCGCTTGAACTGAACATATAAATGGGTCTAAATAATGTATGTTACATGTGAACTCATCAACCTTCTTAAAATTTAGTTAGGCTTGGCTCACATGTATTAAAAAAGACGTTTATCCCGCCTATGACACTCCTTTCGTGTGATAATACAGACCGATCATAACACTGTTAGTGCAAAAATAAGCTTTTGCGTGTAGTGAAAAAGTGTACTGAATCACTAAACCGCTTAGCATCAGTGCGTCATCACTGCAACTCGGTATGCTACTAGATTGCGAGAGATGGAAGCTGTATCGTGAAGGTATTTAGGTACGTATAAACGGAGGTAGCTATATAAGTAGGCGCTTACCCTGGGCTTAGCCATTCGTTTGATATATTCTATTTCATCATCGCTCAGCACTTCGTGAAAAATAAACACATCGGGACCAATGTAAGACTGTTCGACCTTTATCGGCGCCAGTTTCAAAAACGGATGGTTCTCTGTGTGGTACCAGCATTTTAATCTGCAACAAATTAATAATGCCACAATAACGTATAAAATAAATAATATGTAATAACGATTAACGAGAATGAGTTTACATTTGCTTGTATTATAAAAAAAGCATCTGAGTCACCTAAACCACCTAATATGAAGATGTTTTGAGACTTTTTATTGTGTCATTATATTATTAAATTGGTCCATATTTTATTAATCTATTATAATATTATATTTACATTAAGTTTATAATTGAAGATCATACCATAAATAATGATTCAACACGTTTAATAACAGTTGAATGCATATATATTTTAAAGTGTTAAAAATGAAGATAATGAAATTGATATTTCGAAATAATTTATTAACTCTATCGTTATTATTATTTATGATCAGTTTCGCCAATTTATCCAATAAATATGCAAATGATTTAGTTCTGGCGATATCTATACTCATATTATAAAGAAGTCATTTGTTTTTTATGTTGTAATCTCTGAAACTACTAAATGATTCTTAAATTTATTTCACTAATGTGAAGTTACACTATCCCTGCGTAACACATCCAATATTATCCATACATACAAATATTATAAATGTGAAAGTAACTCTGTCCGTCCGTCTGTTTGTTACCTTTTCACGGCTACACAACCGATTTTGATGAAATTTGGTACGAAGAAAACTATATTTTCCCCATAAAATACGCAGTCAGTGATGGATGGGAACCCGAAACCCATGCGGGCGGAGCCGCGAGCAAAAGCTAGTAGACTATATTTTAGTCCAATAAAAAGACTCACGGGGTCGGAATCACAAGCAAAAGCTAGTCGTAATATAAATAAAATGTTGATACAACAGTTCCGCCCACGCTCCGCTCGACATGTCCATTGTCACGTACGCAAATATTTTCTTAACCTTACGTTGTTGACACGAGAAAAAACCGTGAGATGAAATAGATACCTTGACATGAATCACATACTTACTTTAACAAAAACTTTAATTAATAAAATTACATATTAATTTACGATATCTTTTTTATGGTATAGACCTGCAAAAAATAGCAAGTGGGCCACTTGATGGTAAGATTTCTCCACCACCCATGAACATCAACATTACTAGAAAAAAAATGAGTGCGTTGCTGACTTTAAAACAAAGGAATGAGGATTGGGAAGGTTGGGGGAGGAATTCCGGTTTCCGGATATCTCATTCATTGTACTAAACGCGTCAGCAAGCTGCCTTCACATCGGTTTTCTGTGAGACAGTGGTAATAACCCAGTCGAACCAGCTCATTCATGCTATAGATAAAATCATCTTAAGCGTGGCGCTGCCACTTAAAAAAAACCATTATCAACTAATGTTAAAACTAGACTTACCTTTTGGATATTTCTTGCGGTATAACCATTTCACCTCGACAAAGCGATTCATAGACTTTCCTCTCCTGCGCATATGGTGATGGTTGTTCCGTTGATTCGTCTTCTTGATCTTCCTCTCCCATATCCTGTCGAGGTTGAATGTTATAAACAAAAACAGAGAAAAAAATATCAAAAGAAATATTTCTTCTTTTTCCTATTTATACTTGTAACTTGACCTGGCCTAAACAGGTTTCAATGGCAAAGTCATATTGTAAACTATTTTGCATTTTGGTATTTATAGAAACGTCTTGATATTGAAGCATAAAATATAAAATCAGTAATGCGATATTTTTATACTTAACTAGCTTTGTCAGCTCCGCCCGCGTTAATGTCTGATTCCGGGATAAAATGTCAGTGTTCTAACCCAAGTTATGGTCTACCCGTATGGCAAATATCATTCAAATTTGTTCAGTAATTAAAGCGTAATTGATTAATTCAAATTCACAAACATCCAAACCACAACATTTTAACATTAGAGGGTACAGGCCTGTGTCACTTCGCTTAAAATTCACCTACAACTTCTTACAAGAGGTCCCCCTTTGACGGGGATATGGTTAGTGTAAAAGCTTTCGCAGGTATCGATTCGTTACATTTAAGAATGCGCGTACGCGGCGGTGTTACAGTATATGAATAAAACTTATCGGTACAGACCACGCGTTGATATTTGTTTGTGAACCATCTGTACATGTGCTAGTATAATTATTGTTATATCACAAACTGGTCTTAAGCATAAGAGTCCTTACCCCACGTCTTTGCTTTTTAAGTTTAGCTTCCTGTTCTGCAAGGGTCTTGTGATAATGTGGAATGTTGCCTTTAGCGCGTGGGTGTTTGGGGTCGATGTCTAACAGTTTCTGAGTCCATTCTATGGCTGTCTTTACATCGCCTGAAAATATTATATAGGTATTTTACCTCACTTGTGCTCGCGTTTCTATGTGTGCGTGATGTGGTTGTATACACACAATGGTTATGTTCGTAAATAACATAACTTCTATGCAATATTATTAAACACAAAATAAGTTTTTTTATGGTGCTTCATAGAGTTTTTAATAGACACTAACCTAGAACAATTTTTCTATTTATAATTATATCTTACAACACAAAAAAACCCTATATCCGGGTAACAACATCATAATAATATTTTATTAGAGATTTTACGCACTATATCCGATTCGAATCCCAGAGATCTGGGTTAGAAGTAGCCGTAGTACTATTTGTGTGAGGGGTACCGAATACCGTGTTCCAAAGTGTCGAATACCCCCAGTTCGGATCATAATCTCGTCTTCGGATCGAAAGCAGTGCGTAATCACTCTCATAACTGTGCCTTTCCATCAGCTATCTATAATAGTTTTTTTACAGCATAGGCAGGCAAACGAGCCATTGGGTCACATGATGGTAAGTGAACTCTACCGCTCATGTACGCCTACAATACCAAAATATCATCCCTTTCCTTTAAGGTCGGCTTTCCCGATGAAAGGAGAGCGGGATTTGGGCCTCCGGATATCTCACTCACCGTACGAAACGCAGCAGCAAGCTGCTACTTTACGCCAGTTTTCTGTGAGACAGTGGTAAAATAGTTTTTTGTGTTTATAACTAAATACAGACTGATTTCATTCTATTAGGGCTCCGTACTTTTTCTTTCTTTCTTTTCTTTCCTGGTGTTATCCTAGTTTAGTGTTGTCACTAAGCTGGGATACGATGGGATACGGAACCGCTTAGTTTTCACTTCACCCGACATTGAAGATCCTCCGTAGTGAGACAATTGGGCTCTCATGTCGCCCTCTAATACCTCATCTCCGTACGAAACAGTAAAAACAAGTCACTATACAAACCCATCAAATAATATGCGAATCCAATATGCTCCAATATATCAACTTCAGAGAAAGGATAACGCATATTTTCAGCCTTATATTTGCGTAGAGCCTCTTTCATCCAATTTAATGAGTTTTTATAGTCTTTCTCGTTGTACAGAGCTCGGCCCAACTCGTAACAGTCGCTCGCTGACATCGGTGTACTAAGAGCACAAAATTATTACTATTAATACAATATTCAAACTATAACAAGCCAATTTCAATAAACAATCTCAAGCCGACTACGGATGGTTGATACAAATCAGTCAATAGGAATAAAGTTTGAATTCCAGCGCGCTTAACATAACCTCCTAGATATAATTTTGTCGACTCCGTTTGTCATGAAAAAGTGTTTATCATGTTATCTATATATTTCAAAGCTAACAACAGCCCGGTATTCACGCCACGATAAAAAGTTGCGCGTCTCTTACTATCTCTATATCTCATATCTCGTTTGTTTTGGTACAAAGGCAAAACTAGTTGATATGGACAAAGTTCTCTCTCTTGCGACATAATATCTCGTGTGCATAATATGCTAAGCGGCCTAGGGATAATATAAGTCGATTGGTTTATTTTTCTTTATATGCGTATTGTTTATTGAAATTGCGTTTCTTTCTTCATAGGAATTGGGAAGGGTAGGGGAGATCTGGGCCTCGGGTAATCTCACTCAATGTACGAAATGCAAGCTAGTTTGCGTCAAGTTGGTTTTCTGTGAGACGGTGGGAATAACCCGCTCGAATCGGCCCATAATTTCTTCCCCTTAATAATAATTGACACACATTATAAAATATGTTACTCGTATTTATCGTAAGTCATATTTGAAGAAAAAACATGTATGTTTATTTAAACTTAAGAACAGCATAGATACGTGAGACAAAAGTTTACTTACCGTTCGCTATAAAAAAAAGAACTGATGAGAAAAAACATTATATAAATATAACTTATGTAACCCGTGTAGTGCTATACCTATCGAATGGTTAGTGGCCAACCTAATGTCAAAGTTTTCAAGCCGCCCGAGGATTTGGGGCTTGAAACTTGAAACTGACTGGTCAGTTGATAAAAGCCGGCACCGACTTTTTTATGTGCCCTCCGAAGCATGGACACGCTCTGTTTAAATACCCGTAAGAAATGTTTACCGATTAGTAAGTGCCACTGGCTATGAGCACCTCAAATAGTGTTAATAAAAACATTATATTTCAGCACCGACTTTTCGTGATGTGATAATATCAAATTATGTCACCAAATCGTGCAAATTTACTAGATATCCTGTTGCGGAACCGGCTATGCGGTTTTGAATGCAAACAATATTCTATCTTTATAATGATCAGTCATTGAATAAATCGAGGAATTATATTATTAAATAGTTTCCAGTTGTAATGCAAGTGCCTAATTTGTATATAAAATTATATGATATTACGTATTTTCATATTATTATGTGGGTAAGTATATTATTAGCATATAAAAGCAAATTCTGGAGGCGCTATAGTAATCGTTCCAAAATTAATATAGACAATTTATAATAATCAGAATGGGGTTGATCTCCCCAATGGGGTTGACGTCAGGCAAGCGGCCGGTCGTAAAAACTACAAGTCAAATCTTCCTGTAACATGTGTTAAAAAGCATGGTGCGCCGACCCCACTGCGAGTGAAATAAGGGCAGGTGGAAGAAGAAGATAAATTCTAATAATCACCTATTTAGAAAATTGTAAGTCGGCATAGACTATAAATTATACTTTATAGCACCTTCGTGAATGAAATTTTGATATAAAGAACGTGTCATATAAGCAGAACGTACAATTCAATAGATACTATCCCATCCACACACCCACCATTATAACTCCTGTAAACCAGGATCGACAATTCGCCAACAAGCAAAGAAGATCAGCGGCTCTCTGGGAATGCGAGAATGTCTTTATCCCGCAATGAAATTAATCCAATAGAAATATAGGGAAGAGTTGTAAATACACAATTCCATAGTGAAATTATGGTGTACCTGTAAGCAATGCCGTTCAGCATTCCTTCTGAAAGATCTTGCACATCGAGATGGTAGGTTGCTTGCAGCCTAGTGAGCGCCTGCGCTGCACCAGTCAGATCTTCCAGCGTAGGATACTTCACATCATTATGGTTCATCGTTATGTTCTTTATGTATTCTAGAAACAAAACAATATAATGGTCTTTATAAAGCAGAGACTGCAAGCAAGCAAGTGGGTCACCCGCTGTTAAGTGATCTCCACCGCCCATGAACACCTACCTACAATATCAGAATAATAATGTACGCGTTGCCGTACCAGGAAAGTAAGTAAAAAAACTGCGTTTTCTTTACTGGCCTCAATGGCGAGACGAGCAGGTCGCTCGCTATAAAGCGAGCTAATAGTGACACGCTACCCATAAACAATTGTAACACTTCATAGAACTTTGAATTACAAAGTCCTACATGGTATTGCGCTGTGCCAGTCACCTAGGGGTGACGCTAGGGACATATGATTTTAAATCCCATACCTATTGCCCAGTAACTCCACTGGCTTCAATGTCCTTCAAACCGGAATACAGCGGTGCTTACACACTACTACTTGGCGGCAGAAATAGACAAGCAGTAGTACTTACCCAGACGGAATAGCATAGGAGAGACCTACGACCTAGATAGCAAGTATTTTTTCATTTAATGAAAACGACTAGAAATATAATAATACTATAGGTAGGTACTTACTATTATAATCGGACTATTGGCGCGTGGTTAACATAAAAGAAGTTAACTGCAAAAACATCAAGTGCGAGTCGGTCTCGCGCACAAAAGATTCCGTACCCACATTCCATTTTTTTTACTATTTGTTAAGAAATCAACAATAATGACACATATGCCTACTGTAAACATTTCAGCCTGATATCTACTACGGTTTAAAAGATAGAGTCATTAAAGCTAGGATAGACAGACAGACTAGACGGCACGCTGTAATAGGGTTCCGTTGGTACCCTTCGAGTACGGAACTCTAAAAATATGTCATTCATTCAATATTCTGATACAGCAATAAATTCAAAGGACACCATTAATCAATCCATAAATAATTATTTCGTTAAGTTATATGACCAATATCTGAATATAAATGGTTTTTAAATTGGCTGGCCAACATGTATATTATATTTAAACAATAAAGTTTGGTGTATAGCAACATATTAGTGCTAATTTATATCTGTTGCTATTTCATTTATAGCATATCATCTTCAAAAAGGAAGACATTCTTAACGAACGAAAGTTTTTTTAATGCATGTTATGCGATATATCCACCAAAATGGGGATTTGTTTTGATTATTATTGTATTCGATAGGGTTTATACCCCGAGGGTAGTTCCATATTGTGGTTAAAATATGATGGAACGATGATGGAACACTACAGATAAGTAACTGCAAATGCACCGCGACTCTAGTTATAAAGTTTTTTCTTTTTTATCCTGGCACAGCAATGGACACTGGGCATGTTAAGTACAGTGCAGTCGAAATATAATATCGACCATTGCGTCAAGAGCCGTAATGTCGCTCGACGGTCGGTAGAATTATGCCATTTATTTAACATTTCTTTACACAGAGTTGGTACTTAGGTACGAGCTGATATGTTATAACTTTTATATAGTTATTCATAAACTTACCTGTTCCAATTTTAATACTATCTTCTATAAAATCTAGGTCCATTGTCAGTCTCTTTATGAGCGTGAACGCATTTATTGGATTTCCCAAATAGTTGGGAATATCTTCCATAGCTCGCCGATGTTCTTTCCTATAGTGATTCAAGTGTCTGTAAGTAAACATATTTATTGTAGTTAGGTATAACATTTATTGAGGCTACTGATTGAAAGCTACCATTATTACAGAAAATAATAATAACATTAAAATACTAATATTGTAAAAGACAACAAATAATTGTGCTGTTTAATTGTATTTGATAAGAGTGTTAGAGATATTTTCGAGCGTATATTGAGGATTTAGGAATGAATATTACTAACACAAAGAAATTACACCTTGTATTTCCAACTAATGATAAACATTTGAAGATAGTTACCTTTTTATTCAACCAATTTAAAGAATTGTTAATTGATACATAACTAAACTAATAGAACGTCATGAATAAAATTTATAACTTACTGTTTTAAAGTCATAAGTCTTTTCTCTTCCTTCTCGATATAGAAATCTAAATCATCTATAATTCTTTTATGTGTTTCTAAAAGTGGTTCTACATCTGATATGGCTGTGAAAAGTTCAGCGCGCGTCCATAGACATAAATCCAGGAATAGTACTAAGCATAATATATGTAATGAGCTCATTTTAGAAACCATTTTATTTGACGATGCTAAAAAAAACAAAGAATCATGTTGAACAAGAATATTATTTTATTCGTCAGGCTCAAAGACTAAAACATTGATTGAGTTAGGAGATTATGATAAAGCTGCAAAATAAATGCGTTAATAAAACGAGAAATTAAAATTACCATGAATTTATGAAAGCATAAAGTGGCCATTTTCGATTAGATTTGTGTCATCATGAAATTACCCTGGGCGTAAATTCATTTTTTTTTTACAAAAGTTACGGTAAACCATTACAAAGCAATAAGCATGGTCAGGACCGTTATATCGTCAGACAGATGGGTTCATTTGTACACTCTTAATATACACGAACTTGTAATTATGTACTTTGAGTAAAAGTGTGAGAACGGTGGAGGAGGAGGTGTGATGCGTCATCCGTAGTTTTCTTATTCTTTTTGAGAGACGCACACACAGTCATTATGTTTATACAAACTCATCACTCATACTACACACATAGCAAGACGTTACATAGACATATCCCGATAGTGTAGTGTTTTGTGTCACAAACCAAAGGAAGCTTGTGGCAAACGCTTGCAATTAATCCACACGCTTGATCCAACATGATGGGACTAGTAGGTGCACTAGTTGTATTTCTGCCTACCCTATCAGGGATGTAGGCATGAGCTTATATATATGTAAAATATATATATCATTTGCTATAATCAAACAAATAACAATAAGTAATGGCATTGTAAAATAATTATAAGAATTATTGTCATTATAAAAATTCAGATTGAATTGCATGTTCTGAATGATGCGCATTGGATGGGCCAATGACTCTTACGGTATTATTTAACAATACACCAACTAACCATAAAGAGTTAAGGCACGGTCGCACCTGAAATTCAAGTGAAACATAGTTTTTAAACGCCCAGTACTAGTACGGCGCGGCGCGACGCGGCGAACAGATAAACTTATCTAACACAAAAAAGTGTGTAGAAGTATGCAGTTTTTTCTTTTATACAGTGTATAGAAGAAAAATATTAATCGAGAAGAACCGTAAATAGCAATTTCATGTCCCACATATCAACTCTCCAATTGAGCTTTGGCGTCTAAACTGGGTATAACAACTACCTACATTTACATTAGCGATGATATTAGCATTTAAAAACTTCACCGGGCTAATATTGAATTAATTTTTGCTTTAATTAATTAAACCCGCCTTTACACATATTGTGTATATGAACTAAATTAAATAAATAAATCTAAGGACTTGGGAGTTTGTCACCTTTGAGTTTCGAGACAATATACAAATATCAATCTAAATCTATTGTTTCAAATCGTACTCGGACCGGGCCTTAAGTGAGTGAACGGTGCTGGATTCGTCACGTTTTTATTGACATGGAAATCCTGCCAAACTACTTTATTATTTGGGTAGTCCCAACGTGACAAAAGTTGGCAATACCTACATCACAATTCCTGGGTCTCACGGAAAGCAGGTTAGCCTTTCACATTACAAAGACAAAGCTTTGCATTAGGTGCCTACTTGCCGCGAATTGAATGCGGTTGTGAATAAATATTAGCTTCTTTGTTTCAAAATATTAAGAACGAAAAGGATGTTTTGGCTTTTCCAAATATCGAGTCACAAGTCTGTTGATTTTAAATGTAGAAAAGCAAATACTTTTATAAAGCTCGATAGATATTTAGATGAATTTATCGGCGTATTATTAATATTTATAACAGCCGATAACACATATACCGATATGTACTCGTATATGCAGACGAATTGCGAACCTAGGTTCAGATCATTTCGATATGGATGGTTTAAAAATATAATAACTAGCTATAAAAATAATTAATTAAAATACTAGACTTAATATTCCACTTGTCGTTTCGACATAAATGAGCTTTGAAATTATTAAGAAATACTAATATGTAGTGTTTTTATATTTAAAACAAAATCTGGGTAAACAAACAACACAGGTGACAAGATGTAATTTTAAACTTAACTCACCAAACATAATATAAAGTAAGTAAATGTGGCATTTATTGAAAGAGTAAAGACCGGACTAATTATTCTAATTTATGCTAGCTACCAATTAAAGTTTAGATGAAGTAGATTTTAATTCTCGTTTTTAGCGTTATCATAAACATATGATATTATAAAGTAGCGTTCATACTTGTAAAGCGCGACGTTGGTGACGGTGGCAAATGGAACTAATTGAGATCTATAGAAAAATCTGTCAAAATGGGAAATTGACTAAGGAGCGTTCGAAGACTGCGCCACACAACTCGCCAACTTGTAGTTGTGTTACAGAAAAGGGTGGGTGGTGATATAGGTATTTCACCCCCCAGATAGTACCAAATGCGATTACATGTCGGTATTCGACTTGCAATTTTGGACAACACTAAATGAGAAACAGTTGTTTTTCCCTCACTTCAGCATTGTTATTCCCGCTCACGCACCTCATATATAGTGATGTGATCGACCTTATCGATCGTAATAACCAGTGATTAAAATTAGCGTTAAATTTTGGATGTCTAGATTTTGATAAGATTCGATACATAAACTCACTGTCAGGTGTATGTACACCTTTCTGTAACAAATTGTATATATGTTTGAAGTGGCCTATGTACACAATAATTACTGATACCTAATATAAAACCTAATACAATATTTTTTTTATATTATACAAAAACGTCTTCAGCATCTAAAATCAACACATGCAGTTTATAGAATGATGTCATGTTTACAACTGAAAAGGTAGGCCGCAGTGTACCAATCTCGATTTGAGGTAACACATAACTAATAAAAATGTATTACAGGAAAACCATTAGGCTGAGTAGTTATGTTCAGCATAATATAAGTAGGTATATTTTATTCTTAACTAGTTTTTGTTCCCAGCTCCGCCCGCGTGAACCGCCTTTTCCGGGATAAAAAGAAGCCTATGTCTTAATCCAGGGCATGTCATGTATGTCAAATTTCATTTAAAACCGTTAAGGCGTGATTGACTAACAAATATCCAAACTTTCACATTTATAGTAGCAGGAAGTAGGATGTCTTGGGGTATACAACGTTAAGAATACTTGATGATCATTCATCATTTTCAGATGATCATTATAATAAGGTCATGAGTAGAGTTCCCGGGATTTCCCGGTATCAGAAATACATACCGGTCCCGGTAGTCCTGGTAGGTACCGCGTCTATAAATTCCAGGTACTTCCGGTTATAGCAAGGAATTTTTACCTATTGATTTGCGAGTAATAATCGCACGTTCCCGCACCCGAACTGGCAACGTGTTTTTTTTACCTAAGTTGATTATGGACATAGATAATTTGTCCAAAAACTGTAGATTTTGTTGTATGCTCCTTTTTTCTGCGTGGCATTATCCTTAATAAGACATCTCCACTTCGCCCGATTAATTATCCCTTTCCTTTAAGGTCGGCAACTCACCCATGACTCTTCTGGTATTGTGAGCATATATGGGCGGTTGAGATCACGTGACTCACCGTCTGCAAATCAATATGCAGAGGGTTCTTCTTCGCGCTGTATTCGTCCACCAGTGATCTGATCGCAAATCAGCTTAATGCCGCGATAGTTTATGTTTACGTTATATATCTAAATTTCTAAGTCCCATGTGAAGTAAAACTGATTTATATGATGATGATGATTAGACAGCCTCCGTGGCGCAGCGGGCGAGTAGCCGGTTGCGAAGCGTGAGGCCGTGGGTTCGATTCCCGCACCTTGACAAATGTTTGTCTGATCCACAAATATTTGTCTCGGGTCTGGGTGTTGTGGGACCGCAAGTCCCTCGTAGTTCTTGATACCCACGATACAGGTTTACCTAGTGTGGGGTCAGGACTATGTGTGTGACTGTTATTTATTATTTTATTTATTTATAGATATTTTGAATAACAAATCTTTATATTTATTTTGATTATAGAATGAAGTTTTTCTTAATTTCTGCTATTATTATCACACAATTTATTAAATAGGTATAAAAGGCTCGGTAAAAGCATACTGGTCTTAGGTTTTCAAGAGTAGGTACCTACCGGTAATACCGGGAGTATAAGTCAGTAGCTTAGTACCGAGAATGAAAATTCTAGGAACCGGACTGGTTCTGCAAGCTTTAATCATGAGCAATTACTCGTCTAGTGCACAAATTATTTCCTAGTACATATTACTGCCTGAGGACTATCTCAGTGAAAGTCCGATTAGTCCGATTTAGATGTTTCGATAGAAGTATCTAAATAAAGATATTAGATATTAATTTATACAGTTTTCAATTGTTTTTTTCTAACGAAACGTTATAATTAAGTATGTTATGTTATATACTTCTTATGAGTCGTAAAAAAATCAATAAAATAAATTGTATTAGCGAAAACGTGGAAAAATACCAATTTCCTGAGATGCTGCTTAATACTGTGAATCATAAATTACAAACTAGTTATTCGACATTACATATTTTTCAATTTTATTTGACAAGAGTTTGCGACAACTCATATGTCGATGACAAAATCAATGTGACAAGTTTATGTATTATAATTTAAAGAAACACCTATGGGTATATTTCATTATAGGATGGCGGAGGTCGGAGAGAACATTATCCGACCCCAATGAGGCGATGTTCACGACATCTGTACACGTTACTATCTGGAAGTGCTCACATCCCGTACCACGACACAAATATCAATATATTACAATTATTAATAAGGCGTCATCACAAAACATGGGAAACAACCGCAAGACTATAAAGTTCTATTACCTCTATTAGAAACTCTAAGTATTAAAAAAGCTTTTAGAAATAAGTTATTCGGATGCTGTAATGTCGTACTAGGATTTGTTTAACAAACTATTCCAACTGATTAATTTGCCTGCGGGAATATTCTAGATTTTACTATGTTATCTATGTATGAATGTTGTAGTTACTTAAAATATTATTAATGAAGTGTTAATTGTCATAAGCTATATTAACTAGTTTTATTTCTAGATTAATTGTAGTCACATACGACGCTATTATCTTAATTGAAACGAATTCTACTTACATAGAAATATCCGATCGGAAAGTAGAGCGGTCAATCTAAATAATAAATATCACTTTGATTCAGAAATAATATTTAATATGGGTGA
This sequence comes from Mimas tiliae, assembly GCA_905332985.1. Taxonomy (NCBI): domain Eukaryota; kingdom Metazoa; phylum Arthropoda; class Insecta; order Lepidoptera; family Sphingidae; genus Mimas; species Mimas tiliae. The sequence goes on along the minus strand of HG995248.1, from coordinate 8,186,592 downwards.
CCACGACCAATCGAATCATTAATTATAATAGATACACAAAAGTTATGGACACAATGGCACAAAGAAAAAAATCTGTAATATTTCTATGCGTGCGGCGTGCGCCAACGCAGCCGGCCGCGGGTCAACGAACAAAATACTGCCAATTGACTGCCATTCAGAAGCTAGCAACAAACCGGCGACCTTATCTAAATAAGCAACTGGGCGAGATGACGTCCTAATGCGTTCATTATTGACAGTTAATATGTAATTTTCGGAAATCTTTCTTCCCCTCCGCGACAGTATTGGAATAAAAGTACGTGTGTTTTACTCGCCCTAGACCCTAATCAATAATGACGATAGGCAAAGATAAGGTAAAAAGTAAGACATTCATTTACCAAAATGTTTTGAATCCACTATTTACGAGCCCGACATGAGTCAGGCATTGTATCTGTAATCCGAATGAAATTCAATAATGTTGACATCATAGTCTCATGGTAAATAGACACCCACGATCCCACGATACACAAGTCTTAGTGACACTAGTAACAGAAATACTCGTAGGAATGTATTTATTAACCGACGAAAAAAGCGGAGGAGGTTCTCAATTCCGACGCGTTTTTTGTATAACCACGCATAACTCCGCCGAATGTGGACCGATTTCGATAATTCTTTTTCATTCGAACGGGTATAGCTAAAAGTGAGTCACATTTTAATCTCAAGAAGAAAATTCACCTTAAATGTGTGAAATCGGAGATGAAAAATTTCATCATTTACGCACCGATTTCGGTAAAAAAAGTGAAATAAAAATAAACAATTTTGTGTCGGTGCTATTTTAACGTAATGGTCAGTTATAGGTAGAAGGCACCGATTCAGAATTATTTATTTTTATATTTTTTATTTTTAAGAGTCGGTTTTATGTTAGTTAAAAAGTTTTTATTATAGCAGTAGATGTATTAATACAAGTTTTAATGTAAAAATGTATGTTATCTCTATGACACCAAGGCATATAAAATGCATGACACTATCAATTAGAAATTATATTGGTGTCACGCTTCAATTTGATAAATTGTGTTCAACTCGAGAAAGCCGTTACAATATAAAACTGTATAAAACAACTAGTAAGTTGGCGCCACATTGTTACTATGATATTCATGGTCTAACGTTGGAGATATTTATTCTACTAACACCCGGTTTCTGAAAGGCTGATCAAATCAACAGTCAACTAGTAGAACTTTGATTATGACACCACTATCAAATCAATTCGAGTTGAATTCATCCACAATCCATTACATATTTCCCCGAGCCAATGTGTGGTTGGGAAGTATGTTGGGCTCACTGGCCTAGACGCGCCCTAGATCATCCTACCGCCTAAAACCCTGTAATGTTCCACTTTTTCCCTAAGTCGGATGCCGCGGGGTGTGTGTATCCAGCTGCAGCATCCGTAGGTGTTAGCCCTTCTACAGAGTCCTTCGCGATTAGAGGATCAACCTCTGACGGGCCACAACAGAGGCGCCAATGAAACATGCTACCTTGTAAGCCTTTTAAGTGCATAGCGACGGGTTGCCCAAGTTGCCACCTGTAGACCAATTTATGGTGTCCGGGTTGTTCTGCTCCCTCTCCCTGTCCACCGCCTCTTTCGTAGGCATTACCTACTGGCAGAAATTGAGTTCCACCCATCTTCGTTCTCAACTACCACCACAGACGTGAGCGACAAACTGTTGCCGACGGACACGGCTAATTCGCGGCGCTACGATTCCTATACTGGACAAGTCGACAATGTGTTTTGCACCGCATTTTCCTCGTACCCACAACGGTGGCACGGTGGTACCTTCCGATGCAAGCGTATTTCGAGAGTAACTGTGTCATCCTGAGAGCACTACCATACCATATGCGGTTCCCAATCGCAACCGATATACATTGCCAATGACTCAAACCGCGATTATTTGATAAAAACACCTAATTATCTAAACGTATAGAAGACAATTTTTCCTGGTGAATGGCATATAAAAAGAGAGGCCTCTATGCCCAGCAGTGGGATGACAAAGGCTGATGATGATGATGATAGAAGGCAATTTTTCGTTGTGGTTTCTTTACTTTATACATAGAAGACTATATGTAATTTACCTTAATGATAATATTAGAATCATTAGAGTAATATCAAGAAATTGAGAAAACTCCATTAAACAAAGACAATTTTAGAAAGGGCATTGCACGAGACATTTATATGAATAGTGAGTGCTATGTCGAAATGTTGTGCAACGATCGTGTGTTGTTTAGTACCTAATTCGAAATACGCACGACTATAAAAAAATTTAAGGTCCTTCATTCTGTAATGTAATTTCCTGTTCCGTAAATGTAAACAAATATCCAGATTACTATATATTTTTTTAACTTTTGTTAGGAGTTAGGGCCTGTCAATTACACCCAATACAATAGATATTATGAATATTCGTTAGATATGCCTTTGACATTAAGTACTGTAACAGTCACTTACGTAATAGGGATCGATGGCGTTTACATTACCAACATACCTAACTATCGTAAAACATATATATATTATTTACCTAACCACCTTTTAATTAACTCGCTTTCTTTTATGTCTGTCTGTTTATTTGATTTTAAACTAACTTCCCGATGAACTAGAGACTTGAATGATTAAAATAACTCAAGGTTTGAAGAAATTAGAAAATTATATCATGATAATTATCATCCTACTACTAGTCTTACTATTATTATAAATGTGAAAGTTTGGATGTTTAATAGCCAATCACGTCTTAACAGCTGAACGGTTTTGGGTGAAACTTGGCACACAGGTAGATTATGACCTGGAGTAGGACATAGGCCACTTTTTATACCGGAAAATGCCACTCACGCGGGCGGATCTGTGAGCAAAAGCTAGTTAGACATAATTATCTTGAAAATTTCCAACTCTGGAATGAGACGATGGAGCTGGACGGTGGGTAATGGAACCCTTAAAGTCTATGAGTCAGTTAAAGTCTATCGAGTTTGGGATCATGAGACTTGTCCTAGTGTATTCTATTTAAAATTTAATGCTTAAAAAGTGTGTTTGTATTCTCGAAGGTGAAGTCAGGGGTGCAACAAATGCACAAACATTTCTTCAAGCTTATTATATGTCCCATAATGTGATAGGGGGTGACTTACTGCCATAACAGGCACAAATGTTAGGCCAGATCTGTCATGAGTGATTTTTCAAATCAATAGCTCTAACATAAATTATGATTGCCTAACATGGAATTTGAACTCATGATCTCATGATTTCTTATTTAAGTATGCTGCTACTATACCAATGAGATGATAAAAAAAAATTAAAAAGTTGAGGTGCTTTTTATGAATTAATTATTTAGCTTCTTGAAGAGAGGCAGAAGACCCCTTGGTGGACAAACATCCAGAAAGACTCACGAAAGCTGACAACCCAAGACATTGACTTGGCACAAAAAAAGTGAGGATACCCCACCCCAAATAAAGGGAACAGGGATGGAGAAAGAAGAATGATTTTGCTTGTCAGTGCTATTATATGCTATTTAAGGAAAATATAAAAAGGTACAAATAATAGCTGGTAATCATCACATCTCTAAATGAACAAGCATTAAGAGAACAATACATAGCATGTGTGTATCTAATTCATTTTAAATATACTTTGAATTTAGATTATCAAACATATTGAATTATTTAAAATACTCAATAGCCTCATAACATTGCTACTGCCAAACCAAATTAAAAATATGTACAAGGTTTTTTAATGTACCACAAGTCATATAATTTTGTTTTACCTATGGAGATATAATACATAAGATTTAAAATAGGCTTGTAAACAAAAATAATCATCAACAATATTTATTTAACAGCAGTCAAAAGACATTGCGTCTCCCAACAATAAGTAGAATTATGCAGGCCTGGATGTTACTGGATGTACAATGGCAGACCCTGGAACGAGACTTACCTCAATGAGTTATTATGTCCTTATTCCATTTTCAACATATTCTATAGTGACAATTTATTTGATTACATATGCATTTTTTTATATAAGCTCTAGTACTTTAAAGCTTTCTGAAAACATGTCATGGTAGATTAAAAAAAAAACATAGTTATTATAACAACATTTACAGAAAGCTTACCTTCAATTAAATATGTACATACTGTAATACGTTTTCACTAGTCTTCAGTCTTCAGCAACACAAAACAATTTTTACTTTCGGGTCTACGATGTAGGTACTCTGCTTGGGTGTACTGTGGTGTACCTACTGTAGACTGAACTCAATACTGTGCTGACAGCGATTTGTAATTAATTTACTCTGCTGCGATATTTTCGTGACCGTAAGTATCTCCTCAATATATTTGTGGTAAGTAATACGTACGATCCTTTGTTATGTACTTGAATTAATCACAAAATAAACCGCAATCACCAATGTTGTTTTCAATTCGTAATTCGTATCAAATTTGTTTTTTTTTTGTATGTTTGTTCGATAAGGAACCGGCTAAGATCATATACCATACTGCCAAGTCATTAGTTATATTCTTTTCTTATTTTCTAAGAACGATGAAACGGGGGTGTGACCGATTTCAAGGTCTTGCTGGAGTTTTAGTGTTAATTCTTTTCAGTTCGATGCTTCTTAGACGACTTTCTTCAAGCAGATCGAACGCACAAGGTCGATGGATACCCTTGGTCAAAAATCACCTAAATTCACTTATTTCAATGTTTCCATACACTATTCATCAGCGTTAATGATTATTGCACGAAACCACACCACTTTTATACGACAAACACAACTTTAAACCAGTTTAGGAAATAATTAAAATAAGAGACACCGCACTGTCAGAATTCCCGCTAAAAACTCGTATTTAATTCGTATCTTCTGACCAGTTCTGACCAAACCTTGACCAAACCAAAGAGTTTCTTTTTAATAATTTATTCATAACCATGGATACAAGTCCTTCAGACCGTTAACGGTGTTAACAGGTTATGGAAACATTGAATTAAGTGAATTAAGGTGATTTTTGACAAGAGTTTTTAACGGCCTGTTCGATTCGCTTGTAGAAAGTCGTCACTCTTCTGAAAAGAAGTGAAAGGAAGAATCTTGTTTCATGATTCTACAAAAATAAAAGGAATAGCAAAAAATATCTAAGTCAATCTCAAAGTACAAGTAGCCAGAGCCTTTAATCGAAAAAACAATTGGAATGTCAGATATATGTAGTCTGTGACAGGGCTGTACGGGCTAGAAACCTTTGCCTTCCCAATAAAAGGGAAATTTGTGGGGAAAAAAAATTGTCTCTCACAGGCTGGCGAAACCGTAGAAAAAGAGAATAAAAATGACGCGCGACAGGACTACATAAAAACTCTTTGGTCTATGGACTGTGATTGTTGTAGAGATGTGAACCGATTACAAATTTGAGAACCGGTTTTTATCGATAACTTTGAAGAAAAAAACCGTTGTTTAGGTTTTTTAAATTTACCCTAAAAATATGAACAAAACATTTTTTTTTTAATCAACAAAATCTCTCCATTAGCAGTGCAATCTTGAATGATTCCTTTTTAAATGGGCCAAAATAAATTAGAAGTTCTGCCCATATTTATGTTTTACATATCTTACACTTGGAAGTTTCACTTTAAATCTTTTTAAAAATTGTTAGTGTGATAGATTAACTTTTACTTTCGGCATCCTGTAATGTCGAAAATGCAGTTCGTAGACACATTAATTGAAACGAATAATAAAAAGAAACAAAGAAGATTTTTTTAAGCTTCTTAATCTCTTCTTCCACCGGCCCATATTCCACTCGCAAGTCGCAACGGGGTCGGCGCAACATGCTTTTTAACACATGTTACAGAAAGATTTGGCTTGTAGTTTTTACGACCGGCCTGACTTCAAGAGTCTGAGTCCTGCCTCTAGTAATTAAATAATGATATTTTAAAGATTTACGCTGAAAGTCCTCTCAATTATTCAGTTTACCTCCTTTTCAATTCACAATAACTGAATAAAACATTTGTGGAAAAATAACTCCTTAAATAAGACACCTGTGTTATCAGCGATGGAGCCTAAAATAGCTAAGAGAAGGTACTTGAGGTACAATTTCTGAAATATCAAAACAGTGATTCTACCAAAGATAATACGAACGTGGTCTGTAATTGGTGTTTGGGCACACGAAACAAAAGTGCGTTCAGATCATAGATGTAGTATAGTTCTGTAATTTGGATACATTTTACATTCGTATACCTATATTTAACATGGATTATGACCATTTTATAATTTGTAGAAAAGTAATCGGTATTTCTAAATAAAAAAAAAACGGAGATTATCTGTTTTTATAAAATCCGGTTTTTTAAAGGTTTTTCTAAAACCGATTCACATCACTAGATTGTTGTAATTTGGAGGTTATGATACTGGTAGTGGTGTGTTGTTTTCGATTTTGTTGTCTTTAAACTTGTAGAAAAATAGAATAAGAATAAAGTTAATCATGTCGAATGTGAAAATTAAAGTTATTAGTCGTAATCCTGATGACTACTTGCGTGCTACAAAAAGAGATATCCATAAAGGTGAGTATTAAATGCAAATATTTTTCGTTTTTTGCATCGGCTCATGCCTAGTAACATTTAAGCTGGGTTTCCTGCACATGTATTTCACTCCACAAAACAAAATTGTATATTATACACTCGTTGTCTCCTGCTCAGGAATTTTTATTATGTGTTTTCGTTTAGACGCGACGCTTTTGGTAGTTCTACGCTCCACCGACGCAGAGACGAAATGTGATGACACAAAACAAAGTTTCGTTAACAAAAATGTATAGCGAAACAAGTCTTGTGTATAAGTCTTAGTGTTAAGGGCAAAACACGAGTTAGAGACCCAGCTTTACACAATTTTCACTTTGATTTCAGTACCCAGAAATTATGATCCTAGCTTACATCCCATGGAAGCTCCACGTGAGTACGTACGAGCGCTTAATGCTGTGAAATTGGAAAGAGTGTTTGCAAAGCCTTTTATTGGTAGCTTAGATGGTCATAGAGATAGTGTATCATGTATGGCAAAACACCCAAGTAGGCTCGCAGTTCTCGCCAGCGGAGCATTTGACGGTGAGATACGCTTGTGGGATTTGGCTGTGCGAAAATGTATGAGAAGTTATGTTGCACATGAAGGTTCTGTTAGAGCTATATGTTACTTACCAAGTGGTGAGCAATTCACGAGTGTAGGCGATGATAAGACTATAAAGACATGGAAGTCACAAGTTGTAACAGAAGAAGATGAGGAGCCAGTGAACACATTGCTCAGCTCATGTGTTGTGACTGGGGTGACACACCACAGGCAGAGGCCTATCTTTGCAACATGTGGAGAACATTGCCAGCTCTGGGAGAGCAGTAGAAACGAACCCATTAAAATTTTCAAGTGGGGTGTGGACAGTCTGCATCATGTTGCTTTTAATCAGGTAATCTTTATGCCATGTTCAGTAGTGAGTGTGGGTTTCATAAAATTATATGAGCCAAATAAACAGAGTTTGGAGTAATAATTACGATAATAACTATCACAGTAATTATTTTGATAATTATAGTTTAATATAAATATAAATATTTAATTTGGAATCAACTGATACATAAACCTCATCTAGTTAATGCAGCTGATGAAGAAGTTGTTCCATTCATTAATACATTGACTTTGGTTAAATACAAAAGTCCTCTTAGAATGCAAACATTCAAAACAAAATGTTCTATGTGGAATTTCAAATTATGCATGTTGATTGTTAAATGTGTATAAATATCATTAATTAACTTTCTTTATACTATAAACCATTTCCTTGGTAATTTCGAAAAATAAAACCTAACACTTAAACTGTTTTTAAAAGCCAGAATGAAACATCAATCAGTTTGTGTCATTCCTTTTTTCCAATTATTCCTTGTTTTGTCTGCATATACTATTATTTTTGGTACCTCTGAATTTAAACCTATTTCTCAAGTGATATGAAATTATTCTTACTAATATTTAATCTATTAAATGTTTCAGGTAGAAAATAACTTATTGGCTGCATGTGCAAGTGACAGAAGCATAATTTTATACGATTCCCGGGAATCGGGACCTTTGAGAAAAGTTGTAATGGAATTAAGATCAAATGCACTTTCATGGAATCCAATGGAGGCTTTTATATTTACTGTAGCAAATGAAGATTACAAGTCAGTGTTTGTTTTACTATATCATGTATTATTATGTTCAACACTGTTCTTTTTATGAACATAATAACATTTTAGTTTTCCCAAAATAGTTTAGTAAAGTTTAAGTGACATTTAGCATTAACAATTTATTAGCTATACTATTAATAAATTATTAATAGTATAGCTAATTATATTTTTATTATATTTTGACAAGAAAGTATCAGAAATCATATCAACTTATGTATATACATCTAACATATGCATCATCTACAACCCACAGAACAATAAACTTAACATATTATTATCCTAATATGTCCCATGGCTCATTTAATGTATCTTATAATTTGCTTTTTGCTTATAGTTTATACACATTTGACATCAGAAGACTTAAAGAACCAGTACATGTTCACATGGATCATACTTCAGCTGTAATCGACGTTGACTATGCACCTACAGGACGTGAATTCGTAGCAGGCAGCTACGACAAAACTGTTAGGATATTCCAGAGTGAGAGAGGTCACTCGAGAGATGTGTACCATACAAAAAGAATGCAGAGATTAACATGTGTCAAATGGTCTTTAGACAACAAGTACATATTGACTGGATCTGATGAAATGAATATAAGAATGTGGAAAGCAAGAGCATCAGAAAAACTAGGCGTGGTATGTAGCATGTACACACAGTACTATGATTTAAATTATGCTATAGCAATCTTATGGGAGCGAGTGGTATGGTCAGTCGAAAAATACAAATACAATACAGTAGAGGAGGCCCGTGCCCTGCAGTGGGACGTGTATAATACAGGGCTAGGATTATTATTATTTATTATAGCAATCTTTGTTAATCTTGGGTAACATTTTGAGAGGTAGAACCACCCTGTAGACAGTTTTGTCTACAGCACGAATGAGCCGGCTGGACCCGTCGTTACCACTTACTCACAGAAAACCGATGTAAAGTAGTGGCTTGTTGCTGTGTTTTGTATAGTGAGAGAGATATCCAGAGGCCAAATCCCCCTCCCTTAATAGGGTAGTCGACTAGATTTTTTTAATTATTTAAATCAGTAAGTTACGTTACTCAAAATCTATTGCAGAAAGAATTTTGTAAATCGGACCAAAAATAAATAATTTACAAGCCATTCAAATCCTGTAGAAGGGGTAATTGTCAAATGACAGACGACGCAACCTTTGACGTCACTGTGTAAAATGTTCATTATGGTGCACGCGTGCAAGCGAGATAGTGAGATATCCCTACTACGCACCCACTTATCCTCATACCAACATTTAAAGTCATAACTGCGGGCACATTTCTGATCCAATTTTGCTTGTGTTTTAATGAAAGGATTTCTTTTACGTATCATTTTCTGTTGCTTATAAAATAATGTATAAAATTCATAATAGGAAACTACCCTATTATCACTTTCCTTTAAGGTCGGCAACATGCCCATGATTATTTAGGTATTGTGGGCCTACATGAGTGCTGGTGACCCACTTGCTCGTTTGCTAGCCAATGCTATTAAAATAAAACATAAAGGGTGATATTAATGATCCAATATACATAGTAAAGTTATACCATTAGATTTCGCACTTATTTCTCCATTGCGTGACTGAGGAGTAATTGTGTTGTACTAAATCGTAAACATCAACAGTTGTAGTGCAGTACTTTAATCGTAGTACTGTATTAAGCAAACTTTCAATTATGCCTATTCATGATCAGCTACCCAATAATCATACTAATATTATAAATGTGAATGTAAGTTTGTTTGTTACGCTTTCACGCGAAAACTACTTAACCAATCATCATGAAACTTTGTACACATAAAATATCTATTATTTTGTTACGCTTTCACGCCTAAATGACTGAAACAATTTTGATGAATTTTGATGTAGACATAGATGGGACCCTGGAGACGGTTATAGGCTATGTTTTATTTCGGAAAAGTCTATTCACGCGGGCGGAGCCGCGGGCGGAGCCGCGGGTATATGCTAGTAGTTTATAAAAGCTAACAATGTTTACAGCTTAAACCAAGGGAACGAACAGCCCTCAACTACTCTGAAGCTCTCAAGGAGAAATTTGCATCGCATCCACAAGTTAAGCGCATTGCTCGTCATAGACATGTTCCTAAACATATATTGAACGCACAGAAGGAAATAAGGACTATAAGAGATAAGACAAAGAGAAAGGAAGCCAACAAACGTGCTCACAGCAAACCTGGCACTGTGCAGCATGTGTCAGAGCGTGTAAAACACATTGTCAAAGAGGATGTTTGAAGTAATAAATAAAATTTGTTTACCAATGAAATTAGAGCATTATTTGTTATTTCTACATGTGTTAATACCTTTTAGTGTATAAAAACTAACAATATTAACATACGTTTGTAAGGGCGATTTTCTATTCGTCCAAATAAATTTTAACTGCCAGATAACGCATTAACAGCCAATCTTGAGCCCCTTAGACCCTCCCCCCTGGATTCGCCACTGGAGTATAGTAGTCTTTGACAGGATATGTTTACAGAAATGATTTACAGTCACCAGTAAGTAATAATAAAATATATTAACTTTTGTCCGCAGCTTTGCCTGAATTGGTGTCGATTAGGGTAATGCTATATAGCTGGGCATACCATGGAGGGCTGCAAACCTACTATACACCAACGGAGGCGCGCTCACGGCGAATAAAAAAACAGTATGATCAATACCTAGAGTAATTTGTGAAGATAAAAAACTAGACTGGTTCCTCGTACAAATTGAATCTGAAATAACGATAATGAGGGAAATGGCGGCTAAGAATAGCGAAGACGTTAGTGTAGTTCATACTATGTCCATCATTAGGCCTACGTCAGATTTTACCTCTTAATTTTGCCCGAGGTTCAAAGCCAAAGTGTTCAAACATGCTGTTTCTACCTATTATATTATGCTCTCAAGATCCAGCTACTCTGTCATGTCTTCACCATCATCAGGTTGATATGAGATTTGTTATGCAATATGTCTAGGTCTTGAGTGCTTAAACAGAGCGTTTCTAGCTATTAGAGTTCCAGAAATCCAGTTACCTAGTGGTCAGGTTCAGGTGAAATTCCATTTAATAAAAGCTATTATGTTTGTCTCTAAAATTCCTCAGCCTGAGAAAATCTTATTAGCATTGGTTTAGTCGTTTCAGAGATTAGTCGGTATATACTAAAATAAAAAAAATGGTTTTGGTGTATTATTATTGAGCATAAGACATACATTCATATGCATTCATACATACGCACTCACGCCTGTAATCCACGAAAGGGCAGGCAGAGGAGTGCATAAGAAAAGGCAGTTATTTCGAAATGACAATCCAATTTTATTAATTTGTATAGATAAAAAAATACATGCTTTCATTTGAAAATTATGTCACTTCATCATAATAATGTAGAATTTTACAAAAAAATTGTCTTTCAACAAGACTTATTTGGAAATAATGTAAACAGGTTTCGTGTTTACAATTTTTTTTGTTAAAGTATACATTATTATGGCACAGTCTTAGTAATCATGATTTTCAAATTTTTGCTATATCCACCCATACGCTAAATTTGGTAATATAGGTAAATTCAAAAATATAACATGAACATTTAATAATGCAAGCGATTGATTTGCTAGGAGCAATTATATTCACAACACACAAAATGTGTATGCTGGTAAAACTTTACAATAATTGTTGCGAAAAACTATTCCTGTTGCGAATTGTGGGTGTCAGACGGCTGGTCGCCCCATAATTATATAACCAAATATCTACCGTCAAATTTATGATACGAGGAGGCAGACCTTGGCATTAAGCTGGGATAACGCTAGGCAGAGAGAAAGATAGGAGGAACAGTTAAGTATGTCCAATCCATTGTTTCGTTGATTTAAAAGATATTACAAATCTTTAAATGATATAAAAATCATGGAATATCTAAAATTGTTGATGGAAAATTCTCCAGTGCATTTACTATATCGATTTATATATTTAATTTATTGATATTATTGAGAAAATAGTAGGTACCTAACTTAGGTCATTAGAATTGGTTTTTGAACCTATCCATAAGTCTTAGAAAGATTATGAGGCCGCTCCTTTGTTAAGGCCACTGGCGCACGCGTTTGTACGATAGTTCGTCATTATGCCACGGCCGAGCAGCGAGGACTTCTCTAATGTAACGTCCGTTTAAATCAGTTTTAATAGTTTTACAATACCTTTTGAATTAATGAATTGATCTACAGAACATGTGTTCCATTGTGTAGGCATAGTCATGTCACTCACCCACACATCTCTATATAAAATCATATGCATTTCATACCTAATATATTATAAATATAAATTTGGCCACATTTCATACCTAATAATGTTGAATCATTATTAAATTTTTTGCATAACAATAATAAATAATAACGAGTTGTTATTTTATATTCTTATGGTTTTAGTCACATTGTTTCAAGGATTCTTTTATTGCTTATTTTTTAAACTATCTATTTTTAATGACATGGTAGTTAAATTAAGTATTTAGAATACCATACAGGTAATATACAAATAATAAGTTACTGTAATATTACCTATACCTATTACAAAAGTAACGACAATACATCGGTAAATCCTGCGTACATAAATAATGAGACTCGAAAGTGGCAACATTTTTAATTTACTGCTTCATACTGCTGTTTAAGTAAGCGTGAGGAGAATAAAAAATGTTGCCATGTGAAGCCCCTTTCTAAAGTGTATCAGATTTCGGAAGGTGCAGAAACTTAATACATGTGCATGATATATAAATCTATAGTTTTGCAAATAAAACTAACTCAGCCTATTATTTAGGCCGATATAATTTTGCCGACGCGAGGCCTTACGACCGCTGATAATATATTTGGACTGCACTCTACTTACCATCCTTACCATCATGTGCAGTATGGTCAGTTTGGTGTGCCAGATCAAAAAACAATATACCACTGAAGACAAATATGATATTTGCGGTTGGTTTTCCATACACAGTCTGCATGATGGTTACACACCTACATTTTATTTAATTTTAGCAGACTATGTTTTCATATATCGTTTATAGAAATTACTTTTTTCCTTCCATTCTATTCTATTCTATTTTTAGATTATGGCCCCATCGATTTTCGATGATTTCGCCAATGTCAAGTATTATAATAACAAATGTAAAAATAAAGATCAAAACGTAGACATCTTTAAAAAGATGCTCAATTGTAAGTCCTTTCCATCCATTCTGTATGGTATATTTATCTTTGTGACATACTGCCATATTCACGAACGTCAATTACTTTAACTGTCACATCTTTTCATAAAATTATTAACGCCACACTCAGAGCAAGTTAATGCTCCATGCTCAGTGCATGAGTACAGAAAATGCTTTATGCTCAGCTACTGAACACAGAAATAATTTTAATTGATGTCTTTGGGGATAGGTACGGCAGTAGGAGTATGTTTCAATTAATTGAACTTGCAAACAGAACACACGGATTTAAATTGTTTTATGTTAGATTGCACAATTAACATAAATTACCTACCTAAATTATTCTGCCCCAAAAAGACATATTTTAATTCTTTCTTATTAAAAAACACTGTTCATTGTGTTTCCAATGTGTACAAGTTCAGTTGAAAGATACTCTACAGAATATGATATTACTTCCAATGCTCTCAGCTAGTGAGCGAGCTTAGAAGACTCAAATGTTAGTATCCGATAATAATTTGTTAGCTTTATCACGCACAAAGTTGAAAATTATACAGATATGTTAAATACTTATATCTTTTGACGCGTCATTGCAATAAGATTTATATCATGCCTATATCGATTTTAGAAGTATAAAGAGCAGTAGCTTTATTTAAAAAACGTGTGAAATTACAATGGCGCTGCTGTAATTAATATCATTATCTATTTTTAACAATGTTATAATATAGATAAAATCATAACGCAAAAGTATACCGGCATAACTAAGCTATCGCTTAATATAATAATCTAATTTCCAAACCCTATGTATAAGAAGTTTAAAACAAGTTTCAAGGCCCAAGAATATTTTACGAATATTCTCCATAAGTAAAAGTTATTGTAAAGAATAACAAAAGCTTTATGTTAAAACAATATTACTTATACCAGTTCTATTTAACATCCAAACAAGTGTCCAAGGGCTAAGAAGGGGGTCATTACATCCCTTCAGCTGCACTAGCGCCATTATTTCATACATTTTGGTTGAAACCTTTTCGGTTGAAGACTCATATGAGATACTGCTCCTTACCTCTAAACTCCATAATTCATTAGAACGATTATACGCGACCCCTCAGGATCCGAAGCGCTTTGGATAAAATATGCAGAATTCTAGATCATGCTGATGTTATTCTTATATACCAATAGAATAAAACACCTTCAGCCTGCTTGATTTATGGGCCTGCTGATGCGGTTTGGAACTGTCATGTATCGGATGTCTATTCTGTAAGAAAACGGCAATAATTTAGAAACACGTCGCTTTAATAACAGTATTATTATGGCTTGTGTGTCGGTCATCCATTTAAGGATATGCTCATATGAAAAATTCTTACGGGCGTCCAAAAATGTATACACAAAATATGCACATATGAACGTGCGTGCATTGTCGCGCGTTAAGTGTTAACTCGCAGTAGGTACTGTCGTGCTCATAGACTAAAAACTATTATAATTACCTATACATACATTACAGCGCGGCGTTTGTCGTAGATGCGAAAAAAGAGGGGAAAAAAAGAACCGCAATTTGATATATAACTTCGGAAATATTGCAAAAGCAGTTACCCGGTCGTCATTTGAAACTTCCAACAGGCGTCAGCGTACGTCAAATCGTGACAAGGTCGCGACATGCAAGTCTGTCTTAACAATATTGAATATAATTTTCGAAGAATCAAAAACAATGATTATACCAAAGACTTTAATGTATACTACTAGACGGGCTGTTAGGAAGTAAACATGCGTCACATAACGTGGAAGTTTGACAGCTCACAGACAGGGGTTCTAGTTGAGAGTAAGCGAGATGGTAATATTGAGTTACGGTCAATTGACCGCAACTTAGTGGTACAATTTCTATGTACCGCGGAGCTTGTCTAGTAGTATACATTAGTCTTTGGATTATACCTAACTACCTACTTACAATTCGCGAGCGAACTGAATGCTATCGGGGCTTGAGGTTTATCTCAATGCGGTTTACCGCATAATTAATTAAGTGTGTTAATTTATTATATTGAAAGGTAAATAAATGCCAATGTTAATAGTAATTATAATAAAACGAAATCGGATTCGAGCGAGTGACGGAGCACTGACTAAACTTACATGATGTCACGCGGAAGTGGGCTCTGGTCAAGGTTGTGCTCTAGAACGGCGAGTATACATAATGTTTTCAATGTTGGTTTATAATCCAGTATATGTAAATCACTATTGTCAATCAATCTTTCTGGATTATTATCGGTGTTGTCCACTGGCCTATTATTGATGTGAGGACAGGGGCTGAAAATATTAATATAATAGTTATTATCAAGGTCTGTTTTAAACATGTGAGGGCTCTAGGGCAATGAAGAAGGGGGGGGGGGGGATGGGGTCACGCTTTTGTTAAATACAAAACAAAAAATAATTTTATAGAACTGTATCACCTATAACTTATGAGTTACAAAATGCAACATGGCACTCAACTGAGCTCGTCACCCCGAGTCATAAGATGTTTGAAAATGTGTCATGTTTGAATTCATATATATTTAAGTACTTGCTGCGTTTTTTTATCTAGGTAGGTATGTGAGTCACACGGCCATGGACCTGTCATTGACATAGTTACGTGTGACGCGATTTCTTTCAAACCTATGTAAGTATGGTATAGAATAAACAAAACAGTATATATTAGATACTTAGATAGTCTGCAGATCGCCATAGCCATTGCGACTGCTTCGTCAACCATATTTTATTTTTAACTGTGCTGAGTATCGTGTTAGGTAGTAAGATTATGTTTCATACAAAATAATTTAATTAAAAACTTAATAAATTGTGTCATCATATACATCATACCTTGTGCCACCAAATAAGTAAACTTTGTCTTTGTGAATCAAACAAGCCTGCCGTCTTCTCTTACATGGAACACATCCATTCACATTAATGTATTGCCAATGATTATCTTTTATAGAATAACTATAAAGATCATTAAAATGGGTTTTTGTTGTTCCATTAAATCCTCCAAAAATGTACATGTGGTTGTTGTAAAGCCCTGAAAAAAATATAATATATACATACATACGCACTCACGCCTGTAATCCCCGAAGGGGTAGGCAGAGGTGTAACCAGTACACCCACATTTCGCCGAGCGTATCTCCGTCCTACAATGTGATAGGGGGCGAGCCTATCGCCATACCGGGCACAAATTCCAGACTCCGGGCTGATACTGAGAATTTCGTAATAGAAAAACCCAATACCACTTTACCCGACCCGGGGATCGAACCCGAGACCTGTTTTAGCTTCAATCGTAACGTAAATATAATATAATAATATAATAAATACACCCAACAGTCACACACATAGTCCTGACCCCACACTAGGTAAACCTGTAATATCTGGACAATATACTGGGTGTAAGGGACACGCTTCCGAAAACTGAGGCAGGTGTTAATGCTGGTGATTACATACAGGATACCAATAAAAAAATCGCGATATAATTTTTTTTTTTATTTTTTTATAACTGTTTGTACAGCAATCTGTCACCATAATGGGACATTAAGCAGTAGGCATGTCGGATGTTAAAGTTAACATGTTCAGGTGTGTGACCTGTGTCACATCCTGTATATTTTTTCTGTGCTTTTACTATAGCACATCCTGGGGAATTTTGCGCTTAAGTCGACGTCTAGGCTGACGGTAGTTCATTAATTTTTGAGCTAGTTTATTAGGATGGTTAGTGATTCTGTCTTTGTAGGATCTGGTATGTTTAGCTATTTCCTCTCGAATCGTGGGCATATTTAGGTCTTGATGAAGTTGTTCATTAGTGACAAACCATGGGGCATTTGTTATTATCCGTAGCATTTTGTTTTGAAATCTTTGAAGTATTTCAATGTTGGAGTGGGAAGCTGTACCCCATAATTGTATGCCATAGGTCCACACTGGTTTGAGAATGACTTTATAGAGTAGAAGTTTATTTGATAGTGATAGCTGGGATTTTCTGCCAATGAGCCAATATAATTTTCTGAGTTGTAAACCAAGCTGCTTCCTTTTGGTGAAGATGTGTTTCTGCCAAGTTAAACGTTTGTCTAGGTGCAAGCCGAGGTACCGCACATGGTCAGCTTGCGGGATTTCCACATTATTTAACTTGACTGGTGGACAGTGTCCTTTCTTGAGTGTGAAAGTGACATTGACGGATTTGCTTTCGTTAGCTTTAATTCGCCATTTCCTTAACCAAGTTGCTATGTTATCTAAGCTGTTTTGTAACATATTTGCTGCTACGTCTGGCTGGCTATGGACTGCTAAGATAGCTGTATCGTCTGCAAAAGTACCAGTGGTAGTTGTCGTACTTGTAGGCAGGTCTGAGGTGTACAATAGGTAGAGAACAGGACCGATCACGCTTCCCTGTGGAACACCCGCTGATATTGGACGTAAGTTAGTTGTTGCGTCGCCACATTGAACCGTAAAATATCGATCAGTTAAAAAAGCTTTGATGACCATGTACAAATAGGGAGGCATAACTGCTTTAATTTTGAACAATAAGCCTTCGTGCCACACTCGATCAAAAGCCTGGGATATATCTAAGAACACCGCCGCACAGTATTTTTTATCTTCATAGGCCTTGCCTATTACATCTGTAAGTCTGTGGACCTGATCAGTAGTGGCATGTTTATGGCGAAATCCAAACTGATGGTCAGGTATTATTTGTTTTTTCTCAATAACTGACCATATGCGAGTAGATAATAGCGATTCGTACACTTTCGAAGCAATTGGTAATAAGCTGATGGGTCTGTAAGATTTTGGATCTTCTGGTTGTTTGTCCGGTTTTGGGATCATTATTATCTTTGCCACTTTCCATTGTGGTGGGTAGAATTTTAATTTTGTCATCGAGTTATAAATGAACGTAAGCAATGCTATCCCTGACTGCGGCAGTTCAGCTAAGATGCGGCTTGTAATGAGATCATATCCAGGGGCTTTTTTTGGGTCTATTCTTTTGATTGCACTTAGAACTTGAGCTTTCGTAAATTTGGGAATGTCTTCTTGTTCAGTTTGGGTTGGTGATGTCACCTCAAGAAAATCATAGATTTGTTTTTCGTGATCTAGTGAGTTTTCGTTCGGATGCGGTTTAAACACTGACAAAAGGTGTGTAGCAAATATTTCGGCTTTTTCTGTGTCTCTACGGGCCCATTTTCCATTTTGAGTGCGTAGAGGAGGTGAGTTGATTACTGGACGCTTAAGTTTTTTTGTGGCCTTCCATAAGGAGTAATCTGAGGAAGCGGTAGTATCTAACCCACTTATATAAGCCTGAAAGTTGTTATTGCAATCTCGTGCGAGTGCGTTCTTGAGCTTCCTGGTTGTGTGATTTAGATGTTTCTTCGCTCGCGGACATTTGGATTGTTGCCACTTCTGCCTTAACTTTCTTTTATTAGACACAAAGTCTATTAGATGATTGGGTATATGGTTAACTTTAGTAGTATTTTTAGTTAGTGGAGTAGAGTCCCAAGCAGCCTCTTGCAGAGTCCTGGTAAAATATTCAACTGCTACCATTATGTCGTGTTCTGATTTCAGTCTGACTGGCTCTCGGAATGCAGAATCGATACGATGTCTAAATAGTGTCCAGTTTGTCTTGAAATTATGTAAGGAGCACTTACGGTCCTTTTCTATTAGGGTGGTAGCCACGGTGATAATAATAGGTGAATGGTCAGATGATAGATCAAAACAGTTCTGACAAGATAGGTAGTTTTTGGAAATTCCTTTGGTCACACAGAAGTCTATGAGGTCTGGTATTTTATTGGGATCTGTAGGCCAATAGGTGGGTTGCCCTGTCGAGAGGACATCCATGTTATTGGCTTGGACGCATTTTAAGAGCTCGCGTCCTCGAGGTAAAGTGAGCCTAGAGCCCCAGTATGTATTTTTAGCATTATAATCACCACCGGCTATGAAACGACGACCGAGCGATTTGAAGTAGTCCTCAAATTTCGCTTGTTTAATGTTATGTCTTGGTGGACAGTATAGAGCTGAAATGGTCAAGTCACTGATCCAGTCGGTTACAACAATATTCGTTGCTTGAATATATTCTTCTGAGAATGGTGTAGATTGGTAATGCTTAATATTACTCCTGATTATAATTGCCGAGCCCCCATGGGCCTTGCCGTCTGGGTGCATTGTGTGGTACAATGAATATCCTGGGAATTTCAGGTAACTCTTACTGGTTAAATGAGTTTCCGAAATTAACATGACATCAATTTTTTTTAAGTTTAAGAATAGTTTTAACTCATCCGAGTGGTTTGATAGCCCATTGGCATTCCATATACATAAGTTTAAGGATTGGAATGTGAAGCCAACTTTGACATGAGCTCTGTTAAAAGTTTTGTTAGGACTAGCATTTGATTCATAATATCTTGCATGGTTTCATTTAATTTAAGCAAAAACGATTCTGTATTTTGTGTTTGTACGTTGGTAGGATTTTTGAGTGGTAGGTTTTCTTGAAGTACTTCTGCATGAGTCTTGCTATTATCTATTAAAGGTGATTTTTTAACGTGAGGCAGTTGTTCCCTCAATTTTCTCTGGTGAGAAGCTGGGTAGTGGATCTTTTGTAATTCCTTATAGACCGTACATCCTTTATAATTCGCCGAATGGTTTCCATCACAGAGGATGCACTTTACTTTGTCTGAACGTTCTTTTCTAGGGCAATCAGTAGTATGGTGTGTACCAGCGCACTTAACGCACTTTGGTTGTCTATGGCAGAATTTCTTTGTATGTCCATACTGCTGACAATTTGTGCATTGTGGTATTTCACGTTTAGGTCTAGGGGCTTCGAAGGTAACCTTACAATTAAGAATATTCTTTAAACTGTATATATCCTTATTATTAATTTCTGGTTTAAGGTCAATATAAAACATGTTAAGTGGTTGCTTAGACTGTCTGTGTTTGATATTCCAAACATTTCGTACTTCATGCTGCATATCTTTTAGGGCTAACTTTATTTCCTCTGGGTTTGTAGAATGGTGTATGTGTTTTAAAACTACTCTAAAGCTCCGATCTTCTTTCGGCTGG
Source organism: Mimas tiliae (assembly GCA_905332985.1). Taxonomy (NCBI): domain Eukaryota; kingdom Metazoa; phylum Arthropoda; class Insecta; order Lepidoptera; family Sphingidae; genus Mimas; species Mimas tiliae. The sequence goes on along the minus strand of HG995248.1, from coordinate 8,166,244 downwards.
TAAGTGAAAAATTCAGTATTTCTTTTCTTTAATTCCTTATAAATAATTGAATATAACTCTGCGGATTTTACTTGTATTTTAACACGTTCGGACTGTAGTATCTTAATTTCAAACTCTCCGGATGTTAAATCTTCTAGTAGTTTTGTTAGTGGTTGGATGTTACTGACTTTATCAACAAATATTGGTGGCGGTTTAATAGGTTTTGTTGTTTGTGTTTCAGTTGTAGAGTCATTGGTGAGCTCAGAGAAACTATTTGATGTTGGTGTTGGTGCTGCAAGCCAATAGTTCAGTTTACTTTGTTTTTGTGTCCCAGAGACGGTGTCGGGGCTGTGCCTTAGCCTTTTTCTATTTTGAACTACAGTCCAGTCTTGATCCTGTATTAGGTGTTCATCACTGGTGCCTACTGTTGTGGGTCCAGTATTGTTTATGTCTTTTTCAAAAGGTTGCGCAGAGCATGAATTCGACCTTGGTCTGTTCAGGAACATTCCCTTGTGGAAGACTTGTTGACATAGTATTTTATGTTGATTAGCGTCTCGGCTCTTCTTATTCTCTTCACTTAATCGAAATTTGTCCCCCCCAGAATACGCGGGACAGCCTGGACTCAGCTGCTGAGAACAGCTTTGTACAGAGAGGGATTCTCCACTAATAGTGGTACCCTCCTGGGGTAGTTTTGTTTTTAATTCCGACATTCATAAGTTTGTTGCTGTCTACAGCTTTTAAATTTTTCTGTAGGGGTTGTTTCCCTTAGGCCGCATCTCAAGAGACTGAAGGCACGCCCATGCCTGCTGTTTTGGTTCGCGCTAGGTATTTAATTTCCCTAGTACCACCCATGTCTGGGAGGTATTCCCCTATCCACCACCCGGGGACGCGCTCGATGGGAGGTCAGCAACTCCGCACGAGATATAAATGTACCTAGTCTTATTACGACCACACGCAACCGCTGCATCGCTGGCACATGGCTAGTTAGCCCCGAGTGTCAGATGTTTTTTATATAGTGTTAAAATTCACTTATTTAAAAAAAAACTATGTAACAGATTATTTTTACGATTCATGAATAACCGTTGTATTTATTTATCCAAATATAAAGCTGTGATTTTTTTTTTAATTATTTTTCGCAATTTTTTTAGTGGTGTCACATCCATAATCACCAGCACTACTATCTATCTAAGTTTTTGGAAGTGTTTCCTTTATACATACATACGCACTCACGCCTGTTATCCCCGAAGGGGTAGGCAGAGGTGTAACCAGTACACCCACATTTCGCCGAGCGTATCTACGGCCTTCTTATGTGATATGGGGCGAGCCTATCGCCATACCAGGCACAAATTCCAGACTCCGGGCTGATACTGAGTATTTCGTAATAGAAAAACCCAATAACACTTTACCCGACCCGGGGATCGAACCCGAGACCTCAGCGATGGCCTCAATCGTAACACGTACGCATTACAACTGCGCCACCGAGGCAGTCAGTGTTTCCTTTATTATTATATTTAAATAAATATAATAAGTTCCCCTAACATTCACACATACACATAGTCCTGGCCTCAACTAAAATGACCTGTATCATACATATTCTAAGACTGCACATTATGAAAGGTTAAGGATTTTTCGCATATACTTAATTATTTTTGTTAATAATATTTAGGATTACAATAAAAATTTGATGTATTATGTTTTTCTTCAATACCAACAGTAAGTTTAGATGACGAATTTAAAAGTACTGCAGTATGTAAAATGTTTATGCTTTATTTTATTATCTGGTACTAATACATACATGCTGAGTGACTGCGTCTTCCCTCTGGCCATATTCCACTTGGATTGACAGCTACCCATTTCTCTTCAATTGTGTCTAAATAATAAACTTGAGGGCAATAAATCTCTTCTTGTGAGTTATAAGGACTATTCAAGTCCCCACGCCCACCATATACATACATTCTGTCACCAATAGCAACAGCAGTGTGGAAATCTCTGTGAGATGGAGGTGTGCCATATGCATCAATAAAGGTCCATCGTAAAGTGTCTAGATCTAAGCAGTGTATTTCTTGTGAATACTGATCTGTAAGATATTCAAATCCTCCAAAAATATACATTTTGTTTTTAATTATACATGCAGAATGCCCGTCTTTGGCAAATGGTACCATCCCTGATACGGCTGGAGTGCTCCATTCTAGTTTTCTTGTATCAAAACAAGACAATGTGTCGCATGCTACTGCATTATTTCTTCCTCCCCACATGTATACCTAAAACATAGTGTTATATGTTGTATATATAATATTGGCATCTTATGTTAAATATCAACCTTAGTAAGGCATATACAATCAATTGGATTTTTATGTTAACTTTTGAAACAAATCTTGCAAATATATTTTATATTTTTATACTACATAAAATAAAAAAATGTCATTGTAATTTAATTACATGAATGAATGGAATATCATCCCTATCCTCCTTAATTGCATAACTGTAGGTTTACAAATACATTCAATATTTTCAAATTCATATAAAGTTACTATTGAAAAATTGACAAACTAGTAATTTAAACTGTAAAAAAGAAAAAGTATCGCTCGAAAACTAATTTCCTATGCGACTCATATGATATGATATAAAATTAACCACATTATCAATTTTAATTCATCATATTTCCCACTAGTGACTCCCGCAGCTCGATGTATGAAACGATGAAAAGAGAGATGTAGAAAAATTAAACTATCATCATATAGGATGGAGGATATGCATAATGCATTTAGTGAATCAGTATTAAAAAAAAATTATAATGAAATTATCAAAATAGTATTTTTCTTTAATAACTGTGTACAAAAAGACCAATATTATGATTTAAGTAGGCAAATAAGAAGTAAGTTTTTTCCTCATCTTTCAGCATCAAGATGTGTTATTTATTGTTTTATTATATGTACTATTTTAATTTCAATGTGTAAGAAGTTCTGAGTACTTCAATGCATATTATGTCATCCAAGATATATATTGTATATACAAAATCATTCATAAATTAGAATTTTATGTTACATCTATGTTGAGACTAATAAAATGCATTCAAATATTTTGTTTCAAAATATTTAAGACAGTAATTATCTCTTAATAATTAACAGTTAAGTAACTATCAAGCAAAATATGTATTATAATATTTTTTAAGAAGGAACTTGTTTTAGCTATATTGAAAATACTAAAATAAGTTAATTTACTACAATAGTTTGGCTACAATTTAATGAATAAAAATTATTTATTTAAATAGTTTTACAGATTAGTAAAATAATATGAATAATAAATAGAAATATAGGTGCTAAATGAAAGCTTCCAAATGTTAGATAAAACAGTAAGAACATTTCCTTCTTCCTCCTGAGGGTAAAATGGTTCCACTACATGAGCTGATCATCCATCTGTGCAACTCACAGATTTCCCTACCATAAATACAAATACAATATTTCTTTAATACCATATTACCAGGTGGTAGGTCCCTCGTAGGTCTCATAGGCGAAATTCCATCTGGATTGGTATCACTGCTTCTACTGCCACCAAGCAGCAGTGTGAAAGCACTATGTTTCCATTTGAAGGACATTGAAGGCAGTGAGATTACTGGGTAATATGACATGTGCCATGCAGTGCTTTGTGATTCAAAGATCTGTGGTGTTGTGTCTGTTTATGGACAGGCAGGACACTTACCATCAGGCGAGCGATCTGCTCGTTTCATCATTCAGGCTAGTAATACAATTATTACAGAAAACGATAATGGTAAACAAGGCAAATTTACACTACTTATGCTATATGATATTAATATTTATTTACCTTTTCGCCATAAGCTACTGTGGTGTGCCCATATCTCTGAAATGGAACAACATCTGTCTTTTTATAATTTACAGGTGCCCATCTAAGGGTTGTAGTATCAAGTATGTGAACTGGAATTGGCTCCCAATCTTTATATTCCTCGGTAGAGCAGTATCCTCCAAATGAATAAATATTGTCGCCAATGCATACCGCAGCATGATTTACTCTCATCGGCCCGCCTTCGATATGCACTGTCCATTTCATGGTTTATTTTTTTTATAATGACTACACGGGCTACACGGTTAGTTAAATTAGAATAGAATCAAGAATGACTATTGACACTATTGGAGATGATTGGAGACCACTTTGGAGTTTGGATACAATTAAAAACTATTTTAAAGGACCATGCCATAACTTTGCTGCACTGACGTTTACCTGACGTATGTTGTTTAATGCTGCCAATGTACGATACTTATTGCCCGAATTCCTAAAAATATCTCGACATGAATTGTTTTATATGTATTATAATATAAATTAATAAAATCATTAATTGAGTATCGACATTGAGAATTAATAATTATAACTACCTACTACTTATTACGATAGCAAAATAAGTTTCATCATTCATGCAATTAATTCAATGCTGCGGCTTTAAAGGCATTTTGGGCATTATAAAGTTTATGCGCGGCATAAGTCACATGAATAATGGAATGGTCACATGGAATGCACGTAACGAAATGCAATCCATCGTTTTTTTTAATAGTTGGATTGCGATCCATTCTATGCAATAGGCATTTTATTAATTATTTTTTTGGAGTTTGATGGTATGAAAATCCGTAGATTTGCCAATTTTTTCCGTATTTCCGTAGATGAGCCCGAAATTCCGTAGATCTACGGAAAAATCCATATATATGTGTGATAAGGTATGTTAGGCGATATTTTCGCCAAATTAGGTGAATCTAATATAAAATATAATAATAATGCCCGCAGGGCAGCTTGTGGCGAGCTGTTCGGGAGTAGCGACCCTACCCGAGTGCTCCCGGGGGAGGCTCCTGTTCTTCATCTCTGGCTCGCCTTCACTGGCCGGCTGGAGTGAACAATGATGAGGAACAAGTCCCCCACCTCTGGCTTGCCTTCACCGGCCGGTCAGAGTGGAGTCGCGAGAGCTTCATGCTCGAAGAGTGGATGTGAAACGTAAGTGGTGAGTGGGCAACGTGATGGGACCCTAAGGGAGCAAATGATCGTTGTATAAAGCCCAGTGACACCTCTCCACCCTTTAGCCACTCATCTGGGTGTTGCTCCCTTGTCGCTTTTTCTAGTGACTATTTTGGGGAGCCCATCTACCTGAGCTGGCGAGTCACCGCCTGCCTATTTTATCCATGTTTTTAACATAGGTCAGGCAGGTGCCATAGTCTTTCCCATAGACCCGGTTATCTAATTCACCAACACCTCATCTCAATAAAACAGAATATATAAATTTTTGCCACTACCTACAATAGTCCTACACCAACCGGGGGCTGTCCTTGATACACTTCTATAGTGTATACAAGGATAGCCGTCGGGCGGTGTCACATCACCTTATTAGATTAAAAATGTCTAAAACGGGCCTCTACGTGTTGGCTTCGGCCCCACGCACGCCTTCCAAAAGTCCGGGACTCTGTAGTCCCGAGATTATGGCATGACCAACATAATAATAATTATACTGTTGAGGAGTAGCGACCCTACGTACCCGAGTGCTGCCGGGGAAGCTCCTGTTCTTCATCTCTGGCTCACCTTCACTGGCCGGCCGGATGAGGAACAGATCCCACCTTTGGCTTGTCTTCACCAGCTGGTCTAAGTGGAGTCGCGAGAGCTTTATGCTCGCAGGGTGGTTGTGGATCTTAAGTGGTTAGTGGGCAACGTGATGAAACCGTAAGGGAGCAAATGATCGTTGTTTAAAAGCACAGTGACACCTCTCCACCCTATAGCCGCCCATCTGATGTTGCTCCTTTGCCGCTTTTTCTAGCGACTATTTTGGGGAGCCCATAAACCTGACGAGTCACCACCTGCCTATTTTACCAGAGTTTATAACATAGGTCAGGCAGGTGCCATAGTCCATCCCATAGCCACAGTTACCCAATCCACAAACACCTCACTTCAATAAACTATGTAATTTTTTGTTCATCCAACCGGGGGCTGTACTTGGGTACACTTTTATAGTGTAAACAGGGATAGCCGTAGGGTGGTGGTGTTACATCACAATTAAATAAAAAATGTCTAACTATCCTCTACGTGTTGGCTTTGTACCCACGCACGCCTTCAAAAAGTGCGGGACTCTGTAGTCCCGAGACTATGATATGACAAACATAATAATAATAATATTTTATGATATTACTTTATATTGATCCTTCTATTTTTGTGTTCGATAGGGGGTAATGAGTAGGTCCTCCTCCTCCACCTCCTATATCGTTCCCTCATTGTTGAGGATTGTGACTCCGTGCAAGAATTTTAGCAATGGTCTTTTTCCATTTGCTCCGGTCTTCGGCTTGATGGACTGCGACGTTGACTGGTTTCTCCAGCTGTTCTGACACCTGGTCAGACCAACGTTTCGAGCTCCTTCCTCTTGGTCTTTTGCCTTTTATTTTCCCTGTTATTATTAACTTTTCCAAGTTGTCGGTAGTTCTTCGCGAGACATGTCCAAAGTATTGGAGTAATCGATGCAGGCAAATGGAAGACAGGCGTTTGGTGCGCTCAAGATTTAGTTCCTTGAGTATAGAGACGTTAGATCTTTTGGCTGTCCAACACCACATTTCAAAGGCGTCGATACGCTTCCGGTCAGCAGCTTTCATGGTCCATGTTTCTGAGCCGTACAAGAATATGTAGAAGACCAGCGTGCGGACTACATGGATTTTGGTAGTCTTTCGGATGTTGCTATCTCTCCATATTTTGTTCAGCTGATTCATGGCTGTCTTAGCCATACCAATACGACGACGTATTTCTGGTTCGCTTCTACCTTTATTGTTGATCGATGAGCCTAGATATTGGAATTCTTCAACAGTCTCGTAATCCTTTAATGCATCGGATAACTGGATAGACTCAAAGCGATTAACAATCATCAACTTGGTTTTGCATTTGTTAATGATCAAGCCTAGTTCTTCACTGGCCGACTTAAGGCGCTCCAGAAGCTCGACCATTTCAGTCTCCGTAGCTGCGAACAAGGTGGTGTCATCGGCGTACCGCAGGTTTGAAATTGAAACGCCTCCAATTTTTAAACCACCTTCCCAGTTCTCTAAGGTCTTACGCATTATGTGTTCTCCATATATATTATACAGTATGGGTGAGATAACGCAGCCCTGAGGCACTCCCTTTCTGAATGTAAAAGGTTTGGAGGTGCAATCTCCCAAGGCGACGGTACCATAGCCAGATTCATATAGCTTCCTGATAAGAGTCACTATATGATCAGGTACTCCGGTTATCTGAAGGATGGACCACAAGTTTCGTCATCTCACGCAGTCGAAGGCCTTCTGATGGTCAATGAAGCACATAATAACTGGAGTGTTGAACTCATAACATTTTTCCACGATTTGCCTTATGTTCAGAATTTGTTCTCGGGTCCCTTTACCTTTCACAAAACCGGCCTGTTCTTGGGGAATTTGCCAGTCCAGGTACGATCTGAGGCGATTGTCAATAATATGCAACAGAACTTTGCTTGCATGTGATGTGAGAGCAATAGTCCTATAGTTGTTGCAGTTCCTGATTGAACCTTTTTTGTGGAGTGGCAGTATAGTGGAGTGAACCCACTGGGTAGGCCATTCACATGTTCTCCATACTGCATTACATATCTTGTATAATATGGATATGCCCTGATCTCCAAGGGCTTTTAAGGCTTCAGCTGTGATGCGGTCGCTTCCTGCAGCTTTGTTTAACTTAAGCTTTTTAACTGCATGTTCCACCTCAGATTTCAGAATGTCTGGCTCAAGAACTATTTTGTCTGGATAGGAATTAAGGTTTTCATTCGCAGAAGTATGCAAGTCGTCATACAGTTCAGCACAATACTCCCTCCATCTTTCTGCAGCTTCCGTTATATCATGTATTGGGCTTCCATTCCTACCATCCACTATAAAAGATTGTGGTTTAAAGCCTTGTGTGAGTTTGCGTATTTTCTTAAACAGATCTGCAGCCTGGTATTTTTCAGCATGCTTCAATCTCTCCACAGACTTGTTCAGGGAACTGATTTTTATCTCTTCGACATTGCTTCTGGATAAGTTTATGCAATCGAGAGTATTCCAATTGTTGTTCATTTGTGGTTGCACTGCCTTTGATCTTTTTGCGTCTAGTGATCAGTTCCCACGTCTCGTCAGAAATAAAATCCCTTCTTGTTCCCGGTGTGCTGGTGATAGAATCAAATACATCTTGTATGAATCCCCGAAGGCCCTCCCACAATGCATTAGGGTCGGTAGGTACCTACACGGAAAAACGGAAACTCCTCAATGGAAAACAATAAACACAAACATAAGTACCTACCTATACACTGCGATTCTGGTTTTAAGGTCGTTTTTTTGAAGATTCTAACTTATCATTATGAAGTTTTAAGCTTATTAATTAAAAAAAAAATAAACAATTTACTTACTTCGCAACTGCAGTTGTGTACCTAGGTACTTATTTTGTGTTCACTTAATAAGATAGCTCACTTGTTTTATTTAAAGTATAGGTATAAATCAATATTCAATGTTACGTTACCCAAAACCTATTGCAAACCTATTGACCTCACTCCACTGCACCACTCTATCAATATGCCGTTAGAGCTGCTCACAATGAGATATCTCCGCTATCGACTAGAACATCTTGAGATCGTCAGCAAACATCAGATATTCTGCCTCCTCTATTATTGATAGTAGATCGTTGATAATTATGAGGAACCCCAGAGGTCCAAGATTACTTCTCTAACTCATACGGGAAAACTTGTAGTAGGTACGGTCTAGAATCAGGTATATCTGGAATAATGGACGTACTGCCTGCCTTTACCAAAGTAGTTTACGAAGAATTTTAAAAGATTCGGAGTGAAACCCATCGTGGCGAACTTTCTTAACAATATGTCGTTGATAACGGTTAACTGTGTTAAACGCCTTCCGAAAATCAAAATACACGGCGTCTACGTACCCCCCAAGTCAAAAACTGGTGTTACTCCTGGAGCTACCCATACATGTTCGAAAACCGTGTTATGTATTGGTCAGCTGCTAGCTTACTTGACTAAAAATTCTTGTATAGGTATAACGCTGTTTCAAATATCTTAGTAAAACACAGCACAGTAACCGGCCGGTATTCACTCTCATCCAAATTCAGTCCTCCCTTTGGAATCGGGATCACTTGAGTGATTTTCCAGTCACAGCACGACTGTAGCAGTGCTTTCAGGTACCATTTAATGAATAAGTGATCATAATTACTGTTCTTTCTTTCTGCATTACTATATCTCGGATTGGTCCCAGATTCCATTTTTCTATTTCGACGCTTCTATTTTGCCCGGCTTTGAGCATTCTCCGCAAATTCTCACGTTTTCCTCCAGGCCAACCGATAACTTTTTGGACAACCTGCGGGATCGTACCACTCACTGGTTTGGTCTGACTGATCTACTATCTGACTGTAGATACAGGCATGTCTCGTGGACGTACTCCTATGGTTTCCTCAAAACGTGACCACGCATCGTTCCTACCATATTCCTACTTTATTATTTTTCATGCACTGTTTGAAAGCCAGTGCAGTAATTACATATTTTCTATATTAGGCTATACGTTAAATATGTAGGTATTTATTTATTTGTTATGCGTAGTGGATAATATCTATAGGTGCCATTTTTTTCATCAACAGGAGAGCAATAGGCGTGATCTTTCAACGCCAGGCGGTGTTAGGGCGCGAATCATTTGTTATTATTTCACTCACGCGTCGAGTTTCCAAACAAATTGTATTGTTACTGACAATATGAGTGATTATTTTTCGATTTGATACAAATGTTTCAGTCAACTCTCTTTACGTCCCTCGACTCCTCGGGCTACATTTATATCGCAAACCAAATTAAAATTAATTCAAGTCGAAAATAAAATGTACGTTTATCTACTTATTACAAGGTTATATAGTAAAATTAATTAAGTATACTTGCATTGTTAATTGCACGTACAAAAAAGAAAACAATTTAAATGCATAAAAAATGTATGCTCATAAATAGTTATCGACTGTACCTACGTGAAAAACGAGTATAGTACGAGTCGAGTCGAGTCCACAAGTTTACTAAAACTAGTTGGCGTGTTTGTTTTGGAGGTTCGGATTTACCTCTATGGTACTGATGGATATAGCTATAGTTTTTTTTCCGGTATTTAATCCGGCATACCCCCCGTCGACCTTGTATGGACTACGGTGATCGAGATTGCAAAATGATTCCCCATGGAAAACAAGGTCCATGTAGGATCAGCCTATCACGATTCTAGATATTTCATATTTTTAAATAATAAATAAATACCTACGGTATTTTTCAATAGAATTAGCAGCCAATGTAAATAAACTAATCAGATAATTTTAAGAAATAGCTAAGTTTTAAGTAACGCAGGATAAAGGTTATTGAAATCCGTATGGATTAAAACATCATTGTTGATATAGATATTATGAAAATATCGAGTATAAGTTTACATTTATCTTTAAATTTTACTGAAAAACTAGCTTTCCACTCGCGGCTCCGCCAACTTTACATACGAGTCCAACCTCTCCACCCGCTTTCTCCTTGTAGAGGTTGAATTTTAAAAAACGTCGAAGTATGCCGTTCACAAAGTTTTTTGAAAAGCAGTAGTAGCTTTACAATCCCCTCAGTGGTGAAAGCGCAAAAACCCCGTCTTAAACGATGCCAAAATAAATTCAACACCCTCTCAAAATTTCTATCCTGACAGTTTACGCTTGGCGACGATGAGTCAGTTAGGACTTTGTTTTTTAAAGATGTAGATAGATACTCTACAGTTACAGTTATTTAGTAACTTCCATCATGTTTAGTTGAACTGTCCCGTTTTAGGCACCCAAGATAGCAATCTGGAGCAGCTGTAAATGTCATCAAAGCTTACATAAGAGGCGATTAAATAAAAAAAGTACCATCTCTACTCGCTCTATCATTTTGGTAAAGAAAGCGCATGCTCCTTAAACGTATTGAAAATATTTTTTCTTGATATAAAAAGTTTTATGTATTTATTTTCGGCGAAACATTGCCGGCGAGACGGTGACACGTCCTACGAGGCCGTGATGTATAAAAAGCGCATTGCTTATGACGTCCGATCTATAAATCATATTTGGGGGTAGGCAGTCGTCCGGCCGTCTGTTCGGCGACTTTCCTCCTTTTTTGTCTGACTCCTAAACAGTTAGCGAGAGATACAAGGGGCGACATGTGTTATCTTGCCAATTGCGTTTAAATCAATTGTTACTTCTGTATTCTCTCTAATCAAATTCTATTATTACACAATTGGCATTTCTTACATAGTAACATTGTCCAAGCTGAACGTTGATTAAACATGGTACTCATATTATACCTACTAACAAATGCTTTGACCTTATTTTAAAAGTAATTGTTAAGTTTACTATCAAAAATTGAATTTTATTATATAGTATTTTACCTAATAAAGCACTTATACCTTAATACAACATTCAGTTTCTTCTACGCTACTCATAAGTGGTGAATCGATTCAGTCTACTTTTGCCATAAGCCACACAATCTTCCAAATAATAACAACACTCTTTTATAGCCTTATTTAGATACGTTACACGCACCACCCGTTAACCTATCCAATGGTAACATTTATCATCGGAATCCTATAAAAAGTAAACCGGAACTAATCCCCGAACCCCACCAGCAGAGCAGCAGCTCTCCCCTAATCTGCATACGCCAAGGAAAATAATTTCACGCCCTAGCCACATTGAGATGAGGCGTCTTTGTTGTGAATTTACAAATAAAATTTGATGTGTAGTGCAAAATTGTATATTTTGGCTTAGCTGTTGAGATATTTTTCATTATGTAGGTACAAACTGTGCAATTACACTGTGCATGGTTCCCGAAATAGCATTACTAAATTAGTTTTTTAAATTTGGTACCTCTGATGTATCTTCTGATATTGTGACAAAATTATAGAAGAATAAAAATAATTCCATTTTGTAGGTCCCGTTTCGAAATTAACAATGTTGTAGCAATTCAATATTTACTATTAGCTACTTAATTAGGTACTTAACCTAGGACCGTCCTAAGTACTTATTGCATTAAATGGTAGAAATATAAAAATGTACCGCCAATATTCGTCTAGTCACTAGTGCAAGTGGCTGCGTACTTGCTAGGCTTAGTAAAATCACACTTGAGTTGACTGGGAGTGGAATTTATGCCTGCCACCGAAAAACTCACCACGTGTCATATCATGGGATAGAAATAAGCGCGGTAACCGTAGATGTACTATTTGCACCTGTACCTACCCCTTCGGGGATACAGACGTGATATTATGCTTGTAAGTCTAAATACTTGTTTGTATTTAGTGCATTAATCAAACAACATAAGTAGCCCTTGCAAGTAGTGTAATGTGTATAGATATATTATCGATGTGTTAACATTACGTCACGTTACATCGACAGTCGACACAAAAGAGCGCAATGTGTCTAGTCGACGCCACGATCGGCGTTATTGATACACGGAAAAGATTTCTCTTTGATAGTTGCGGCCGGTGCGTTTTGACGCATGTCGTCTTACTTCAGTGATGCGAAAAAAATTATGATCTTGTTGTCGATAGAATATAAACGACATTAAAGATTTTTTACAACTTGAATAGCTACATGCTAATGCATTACTTAAAAATCATTTTTAAACATCCATTATGTATTAATTCTATTTAGATTGTTTTCTGTTTTTATTTTTTTATAGTGTAGGCCGGCAAACGAGCAAGTGGATCACCTGATGGTAAGTGATTTCCACCGCCCATGTACGCCCACAATACTAAAATAATCATGGGCGCGTTGCCGAACTTAAAGGAAAGGGATAAGTAAGGGCAATCCCTTACTTATCCCTCCCCTTCCCAATGGAAGGGGAGGGGTATTTGGCCCTCCGGATATCTCACTCACCGTACGAAACGCAGCAGCAAGCTGCTACTTTACGCCGGTTTTCTGTGAGACAGTGTTAACGACCGAGCAGCCCATTCATGCTGTAGACAAAATTGTCTACAGCGTGGCTCTACCACTCAAAAAATGCAAGGTTTTCTTAATTGTATAGTTGACAATTAAATATAGTGTTGACTGCCTCCGTTGCTTAGTGACCAAGTAGCCGGCTGTGAAATGAGAGACTGTGGGTTCGATCTCTGCACCGAGACAAATGTGTGATCCACAAATATTTTATTTCGGGTCTAGTTGTTGTGGGACCGTAAGTTCTTCTTAATTTGTAATACCCACAATACAGGTTAACCTAATTTGGGATCAGAACGATGTGTTTGGCTGTTCGGTTATTTATTAATAATTTATTATCCTTTTGTGGTTGATATTGTACTTGTAAGCCTCAGTTGATTGAAAATTAATTTTATGTTAATCTAGTTAATAATGTTGATATTTAGCTAGCTGTTTAGGGTATACGCAATATACATCGCCAGCAACACGTGCCTAATCAAATCTATATGTTACTCACAACACAAAATCCATACTATAATATTTATTCAAACGGGTCTTAATCGTGTAGTATTTGTAGGTATAGTATACCTATTTATTAATTTATTTCCCGACGATTCGACCGAGTTGTAACGGCTGTAGTCACGGGTTAGTAGGCCGTAGCCCGCTGAGCTCTAATTCAGTCGATTGAGAGCTCAGCGGCGTCTTCGTTAAGTAGGTGTTTGAGTGGGTGATAGTACCCACTAAATATATAAATAGGTATCTATACCTTCAAATACTACGCCAGTATGATCCATTTACATAAATATTATATTATTGACAGCCTCCGTGGGCAGCAGGCGAGTAGCCGGTTGCGAAGTTTGAGGCCGTGGGTTCGATTCCCGCACCTAGACAAATGTTTGTCTGATTCAGAAATTGTCTCGGGTCTGGGTGTTGTGGGACCGCAAGTCCCTCGTAGTTCTTGATACCCACGATACAGGTTTACCTAGTGTAGGGTCAGGACAATGTGTGTGACTGTTGGGGGTGTATATATACAAAATATATAAGTCTAAAAAGCATAAAATCCAATTAGGTTACATAGTAGGTATGTGCTTAAACTTAATAACCTTTTACAGGCATAGCAAATCTGAAGGCGCTAAACTTAAAATGTACTTATATATTAATTATTTATATTATTTCTGGCGCAAACACTATATTCATGTTGTATTTAATGATTGTTGAGTTCCTTTGACGAAAAATATGTGCAACAAGATTCATTCATTATTATCGTATGTTTACACATTAATCTTTCACTATCGATACTACTCGTGGTGCATCACCAAATATCATAACATAAGGCGAATGTTCCCCGCGCAGCGCCACATTTATTGATGGACTTTGGGAGTTTTCAATATTATGGCTACTTTACATATCATGCGAATAGTTTTATTACGATTTCGCATTTGCCACCTGATGGGAGATGTGATTTTTAACTTGGGGTCGAAAAAAAGGCGAGCATTTTTGTATTTTATTTTTATTGAACTCGTTGACTTATCCTAATAAAACTGGAGGTAGATGGAAGCCGGGTACGAACTATATACTTACCTACCTATTTTTAACCGACTTCAAAAACAAGTCTTTATGTTTTTCTGCCATAACTCAGATGAATAGAGTGTGGAAGAGCCACGTTACAAGATCACTAGTAGTATCGAAAAACGTGCTGTAAACACTCTATACAGCTTTTTTATTAACAAGTAATAGGTATTTAGGTTACTTATGCCCTACCTTGTACATTATAGCATAGCGTCAATATACAGGGTTAAAAAATGTCTTAATGACTAGATGAGATGAATGAGAACTTCAAGTTATGAACTACTACATGGCATTGGATTGTGCTCGTCACCCCTAGACATAAAATGTTAGGTCTGATAATGCCTGGTAATTACACTACCTTTAATGGCCTTTAAATCGTAACACAAGTGTGTTTAAATACTGCTGCTTGGTAGCAAAAATAGACAAAGCAGTGGTACCTACCCAGATGGCCCTTCGTATACGGGGGACCTACCACCCAGTACATAAAAAATACTTACCTTACTCACAGGTAACTTCTTTATATCGTACTGAATAACTTTAGTTCTACGACATTTTTTTTTAAATAAGTCAATGTAGATAAGTATTCTTTACTTCAAAGTAGTCTTAGGAGCAATAACTGTACGCGGTGGTCTTAAAAGAAAGGGGTAAACAGTAATAATAATTAGTGAGTTGCAAAGCACGGCTGCGGGGGCTTTAGATGGAGGCGGTAGAAGACCTTTGAACTTGACCTATTGTTCAATATTTTTACGTTGTTAGGTGTGATATAAAGGAGTTACCCATAAGAGCTCTTAACTCTAAAACCTGAATATACCTAAAAATCAATACACCTTTATCAAACCATTAAAACTGACTGAAACCATTTTAAAAAAGTGCTACAATCCTTCGTCGGTAACTGCGTCAATTTTTTCCTATCTAAACCAACGTCGCTGAAACCGTATGTCATTTTTATGTGGCCACTTTTCGACGTTATATTCCTTTCTATTGTCGCAAAGGTTCTCATAGGGATAAGGGCCTTAATATACGATTATCGGTGGCACTCACTATTGTGCTTGACCTATTCCTTGAGTTATTACTCTTATCTCCCATGATAGCTTAATTTTGAGATTCTTTCGTAGTTTTTGGAATACAAGGAGCTGATATACGTCGAAATAAATGTGAGCGTTATGACTTTATATCTGCCTACTATAAACATTCATCGGTTTATAATCATAACATAAAAAAGCAAAGTGCTGAAAAAAAACAATTTTGAGTGAAGAAATCACCACAATTGATTCAACTTAAAATAGTAACTTTATCTCCGATTTCACCCCCTTACGGTTGGATTTTCTTCTTGAAATTTAAATGGGACCACCATGAATGAAAAAAGAATCATCAAAATTAGATCATTTAGTGGAGAGTTATACAAGCTACAAAAAAGAAAGAAACAAACATACGCGAATTAAGAACCACCTCCGTATTTTGACTATAAGTTCTCACCACAAAAACATGGACATATGATACACGAATCATTTTTATAATTATTGACCCATAGATAAACTTTATCTAATAAATATTATAAAAAAAATTCAAAAGTAAGTATTTATTGAATTACTTTATAAATAGCGCTGATTTCCAATATCATGACAAACAGCTGGTAGCGGAAAGTAAGACTAAAGATCAGCCATTACGGCCAAGTCGCGTCGCGACTCGCAACTTGAAAACATCCTTATCCAGCGAACACATAAAAAGCAGACATCGTTTTTCTTTTAAAAAACTCTCTCATTTGCCTATCAATAGTGGTTGAGGCAGATCTGACCGTAATAAATGTCATATTTTATGGCACTTAGGAAAAAATGCAAGGGAGCCATTTTACATTTTAGCCGGTGACCGGGGATCGCTATGTCGAATTACGCATTTCGAGTAGCCATTTCCTCGGGGAATTTTAAATATTTTTTGTGCGACAACATTTCAGTTTTTGTTGATGTCGGGTGTGTTCACTATTATTTGAAGTCAGTGAAATATTGGGTCTTCTGACTACATTATTGTGATTTATTTCAGCTATAATGAGTATTGTTTTTCGTCTTCCCGTGTAACATGTTATTGTAGTATACTCATCATCATCACACTACAATCTACTCATAGAAAAAAGCTCATCGTAATGCTAATGAAACCCCAATATCTGACATCTACGCCCCAAGGAATGGATTTAGATGAAATTTGACACACAGATTGACCATGACTTGGATTAAGACCTAATGATATATCTTATCTCGTAATACCATAGTACTTTCCTATGGGATATAGAAAAACGAATTTCACGCGGCCCGGCCGTAGCCACGACAGAACTTAGTACAATAATATAGCACTAAACATGGTAACATTATCCTCTGTTAATATAGAAGCCCAGGCTGAAATAGACAACTAAAATCCTACAGTATAATTAATACGAGTCCTAAGTCCTAAAACTGGTGCATTGTGCTATCGTATCAGATTAGGCACTACCATTGTTGCACTAATGAGATTACCCGTGTATGATGCAAAATACCGCCACGGAGCAGTGAAATTCACTAAAATGCAGGCTTAGTCTCTAAATAACACCAGATTAGTATAGATGAGTCTCAAACTTTAATGAATCGTCTCACTTAAGTATTTTCACTATACATTATGCCTGTGACTGTTTATTTATTGCAAAAGACTTACTAATTGTTTATTATAATTCTGATAACTGTAGACTAGTAAGAGTAAGAGGAGAAATTCTTATTAACAATAATAGCATTTTAACATTATTTTCTATTTTAACATTTTATTTTAATTTTGTAAGTGGTAGAGCCACGCTGTAGACTGTTTTGTCTACAACATGACTGGGCCGGCTCGACTGGATTTTCTCACAAAAAAACCGACGTGAAGTAGCAGCTTACCGTTGCGTTTCGTACGTGACTGGTGAGTGAAGTATCCAGAGGCCCAAATCCCCTTCCCCTTCCCAATCCCTTAATTAGTCTTTTCCTTTAAGGTAGGCACCGCGTCTATAATTCTTCATGTTTTGTGGATGTCCATGGGCGGTGGAGATCACATCAAGTGACCGATGTGCTCGTTTGCCATCCTTTGCTTGAGAAAACCTTTGCTCTACATATTTCCATAATTTTTAAATTTGCCAAAAAAAATATTGCAGTTGGTGACGCAGCATGCAATCAATCACAGATTTAAGCCACCCTTCAATCACGCTGTATATACGGTATTACAATTATTCAAATGAAATCTGTTGGAGACGTGTTTATTGGCAATTCAGCCGCATTAGAGTAGTCAGTCAACTACTATTGAATACGAAAAAAAGTTTGGATTTTCTCCGAAAACCTCACTCATAGTTCTAAACGCAGTCAGAAAATTGCTATTTCACGCCAGTTTTCTGTGAGACAACCTAGTCGAGCCATCTCATTCACGTGTCTATAGCATGACTCTACCATTTACATCAGTTTTTAAATAATTTATCATATCCAGGCGCCTAGTGCTTATGACTGAAATAGATTGCTGTGCTTTAATTAATAATTTAGATTCCAAGAAGAGACGAATTAAGTATATCTCAACTTATTTATGTGACCACCTGATTGTAGTGAAGGAACGTGAAATTTGTTTTGTTCGATGAGGCTTATGGCAAGGGTTGGAAAGCTGACGGATTGATGGATAGTGGATTGTAATAAAACGCTTTACGCATATATGCGTCTAAATAAATTGATCTTAGTTGGAGGGTGCCGATACGTTATAAATCCAAATAGACTAGCTTTTGTATACAATATGCTATACTTTGATTATATTTGGTCTGATCCACTAGGCTTGAATAAATTGTGTTTAACCTTATGCAATACAGATAAGATGTATTGAACTTAAAAATGCTATAGTAAAACGTTAGACTTGCAAGTATCATGTCATATAATTATCTCGATTAATACGCGAATGTTGATTATAATGCCTAAAAAGGCAGAATATATAGTTCTCGTCAAACTTTATGGGCACTTTGAAATTAATCACTTCACCCTCCCTTTACACCTCCTGTCAACCCTTTGATCTCTCAAAAACACCAACTTCTACGCCACACGCCTTCATAGCGGCTATAGATTGACGTGAACTATATCTAACCATATGAATTTTTTGATAATTCAAATGTTATATTCCAATATATCTTAACAGAGTTAAAACCGTACTGTTCTAATATAAGCCAAAGAGAACGTTTCACTCCGCTTTCAGCTGATAGCTACTATTGCATTATAGAGGTAGTGTTGACACATTTTGGCAGCTCTTTAAGAAGGTGTGCGGTTAGTATAAAGTCAGATATTGACAATACAATATTTGCCCGCGGCGGGTGCGGGTTCCCGATAAAAATATTCTATTTATTATAGGAAGCCACGGAGCTACATTTAAAACGCGTCACGCGTTGACATCTACTTTGGTTCGTTTCAAAAACCATCGGTTATTTAGGGTTGGCCAAATTAATATTTTTATAATCCCGATATATTTTACATTAATCCCAATGCCTGGTTGCAGATAAATTGGTAAAACATGGATGTGGAGGTGTTCTTTATAGACTTTAGTAATACTTTTTTAAACTAGTTTAATCGTTACCTATAAAAGATACAATAACAGTATAATAACGTAACCTATAAAACCTAGTCAAATCAAAATATACTAATGTATCACCACGTCCTTAAAACAATTAAAAATTAAATTCAACTAACGAAACCTAACAGCAAGATTTAAATTTGTCTGTTTTCTGTGAGACAATGGTATCATATACCACCCTGGTCGAACCGGCCGGTTTTACATACACACTGCAGACACTGCTCTACCAATTATGAAAGTAAATTATATTCATAATTAACCCCCTATAAAAGAGGGGTGTTTTAAGTTTGTCCGAATGTGTTTGAAAGCTGGTTTAATGGAGATGGTCCTTAGCTGTGTTTGACGAAAATCTATTAAGCCATTTAGAAATTACAGATCTATCTGTGATGGATGGCGGGACCTTTTTTATTGAATTAAACTTCATTGATGTTGAGATGTGTCGTGACAGCCCTGTTTATAGCGAGAGATCACGCTTTCACCCGCCCCTGTCAACGTGTAGAGTCAATACGCGGGAGTGTGAATAATTTTTCATCTATTCCCATTATGTATCGCTACTTTACTATACGACACTATGAACCACCGAATATCTTATTTGGCATATGTTGTGAGATTAAAAAGTGCTGAGTCAGGATGGTAAAGCATAGGTATGTGTATGGCGTAAATAACTACAAATAAGTAAAGAGTAATTAAATTTCTTAGTTACGTTTTTCATAAAATGTCCCTTTCCTTTAAGGTCGGCAACGTGCCTATAATTATACGATTACTATGGGCGTACATGGGCAGTAGGTATAAATTACCATCAGGTGGCCCACATGCTCGTTTGCCAGCCGATGTTATAAAAAAAGATTTCCGATGGCCCAAATCCCTCCCTACCTACCCCTTTCCCACTGTCTCCCCTTAAGGTCAGTAACGAACCTAAAAAAAAAAAATTGGTTTTGTGGTTGTTCATGGGCGGTGAAGATAACTTACCATCAGGTGAACCACTTGCTCGTTGCTCTGCCGGCCTCTCTGAATTAAAAGGTAAATTGCGTCGGGAGAGACAACTTTAGAACAAATTATAGAGTTAAAATTGTATGGAAATATTATCCTAACGTAATTTGTTGCATCAATTTAGGTACAATACCAGAAAGCATTTGGTAATACAAATTTATCCTATCACTTAATACATCTTATTTCTATAAACGTAAACAGGAAAAATGTAACGAGTCCATCGTAGTCAGTCTTAAGAAAAAATATAGAAGAAATAGCCTACATAAAACTGAAAAAAGTAGTGGGCAACTAAAAAAAATCCACACAAGACTATTCAGCGTAAAATGTATCATTCATTCTACACTGCGGTCAGCAGCGACTAAGCCTTGCAAAGTCAAAAGGGCTTTGACTTCAAAGCGTTGGGAAATAACTGGCAACACCAAGAGAGTGCAAAATAAACTGACATCACTGAGGTGAGAGTGCAAAATAAATGCAGCAACACCACATTACACAGCCATTGAATCAAAAGACAGACCGAGCGTGAAGTGTTCAAAACTGGGAAAAAAGTGTTAAAGGTACCCCTCGGTGCGAGTAAGGGATGCCTATTCTGGGATCTTAAGTAGGTTGGAGTGTTGCTACATAAAAAATATAAAATACTCGTTTAATAAAGATTCTCTATTGTTCACTATATCGGCCTTATAACTTGTTGAAAATAAAACCGATTCCAATAATACTCTTGCTTCTTTCTACGTGGCGTTACCCCGGCTTAATGCCAGGGTTCGCTTTCTCATACCATAGATTTGACGGTATTTGGTACAATTTAATATTGTATGGGGCGATCCGCCGCGCCGTCTGACCCCCACAACCGCAACGGGAACCAAGTTTCGCCATTGTTTCATCCATTAATCAGCAGAGTGCACGTGGTGTGCAGGTGAGGTTGGCTTTGGGCCTAAGATGTTTGTGGCCGTTTTACACTTTTACACAATTCTAAAAAGTAATAATAAAGATAACCAATTTAGAGTCGATGCTTTCTACCAATAATGAAATTATTTTTGTCATTGAATTACAATAGCAGACTAATAATAATTTGATATATTTATTGCAAGCAAATTTTTTGAGTAGGTCGATTTTATTTTGTTATACAGTTTTTATTTTACTACTTTCAGTGAAATAATCATCAAAATCGTTGCACAAAATATTTACAAATCAAATAAAAAATATTTATATTGTTGAAACTAAATAATAATATACCTAGATCACACTCTTATAGTTTCTATTAAATGCATAACTGAAATATGATTTAGATAGAGCCTGAGTAAGGCAAAACAATCTATAAAAATCAATAAAAATATACACCATAAACGGGTCCTTTACTTATTTATTTTATTAAATTATAAAAAAAAACAGACAGGATTTAGAATTCTATGGCATGCGGTATATTACGTCTATGTCATCAAGCGAGGTTAGTTTTTTACATGTGGGTACTAGGAACCAGTGTAGAGCCGTGTAAATATTAGCATACAGTTTTACACGGAGAGACGGATGATTTTTACATCAAAAGCGACACGGAATACTTCAAAGCGAAGTGGAAAGTGGGACTTCAATCACACCTTCTAAATACGCGGTAAACTGATGACACTTGCTTTTGCAACGTCTGTCGGTGTGAAATGTCCTGACTAATAATAATTGTGGAGTTTGTTTGTTGTTTACAGAGTGCTTTTGTTCTTTGAGACGGAAACAGCATAATATGTATGCTACAAAGGGTGGGTGGTATTGTTTTGCTATGATATTTGAAGCTAGTAGTTTGTACGACTATAAAGCTCGCGCTGTACCTACTTTGAGACTCCGTGCCGACGCGACGCAAAGATGTTCTATTAATTTATTTAATTTCCCATACAATAATTTGAATACTAACTGCGTCTAACACTCCGTAGTTTGGAGCGAGATTTGCAGGCTGAACTTATCATTGAAATTGGATGAAATAACACTTATATGACTGCGTGTGACTAATATGCGTCACTGTCAAATAAATTCTACTATATTATATACCACTATATATATTTTTTTATAACATAGACGGCAAATTGTCCACAATACCAGAATAGTAATTGGCGCTTTGCTGACCTGGAAGAAAAGGGATGGGGAAGAGAGGGTATTTGTGCCTTCGTATATCTCACTCACCGTACAAAACGCAGCAGCATGCTGCTACTTTGCGTCGGTTTTCTGTGAGACATAGGTAACAACCTGGACGCGCCGGCACATGCGGGGTTCTACCACTTTAAAACACCTATAATATTGTCACAAGTTTGTATTATCTAAGTCATCATCATCCCATGCTATATCCGATGCGCATGATTTTAATCGTAGTAGGTAGGTTATACCTTATATCAAGGTTGAAAGTGACTTTATTGAGATTTGTTTTTGATTGTCAAGAAATTTAACTATTTCTTGTGAAAGAAAAATAAGTACATAAGTGAAGAAGTTTTAATATTTCATCCCCCAATTCACCCCCTTAACGTGAAATTTCTTCTTGAATGGGACCAACTTAGACTTATATTCTTTCGAATGGAAAAAATAATCATCCAAATTGGTCCACATTTGGCAGAGTTATATTTTATACAAACAATAAAACGTTGAATTGAGCCTTCGTTTTTTACATGAGTTAAAAACAAACCGAACACTTAAATAAAACAGTCATCAAATATTAAATTACATTACTAAACACTTACATCGTTAACGAGACAGCGTAACCTGCTCGTAGCAAAGTAGCAACGAGTGCAAATTATCGAAAACATAAATTATTAAAAGAGCCGCACAGTACCTTGCATTGTGAACAAATTTAATTTCCTAGTTGGGACAACCACTAAATGCATGAAATGGCTCGGCGACCGGTGAGTACGGACGCGGGGTCCTGTCGTATATTGGTTGCATTATTTACTGCACTTTGGTGCACTGAAAAGCAACGTAATTAATTGGTTTAAATTAATTGTTGTTTTGCTGTTCTATTACTTACTGTACTAAAACATTATCCTCTTTCTGGGCAGTCAGGCAAAAATATGGCCAGGTTCTTAAGTAAACCACGAAACAACCGAAGGCGGTTCACATTTCGACACTTTCTTTATTTTATTGGTGATAGTTTTTTTCATTCGAAAGGGGAGTTATTTAAAATGTAAAGCTCAAAGTCCCATTTATAGGAAATTCCACCCATTATGGGGTGAAATGAGAGATGAACGACTAAATCTTCGACATTTATATACCGATTTAGATGATTATTTTACTGAAATCACTAAAATAAAAGCTTTTATCCTCTGGGATGCAAATCCACGTTACTGCAGAGAGCTAATACGAATTGTATTACGAACTGAGCTGCAAGTCCTCCATGCGACGTCGTTGCATAAATTTCATTGAATTTGGTCCATTGATAGTCGCGTAGGTAAAATGTATAGTTTCGCATCGGGGATTACAGTTGTTGGGCGCCGCGTCCTAAAGTTACGGCTTTAATATAAAAATAAAGTTTAACGAGTATGCGCAGTCTGTTGCAGCTTCGCAATGTTGAGCCCGATTTATTGCTCGCCGAAGACTATTTATTACTGATAGTTTTTGTGGGCTAATCCTAAAATTAACTTTATATTATTTAACGCCTGTTTAACAATATCCACCTAAACGGTAATATAAGACAGCAAAATACACAATTATTACTCACTCTATATAGTATGTCAAATTTGTACTAATTGCACATGTGGAATAAATCTGTCCAATAGTAACTTACTTTTTTTTTGTTTTTTTACTAGCTCTGTATTATATGCCCCACTGCTGGGCACTGGCCTCCTCTACTGAATGAGTTGGTAGATTTCACATATCTTCGAAATTATTATGAAGAACTTCTCAGGTATGCAGGACGCTAATGACATAATACTCAAAGAGAGAAATATTGTTAAATTGTTGCAACTGTAATGATCAATGCTACTGTGGATCCAGTCAAATAAGACGATCTCGGAATGTACGGTAATACTTAAGCCCATTTAATAATTTAACAGCTTCCGTGGCGCAGCGGACGAATCGCCGGCTGTGAGTGTGTGGGTTCGATTCCCGCACCGAGACAAATGTTTCGAGACGAGATTACTCGTATCAAGTTTGTTTTGACCTATTATAAATTAGCTCAAAAGTTTCATGGAACCTCATGTACGCAAGTCAAAATATTCAAGATAAAAGGTTTGTAATTTGTAAATATCTTGTTTCCTTTGCCCTAAATTATATTTGTAGCTACATATTACAAAACTTATAAGGCATAATTTTATTCTCTACAAAGGTTACATTAGTTAAGAATTTATACTCATTGATTTTAATGTGTGTATGTGGACTACCAACATCTTAGGTCTAAAGCCAACATGACCTGTACGTGGTACACTCTGCTGATTAACGGATGAGTCACGAGACAATGGTGTATCTTGGTTCCCATTGCAGGTTGTGGGGGTCAGAATCAGATGGCGGTTCACTCCACATAATACCAAATCCACCGTCAAATCATGATGTAAAGACTGACTGACTGATAACGCCAAGCAGAAAGCTTTATTTTTATACTAAACAGGAGGCCAAATCTCGTAATTTTAAATGTTCAAAATATCATTCCGATGTAATCTCAGCGTGAAGAAAGTTGGCAAATGGCATTCTCTTAAACCAATAATCAACGTCAAATGTGAACATAGATAGTAATGAGATTGAGTGTAGAATAAAAGTTTACTGAAGCCAAAACGGTATAATGCTCCTGCTAATGCTAGGTGCATTTGACGTTGATTATTGGTTTAAGATGCCATTTGCAACTTTCTTGACGCTGAGACTAGATCGGAATGATATTTTGAACGTTTAAAATTACAAGAATTGGCCTCCAGGTCACCAGATGAATAAAATTCATCCGCCCACCTAGGAGAGAGCTATAAACACAAACATAAGCCTCTGAGGCAAACGAGCTTATCAGTTATCATGTCTTATCTCTATACAATTTTATGGCGAAAACATTTTAATTTTATATAATTTTATGTGAAGTGTAAGAACTAAAACTGCAGATAAGTGTTTATATACTAGGTAGGTAATTTGTTTGTTTGATAATGAACATTAAAGATTATCCGGTGGAAATATTCCGCGCTTTGCATGCAGATAATACCTCACTACTAAAGGTGAACCTCTCAGCAATTACTAAAGAAATCTGTTTATTTTACTAAGGTTTTGCTCACGGCTCTACCCACGTAGATGTTTTTCTCATCATATTTTCGGAATAAAACGTAGTCTAAGTCACTCTCCGGCTTAAGTACCTCTATTTAAAAAATACACCCAACAGTCATACACATAGTCCTGACCCCCACACTAGGTTATACTGTGTGGTATCAGGAACTACGAGAGACTTATGGTCCCACATCCCAGTACCGAAAAATATTTGTGGATCAAACAAACATTTCTCTCGCTGCGGGAACCCGCGGTCCTTTCGTTTCACAGCCAGCTATCCATCCGTTGATTTGTGAAAGAAAGAGAAACCAAGAAACCCACTTAATATTGATATAGATACTGACGACTAGGAATAATTTGTATACATTTTATACAAATTAAAGTAGCGGTATAATAATAACCGTAATCCTGATCCCACCTGGGCGGTTGTGAAACGAGAGGTTACAGGTTCGATTACCGCGCTGAGTCTAATGTGTGTGTGATTTATTCAAAAAAATGCTCGGGTCTGGGTGTTGTGCGACCGTAAGTTCCTCGTAGGGTCCGATACCCACGATGCAGCACGATTTTTTATAGCGCGATGATTAGAAAGACATATTGTATAATTACCTACGATATGATTGATTTAAGTCTCATTTCTCAATATCAACATCGACAATATCGTCAATATCGACAAACAATATGCACAATTAAGGAAACGGTGGTAAATGATATCCACCGCCAAATAAATATCCACAATACCAGAAGAATTATCAAAATTCACTTGCCTAGCCTATTGCAATAAACTATCAATAAAATAATTATTAATGCGATGGCGATTTGTACAGAGTTTGGGACTATTTGGGACATTCTGTAAGATAGTGGTAACAACCCAGTCGAGCCGACTCATTCATGCTGTAGACAAGTGACTACAGCGTGGCTCTACCACTTATGTGTGACTTTCCTACCAGGATATTTGCTATAACATTTTGTATTAAAACTATGAATATCTGAAGCTCGCTATTCCAGTATAATAATGCAAAAAGCTAGATAAAACATCTCCATATTCACCTTAAGTTGACACATAAAACATATTTAATGGCCACCATTCCGGCCGCTATGTATTGCGTTTCAGTACGTAAATATAGATAACAATGTTCTTTGTTCTTCATTTCTTAATCATTGTGTTGTGTCACCGTCATTATCTTTGAAATATGATTGATAATAATCATGCATTAAACGTATAATGTAATAAACTATACCATGTTAGACTTAGAAATATTAATATTGTCAACTTGTATCAGTCTTAAGATACGAACTTTTCAGCGTAGTTCAGATTCGTAGAATTTAATGTAAAAATGATTACCTTTTTATAACTCAAAATAATATAGAAAGTAATCTAAATACAATTAAAATGTTGATTTTTAAATCATGTTAGGGTTTTTGAATGTTTTAATAAAAACACATAATAATATGTGTTTTTTGAAATCACGTCTAGTTCTTTATTCTATGAATATTTTTATCTTATGGAGGTCATGTATACTATTGTAATACGTAGGTAATATCACTTCTATGATTGCTTATATACCTAATATAAACTGAGCTTTAATACCAATTAAATAAGGCTACACCTTTATACTCTCAATAACAATTGTAAGCTAGTTTTGGAAAGCGCAACACTGGAGTTTCTTGCCCGTTGTTCTGTAGCGAAACAGCCTTCCGAACTGGCGGGCGGTAGAGATTTGACGGAATCTAAATAGTGTGTAATATTTTATGGATTCAATAAATATTTTGAATTTTGAATTATGGATGAAAGTTGATACTTTTATCTTTCTTATGTATAAGATGATCGTGACAGATCTCTCTTATCTGTTTAATTTAGTGATGGTGTACCTATCTGTGCACGTTTTCATGCCACCGCGTTTAACGGTAATAAAGGAATTACCTTCTAATTTTCTATATCTTGTACTACATCTTATAAAAATATGCTCGACTATGATTAGCTTTTTTTTATCCTGGCTCGGCAAAGTGACTACGCTACACCACGATGGTAAGTGTAGCGCAATCTATGAATACTGTCGACCAACGATAGCCACTGAATCTATCGCAGATCGGCAGAATTATGCCGGCCTGCTTAGTTGCTTCTTCACACTCCGTTTAAAGGATACCATGTTATAGGAAGGAGGAAACACGTGCGACGGCAAGCTGTTCCACAGCTTTATAGTCCGACAGAAGTAAGATTTTGATCTGATGATTAACTGTTGGAATCTGTGGCATGATCAAACGGCAGCTAATTTGATTAATTACAAAACATTAACATATAACTGCCTCGGTGGCGTAGTTGTAATGCGTACGGGGCACGACTGCTGTGCTGAGGTCTCGGGTTCGATCCCGGGTTGGGTAAAGTGATATTGGGTTTTTCTATTATGAAATGCTTAGTATCATCCCGGATTCTGGAATTATGCCCGGTATGGCGATAGGCTCACCACCTATCACATCATGGATATAAGCTAGTCGAAATGTGGCTGTACTGGTTACACCTCTGCCTACTCCATCGGGGATTACAAGCGGGAATGCGTATGTAAAAACATTATTATTTATAAAAATCTTCATCATCATCGCATGAACTGAGAACAATAACGTATTTGTATAGCAGTATTATTCTCGTTGTTACCATAGTACTAACATCTTGAAACAAACGCACTTAACAACTACGCCAACACTAAGAAAACGATCCAAGTATCCATTAAACATTGGAACTCTGTATAAAGAGAAACATTTTTATAAAAATTATTGAAAAACATCTTCAACAAAGGGTATGGGTACGGCAATGTTAACTTTGCGGTTACACAAACTCATATTGAACTCTATTGCGAAGGCACATAGTTAAAATTTGCATGATGGGTAATAAAGATGATGGTATAATGTAAGTTGGTTGTCCAGTCGGGGCCTATTCGAGTGGCTTTCGGTAGTATCGCTAAGTTTTGAACGTCGTTGTCGAGATCTCTATTGTTTTAACACTTTGAACCCCTTTTTTATTACAACCGCAACACTAACCTATAGAAATAATTGTGTACATGGGAAAAAATGTTTATGTTGTCACAAATTCATTATTTACAATATATTTACAACCCGTTAAAACCTTCAACGTCAATGCGATAAAAAACCGTGAATTAAAATGGCGGAACAACTTTTATTCAAATATAGCAGAGAACCAGGCCGGTCGTAAAAACTACAAGCTAAATCTATCTGTAACGTGTCTTAAAGCATGTTGCGACGACCCCACTGTGAGTGGGATAAGAAGATAGCAAAGAACCATGATTAAACCAACTTAAAATAAATATCGTTTATTGGTTAAGGCACTACGGTCTATCTATTCTATATTGAATGGTTAAAGGTGCTACGGTGCCACAGACAGATACACATACTCACACAAAGGGGTCAAACTTATACACCTCTCTGAAGTAAACTTATTTTAGCTTTAAAAAAAATTGACATGTAAAAGTATAGGTATTTATGACTCGATTTACAGAATAAATGATTTGATTTGATTTGAAGGCGGGTGACTTTGACTTATAATTACAGTAGTTCGTACACTTTGCTCGTACACGCGTTATGACGTAACTGAAAAACTTGTCAACGCAACATCAATATCTATTAAGCAAAACAGGATGTTAGAAAATCGAAATGAGTTGAACATATTTGAATGGATTATACGTGGTTAAAGACTTATGTATTTCGATGTAATCGTAGAACTAAGTTGTATTTTTTTATAGAATAAGCCGGCAAACGAGCTAGTGGATCACCTGATTATAAGTGATATTCACCGCCCAAGAACGTCCACAACACCTGAAGAGCCATGGCTGAAGAGCCATGGACGCGTTGCCGACCTTAAAGAAAAGGGATATGTAATTATTATTAAGGGATTGGGAAGGGGAGAGTGTATATACATGTTTGTCGAATACAGAATACACTAAACTTTTTAAGTCGGTTAAAATACCTTATTTTGGTAGAGTGGATTAAGGTGTGTGCGATTATAACATGTGTATGAATTTTCGATCCAAAGAATCACTAATGAATAACAGATAGAGGCGTGACCTTATGTTGTGATATTTTAATTAGGGTAAGGTTGCAACGTAATAAATAATATCTGAAATTAAATTTTATACTTCTCGTTCCCCATATAAAATGTTAGTTGTTCAATAAATTCGATCTTGTAATGAGTTGTTGTGCATTTGAATATCTGCGTGAAACGTAAAGGTGCAGTTAAACAATGCGTGATAACGCGAGCCAACTGCCTAACTCTAGTACTTAATAATAAGTAGTTAGTTGTACTATTTGCTCTTTCTCCCCAGACGGGTTGACGTTAGGTAGGTGGCGATCGAAAAACTACAAGCCAAATCTTTTTGTGACATATGTAAAAACATGTTGCGCCAACCCCACTGCGAGTGGGATAAGGGCAGGTAGAATTATGAGAGTATTCTTTGCACTAGTACACGACGCGACGACGCGTCTCCAAAAGTAGGTCCCTCGTATGCCTGCGGCCGTCAGGATTGGTACCACCGTTTTGTCTATTTCCACAGCCACCGTGTGTAAGCACTATTAGATTTCGGTTTGAAGGACATGAAGCCAGTGAAATGACTGGGAATTATGAGATATAACATCTTATATCTCGGGGTGACAAGCGCAGTCCAGTGCTATGCAGTGCTTTGTGATACAAAGTTCTGTGTAGTAAGTAGTATTGCTTCTGTTTATGGGTCGGTGTGGCGCTTACCATCAGGCGAGCGACCTGTTCGTTTCGTCATTCAGGCTAATAAAAAAAAGTTTTGGCAAAACACTATGAATAATCGTTATGCGCGTTGTGTACACGAGTAGCCAGTAGGTTACACTATAGCTCTGCTCGCGCTGACATGCGTCGTTTTACTGGGCCATAATTCATAAAGCGTATCTATGGGTTAATTACGTGCGCCTATTTATTAGCCGTCGTAAGCTCTGCAGTAATAAAAATATTGTTATCAATTTATAATTTATTCAAAATGTGTATTGGCCGGTAGGTAATGTAGTTAACCAGACCAGTGCTAGTTTTCCTTATATGCCACGTTATTCGTATTCACGAAAATATATGTGTAGATTCGTAAATCCTAGTGGTTTATTTTTAATCATGGCACGGCAAAGATTACACTGGTAGTACAAAGTACAATGCAGTCCAAATATAAAGTCAACCGTCAAGAGACATTACGTCCCTCGTTGTTCGACAGAATTATGACGACAGAATTAGTACAATTTTTAATAGTTTTCGAAAACAATGAATGTTATAGTTTTCCCTCCATTCGTCGAGTATTACCTATTAGCCATTATTTAGAATTAAAACTAATAATATGGTTCATTTTATTTCATCTTAGTCGAATATAAAATTAGTTTTTAAGCGTTTCTTTCATTTATTACCGTTTGAATTACTAGTTTGACACTTCTACGGTAGTAATTTTATACGAATTCGAAAACTGTGAACGTATTTGTAACTCGTACTAGGCCTACTGAAGTGACTGCATGTATGTAGTGTATACTGACTCGCAATACAGGTAATCCAGGATCCTACGGAACTTTCCCACTTGCGCCGAAGGAGGTCACCGGCGGAAAAAATCAAAAACAATTTGTGATTGTCCGGCCTGGGATTTGTAAATGGGTTAATCTCCACCCATTTAAGATAAATCATGAGTATTTTCGTGTGTGGTTTTTTATATTGGTATATTGGGCATCTTCTGGAGTGAGATCATTAACTCTCATGTTTTTTTAGCTTGATTCTCGTCAATCAAAGTTAAAATCAAGCAGGTCACTCGTTTGATGGTAAACGCCACGCCGATCCATATACAGAAGCAATACCACACATAATTTTAAATTACTAAACACTGTATGGCGATCGACACCCCGAGATATAAGATGTTAGCCCTCATAATGCCCAGTGATTTCACTGGCTTCAACATCCTTCAAACCGACACACAACAGTGCTTATACATTGCTGCTTGGCGGCAGAAATAGACAAAGCGGAAGAACCAACTCAGAAGGCTTCTTGCATACGAGGGACTCAATTACTCAAATTCTAAGAAATTGCTTATTGACAATTAAAGTTGACATTTCTGAGTACGGTACTGCCTTGCCGCAAATGACGTGAATGAAGTGAATTTAATAATGTAATGAAAATATTTAACTAACTTTATTTTTTATATTCATAGGTAAGTATTGACTTTTCAGTCGGTTTTATTTTAGGAAAAAGATTTATTTTACTATTTCAATTATTTCAAAATCGGGGCATAAAAGACGAAGCTTTATTCTTTCCCTAATTTCATCCCCTTAGTTGTAGATTTCTTTCTTGAAGTTTAAATAGTACCAACTTTGAGCTATACTCTTTCGAATTAAAAAGTAGTCATTCAAATGTAGAACACATTTGACGTAGTTATACCTACATACAAAAAAAAACAAATATATGCATCAAATTGAGAACCTCCTCCGTTTTTTTCGTCGGTTTAAAATGAAATATTCAAAAAGTTAAAAAAAATAAGTTGTTAGTACCTACATATATTACTTATCCATATTAAATTATGGGTAAATTAGCCAGGGTAGGAAGAGACGTATTTTTTTATGTATTATTATACTAATGTAGATGATGCAAGGTCTTAATTTGTATTATGAACATAATAATTCTAATAAAAATAATTACGAGTATGTAATATGTGTGATTGTTCAGTGTAGTGTAGTGTAGTGTGGTGTGGCAGAGTAGTTATAGTGGCGACGGCGCGGTGTCGGTGTGTCGGTGTGTTGGTGTGTTGGTGTGGCGGCATTCAGCATCCTACATGTATATTGATTGCCGCTGACATTGTTATCAGCGGGCTGGCGACTGGCGCGGAGCGAGCGAGCAGCGGCGAACAGCGCGCGAACACGAACGAACGGCGGACGAGCGTCGAACGCGCACCACCGCACACCACCGCGCCGTGTCGCGCCACATTCAAAAGAAACAGAAACGTTTCTTCGCGGGTTCGCCACGCAACGCTACGAAAAAAGAGGCGGAGACTTCGGCGCGTCTCCGTCGCCCAATGGCGCGGCTCGGTCGGTGACCGCCCGCCAATGAAACTCGGGCGGCGGGGCGGACGCGCGCACGCGGCCGCGCCCTCGGTTCGCCGGGGCTTTTTATTTATTGTTGCGCGGCACGGCGCGCACGACGGGTGTGTGATGCGCGCGTAGTCTCAGACGACGAGCATGGAGTCCGCCGTGGACTCAGCGTCGACCGCGAGCGAGGTGAGCGGCTCCTCCGGGGGCTCGCCGAGGGTGAAGGCGGTGTCGCCGGCGCGGGGTTTGAGCCCGCCGCAGCTGCTGGCGCCGCGGTTGCCGCTGCCGCCGCCGGGACTGGGGCTGTTGGGCTCGCTGCAGATGATGCACCACTCGCCGCTGGAGCTGATGGCGGCCGCGCACCATCACGGCCCGCCACGCTACGGCAGCCCGCCGCCGATATCCACCTCGGACCCGTCGGCCAACGAGTGCAAGTTGGTCGATTACCGTGGACAGAAGGTGGCCGCGTTCATCATCCAGGGCGACACGATGCTGTGCTTGCCGCAAGCGTTCGAACTGTTTTTGAAGCACTTGGTGGGTGGGCTACACACTGTGTACACCAAGCTGAAAAGACTGGACATAGTGCCGCTGGTGTGCAATGTGGAACAAGTGCGCATCCTGCGAGGTCTGGGTGCCATCCAGCCGGGCGTCAACCGCTGCAAGCTGCTGTCATGCAAGGACTTCGACGTGCTCTACAAGGACTGCACCACCGCAAGGTACGTGTTGTTAAACAACAGCCCCCTGTCCGTCCGCGTCCGCGCTCGCCTCAGTGTCTGCATTTCCTTTTGTATTTATATTTGTTACCGTTACGTTGAAAACTTGTGAAACTGCATTTTGAAACTTTGCGTTTCGTTGTAATTTGTGAACAGCTTACGTCCATTACCTATTTTATTTTGCATAAATATTTTTTTACCTATTTTATAAGTAACTAGAATTACGAATTTATTATTGTTTTGTTCGTTAAGTGCAACTAAAATATTATTGATTTCTTCATCAACACTATACTTAAGTTCTACATTTCGTTTTGTAATTTGAGTCCACTGGATGCCGTACATCATTAAACCATAGTATAGTCATACGTACGATAAGTAGGCCTACGTGTAGTGTCAGTTTACCTGCATTCCTACCATAACAGACATCAATGAACAGAAATGCATACTGGCATAATGCAACGAAACGAAATGGATGTCAACGTAAACACGAACCCTGGAAGCAGTTCCAGTGGAACACGTAGCATTAATATTTAATATTTTAATACGCACCAAATATTTCCTCGGGGTTAAATTTTAAAGCGGCGGTCCCGCGACGGAAGGGTTACGTGGTCGTTAATTAGCGGCTCCGGCTTGAATTTTTAAATAGTAATTTTTACAAACGGTAAAGTTAGATTAAAAAATGTGGTTAGTGAAGGCGCGCGGCGGCGTACGGTAGGCCTATATCGGATTCATTAATGCACTTACATACTGTGCGATTTAAAAATATAACGCGGTTCAAGTGCGCACTGGGGAGGCGTAAAGTTGAATTTTGGTGTTGTATTGCCCCAGTGCGTATATTCGCCGTTTGTTTATTGGCAGTGGAAGCGGCCCAGCTCTGCCCAGCTCTTGCGTGGCTCTGCCGGGCTCAGCTCGGCTGACTCACATTTTTGTTTGACGTTAAATCATGTTAGCTCGTCACTTCGCTGATGATATCATAACGAGTTACTGTTTTTATATTTTGAAGATTGAAGAGTATTTCGGAACCTAATTAAAATTGTTGCAATAGGAATTATTTATGATTTGTTTACAATGTTTACAGCTTTGTGTATAACCGTATCTGCTTTCCTGCAGTGCCTAGGTATATAGGTATCTTTTTATTTTCTTTTCTCAGGTAATGGCTAAATAGAGTTTTTTTTATTATTTCTTTCTTATCTTACTATAATGTAATATTATTTTAAATCGTACATACATAGATAATTTGAAGTTATTTAAAAGTTATCTGTAATTCAAGATAGAATATGCAATATTTCTTGTTTTAATGTAAAAAAATCTTTCAATTTAACAATAATAGATGACAGATAACCTTCTTCTTTCTCGTTTACTTTGATTTAACTCTAAACAGTAATTATTTTTATAATCCAAAACAAACGTTTCAACAAATAAATTAATCCTAAATGAAATTGAATTATAATATTCGTCGGCTTAAATAATAATTTCTTTTAAAAAATAAAATGAGGAATACGAGTCGAATGTCGAGCAAAAGCATACAGCCGTACAGCTTCGTGGCGGCCTTCATTCATTCTAATATGTATTGACATGTTTCCACCATTACGATTCCACTGATTGTATCGACAAAAACATTTTTAAAGCTAACATTATTTTTTATGTTTGCCCTTTTTACATGTTATTAGCAGTACCAGTTCAGGTATTTAAATTTTTTTGTGTAATATAAAATATGTAGTGTTTAGCGAGTGATATGATTTTAATAATTTTCATTGTATTTTTCATTTATTCCTATTTGAAATTATACTATTTGTGGGGTGGTATAATATAATATTTTTTTAAACAGCTTATTTGTTTTTATATGATCAAATCGAGGTGTTTATTTAAAATCTTTGTAATAAAATTAAGTAGACTTATTTTATTAGTAGGTATAGTTGTGAATTGTGTCAGAAAGTACTTTAAAAAATCTGCACGGTCCGTAACTTTTATAATAACATAAATTGTATATCTTTGTCGATATATGTTTCAAATATTGACAAATATATTATCAATTTAATTCAAAATATTTTAATTATATTAAATAGTCATCATTATTACTGTGGACTTATCAAAACTCAACTGACTAAATATGCTTGAACAAACAACGAATAAATGTTGATGAAACTCTACCATCCGATTCTGAGTGGTAACAAAAATATTCAACCAACGGTATTAATTAATTTATTTTTATGTATACAAATATAAATGGCAGCGTCACAGGGGCCCGGTCCTGGCGTGACACTATGCACATGGAAACGCGATATTTTTCAAAAACGGTACGCCCGCATTACAAAACGTGGTGTAAATAATAGGAGGACGCTGCTTTTCACGCTTCAATAATTGTTCGACAGCAGATAAACGAGTGCTGTGCGTCTCGAGTTACATTCTTCGCAAGGGGTGTTCGCTCTCAACTCTTTGTGCTTGCGTCCTACTTAGTTTCTTTGAATGTTAAACTAGATCTTTTACATTCAATTTTATAATTAAAGCCATAAATGACGTTGATGTTACCGGTTTAACATTCATAAAATTTAGATGGAGAGATTATTGCATGAAACAGGCGAGAATATATACATACATACATCACGCCTGTAATCCCCGAAGGGGTAGGCAGAGATGTAGTAATTTTCGCTGATATTAATTATGTCCCAGAATCCGTGCTAATACTAGGCATTTCGTGATAGGAAAACCCTATATCACTTTTACCCGACCGGGGGTCGAACCCGATACCTCAGTATAGCAGTTGTACCGCGTACGCATTACAACTGCGCCACCGATGTAGTTAAGTTAACATGTTCAGGATTGCGATGTATGTCACATCCTGTCCAATATTTAGAGAAACTGTCTATCTACATGAGGCTCTCTTATATACATGTTTGTTCCCATGGACTCTATCACAATATGATAGAAACTTTTGGTATATTTAATCGACTGCGAGTTGGTGCGATTACATTTCACCGGCACCGGAACCAAGACTTGTGACTTTAAGTATTAATTTTCGAACCCGATGAATAATTTTAGTTAAACTTATTATGTATAACATTTGGGGTAAAACGTTGTGACAAGCATATATAATAAGGAATATAGATCAATATTTGCCTCCTAAATAGGAGCCAGGCCGATATCTACAGTATTACAGATTTTGCGAATCTACGTGAACTGTTAATTCAAATTACACAGCTATTGATTAATACCATCGATTAATACAGATGAGTGCTTACAGCGATATAACCAGGATAAAGGCTAGTATAACCTCGCGCCTGTATCCCTGTGGGGGTAGGCAGAGGTGCAACTAGTATACCCATGATTCCTCAAGCTTATTTCCGTGCCATGATGTAATATATACCTTTTACATGACTGTCAACTCATATGAGTGTGATTATTCGAATCAAAAAACTCCAACTCAAATACGTGATTGCCTGACCTTGAATTTGAACCTAGATCATCACCGATTTCGCAGCATAAATATGTTGCCACTAGACCAATGAGGCGATACAGGCAGTGTATAAGCTAGATGATTACAGATATAAGAAGATATAAGCATCTGTGCGCGCTTACACCATTCAAACGCGTCAATACTGACTTATTTTTTCTAATCAATAGAATCAAAGCGCAGGGTTCCGTCCATTGTCTCTGCTACAAAGAGCGAGGTTCAATTACGGAGGTCATCAACACGACTTTTTATGGAATTTTCAGCTTTACGACTCATTTTGATGGTCCGCCTTCAAACGGAGTGATATTTTGTAAATAAACATAAGACTGAAATAACTGGCTGATTACCTTTGTAGAGCCGGTGGGTGCCGTCATGGCGAGATGCCGTGCTGCCAAGCCGGTAGCACACTACTCATAGATTACTTGTTTAACTAATTACATGTCATACAGGTTATCAAAGACATTTTCGTTTTTAACTCCTGACGAAAAAGAGGGGTATTATAGGTTTGATAAATAAATAAATATACCCAACAGACACACATAGTCCTGACCCCATCCTAGGTTAACCTGTATCGTGG
Organism: Mimas tiliae; assembly: GCA_905332985.1. NCBI lineage: Eukaryota > Metazoa > Arthropoda > Insecta > Lepidoptera > Sphingidae > Mimas > Mimas tiliae. The sequence goes on along the minus strand of HG995248.1, from coordinate 8,129,157 downwards.
GTATCGGGATTTCTGCAAATAATTGCGTTATTATTGCGTACGTGATTAGGTCCTTCGTATGCGAGCCCATCTGGATTGGTTCCACCGCTTTGTTTCTTTCCGCCGCTAAGCAGTAGTTGTAAGCACTGATGTGTTTAGGTTTGAAGGACATTGAAGTCAGTGAAATTATTGGGCATTGTGATATAACATCTTATGTCTCGAGTTGACGAGCGCAGTCTAATGCTATGCAGTACTTTGTAACTTAAAGTTCTCTATGGTATTTCTTCTGTTTATGGGCAGGCGTAGCGCTAACCATCGAGCGACTAGCTCATCTCGGCATTTACGATAATAAAAAAAGAACTGAATATTTGGATCAAAGAATTTAATTGAAAATTACGAGTAGGTATAAGATCGTGGAGTGTACTCATAATGTTAGCAGAAGGTTCCGTCCATTCACAATTTATCTGCTGGGTAACCAGTGTTCGTGGAATAATAATAACGAGAATGTGCCACACTCCGACTGGCGTCGGTCCAAGCAGTGATTCTCATTGAAATATTAAACCAAGACACTGCAATGCGGCGTCTGAGACACGCGCGTTGCCAAATTAATTAAACGTGCGTACTACCATCCTAGTGTTATTTAGTACATCGAGCCCATTGGTCGATGACGTAGGTTAGTACCAACTCGGTTAAATGTTGCTCCATTGCTATAAATAAATACAGTCACACACATAGTCCAGAGCCCTTACTAGGTTACCACAAACACCTAGACCCGAAACAATATTTGTGGGTCACACAAACATTAATCTCGATGCTCTCGTTCCACTGCGCCACGGAGGTTTTCAAACTATCTTCTGATGATTTTGTATTTAATAGGCTTTACACTATAGGTACTCTGAGGGTGGTCCCATATATTTTTTTCTTTAAGTATGTAAGCCTATGATCTTTATTTTTAAATAATTTTATTAATATTGTTTACAATTTAAAGGTTAATAGTTTTAATTATTTCTTCTGATAGTATAAGTGTTAATAATTAGTCGCATGCTTTTGTATCTGCTTTTGTACCTAAATACAATAAATAAATATATTTTGATTAAGATAAAAACGAATTAAACAATAAATTTGTTTACGGAATAAAAAAATAGTATACTGAGATATGTTTTTATGGAATTTATCGGAATTTCCATAAATATAATTAAATTTAAAGTTCGTGTTCGTATAGAAGTAAATATGCGTCATCACAATTCTGTCCGGGCTTCTGATCAGTCCTAACTCCTAACGTGATACCCTTTTTATAGGCGTAGGCCTAAAAGCAAGACTGTAGAGTTATAGATGACGTTTCGAGACTCTACTACGTTTTAAATTATTGTAATGATAATAGAAAATCTCGTGACGGTAAAGAATATTGTGCATGATAACATTATTCAAAGTATTTATATTAATGTTATATAAGTGGGCTGGTGTTTTTAACATACTGCAAGGTAGGATGCAATAATTAATTGAAAAATTTCATTTGCTTAATAAACTAAAGTTTAAGACAGTTCATAGAAATACAATAAACACACGGTGCATCAGAATAGTGGCTAAGGTACCTATTTATAAAAAATCCTAAATTTATGTTCGTAGGTGTTCGGAAATGTAGTCTTGACTTGTGTTGCTAATGTTAGTTTTACGATACTTCTTACGTCATCCGTATTTACGAAAATTTGTATGCCAATCCGTACAGTGCCCCTAGCGGATTGCATTGAAAACGTATTAACTTCGTACATATTTCATGTATACTTATGAATTAGGTGACAGGTAGATTCTCGAGCACACTGATTATAAAAATGTAGCCTAGCCTAAGAACGTACGTGATTTGGTCAATATTTACACTGAAAACTAAGTTGCTTTTACTTGTATAGTTACGTTTTTAGATATTCGAATATGTGTTTAGAGAACTATTTTGTGTTCTTTTATTACATTCCATGCCTCCTAAGATGTACCTGATTAAATTTTCTGAAATGTCACGAACTTCTCTGTGGTCAGCACACTTCACGGTTCGGTTCATATCTATTTCTAATTAAAAAAATTGAATGCAGACGTATCGCATTGGATATTTGGTTTCTTAGTAGTTAGTAGACATTTCAGTTTAGTTGTTATTAGTTTATTGAAGGCTTGATGATCCTTTTATAGGTGCAGTTGATTATTTAAATTGAAAAACATCAGTATCTTGAGACAATTACAAGTACTTGTAACAAATATCAAAAGATTCTTATATCACTTTATCATATTACTAATAATTTAATCCAATAAACATACACAATCGTCAAACAAAGCCATTTGCTAAGGCATTCAAGTGTCAAATAAAGTGAAGTGGCTGAAGGAAACACAATTTCCTCGAAGGCAGTAAAGCGACAAACGGTTCCACAATGGGAATATTATGGAGGCAATTTATTACGACTGATTCAACAAGTAGCCGGGGAACAGACGGAAACGCAAGAATGCGAGTTCCGAGTGCCGAGTGCCGACTACAGAAACGAACCCTCGCGAGTGCGGACTGCCGACGCACACCGACATTCGTAACTCTCACACAAATGACACGAGGGAATCCCTCCCGGCTAGACGGAATTATCTCCAGTTCTATTTCCGTTTCGCGTACTATTGAAATTGCGTCCCACTCGCACGTCGTTTCGCAACGTATCGCCTTCTCTTTCGCATTTGGTTCATTCATGATTGTGGATTTGAATGGATTTGGTGTTTCTTCCCGCAATCCACAAGTCGGCACGGGCCGCTGACGGGCGGGCGTCGCGCCGCATAGAAAACTCTCTGACACCCCGAATCATAGACATGCAGTGAAGAGTTAATTAATGTACACTTCCGTGAGTAGTTATTGAAAGGTTGGTAGAAACTATCGCATGGCGTGTATCGTAGTGCGCCGGTAGCTGTTGTAACGTCTTATAATTGCAGCTCACCATGTGTTGAGCTTTAATCATGTTTAATTATAGACAGTAGTGGAGTCATTGCCAGTTATCATGAGATGAACTGTTAGTTGTTACTTACAAATGTATAAACAGCGCGAGAATATAACGGATCGCTCGGCGCCCCACTTATGAACCAGCGTAGATCTTATTCTTGCACTGATCTACCTAAAATTAGCACAATTGGTAAACTACTGTCAGATCATGAAAATATAACGATGTGTATGACTAAGCCCGGCCTTATACAGCCGGAATATCTGTCTGCAATAATCGGAGCTCCGACACTATGCCATTCATAATATTAAAAATCAAAGAGTGTTGAGTCATATTGAATTGTTAATGATTCCGATTTTTTAATTAATTCATACAAGAAATTTCAATTATTTATGGCCAGCATTAATGTGAGAAATAACAGCAATAATATACTTAACTACAATTTGTTTTCCTGTCCCGTAGTAGGTAGGTATAGGGCATTGACCTAGTACAACCTTAATAAAACGTATTGTTAAAATCCTTAAAATAATGATATAGGAAGTGCTAGACGAACCAATTATAAACGAATATAAGTATAATTTTGATATTTTAGCAAAGAAGTTAAAATCGGTTGTTTAAAAACCAGTAAAGTACTGAGAAAAGTATTTTAGGTTTACTTCTCGTCCATTGATTAAGTAAAAGTATTTTTAGTGGGTGATGAAATTAAGGGAAAAAGAAAAATGTAAACTTATTATTTGGTCCATTTAATTATTTGAGGATGTTGTGTTGGAATATAAAAAAAATTGTAGGTACCTATTTAAAATATATCACTGTTCAACTTAGTATCAACTTGTCATTTAACATTTATAACTGAATTTACATAGGTACTTTAGATACATAAGGTATTAAAATCATTACCCTTCCTTGCTTCGCCGTAGTTGGGTAAAAAACTAACTTTGCCGAACATTTAAATCGCATTAGCTACAGTAGTTATTATACAAATACAGATTATAGGAGACAATGGGAAGTAAAAATGAAAGAAAATATTGTTTCTGCGCTATTCACGCCATCTCACTATTGTATGATTGATATACAGTTAGTAATTGATGTAAAATTATATGTTAAAACGATTGTTAAACCATTCTCATATAAAGATTTATGTTCTTTAGTTTGTTAATGGTGTATGTACCACAGAAATCAATATACGAGAATTATGTTATGAGTGTAACAATTATAAAGAAGTCAATTCATCGATATGCGGCATGTGATGACAATTAAGAAAATATAATTTAAATGATGTCAATAATAATAATAATAAGAACACATTGGATTTTTGTCTAACGGGCCTCTACGTGTTGGCTTTGGCTCTACGCACGTCAGCCAAAAGTCCGGGACTCAATAGTCCCGACATATAATACATTAAGACCTAAAATTATAGTTCCCGAGTACTTCTGGTCATCATCAGGCAGGTTTAATTTTTAGCTGACCTCCCACAGTTCTAAACAGTTATGGGCAAACAGGATTTAGCTATTATAGTACCTGAGATTCAGTTCTTTGGTGGAATTATATAAGTTCTCATCCCCATTTACCTAACTTTGGAAATAATATGGTTTATATTGAATATTTAACTAAAAGGTGCATTATAAACTTAAAGAGTAATGAACAATCAACAAAACGTGATGACTCTACAAAATTATATCTGTGAAGATATGAGAACGCTCTCTACATGTTATTGTCAGTTAAAAATATATTTATATGAGTCGTGACTGCAATACACTTGTTCGTTGTCTATGGAAATTTAATTTAATCAACGTGTAACGTTCTCCGATTAATTTTAATACAACGGAACGCGAGAAGTGGATAGAAAAATAATATCGCTATTTATTTAGAATAAATTGTAAGCACTGGAGAGAAAATTTTACGACATAGCAACAAAATGAGATAAAGGCTACTTAAGACCGTCTGAAGCCCTCGTTAAAGCCTGATATACGATTTATAATAAAACCTAATAAAACATTCGCAACAATTTAAAAAGGGAATCGATAAAAACTTTGCAAGCGAATATCACATGCGTTGTGGAGGTTGCCGGTTAAAAGATGGTAAAATGCATTTTACAACCTGGATGTTTGCTTTATTTTTAATCAAATCTCTCGTTTATAAAATCAACAAAGTTACACGGGCTCTATAAAACATTTTGCAATGTTTATTGTACCATTTGCACACTCAGTAAATTGAACGAAAATGTAGTCTTAGTAATTATATTACCAGCAATAACTATACCTAGTTTACAGCATATAGCGATTTATACATTTATTTATAGTATCATACTATACTCGTATAAATATCTACAAACTCAACTTGTACTTATGATTTATGTTAAATGTACACAACTTTAACCAAATATGATCTGAAAAATATTTAATTTATATTGTACTCAATTATTATCTACTATTACCTATTATGATTTTTAAATAGGAAAAATACGTAGCAATATGAACATTATTAATTTATATCCTCAAATAATGTCAAAATTTTAAGTGGTCGCAATTCATTTCGAGCGTTTATAGCGACAACATAGTAATATGAAGTGTTGTAAAATGGCCACAATCGTTAGTTCCAACTCTACGCTACAACCGCATCTTACCTCGATTAAAGTAATTTACAACCGATATAAAATTACTTTAATTCCTCACTGGGCCATATTTATTATAATTATCTTGGCTGCATCTAATGTAACTTTGTTTAAGCGGTGCATATGCCTACAGTTTGTTGTATGTTTATGTCACTTCGTATTTTAACTCCTTCAAATCCATTCCAGCTGGTAGAAAAATGCTTTTTGTAGTGTAGTCATAAATATCGATTCATCATACGAATGCGTCGGTGAAAAATCGATAGCGGTCCAGATTCACACAAAAATAGGGCAGAGAAATCGATTTGCCCCACATTTTGGCGGTCTAGCGGACGCCGCCGGCGAGGGTAACGCTCGCGATAAGGGATAGTGTACCCCTCCCGGCACAGGGGTAGTCCCCCTGCCCCCCTTGATAATATTTGCCGCCCCCCGGCCATACTTACGCCCCTCAGTATTTACGGGTTAGAGAAAAACAAGGGTACTCGTGCTTCGGAAGGTGCAACGTAGATTTTAATCCTTTCTGATGTTTATGATTGATGGCGGATTTCGTGATCGGTGTTGCGCTGATGTTGATGGATTCTTTATGATTCCCCATTGATGCCAATTGCTCTCGCAGTAGGTCGTGCTTGCAACTTCGTGTTAATGATTAGTGTTACATAATCTGTTTGAACTTATTACTTATAAATTTTAAATTATGGTAATTAAAACACTAATAATCTTAAACAATTACTATTTTTAACGATATGATAATTATTCATATTTCCAATATACAATCATATCCTGAAGACTGGTCTGTACCAAGGTAAGATGTAAACTATTACTTTACCGTGGCGTCTTCATTGATAAACAATACTAATGTTTGCCCACGAACGTTTTAAGCAACCATCGAAATTTAAGCGGAACTCAGACATTGAACGTTCCGTACCAGGGTTACTTGTATCATATAAAGTATAACAATTGTGCTTTTTATTAAATATATCTTTGAATTTAGTTAAGAATTTAAATATTAATTATCAACGTGTCTCACGTAAACTATGTTTGAAATTTTATTATAATATTCTTCAAAAACTAAAGGAGCTTCTGTGAACAATTTAAATTTCTTACATTTTAGTACTAGGCATTTTAAGAAATCAGGGCAGTATTTCACGCTTACATTCTGGCATGAATTAAATGTTACGTTTGGTATTTTTTTATTAGGTGAACATAGTTACTAAAGGAAATGGACAAATAGACACGGAAATCTTGTGAGCACCGTTTTAACCTTTCAAGTGCGAGACCCTAAAACAAAACGCACATTCAAAATAACGTATCCATTTATAATAGCCGCTAGCGCCATCTGTCACTCAATAAATTTCAATAAAAAAACTTAATTAGGCTTTCAAAGACACAGCAACATTAATAACCGATGAGTAATTGAAACCGCTTATATTAATAAGCTTACAATTTCAGTATACTTTCTATAGGCATAGAGTCCAAAATGCAACAGTCATTTTGGTAACGTAACCGCAAACACAAGTTGGCTGCGTGGATAGGACGTGATGGTGACGATAGGTGAAGATGTCAGTCAAATATTGACGCGTGCCCAATATCTCAGTACGTCGACATTGCTGACTCACACCGAAAATACTAATTATAATATTCTCTGCTCCGCCAATGAGATAGTCGATTCGTTCTAAAGAAACACTTATTTGTACAAATATTGAAAGCTGCGTTTAACAATTTAGCCGGTGTAGTGAAGCGGGCTCTATTAATTTACTCGTATTTATTAATGCGTTTTTCGGTTAGTTACACGTTTGTGTCGAAGGAAATTGAGTTTGGGGAATTGAAACTAGCCATTGTTTTTTTAATTGCGGTCAATTTGTGGCGTTCTACATGAAATATGCCGATCATTGTGTGTTGAGGTGAGACACTGTTTCAAAGGTTTCGATGGGCTCTATTTTATGAACTATATCGATCTTCAGGCGTACATTATTCACGTGCCGTACACACATTTCTATTTTCAGTCCATTACCAAGTCTAACAACAAAACTTTTGACATTATACATGAAGTCTAACTTTTGTATCTATACGTACATACAATCTACAAATATCAAAAGTTTAATAAAATATTTCATTCCAGTTATTTAATTAATCGACTATTCCCATCCCTTCAAACGGAATTCGTTTTAGAAATGTATTTTAATAATTCCATTCGTAATATCATACAGATATCAAAGAAAGGGTTGCACAGTGGGCCGACTGCACGCTGACTCGCACAAAATGTTCTATCTGCATATGACCGCTGATTGATGTGCCCTGTAATTATTTAGACGCGTTAATAACACCACCGACGACGGCCGCACTTTGTTTCTGACGACTTAAGACGAATGAAATGAGAAATTCTATCGGACTCTTAATAGAGCTTATTGCTTTCTGATGTTCTGTTGATTAAACGAACACAAATTTGTTATTAAGTTTTGCAAGATCCTTTATTTTGTTTTCGAAATGCAATTTTATACATCCATCTACTGATTTAATATTGCCTTATAGTGGATTCATATAAAGAACTAATTGTGTTGGACACTCGTATGGGGATACGGTTTTAATTAAATATAACGTGTGTAAGTAGAGTAGAAACCACACCCGTACTATGCAAATACGCATAGGTCACACCCGTTGTGTACATATTTCCGTAATGGTACGCTATCGTAGATTTATTTACATAAATGGCCACCGCGTACAAATCGTCTTTATGTTTTCTGTGCGTGCGACCCCAACGCCGACGAATCAGAATATTAACGTAAATAGTAATGGCGGTATAAAAACCTATTATGCAAATGAAACATTTTGATGTAAATAGAAACTGACGTAATGCGATGTTAAGAAAGCCATAATAAATCGTTTTTGTTAGGACTTTATTAGATTATTTCTTAGTTCACTCCGTACCTGCGGTGCGTGACACGATTTTCAAGATATTTACTTCAATTAGCGTAAAAATTTATGTTTTTTTCTTTCTTATAGAACTTATTTATCGTGAAGTAGATTAATTATTTTTTATTTGTGAGGTTTCAATTGACCTCGCTATTCTATAAATGCTCCTATAGGATGTCATTTACTTTTCTTTCTGCTGGAAGATATGCCGGTTTAATGTCTACCTTCTCGTATCATAGATTTTGCGGTATTTGGTATTATATGGGGTGACCCCCACAACACGCAACGGAAACTAAGTTTCGCCACTGCCACGCCCGTTAATCAACAGATTGTACCACGTGCAGGTGAGATTGGCTTTGGGTCTTAGATGTTGGTTGCCCACTTACCACTCGATAATATCATTTAAAGCTATATTTAAAACCTTCTACAATTTTCCACTATTAAAATTGGTTAGATGCAAACCAATCTGCCAAATTCTATGCATAAAAAGCTAAGTCACAAAAGAAATAAAAAATATGTGGTACCTATTAATCTTGCACAATCCAAAATAATGAAATTGGCATATCCATTGAGATCATAGATATGAATACGTTATGATATATATTATTACATTTAATAACAAACGGCTGTTGAGTGCCGAATGTGCTTACGTCACACCGAAACGGGACCGAATAATAGAGTTCGCTCCAAACGTTTAGCGAACCCTCGAAAATTGTAATAAAAAAGAACCATTCGAGATGTAACAGCGATATGATTTTGCACTTTTTTATTTTTTTCTGTTTTCGTGCGTGTTTTTAACACAGCTTTATAGAGTTGCGAATCGATTCGACGCGCTACAGTTATGTGATACGACCAATATGCGTTTGTGTTAATGTTTGGTTTGGCTACATTTATAACATTGTAAAAGTCGAGTAGCTACGAAGCCATCTGTGTTGCAAAAAGTTTAAGGTTTGCATTATAATTGGTCACGTATTTTGAGTTTCAAAAAATACGATACATAAGTAGGTATAAAGAATTTGTCAACTATACTTTTATCTTTAACATAGATATATTCATTAATAATCATCCGGTTTTCACCAGGAAACTTACTTACTGACTTTTAATATACTAGTTGTGACTTGTGGTAGTAATCATTTGAAAGTAAGACAAAAATTTATATATGAATAAGTTTTTTTTAAATTTGCCCCTGTTTATGTTCACCTGATGTAATTACTAGCCGAATGATTGTAAAGTGACATAATAGGCGTCCCCTTTGTTACGTACCTACTCTATTTAATTTCATTTAATAGATAAAAGTATAAGAAGAAACAGAATTTATGCGAACTCTAATCGGCAGTCTAACCGTTGGTCTAACCTCTATAAACCGAATGTTAAGGCTTTTCAAAATTAATATAAGACATCAAATAAAACTATTCATTTGTGATTTACATAAGTATATGACGCATGTGGTAATGATGTTTTATAAAAACCCTAACGGTATATCTACCACTATGCATATGTTGGATGACTGGCACAAGACCCTCAAGACCCTCAAGATGCATGCACCGATTTAAAAAAATAAAATAGATAGGTTCTCATTTAAATTACAAATTTAATGTTAGATTGAGCAAAATACAATATGTGTATGTACGGAGATATGTACTTGAATAAAAGACCTCTAAACATTCGGACATCGGACGTACGGCCCTCCCATTCGTAAGAATGTGATTAATTAAATAAATGTATAGACCCGGAAAGAAATTTGCCAACCCTTGGCCCTCATTTTTTGCATCAGACATACCTCATTTCGCACTGGGGGGCGTAATTGACTCGTTGTTAATTTTATTTAAATTTTCTGCAGAAAGGAATTTTTTGTGATTTTCAAACGAGATTTATTTGAATTGCCTATATCACCCTTTTCGCCGTTAGTGATTATAAACTCTGTTCTAAAACGAACTAATGTACTGATATTGATAAATGCAACTGTTACTATAACTATTCGTTATTGTTTTGCCTTTCGTTCGACTTCAATATTATTTGTTTTTTCTTTTTTGTCTGAATGACGAAACGAGCAGGTCGCTCACCTGATGGTAAGTGCCACGCTTCTATGTGCAAAACCACACAATACCTTGAATTACAAAGCACTGCATGGCATTGGATTGCGCTTATCCCCCCAACGCATAGGATGTTAAGTCTCATCTTCTTCTTCTTCCACCTGCCCTTATACCACTCGTAGTGGGGGGTCGGCGGGGTTTTTGTCACATGTTACAGAAAGATTTGGCTTGTTATTTTTACAACCGACCGTCTGTTTGACGTCAACCCCTCTAGGGAGAAAACACCCAGACCAGAATCAAATATTTTTGGATCACACAAACGTTTTATCCCGGTGTGAGAATCGAACCCGTGGCCTCTCGCTCACAATCGGCTACTAGCCCACTGTCCCACGGAGGCTGTGATGTTAAGTCTCATAATTCCCAGTAATTTTACTGACTTCATGTCCTTCAAACCGAAACACCACAGTGCTTACATACTGCTGCTAGGCGGTAGATACAGACAAAGTGGCAGTATCAGCCCATATGGGCTTTTGCATACTAAAGGGCCTACCACCTAGTACTTCATTTAAGTCAGATAATGCACACAGTAAGTACAAGTGAAAACACAAGTAATGTTAACCAGGTTGTCAAGCTATCGCGGCAACATCTCGGTCTACGTAAATAACTAGGCAATACAATTCTCACTGCTTTTTTACTTAATTACGCTTCGTTACATATGGTAATCAATGGCCATAAAGAATACAGTCGTATCTTGCTAACAATCTAAAGTACAAAGGATAGAAACTGCACTAAATCAAAACAACGTAGCATTCACTTCTCATATTTCTAATTAGAATTCCTATACATATGCATTGTTACGAATCAGTATCTCTATTGTCCACTGAATAGTTTTGTACTATCACAGTCAGGTACTCGGATGAATGCAGCGATTCTAGCAAATGAACGGTCATACGTTTATACTTTGTGTAAACATGTGTAGTCCGATTGTCATTGTTAGGTAATTATATAGACTAGTGGAAGCGTAATGGTCGAAACTATTTAGTATTCTAGTATATTATAAATATGATGTTAGCTGCGAGATTAGACATTCAGACATTATCAGTGTGAAACAATAAATGTTTTATTCAATTTAATTAAATATAAATAAATACATACATACATATGCACTCACGCCTGTAATCCCCGAAGGGGTAGGCAGAGGTGTAACCAGTACCCCAAATTTCGCCAAGCGCATCTCCGTCCCACGATGTGATACGGGGAGACCCTATCGCCATACTGGGCACAAATTCTAGACTCCGGGCTGATACTGAGCATATCGTAATAGAAAAACCCAATACCACTTTACCCGACCCGGGGATCAAACCAGAGACCTCAGCGTTAGCCTCAATTGTAACGCGTACGCTTAAAACTGCGCCACCAAGGTGATGACTATACATAATTGTTACAGATATAAATAGATTTCTTTACTCCCCCTCCATATAAACTTTAACTATGTCAAATCTCACACTCCTTCGTGCGCACATATTGCTTAAAAATAGGTCCAAAGTTTTCTCTTCACATATTAATATATAGATTACAGCGGGTTCACATGGTTAGATTTTAGTATTTTTTATAGCATAGGCCGGCAAACGAGCAAGTGGGTCATCTAATGGTAAGTGATCTCCACAGCCCATGTACGCTCACAACACCAGTATGATCATGGGCATGTTGCATGTTGCTCAAGGAAAGGGGTAACTAAAGGATTGGGAAGGATTTGGGCCTCCGGATATCTCACTCATCGTACGAAACGCAGCAGAAAGCCGCTACTTTACGTCGGTTTTCTGTGAGACAGTAGTGGTAACGACCCGGCCGACCCGACCCATTCGTGCTGTAGAAAAAGGTCTCTACAACGTGACGAATTGAAGACCTTGACGCACGACACGATTTGGACATCAGAGACACGCCGGCTTTTTGCAATTATATGAAAATGATTATTGGGCGTAGTGGTCTCTCTGTCGCATACTTCAAGAGCGTCGTTTCTAACGTCTCATCCAGTAGCCTTAGTACGAGTTTTTCGATAACTTCACGTCATCACTGCACAGCGCTTTCTAAAGGGTTGTATTAGAAACGTAGTAACTCCATGCATATTTCTCATAAACGAATAACGTCACTGGTATCGAAAATATCCCATTAGGCACTCAGGTCTATCATACATTCGATATGATGTAACTTATTCTTACGTCTTATTTGTCTACACAATACACTTCGGCTATAAACTATAACACAAATATAATATAGTTCTGTGATAAAGTTTAAGACAAAAGACAATGAAAAAACATAAAAGAATGCACACTTAACTAGATAAGTAGCAAAGAGGATGGCACATATCATATACGTTTTTAAAATATAATAATGAGGTAAACACATCAGCCATGGTTGTCTGCAAACAAGATTACTGATACATCCTGCGTTCCCGGTGGCATAATCCGTGTGTTCACCTTATCAGTTATAGGGAAAAATTTATGAATAGACTCACTGTTTCAGTAATCGTGTTTGTCGAAACAAAGGTGCCGCTGCAGTTGTTTTACATCTATTATTATAAATTACATCGTAATTTGTGCTGTGTGTAATATCTTTACGGCAGAGACTAAAGTACTAAATAGACACCGTATGAGTCGACATGTTAGGCAATACGCATTACAGTACTATCGATTTACATTATACGTTTCGACTTTGAATTTTCTTCGATTCACGGCAAAGTGCATCCTTGCTCTACATTAGACCTGGTTAAGTACAGTCCAAATATAATGTCGTATTACGTAGGTAGATGATCGGCAGAATTATACCGGCTTGAAGTTACTGGATCTTCGTATATTTGGGAAATATGAACGCGTGATGATGACCTAAATTAGACCAGGTAGATTATTTTTCCCTTGAGTGACTGAGCGGACCCGGATAGCCGGGCGTTCTCTACATATTCATAAAAACCGAAGATTGTCGAAGTGCACAATTTAAATTGTGGTGGTTATAATCTAATGCATACTTGACGTTAACCCAGTGACAGATCTGACGCTAGTAAAGTTCACATCGCATTGGATTTCTGTAAGACAGTGGTAACAGCTCATTCATGTTGTAGACAAACAATTGTCTGGAAATATCTGGTCCCGAAGAATAATTACAGATCATTCAATTGTTTGTCGCTGAAATCCACTAGCCAACTCTAGTCAACATAACATGCATTAGTTATAAACAAAAAAAACAAAGAGAAATATAGTAGAGTTGCAAATATAAATCACTAGCTTTTGCTCGGGACTCCACCCTCATGGATTTCTATTCCGTCTTTTAAAAATAACGTTATATTTATCCCACCGAAACGAACTACCAGGATAAAAGTATCTTATGATCTAATCAAGGTGATGGTCTACCTGTGTGCCAAATTTCATCCAAATTTGTTCGGCCGTCAATGTGTCATTATTAAACATCCAAATTCACAAACATCCAAAGTAACACATTCACAATATCTGTAGTGATAATATTATTATAAACCATATATATTACTGTATCAATAATCTTACTGTTATAACAATGAAAAAAGCGAGTGTAAACCGTTGACCATTTCAAAGCACATTACATAAAATGAATTTATTCAATTACACGTATGCACGTTGCTTACATTTCTTATTTGATGCAAGGCGCGCAATAGCATAAATGATAATTATTACATTTTCATTCATAATTCCGCAGACAAGTGTAACAATTGTCTCTTATAGTATTCCAAAGTAAATGTGCATAGGGATGGGAGAGTGAAGTAGTTTACATGGATGTGACAACGTCCTTTGGATGCAGTCACACGGATAAGCTGTTTGTACAAGAAATAGTTTGATACGGTAATACAACTTCCGTACGTCGAGATAGCGAGGGAGTCTTGTTGTCTACCGTGGATACCATTATTCAAATAGTCTATTATTTTCCATAATTAATTTACAGTAATTTTCTTCCAGCAGTTATGTTCAGGTGCACCGTTAAGTTATCTTTATTTTTGTTGGTCCGTAGCGAATATTCTCTCAGCACAGTGGTGTTGAAAATGTAAAAAAAATGCAATATCCACATATGGATTTTGGATTTCAATTAATGTAATTAAAATTAGAAGTTATTTTAAATTGATCTACAATTTGGTTATGACTGCCCTTGATAACTAGAGAGAGTCGTATGCAATCAACTTTTTACGATAATTTTCAATTATATAAACGGTAAGTGACCCACTAACATCATAGGACTAAAGTCAACCTTACCTACACGTGGTTAACTCTGCTGATTAACGGAAAAGGCAATGGCGAAACTTGATTCCCATTGCGGGTGGTGCTCAGAAGGCGGTTCGCCCCCTTACCAAATCCACCGTCAAATCATTTTGGGAAGGCAGACAGCGCATTGAGCCGGTATGACGCCAAGCAGGAAGAAAGTAAAAGAAGATATTGGAAAATAATTTTTCACGTTCCTGCATGGCTCCGACATTCATTTAACAATGAAAAAGTATTTCAAGGGTATGGTGCAATATTTTAAATTAAATATCAGCAATAGTGCACTCGTTATGCAGCAAGTGTAGTAACTCGGCAGGAAATGTAATTAGCCGGTGTTCACCCGCGATGCCTTTAATTCACTCAAGCATGTAACTCCTTATCTCTGTTGCATGTTTTTTCAATATGCAATCCACAGACAATCGTGCTGCCTTATCTGCCAATCGGATTCTCAGGTATTTTTTCATTCGCGAACACATCTAATTATTGTGCAGTTTCGTAACTAACTAGTGGCTCTTCGTGTCAATTGAGCTGCGACCACATAGTCGGAAATAGTGCATCATGCATATCGTTATAGTTTTATATGAACTGCCTCGGTGGCGCAGTTGTAATCCGTACGCGTTACAATTGAGGCTAACGCTGAGGTCTCGGGTTCGATCCCCGGGTCGGGTAAAGTGGTATTGGGTTTTTCTATAACGAAATTCTCACTATCAACCCGGAGTCTGGAATTTGTGCCCGGTATGGCAATAGGCTCGCCCCCTATCACATCGTGGGACGGAGATACGCTCGGCGAAATGTGGGTGCACTAGTTACACCTCTGCCTACCTCTTCGGGGATTACAGGCGTGAGTGCGTATGTATGAACTATTTATATTTATTTTCATCATTTATAAAATCTTAAAAGAGAGGGATGTTTAAGTTTGACCCATTCGTCTATCTGTGTGTGTGTTGTATGTAAGTTGCATTGTAGTGCTTATAAGAATGGACCAGTTTAAATGTGATTTTATTATAGAAAAGCTGGTTTAATCGAGTTGTTTCTTAGCTATGTTTCAAAAAAATATGTTCAGTCGTTTATAAGCTACAGATGTTTTTTTTCTAATTGAAGTCGTAATTTTGCTGCGATGCATATTTACGATCTATATATATTATTCGTAGATCTATGTGAATTAAGAGACTGGTATAGTAAGATAAAAGCTCGCCCCACGTATGGAGTATTAAATACATGTCCAGTTAAAAAAAAATATTTCTGAATAAAAACTTATCACGTAATAAGTAAGTATGTTATTCATTAGTACGTAAACAATGTATTTTTTTCAATTGTGTTAGTTGTATTTGTAATTGTACATATAGTATGTAATTGCATTACATTAACATTTAATTGTAACTTTAATTGAAAGTATTGTACCCTTTTTATTTTTATTACGTTTTTATAAGTTGATTATAGAGTTGTTGATAGTTCTGTAAGACAGTGTGTATAAAAATTACGTTGTTTTGTTTTTTGCATGCAGACAGTAGTCAGCTCACTTCGATTCGATCGGAATGTTTTGAACGTTCCGCATTTTCTAATTAGTTATTTTCACTAATTAAATCATTACTAATACTATGATTTTCTTGATTAATTCAATAGTACAGTAAATACAGTGCTCCATAATGAGATTGTTAGTTAGACTCAATAATTAGAAGATACAGGATTTAATAACCTAACCGTAAGAACCCTTGACATCTATCATAAAAATATGTATAATTTGTAAATGGCTGAATAGATTTTCTTTAAATGATAAGAACTATAAGATTAAAACAACTTTGAAATAAAAAGAAACTGCAAATCCGTCAACTGGCGTTAAGATGCGAGAGAAGATACACAGATAGACGAAGGGGTCAAACATAACCCCACTTTTTGTTGGGGCTTCAAAATGTATTTGACTTTACTTTATCTACGAAATGTTGTTCAGAAACTTTTAAATATTTTGGATTGAATACGAACCATTAGAGGTAATATAGACATTATGGAGCTAATTGTACAAATGTACAATTTGATTCGTTTTTATGTACAAAAGCTTTTACTTAAATCACAACTTACGATTTCCTGCATTTGGTATAAAACGAGGCGTGTTTCCCCCTCACTTATTCTGATGTCTTAATGTTAACGTGTGATGTATGCATACCGGAAGTATGAGTGTTGAGAACTATACAACAATTTGGAACGTTTATGTTTTGATATCTTTATTTTTGTACAACGAACAAAATAATATTGTATCCACGAATACATAATGTGGCAATTACAGTACTACAATGTAAATTATGCGCTTCGGTAACCTCCGTATATTTCAAAAATAAGAACGCGTGATGACCATCATCTAAATTATTTTAGTAATTATGTTATGTTGTCATTTTTCTTTATTTTTCGTCTTCTTTCTTAATTTTTCTTTATAGGGATATTGATTTTCCTGACCGGATGGCCAGGTATTCATTGCATATTCGTACTCATTCATAAAACTGAAGATTATCAAAGTGCATAATTGAAATCGTAAAATATACGGGATTGTTATATGTACATGGCCAAATATAGAGCTAAAATCTATACACATAATAAAATAGTAGTCTCTACTGTCAGAATGTCTGTTAATTTGTTCGCATCAAGTAAAACTGCTGTAAAATTTATACGGATAACGCATATTTATATTTAACTGACCTTCTGTAAACGTATAGGCTATAACAAACTATATTTTATATCCGAATAGGACTTTCATGGGGGGTAGAGCCGCGAACAAAACCGACTATTTAATATAATATTTAAACAAATAATATTATTAATATTAATTTATGGTAATAGAATTACATCAATGGAGCAATATTCGTCGAATCCTATCCTACTAGTATTATAAATGTGAAAGTTGGCTGTTTGTTAGTCCATCACGCCGTAACGGCTGAATTGTTTTGAATGAAATTTGGCACACAGGTAGACCATGACCATGATGTATTAGGGCATAGGCTACTTTTATCCCGGAAAAGTACGTTCACGCGGGCGGAGTTGCGAGTAAAAGCTAGTGTAATATATAGATGATAATAAATTTGAAGATACCAGGGGTACGATTCCGCGGACGGCCCAAAAAGCGCTGGTTTCACGTATTATATAGACCATGGGAGAGCCACTTATCTCACTATGGAGGATGTTCAAAACCTGGAGAAATGGAAGCATCTAAATAGGAAGTATTCGTATACGAGAGGCCATCTGGTTGGTACCATCGCTTTGTATATTTCTGCCGCCAAGCAGCAATATGTAAGCACTGTTGTATTTCGATTTAAAGAACATTGAAGCTATGGAAATTGATAAGCATTATGAGACTTAACAACTTACATATATCTCGGGGTGACGAGCGCAACACAGTGTCATGCAGCGCTTTGTAATACAAAGTTATGTGTGGCATTATACCTGTTTATGGGCAGACGTGGCGCTTACCATCAAGTCAGCGACCTGCTCGTTACGTCATTCAGACAAATTAAAGTAAATCATAAAAGCTATATTAACTATTCAAAGATTAAGCAATTAATTATTTATCGATAGCAATTTCAGTATACCACAAAAATATCAGATGTAAAACTAGCGTGGTTCGCGTGATACAACAAACTTAATAATGAGGAAAAATTGTGGCTAGTTGTTACAACGTTATTCGCTTTATGATGTTCGCATCAGCTTATGTGTGACGGTTAAAAAATTTGCCCTGTCTTCATATATCTAGCGTGTAAATTATACTAGGCAGGCATAAAATGCTTCAGATATATAGACCCTAGAGTTAGTTTCATAATTTATTTAACGATTTATTCGACATTCTCCGTGGCGCAGTGGGCGAGTAGCTGACTGCGAAATGTGTTGCCGCTGCTTCGATCCCCGCACCGAAACAAATATTTGTCTGATCCATAAGTATTTGTTTCAGGTCTGGGTGTTGTGAGACCGAAAGTCTCTCGTAGTTCCTGATACCCACACCACAAGATAATCATAACTTACTGTGAGATCAGGGCTGTGTATGTGACTGTTGGGTGTTGTTTATTTATTTTCTATATATTTATTTAATTACACCGGTTGATTACCTTATTGTGTTACTGACTCTACCTATATATGTGTTACCTTTTCATACATAGGAAAAATACTCATAGATTCCCCTCCACAGTAAGAGTGAGATGGGGTATCCCGAATTAATTTCGGCTAAAAACCCTGTGGTTGTGTTCATCAAAACTTTCAATCAGTTCCAGAACTTTCAAAAGAAACTCACCGAAATCCCTTTAATGCAAAGGTGTATACGACCTCCAGGAGGAAGAATTGATTTTATCCACCCGCAACGATCTATCTATAGAGGCACGCCTCTAGACAACTGGGGCGATTTAAGCCATCATCTCAGTTTCTGCGCTTCTGAGTGGGATTGGCCCTTTCCCGATCCCGCTTCATAGCCTCCTTCCTTATTTACCTATTATCCTGATCACTTACTGATCATGTCATTGTCACATTTCACCTTAAGCTGTGACTCTGATACATGTTACATTTCTGTCATAGTAGACCACACAAAAATGTATCTTGATATGGGTATCGAATCTGCGTCTTTCGCTTCACAGCCGTCTCCTCGCATTCAACACCACGGACTTTGTGAACATTTTATAAAATATCCACTAGTCAGAGGCGATATTTTGTAAATGCTATGGAGTCTATATTATTTGCGATTTTTGGCTCGAGTCCATATCCATATAACTGGAAGATTTGGGTCATAATATACTTATTGGCTTAAGAATTCCACATAATGGACATACGAATAGTTTAATTTCAGATTTATTAAGTGAACTAATGACATTGGTCGACAATCAAACATTGAGATCAACAAGTCAATCTGTAGAATGTTGTTCGACTCAATCCTATTAAAGTCAACTCCTCTTTTGGTATTTTTACATACCAACTATATTAGAAGATTTACTTACTGCAAAACTTACTTAACTAAGTTCTAAATAGAACGGCACTGTTCATCACTTCACTAAGAATTATATCATGTAAGGAACAGAGGGGCTAGCACGGAAACTTGCGAAAAGTTATTCGAGCTGTCATCGACGACAATTTCTATGAGATTTTAGTACAGCGCCTCTATCGTACGTAAAAGAAACTAATTTATATGGAATATAGACCAATGATATTTAAGGAATTATCTATCGAGCCCTCGATACCTTTACATTACGATTTCGATAGTTTTCCGTGCTAGCCCCTCAGCTGTCAATTCTGAATCAAGTTTTGCAGGAATACGCACGGAAGAACCGATACAATATTTTATTTTATTTAGCATACCAACAGAATAATTACATACTAATTAAAATTACATATTGACATTATGAAAATGAGGTACAATGTAATCGTACAGATAATTATAAATATAATAAAGTTGAGTTGTTGAGTTTCTATAGTGCAATTGCGAGATAAATCGTGACCACGCATTAGGCGCCTCGAGCTAATCGCTCCTGTTGACTTTTATTCTACCTTTGAGATTGCTTCAAGCATGTTTCCATTCCTTTACATTTATTGCACATTTTTTTCTGTCCTGAACAGAAATTATTTGCAAACATAACGACTAAACTGAATCTAAATTATGAATTTGTTGCAATTTACGCGTCATTATCATTAAAAAGTAAAAAGTATTTAATACATTGATTGAACTCTTGTCGCAGTTGGGTAGGAGTTAATGTACCATGAATGAAAAATAGAGGAATTGCAGTTAGAACCTTATTATGTTATGCAGATTATGTTAAGTGTGAACCAATGAAATAATTATTTTTATAAACTGCGCGTAAAAAATATTCAATTCAGCAAAGCTATTATCTAGTTTATAGCTGAAAATATACACCCAGTTGAACCATGTATCGGGCTTTATAAAACCACTTATTTTTTCACTTTAGCATATTTTGTTGGTTCTATTAGAAATGTATGTCTTACTTGTGGAAGCACGACCTATTTTTGTTTTTTTTTCTATTACGTCAGCTGCAAGATTTCATATTCACACATTGTCAGTTTAAGGGTAAATAATTAATGTTGTATTTTTTTTTTTTTTTTTTTTTTTTTTTTTTTTTTTTTTTTTTTTTTTTTTTTTTTTTTTTTTTTTTTATTACATTGAATGACGAGACGAGCAGGTCGCTCGCCTGATGGTAAGCGCCACGCCTGCTCATAAACAGAAGCAACGCCACACAAAACTTTAAATAAAGCTCTGCATGACACTGGACTGCGCTCGTCACCCCGAGACATAAGGTGTTAAGTCTCATAATGCCCAGTAATTACACTGGCTTCAATGTCCTTCACACCGGAACACAACAGTGCTTACACAGTGCTTACTTATTGTAACATATTTGTTATAGACATCTATATTAATAAAAATGAATGGCTAAATTTGTTGCTAAGCGCAAAACTCGAGAACGGCTGAACCGATTTTGATGTTTTTTTTATGTGTGTTTAAGTGGGTCCCTGGATGGTTTATATTTACAACTAGACCCGGTAGGTGGCGGTGCAATCGGGTTCTAACTATCAATTATATGTTGCGGGTGAAACCGCGCGGGACGGCTAGTTATATATATATAAAAAGCATTTTGTACTCCTCCATATAAACTTAAACTATGCCAAATCTCACAATCCTCCCTGCGCAAGATATAGTTAAAAAGGGATCCGCAATTTTATCTTCACGTATAAATATATAGAAGACGTAGATTACGTTTATCTATTTTTAATAAAAAAAATATCAGAAAGTTATTCTTCAACAATTCTCGTATTGTACAAATTACTAGGAATATACAACTAATCTTCAGTCTGCATCACCTGGTCAGTCCGTCCAGAAAAAACAAGCACATAATCGAATGTTGTAACATGTCTATAGTAGCTGATCATCATCACGCTTTCACATTTTCGAAATAGAATATTGCCAAAACGCACAACTTTATTTATAGTACTACATACGCACTCACGCCTGTAATCCCCGGTAGGCAGAGGTGTAACCAGTACACCCACATTTCGCCGAGCGTATCTCCGTCCCTTATGTGATAGGGGGCGAGCCAATCGCCATACCGGGCACAAATTCCAGACTCCGGGCTGATACTGAGCATTTCGTAATAGAAAAACCCAATACCACTTTACCCGACCCGGGGATCGAACCCGAGACCTCAGCGTCTGCCTCAATCGTAACGCATACGCATTACAACTGCGCCACCTAGTCAGTCTAGTCTAGTTATAGTACTTTATGTGACAATACCATATGATCAAATACCATTTATATCAAAATGGAAATAGCAAAACGTAGATTAACTACAATTTAACGTGTGCAAAATAATCAATTTAATGTGATAAAAAGTAAAGCCTTTAATTACTGCGGAATGAATAAACAGAATTCCATGAAGCAAGGTAACAAGCAAAGGGCACGTTGCCCATCCATGCGCATAGCAGAATAGCTATACACCACCACATATCATTTATTTAACAATTAGTTAACAAATATGTACACGTGAACCGGATCGCGATGTGTTGTCACCACTTTGGAACATACTCTTTACAGAAATTAGTTGCTGATGTTTTTGTTAATAAAAAAACCCTACTGACTGAATACGCAGCTATTGCCTCGTTCTTTAAGCATTTGAGGTGGCTTTATTTTTTATAGCATAGGTCAATAAACTAGCAGGTAGGTCACCTGATGGTGAGTGATCTCGACCGGCTACGTACGTCCATAATACCAAAGAATCATGGGCGCGTTGCCGACCTTAAAGGAATTTAAGTTTATAAGGCGAGTAGGTAAAATATATAACAACGCTTTCGTATTAATAGTTGCTACTTGCGAATAAATAAATATAATGCATAATATTTTGACGACTGCGGACAGAAAAATTGACATCGCATAGTAATTAAATAATTACTATCACGTTAGTTGGATGAGAAAAAAACAGCGGCGCCGCGCCGTAGGGTCGTCACTTAATTATCGAACTGTTTAATAAGTGAACACAGTGATGGCAAATGTCACCAACCTTCAATAGAGGCAGGTGGGTAGAACGTCGTTCATTATCCAGTGAACGGTCTACAATAACCTCCACAATTTGAAGTTGCAGTTATATCAAAAAGCAACACAATTAAATGTTTCGTAAAAAATGGAACAATTCAATATGTCTGATAAAAATCAAGAGTTAATTCATTAGTTATTGCCTCTAATTGAAGTAGATAGCAATTAGCGTTCAGGCCCAGAAAAGTAAGATTTTTAAGCCTGTCAAGGAAATTATTTTTCCATAGATAAAAACGTCGAATGTAAAAAATACAAATGAGTGGAATGGCGCTCCTGACATCATACAGAAAGTCAGAAACAAAACGTTTACTCTCGTAATACTTTACACAATATAAAATAAAATTTACAAATATAAGCAACAAATAATAAAATAACTGGTCTAATAGACAAAAAAATAAAAGAAATGAATACGTTGGCCGCCGCTATATGGCAGCGAAAATATATCATAAATCACAGATGTGAATCGCTGATGTAAGATTGAATTATTTTGACTTAAAAGTCCTCAATTAAATGTCACGTCGTCTTAATTTAATTCGTTCGCTTTTATTTAGTTATTTATATTGATATGAGATATTTAATGAGATATCACCAACACAATCACATTCTGTAATTGTTCAGTGAATAGGATATATGAAGATTACGGCTTTTAAAAGCGTTATATAATAAAAAGTGTGATAACCTGCATGCTTAAAAATTACTTACAAGTTATCTTATTTCGATGCTTACAATATTACCAGTTACATTGTTGTCATGTTTTATATTATTATTTTTGATTATCTACCTTATGTTTTCTCCAGAGGTATTGACGTCAGGCAGGCGGCTGGTCGTAAAAACTACAAGCCAAATCTTTTTGAATCATAGCTTTCTTTAAAAAGCATGTAGCGCCGACCCTACTGCGAGTGGGATAAGGGCAAGTGGAAGAAGAAGAAGATTTACATAATGTTGTAACAATTTATAGTTACATTGTTTTAATACAGTAACAACACGACTGTTTCGATTAATCATTTGTGTAAAAAAGTTACCCTTTTAATTAGCGGCGGGCGAGCATTTTAATCTCGCCTCGCTGGATTACAAGCACTGAGCAAGGACTTAAACGATTCAGAAGTAATAATTCTTCGCAGTGTTATAAATAACAAAAATAAAGGAGCTTGTCGTACACAGTTCCGGCGAACGAGGAAGGATTTAAAACAACGCCACACTGGAGGATATTAACTTAACCAAGCTATATTTGAATATTGAAATCGGTGATAACGGTAAATATTTTTTTACATTAATTTTAATTTGATGTAGTGCGATGTTCATCTTCCATAAAAACTAATATTGCGCACTTTTGAGGGATCCGCCATCACATTATCATATTAAATGCTATAATTATCTGCATAATGCTTTGGGATAGTAAAATATTTTTTTCCTATCTTAATTTGCCGCCACTTAACGTACGTGTTGTGTTTAAGTTTATAAATTATTAATGACTTAGCTAATTGTGTCTTTCATTACAATTTCCCTTCCGATAGTGAATGTTATTACATTTGATAAAATAAATTTTATGCAACATTTAATTATTTTCTTAATGGTCTCTATGCTAACATTAACTTAACTAGTTAAGACGTTGATGAAGCAAAAAACTTAATTAATTAGTTTAATTTTATAGCCACAATTGTAGCAAAGCTTTAAGTGTAACGTTAACTTAACCGGAAACCAGATCCTTTTTAAGTAAGAAGTAATGCACTAATTGGGTTGTTTTCTTAGTCGAATAGAAAGTGAAGGGAAATTAATGCCCCCAAGAGGAAAAATGCGCATTTATTTCCTAAAAAAATGTCTTAACCGCCGTGTCAAAAGTTTGTTAGGGCAGGTGCGGCGGAAGAGTTAGATGGGTTTAAGTTTTTATTGTATTTTGCTTCGATGTTTATTTTCTTATGCGAACGACGACGTTTATAGAAAAACTGGATTTGATTCTATACAGTTTTGTGAGTTTTTGAACTGATGAAAAAAGTTGTTTGAACTATTGAATAATATCTTTTTGTATTACTTTTAAGTTATCCTGACTTTCTCAAATTTTTCACGTAAAAATCATATATTTTATTCAAATAAACTATCCAGACTTATTAAGCGTTATGCGAAAAAAATCCAATTATTGAATTATTTTTGTGATCAGGTGGCAATAAGTCTTTACGTAGTAAGTTAATTATCGAGTATGTCAGTACGTAATGGATGTTTATTGGTGGAAATGTAGAATACTAAAAGGTGACCTGCACACATTGCACATATATCATTGAACAATCAAAACACTATTATTTCATTTATAGGCTATCCAACTGTCTGCTTAATTGGTTTTTAATTAAAAATACACGCAAACTCACTCATCGACTACGCCTAATTGTGTAATAAACATGAAAGTTTAATAATTAATCTTAAAGTCCTTAATGACCATGTTCCTACCAATTTGATTATTATAAAATAAAATTATTAATATCTTAAATTTATCTCTTAAAATGTCGGATGAGTACCTCTTGCAAGAGGGACAAGCACTCGTATTTACTTTATTAATTGATTTACAAGTGGGGTGGATGTTTCCGAATAATTATTTCTGCGTTTTAATTGAGAGCTATGAAATTTGTAGCCCCTTGAAGAGATCATTGCTTACGTAGAAATAGGTAATGCCCATCTTGTATAAGAAGGTATGCAAGGACGATTCTCTAGGCTAATTTTATTGTAATTGCCACTTGTTTCTTCTTCTGTTAGGTTTTATATTATTATTAGTAACTTTCTGTTCTACTACTACATTTGAAATAATTTTCCAAAAGGTATTATATTAGGTACGGGAGGTAGGTATATTAACTTATCAATCAGCGGTGAATATTTTCTTAATTATAAAACCTGTAACCTTGGGAAAAGTGTGGACTGGAACGGACTGCCGATATGGATGAGGGGAGATAAAATCCAGCCTTTGCATACGCCTCTGACGAAGGATTTATCATTCGCTATTGCGGAAAGAAAACATTGTGAGGAAACCTACATACCACAGAACTCTCCTGAGATTTTCTAAAATATGTGAAGACTACAGCACGCATTCGAAATACGTTATTGACCTTATTAATTTGTCCTTTTACAGATAATATGGCATTATACGTGATAGTGACGCGCCTTGTTATGAGTGCTTCAACTCTTATTTGATTTATAGGTCATGCGACATCAAACCCAATTACAATGTACGAGGAATATCATGTCATCAAATGGGCTGGTAGACCCCCACATCCCGACACGTCACTGTCAATTGAATGCTTAGCCTAGAACGTATCAATCTAATTCTAGAACCTGTCAGATGTAATTTATATGCTGTGACTCATTATCGCTTATTGTACCAACTGTTTACATAGTAGGAAATTATTATTACTACCACTTATTAGACTTCCGATGGTCACGTCAGAGGCTGGAATCAACGCGTCAGTAACGCTCTCGCCTGTCTACACTTTACTAAACAGCTTGACAGCTAGTTATGCCATGCGTTAAAGATGCTACCGTCGAATGTTTTCCCAACTACATGGTGCCCATTTACATGGTGCGTAAGACTAACGTATAGACGCGGCATCACTGATCCCCGTGATACCACCATGAACCATCGGAACTCTGCCTTAACAACGATGACACTATAAATTTCATCTTATTCACATAATAGACATTTGTTCATATTTCAAAATATCCGAGTATCATTTAACCACCATTTATTGTTGAAAGTATCTACTAGGCATATTTCTTCCAGTACATCATTTGTCAGAGTATGACTTTTGTATTTGAACGTTTCATATTTTATTTGGTAAGTAGCAGTTATTCAGAAGTGGTGAAACAGGCACTTAATCAGATAGAAAAATAATAACTGTCATAAACCCACACGAGGAATATGCAATTATTTTTTTATATTATGCTATAAACATACAAAAATAAACAAGCAAAGAATATTAAAACATACTTTGCACATTGTGAAAGTTTGATTTATAACAACAAATATTGCAAATCAACGAAGCCACAAATCTTGCGGATACTTGCAGCAAACATAAATTAATATTGAACTTGTGGACGCCGCATCAAAAGAAATGGTCGGAAATATTTGTGGTCAATTTATTTACTAGTAATTCGTTACGGTTTGGGCGGATACTTGGCTCGATGATAAATTGTACACAGTCTCTCATTTTCTGTGTGAAACATTGTTGCAGTTATAACATTTCGAACTGTAAGATGCTGTTCTTAAGAATCTAATTTGACAAACTGCTTACGAGAAATGTTACAAAGTATTGCAAGATGAAGTTAATAATTTTGAACTCTAAGAATAAGGGATGAACATATGTTTTACAATAAACAGGATTCATCATCGAGCTGTAGGATTTCGAATGACACAACAGACTGACAAATGATTGCTAGTCACAGTTCAACAGTTAATTTGTATGTAAATAATATGATTTTATTTCTTTGCTTTTCAAATTCATTTGGTTTTAATAGGCATTCATAACAAGTTATTCATCTTCATATGATATTAATGGTCTACTCAGTTTGTATGTTCGGAAATATCTTTAAAACAACATTAAAATTGCCTTAAGGGGTATAATTTAATGCAGTTAATAATAAAACACATTGAATAGAAGGGAAAATAAACGCTAAATTGCACTCATTTACCGGGTCGCGACGATCAATCATTACAACCAAGTCATCAGCCAGTTCAAATGTCAAACGAACCTAGGGTGGTAATAAAAAAAGAAAAACTCTGTTGCTATTATTAAAAAAGTGACTGTGACTTTATTTCCATTGTCGATTGCCGATTCGGGATTATTAACTGACTTGCATATTTTTTGTGTTATAATATTGATAGATTGGTTTTTTCAAGTGGTTTTACGTTTTGTTGTGCATATGCGTCGGTTGTCGATACACTCCAAGTGGCTGCGATTATAATATATTCGTAAATATACTTCTGTCTCCATAATACAAAATGATAGTCATCCGATGCTGTGTTGATGTTCATCGTTCACACGCGAAGTAAAATGTATTGTATCGTCTGGAGTTGAACCGCTACTTTACACCACTTATTCAAAGCGCGCTACTTTTTATTTATTGTTTGATATGCTTAAACAGCTTCGATTTTTTGCGAGTTGACGATTCCATTACAGTCAACTGCCAATACACAAATATTTTCGGAAATCTTCTATTTTATATACAGCGTATTATTTAATTAAATGCTAGTCAAACATGCATGGTATCCCTTGCTATAATAAAATGATGTTAAGTGAATTGGATTCAATTTAACGAAATTGATTTCCTTTAATTTTACGATTTCGTTTGCGTGATCTCGTCCGGTAATAATCTAATGAATTTGTCCATTGGGAGAGGGTTTGTCTGTATTAAAATGGGTCCATATTAGATTGTTTTATTGGTCAATTCATATTTCTACTTGTACTCAATATAATTAATAATCTTGTGGATTGTGAGTCATTATTTCGAGTTTATCATATGCCGGAACATTATATAATAAATATAAACATTTAGGTGTTTCTGAATAAAAAAAGAGTAATAGAAAGAGTTTATTGGCAAGGCATCTATTGCGGCAGTGCACCGTACGATTGTAAACATGGGAGAGATATCGCGTGTAAGCGCTCCGTATCTGCGGAGTCGAGCCGTTCCGAGCTACCCTATATTTTAACAACTGTCCTAATACATCTTGCAATGTTGTTTTTAACTGTTTTGCCACATCATAGTTTATTCTTTTTTTGTTTACTTTAATTTTTTGTTTTGTATTCTACTTGTAGATAAATGTAATATTATAATTGGTTTGTTGAGTTGTTAACGCGATGTAAAACACACCGTATTGACGTATGTCAGGCGTCCATGTGTAAGCGGCTTGCATGTAAATTTATCTGTGTCAGTATCGAATCTCGTCATTTTTAAAAAATTTAAATCTTCAACGAATTGGATCGTTTTTTTTCTTCATTTCAGGTGCCTGTCAATGAAAGCGCCAGACAGGTATGTCGCTAACTCGCTCGCGCCACGCTTTCGGTATCGTTCGGCCGGGTTCGGTTGCGTTCGGATACGTTCAGGCGGGCTCGGCCGCTCAGCGGTTGCTCGCACGCCAAAGGGGTAGCCTGGAAGACCACACGTTACACCCGCAACGCAGGATATTTACACACAGTATATTTTTTTGAACAAAATTGCTTATTGGTGTTATTTATTTTATTTGTTTTTAATAATTATTATGTTGTGTTCCGCAATTTCCATTTCTCAGCAGGTAGGTCCCATTTCATCTTTCATTGAAATTTGAATATACTTAAGCCATTTTTTTCACAAATGCTTGATTGGTCCGTAAATGAGTCTTGTTACATTCGATTGCATAATGTCTCAATGGTGTGATTATTTTACTGTATTTAAGTGTAATTGACTTTATTGTGGGTGAAATGTTAGTTGTCTTTGGTTGATTTCCAGGTTACACCCTAGCTATTACAAAGTTTAAAAATCCATTAAACCACAGATAAATTTACAAAGTAATTACTCGTGTAGTATTTATTGAATGCGTTAGTTGTCTATGTTTAGTTTTTTAAGCATGATTGTGTTTGTGACTTCTTTTGATTACATAAATTTGTAAGCAACCGAGACGCCATTACGCGGGTAAGTAATATTCGCATTGTTAAGCATCAGATATGAGATGAACAAGGGATGAGTTCCCACAGAAAGAAAAACTACCATCTGCACAAAATCCTGTATAGTTGGGCGTCGAATCACGCTTGACTGATAACGAGACCTAAAACCAATCCAATGACAAACGCGTGATCATCATCAAATCGTAAAGGATTTAACGCCTCTGTTGGCACGCTCCTTTTGTTGGCGCCATAAAGCCGGCCATTAACATGTTTGATAAAACGTTGGTTGTACAAAAAGAGACTGGTGAGCTACCGTAGACTCCCCACTGTGTGATCTCAATGAGGAATGATACCATGCTGTGGATACGTACAATGAATGTACAAAAGCGCTGAATGTTCTGCTCTCCACTTCTGGTTGATCATTGTGGCACCGTGTATGCCTTATTAACGAATACAGTTGCCATTATCTACCCTAATTTATATTTTGATATTTGAGTTCTTTTTGGATTTAATAATTACTTTATCTCTACATAAAGAATAAGAAAAAATAAATACAAAGATGATCTATTATTTAGTATGGGTCACCTGATAGTAAGAGGTCAAGGTAGCTCATGGACACGCACTTAAAAAAAAAAACCTACTTTAAATTCCTTTTTTGTCTTACGTTGAGGAGTTTCTAATTTTTCTTCTTATTCCGTCGTCAGATATTCATCATAGTATTGGGTGAGCTTTGAGAAAAAGATTTATCAAATCGGTAAACATTTGGCGGAGATATCGTGTAACATTTTTTTTTATTTGGCTTTGACTGACCACCTCTTCCTTTTTAAGTCGGTGAATAAAAGAGATATTGTGAGTGATTTTCTGAACTTGAGAAGAAATTGAGATTTTAAAAATGTGTTTTACACTTATCCAACTTTTGGTAGAGTCGCGTTCAGGTCCAGCCACTATATCATAATATCTAGATATATTGTACGCTAGCATAATAATTGCGACTAATATTAATGAGTCCCTTGAGTCCTTGTTATTTTGGACTGAACTATCCACAACGTTGAGTAGCAGTTTGTTGAGTCTAAACGAAAAAATATTTAGAAAAATAAAACTACTACAAAAAACGAAAATCAATACAAAATTTACATCTGACATATCCGAACTTTACCAATTTGAGTCGATGCTCTTGCTGGTTTATTTGTTAATTGTTGACAGACTCAATATTGGTTATGTTAAATGATTTAAAAAAAATGCGTTTCAGGGTTTTGTAAGTCGGTAATATTTTTATTGAAAAGATTCTATTTCATGAAAGAATCGTCAAAATTTGTGTATAAATGTCAAAGTTTTTAGACTTTAATTCCGGATTTCTACCCCATAGTTGGAATTTTGTCTTCAAATTTAAATAGGAGCAACTTTATGTTGTAGACCGTATAGTTTATCAAATAAACGAAACATAAAAAATTTAATTAAAGTAAAAAGGAACAATAGTGGTACGCATCGAATTGAGAACGTCCTCTTTTCAGGTCGGTTAAAATTAATCTACTATTGAAATCCATATAAATATCTAATGGAATTCAAATATCAAAACTCAGTAGGTCGTTACAAAGATATAAATATAATCCTGTCTTATTGAGTATTAAGATAATATGAGGAATGTCTATCGTTTCGCTTTTAACTTTGTTATCGTATTCATTTACGGCTCTCGTATTCCTTTTGAAGGTTTAAACCGCCAGTTGAATTGAACAAGCGATTATCGCCGGTTCACACGGCTCGATTTTAGTTGATCAACTAATTAATCGCAAGTGATTTGAACCGTCTGAACATACTTTCAATCGAATTTATTAACAATGAACATACAGCTTTTATTGATTTAAGTCTGATGATCAATTAAAACCGAACCGTGTGAACACGCTATTAGTTATTACCTATGAAAATTGATGTCTTAAAATTATTGTTTCTCAGAAATAAACCATAATGTCATCTGTTGCAATAAACAAAAGCTATTAATTTAAATTACAATGATATCATAGAATATAATGTTGAATCAGATTGTATTATAATAATGATCTTACTACATTTTTACACATACACACTTCTCTATAATATGTAAATCCAGTCATAATCACTAAACAAGCAAATTTTCCTATTTCCTTGTACGTATAAGAGTAATAATAGCCAATGTTACCATAGGTGTCACAAAGTTGAACGGATAAATCGGAATTGTTTTGAGTAAAACACACAGCAATCACAACAAAGGATCCGTTTACATTCTAACGCCTTTTAAACTAACAAAGGCGGGATTCAAATAAACACTAAATCGTTAACCCTTTGACCGTCCGTAGGTAATTTTCACTTCGGAAAACGGAATGGAAATGATTTTGTAGAGGGTGGCGAGGTCCACACTTTGACGCGTCTTTTCTGATACTTATATGTACCTACACTTATTTTCACACTTATATTCTAACAGTTCGTTTATTTTAAAATATTCTATTTGACATAACTATTATACATATTTTAACATGTAATTATTAGATATTTATAGCTTACTATTTCACGCGTCTATTTTTTTTACTTTAGTGACGAGACGAATAGATTACTCGCTGGATGGTGGCTGTTATAATAATATATTAATTATTATGCCATAATCTAAAAAGAGGAACAAAAAATAATACGTCCTGTAGATTACCAAAATGTTGTAAAATATATACCGTAAATTATATGAATTGAAACAATTATAACGAATTAGAGGTTTAAGTTTAATATAATAAGTAATGATTACCTCATTAAATTAGTTGGTAAAATAAATAAAGAGATACCTTATTCGACTGTATCGAAGTTGATATTGAGCATACTATACATATAAACTACTAAATTTAAAACTGAATGAGTCAAACAGTTAACACGAGCAAATAATAATACGTAATACGTGTCTTATCGTAATTTCGGCGGTATTTTCCGGAAAATATAACTATCCATACAACCAATTGCATGTATGACGCAATCTGTTGCGTAATCTTAAAATGTAGGAATTTTAAATGCCTGTCCCACTCTAACATAACTTTGATTCGCACGTGACTAACTAATACATAATATCAAGCAATAATAGGGGTAGGTTACGCGGTTCAGACACACTATTTTCGCTTCATTTACTTTCATTAATCTCTTCATGCACTCTCATCGGTTCAGAATACTCTTGACCTGTCCTATACCTTATCCTCCACTAGATTGCGCTTCGTCCGTGGTTCAGCTCG
Source organism: Mimas tiliae (assembly GCA_905332985.1). Taxonomy (NCBI): domain Eukaryota; kingdom Metazoa; phylum Arthropoda; class Insecta; order Lepidoptera; family Sphingidae; genus Mimas; species Mimas tiliae. Next base: position 8,096,484 of record HG995248.1, on the reverse strand, counting down.
CACTAGCCCGCACCGTTTAACTTTACCATTTCACTTTAACAATATATCATCATCATCATCATCATCAGCCTGAATTCGTCCACTGCTGGACATAGGCCTAACAATATATAGTATAAAACAAAGTCGCTATCTGCGTCTGTCTGTCTGTTTGTCCGCTTATTTCTTGTAAACTATGCAACAGATTTAGATGCCGTTTTCACTATCATTTAGAGAATTCAATCTGGAAGGTATAGATCACACTATGATCTATAGAAGCAGGGCAGTAACATGCCTGTGGTGTAACCGTGAGGGATAGCTACGTAGGATAGTTCCGTACATATAAAATAAAGCAATAAACCAAAAGCAAAATCTGGATTTGTATTTTTTATAAATATCAGTAATTGTATGCACAGATTGGCACTTTTGCTTGTTTCCCAGTACGACAGTATCTCATTTCGGTATATTTTGTGCATATGAGTTTAGACTAGAACACAATACTCTGTTTTTTAATTTTTTGGATATAATTGTACTTATTGCTGATAGTAACTTACTTAATCTGTACTTATAATTTTCAATACAATAATAGTATGCTGAGAATTAATCAACAAAACTCCGTAACATTATATTATCACAAGCTTTAGAATAATTCTACCATGGCCGATATTCTAATCTTTGTTTAATGCATTGCAGCGTAGTCTAAGGTGTGGTCAAATCTCAAAATCAATCGCTTTGATCGCGCCGCGTTGCCGTCGCGTCGCGTCGTCGCTCCTGAGTCCACTTTAGCTAAACAATAACTTAAGCTGTATTTGTTTTTATCAACTATGGTTATATTTTCTTTAAATTCATCGAATCACACCGATAGATTAATATTATTATTAAAGAGGCGGTGAAGATTGTGAAGTAGTATTTTTAATTATTATAAACAAATTATTGCAATACTAACAAAGATAAACGAAAAAGGTTATTAGATGGTTATTTGAGTCTATATTTTCATATCCTTACATAAATCACATAACAGATAGTAATAATGTACAATACGAAGTTTATATAAACAAAGCGACCCACAAAGGTGTTAACATGTTCACAATGCGCAAATCTTATGTTTAATGAGCCCGATTGCCAATTATGTCATGAATGGCCGGTGCGTTGCTCTGGCCACTAACCGCACTCACCCAGTTGCGCGCGGAGGCGTGATGAGAAACGGAACGTGAACTTTCCCTCTCATCACAATACCCTAACTGCTCGTGTTACGTAACACTTCGTCCCTGTCCTGATCGCGGTCGCTGGCCACCGCGCCGGGCCGGCCCTCGCCCAGTGACAGTTTCCTCATGGCGTAATCAATAAACATACTCACACAATCCTCACATCGTACACATTATTCAGAATAATTCAAAAAAGTAGTACTTAAATATTTAATCAATGCCTGGCCATCCGGACCCGGTCAGTCACTCAAGAGAAAAATAAGTGCATAATATAATGCTGTAGTAAAAACCTAATAAATACATAATAGGTGTTTATCATCACGCGTTCGTATTTGCCAAATAAACTACGATTGCCGAAGCTAATACTTTAAATCGTCGTACTGTCCAATATAAAATCCGCTAAACTTTACTGTTCAGACAAAGAATACAAAAAACAAACTTTCAATATTTACAGTGCATATTTCAAAGCACCAAAGACAAATGAATCTATAAAATTAATTGGACAAGTAATCGGAAATTCGGAAAGAATTTCTTCATCTCTGCCGGTGTGGGGGAGCGGGAAACAAATGAGGGGCGGACATTGAATAATTCGATTTCCTTATTTGCTTCAATCGATACCTTATGAGGAAATTCGATAGCGAAGTACGCAAAATGATATTTCGTCTGCTGATATCATAGAAACTGTCAAAAGCGGAATTGTTTAGTAAATGAAAATGAATCGATTTTACTATGTGAGTTGTTTGTTTTTACAACGATTCGATACATTCGTTGTATTTTTTTTGGAACCAATTTTAGCATTGAAATTAATATCTGAAGAAATCAATCAGAATGAATATTTGTTAAGTTTTCACACGCGACAAAAAATGACCTATAATCTCAGACAATATTTGTGCAGTATCATTTGTTAAATAACATATTATTTTTATATGGCTAAGTTCAGTAAACAGAGAAACCAGGAAATAATTAAAGTATATCAGGTGCAAAACAACTATAAGTGAATTTCAAGTGATCTCCCAAACACTTTAAAGGGTGGCATCGCTCGAAGCATCGTCGTGGAGATGAGCGTCGCGATGGTTGCAGACGGCATATTAGTGGATATAATTACATTTACTGCCGACCTCGCTAACGTTTCCTACATTGTATCTACTGTTGGATCTTACAGATAATTGAGTTATTATCACAGACCGCCCCTCAGAATAAGTTTCCACTGATGAAAATATTTCGTTTCGTGATAGTCTCGCGGTAACTTTTAAACGAATTCACTCTTCTGTTATATTTGTAGTTAACCACGGCAATAATACAAAGAATAAAGATTAAGTATTACCCCGTGGACGAATTATTTACGTAATATTTCTCAAATCCAATAAGCATGAACAAATATCTACCTAATTAAGACAGATACTCCGCTAAAAATAAGCTCATATTAAATTGCGTTCGTAATACTGTCGGCTACTTATTTAATTCCGGATATAAAATTTCTGTGATTGAGTCCCAGCGGGTGGGGCCGAGGGGCGTGAATTCCAACAAAATTAGCACCAGGGGTCGAAATAAAAAAAGCGAAGGAAAAATTTAATGAACAGGAAAATGCTCCTTTTTGCAGCTATTCCATCTATTTATCTACATCGGGATGCCCATTACCTTGCTAAGAGAAAAGTTTACATTTTTAATTTAATGATTCCACTTTGTGGAAGTTGGGCGGGTTTCGGCGAGATCTTAATTTGGGGATTTCTGAGGCGTCTCGTTTTGTAAATATTATTCCTTTAATAAGACCTCACGTTGAGGGGGTGCCTGCTGAACTCCGTGATTACGACTCTCTTTGCGAGCTTCATTTTGGACCTCGTCATTTTGATTGGTGCTAATGAAATTTTTCGTACTTCGTGTGCCGTTTTCTTGTTCTTGACAGTGTAATTTCCTAGAGAGTTGAATCCCATTCCGTCATAAACATACCCTCTAAACATTTAAGGAAGCAATTTGAAGACATGAGACACATTATTTTTGTCATCTTCATTTATACTTTTTCCCCTTGTTAATGTAATTTTTTACTTATCTCTTTCCTGGAGTGCGTGTCCCATCTGTAGCAAAATTTCTAAATCGCGAAGTCCCAGCTGCGTTTGCGTGGGCGATGACGTTTCGCTTTTAGCGGCTGTTTTAAAATTGAATATTTGATGGTGTGTTCCTTGCCGACAATTCTGCGGCGGGTGGTAAGTGCCGGATTCCGTGGTGGATTATTTTTTGAATGTCTTTGTTAACGATCGCGTGCATTACCCTTATCTCGGTACTTGCTGATGTTTGTTTATGTTTTGTTACCCCTATATATAATGTAATATGTAGCAATCGCCATAAACTTTTGCAAATATTATTAACTTTAATTTTACTTATGGGATTTTGTAGAAGTATTATCTTTTTATTTAAGAGTTATGTTACTATTTATTTCTGAGAGAAGACTACCAATTATACTGCTCAGTTAAAGGCGAGTCTTTAAACATTTAAAGAAATAACCAAACTAGCAATATAATATTGCTTTAGATAAGGTAATAGCTCTTGCTAGTTGCTAGTACAAACCCAATCAATAATGAAACTGATTTTAAATATCACAGATAAAGCTTTGGTAGTCAGAACACATGAACATGCCACTTGCAGATATCCATAAACACAAATGGTTACAGCTTAGTTCTTTTCTAATTACATAGATAAGGGACTTCAATAAAGGATGTTTTATCACAATCATAATGTTTCGAATCTAATTGGAATTTTGCATGTTGATATGGTGAACTCTTTATTGGTCGATATTATGTTTACTTTCAGATATTAATGATTGTATTTCATATATTGGTTTCATCAATGATAACGTGTGTATTTATACAACGATTTCAATGGCTTTGGTGATATTAGCGGAATCGTAAAACAGACCTTTTGTATAATAAAAATTGTAGAGCCCAATCGGAATACTCATTCCAGGAAATTTAACAAATATCTAACCACTTTTCATTTATCTCTATTGTATTTTATATAATTGACAGCTCATAACAAAGCAATTATTTGAAATGTGGTTAGTTTTTTTGAACAGGTATGATTATTTGACTCTATTTTTTTTTCATAAGAATCAGCTTCAATGTCCATTCGGTTTTTTTATTTTATTAAACCAGTTTAGTAGGAGGTATTAAAGAATGGAGCATACCAATATTACCCTAAGGTAGCATATATATTTTTCTATAGTTTTTCTCTAATATCATTAGTAGGGTAGTTTGGATTGTCGGATATTACTGATGGCGGTATTGTCGTTAATATCAAATTCAAATATATTTCTTACTTAAGGTAAACAGTTTCAATAAAGTTATATTATGATCCATTTATTAGAACGAGTTTAATATTTATGTATCGTACAGAACACCTGCCACTGAATGCTAAACCTTATAAAATTATTATAAATGCAAGGACCTTTTAAATTTGTCAAAACTAACCACATTAATATGTCAGGATGCCAAATTTGCATTAAAATATTCACGATAGAAAAGTGATTAACGAAATTACAGTTATTTTAATAGAAATTATAGTGAGCGTTTTACATTTTGGGGTCGATTGGGGTCGGTTTTTTACGAAAACATCTGTTGTTTGTATCGTATGAGTTTTTTTTGTTATTTTAAAAGGAGACATGATGGATCAGTTTCAACACATATTCGTCGGTGCCTTTGTTGCTACGTTTATGGCTTTGTAATGTGTTTCTTTGTTTGTTCAAAATGTGTTACACTCGCTTCCGAACTTTTAAACCAAACTTGAGACTAGACTTATATATTTTTTTATCTGTGTCCAGATATTGCTATTGTACGACAATAAAATGATTCACTTGTTTTATTGTTAATTGAAAATAAATTATAATCGGTTAATCTGGGAACATTACGAAAACATCTCAGAAAGCGGATTATATTCCCATTCAATTCTGAATTCAAAGATTTTAATGGACAGCTTCAATTATTAGCGAATTAAAGGATAACACATTTTAGGTGCAATGATACAAAAAACTTAAAAGAAGTAGCAACGACACGAAAAACTTTTGTTAAGTGTGGGAGTGTTTCAAAACTTTCGAGGGTTCTCTTTAAAAACCGCTGTTGCGTGTTTTTAAAATAGGATTTAGTGCAGATTGCCGTTGTCGACTGCGGATTGCGTAATCTTATCTTTTAAAAGGTTTGTCGCCGATCTTTCAAATGATATTGCATTTGCCATGTGACTGTAAAGAATTTACGATGTCGTGCATTACAAAAGCCATGTACGCTTTTTATCTCGCAATGTATTCATTTCAGCGGCGTCATTGAAAACCGGTCGGTAGTGAAAACCATTGTGTAAATCGTGTGTGGGTTATGACAATTCGCTACATACGCACCGGTTATATAGTGCGAATTGTTTTATGTTCAAACTTTGTAGTTTTAGCTGTAACTTGAAGTAGTAGTTGTGTACGGTGGTTGAGATCCAAATCCCCTGTCCCTTCCCAATCCCTTAATCATCCTTTTTCCTTATGTTCGGCAACGCATCCATGATTCTTCAAATATTGTGGATGTTCATGAGCCGTGGAAATCACTTACCGTCAGGTGACCCACTTTCTGGTTTGACGGCTTCTGCTATAAAAAAAAACTAAATTTGCAGTGCATCAAGTAAGCAGAGTTTTTTGGAACGAGGCCGAAAGAATAAAGATACTTTGATTGATTTCTTATCGTCTACCACTAGAACGGGAAAAGTGAAGTGTAGGCACTCTCGTGGTAGACCACCGGCTAAATGGAGTGATCAAATCACTGAAACTGAAACTGCACGATGCAATTCACTTCGCCGGTGACAGAACCAGATGGAGGGCTCTTACTACCTTAGCCTGATACGGTCACGATCCTCAGCATTGAGGGAACTACTGAATGGATTGATGACCACTAGAACTTCTTCCTAGAATTATAATTGCCAATGTACACTTCGCCTGTACATTTCTGTAATCCTACAAAAGGAGGGTAACGATATTATACCTGTCACTATTTCAGATATGATCGATGTTCCTACTAGCAAGAAATTAACTACTATCTAGCACAATGGCTTAATAGATTTAATTATGTCGTAACGTATGTTAACAAATGTTTACATGAAAGACTTACTACTCTCTAAAATTATTTTCATATTGTTCTAGTTCGCCAAGATGATATCATTTTACATGATGGTATGTGGTATTTTTAGTATTTTCGTCGGTCTGAGTCAGGTCTAAAACAATAATAGTTCTACATACACAGACTCACGATTGAGTATGGGCACAACATGCGACTATTCCATCTTAGGTACGTTTTGAGGTACGCGACCGAGACAGGGAGACCGAAACGCGTGATGAAAGTCAGGCGATAGCGACATGCCCGCTTTGTAATTAATTAAATTGTATGGAAATTATTATTGTTTTGTGTCACGCTCTCTTGTCTCGGTCGCGTATCTAAAAACGTATTTTAAGGTCGCCGATCATTGCGTGCGATTTCGTTCGAATACGCACGAATTTGTCGTAAAGCTCCAAAGTGCGCTCGGCCCAACGAGTCGCGGCTTAACTGATCGTGATTTATAAAACTTCCTTTTAATTTGTACATCATCATACCATTCATCTTATTCGTAGTTTATATTGACATATCATTATAGTTTTATTTATAGATAATGTTCAAATAAGATGACGTATAGATAGTTTATAATAATTGGTAAAAATCATCAAAATAAGATGTATTTCCATGGTAAAAATATATGCGTCTTATTAAGAATCTCCAGTTCCATTGGTTTATCGGTCCCAAAAAGCTTAAACAAATCTTAATAGTTTTGCTTTATTTTTGACAAGACAACAAAGATGTCTTTGTTGTTTTTTAATGTGCTCATGAAATTATTGTTCGAATAAAAATCCATCAAACTTAATATATACCAAAAACATACATTTCCTTTGTACAAACAATATAATAAAGCCACATTTATAGCGGTTACAGAGAGGCGAAAGTGTATTGCAATGAAGTATAGAAAAAAGAAACGAGCGGGAGTTTTGATTGATCACCGACTCGGAGCTGTTTTTTGTGTGAAATTAAAATCACGAACTGGGCATGCGTTGGATTAAAGAGGAATTTCATCCAGCCAATAAGTAGAGGGACCCGTGCCTTTGTTGTCGGAAACAAATTTCAATATTAATTTATTTTTGCAAGACATCGATTTTGAATTACCAGCATAATAGATGGTCCCAGCTCTTTTCAATAGATTAGTATTGCTACTTTTTGTTTAGTAGCATTTGCTCAGTAATATTTGATTTATATTTAATTGAACACCACAGTTCTATTTTAGTAATACCAACAGGTATGATAACTAGCTGTAGATATATGTATACTCGTACATTAGAACAGAAACGAACATCAACAGAGAGACCGCAAGTACACCGCAAACGAGTAATTAAAGCATCTATAATATATTAACATTATGCATACCAAATTCATGGGAGACTTAGTCGAAATGTTAACAGGAATGGTTAGGGAGATGTGTAACACCCAATACCACAAAAGGTAAAGCGTAATAATAAGAGCTATTTGGAGGTTTATGAACGATCAAAATTGCAAGAGCACGCGTATAAAATACACTTTGCAAAGTAGATTTAAATTTTAATACGAAGCTTTCAGTGGAGGGTTGTAATGTCTTGCTGTTGGAAATGTATGGAGGGGCTCTCTTCAGATGATATTTATCAATATTGCCTACTGTAATAATCATTATATTCATTGACTCTAAGGCCTAACCCCTCTCATTCAGTAGAGGAGGCCCGTGCCCAGCAGTGGGACATATATAATACAGGGCTAGTATATTTTTTATTTATTATTCTTATTCTACATAACTTAGTATTTTGGAGAAAGTAAATCCCTCACTATTTATTGCAGTTTTAATTAACTTGAATTTATACCCAAACCTATTAAATTCAAAAACCACTAATAATTCTAGGGAGTAACAACTTATTAATGTTACCTTTACACCAGATATTATCATTGGATGTGTTTACTCGAGATAACGAAGCTGTAACTGGAAGATCCACCCTAACAGTTCGGAGTCCGAGACTCAGGTGTCGACTGCGGCCGATTTCACAAGACAATGCTTAATAATTTCATTTCGCCATTATGGCGGCCATCTTTGCGAGTCGCACAGTTAGAGGGCATCGACGCACCCCTCCACGGCAATTTGCATTGTAACTCGGACCACGTAGAAGGCCCTAACTACCATACTACCACCTTCTAACTCTTGAATATATAATTTTGTTGCTTTTATTAACAGCAACTTTGCGTGGGAATTGGTGATAGCCTTCCGCAGCGACTGTTTATTGTCGACGATAACTTGCTAGATTTATTTTATAGTTCACCTAAGACTTTGTCCTGCAAGGGTTGCTGTGCATTTTATACTGCCAATAAAAAGGGCCGGTGCATGGAGCCATTAAATATTTGTTGGATTTATTCGACAACGTGCTTGTTTTGTTGAAATGTTTATTGGATCCCATAATTACATTGTTGCTTGAATTAAACACATTTGTAATTATGTTGTATAGCCACACTATATGACGGGCTCGTAAATAATTTTAATTATAAATTATTTTGAGAAACAATTTTAGGAACTGAAACATAGCGCCATTTAGGAAATTGTATACGCGAAGGAAGTGTAAAAGAAATAAACGCACGAACATCACTGACTAATAAATGTGACCATAATTGCTTTACCGACCCCAGCTTTAATGTAAAAGTTACCAAAGACTGTAACAGACTTAAAAGTTTGTTTTGGTGCCTATAAATTAATGTGTTTGCATGTCTCCGTTGCCTTTTAAGATCATTTTACAACTTTGGACGTGTCTGAGGACTCTCAAGTTGTGATTGAATCGTTAATTTGCAACCCAATTTTATTTATGTTTGTCTTCAGTTTCGACGGAAACCAGACCCGCCATAGATTTACTTATTGTTTAGTTGTGTGTGTGATGAAACTTTTATTCGTACTTGGTTCTTGTAACTCCACTCTGTAATTGCGTTCTTCTTCTCTCTGTAGTCGGCCCCTCATGACTGAGGATCGTGGTCATCATCGGATGGTCCGCATTTCGATCGGACGATGTCTCTCCATCGGCTTCTGTTCATCGCATCTCTCACAACTTTATGGAATCCGGCGGCTGATGAGTCGCTGATCTGGTCCGTCCATCGTGTTGGGGCTCGACCACGTGAGCGTTTTCCTTGTGTGTTCCCAACCACGATGAGTTTCTCCAAGCTCTCATCACCCTTCCGTACAATATGACCAAAGTATGCAAGTATGCGTTGGTGGCAAATCGTGGATAAGCGTGTCTTCACTTTGAGCTGTGAGAGGATTGACACATTTGTGCGTTTGGCCGTCCATGGTATTCTCAGCATTCGCCTCCAGCACCACATTTCGAACGCGTCAATCCTTGCTCTTTCTCGAGTCAGAATAGTCCAGGTTTCCACTCCATACAGGAATATAGGGAATATCAACGCTTTGATTAGGCGCATTTTGGTGTTGTTTGTGATACCCCGTTTAGTCCAGATGCTTTTAAGTCGCGCCATAGCATCTTTAGCCATTGCAATTCGGCGCTTTATTTCCAGAGAACAGCTACCGTCACTGCAGATTTGAGATCCAAGATATATGTAGTGGTTAACCATCTGAATCCCTGGGATGATGTCATCGCAATTGGACAAGGTTCCAGCTCGATCCACGACCATGATCTTGGTTTTCGCCCTGTTGACTGAGAGACCAATGTTCTCACTTTCTCTTTCGAGTCGTTTGAACAGCTCCTCCATATCTTCTCTGGAAGTGGCCAATAACACTGTATCATCAGCATATCGGAGATTCGCTATGCGTCGCCCGCCCACACTGAAACCCCTATCCCAGTTCTCTAAGGTTTTTCTCATTATGTATTCGCCGTAGATGTTAAAAAGGGCTGGAGATAGTATACACCCTTGACGAACTCCCTTTTTTGTCTCGAAGATATTTGAGAATTCGGTTCCAATTTTCACTGAGCAACGGTTGCCGGTGTATAGCTGACGAATCAATCCCACCAAGTGTCGAGGTATTCCCATCTCAATCAGAATATTCCATAGTTTACTCCACTGCACACAATCAAAAGCTTTTGTGTAATCAATAAAACATAGGATTACTGGGCTGTTAAATTCTCTGCTCTTCTCTATTATTTGGCGGACATTGAGGATTTGTTCTCGAGTTCCTTTGCCCCTGACGAAACCAGCTTGTTCCTCTGGTATTTGGCGAGAGAGGTAGTAGTTGAGCCTTTTATTAATAACATGTAGTAATATTTTGCTTGCGTGGGATATGAGTGCAATGGTTCTGTAATTTCCGCATGATTTCGTGGAACCCTTCTTATGCAGGGGAACAAACACCGATTCTCTCCAGTCTTCCGGCCACTCACCAGTTCTCCAGACGGCATTGCAGATGTCCTTGATGGCTGTGATCCCAATAGGCCCCAGGTTCTTTAACAGCTTAGCTGAGATACCGTCTCTACCCGGCGTCTTATCGCGCTTAAGCGCTTCAAGAGCCTTTTCTATCTCAGCTCGCAAAATATTAGGCTCGTCTGGTGTCCACTCGCCCACATCTCCTATAGGGTCGCCTGTGTGGTACAACTCGACGCAGTATCGTTTCCACCTTTCTAGCACTTGGTCACTGTCTGTGAGTAGATGTCCTTCTTCACTTTCTATGGCACAAGTATTTATTTTCCGTGTTCCAGTAAGGTCTTTGATTTTACGGAAGAGGTCTCTAGTCTCGTTTTTGTTCGCATGTTCTTTTAGTTCCGAGCAGATGTTATTTATGTGTGTGTTGTGATCGTTTCGGCATCGACGTTGTACTTCCCTGCTCAAATGTGAGTACTTCTCTCGATCTTCTACTGAGCTCAAACCGCTTTCCTTTACTTGCCTTCTCTCAAGGATTACTTTTGCAGTTTCAGATCAGCGTTCTTCTTAGTTATGGCATAATCAATAATTTCATACATACATAGACTCACTCTTGTTTTCCATGGGGGTGGACAGAGACAACGGATTTCCACAATAATAATTACGGTAGTACATTTTGCCTTACGTTTTGATAAGTTCATTCTGTTTAAAGTGTTTAATAAATTTACCGTTCAATGGCCATAGGACGTGTTTTTCGTTAGCTATCATGCCATCCTTTTTACAAAAATATGTAGAGAACTCCGTACAGCGCCCCTAGCGTATTGTATTGGAAACGTATTAACTTCATACGTATTTCTCGTGTATGAGTAACGCGACGAAACAATATTGAAGAAACTCAGACTAGAGCCACAGATGTTTTAGTATAACTATCTATATGTTTTAAAACTCCAAAAGCCGACTTCAATAGTTGTATCGCGATGCAATTGCCTCTTATCTGTTGAGAAGTTTCCCATTTTCCCTCATATTTCATCAATTTATTTTAACCAAATTTAAAATATCGGAGTAAATCCTGTTGAATACAAAAGTAATCGTTAATATCGGTCCATATTTCGCGAAGTTATGCGTGAACATACATAAAATACATATGTACAGACGAATTGAGAACCTCCTCCTTATTCAAAGTAGTTTAAAATACGAAATAATAATATAAATGTAAATACCATTGCAATTTGGTTGCGATTACTGAGAATGAGCACATAACTATTCCGAAAATGCTGAAATATTGAGCTCCTGTGGGTAATAAAATCGTGCCGTTAGCTTTAAGGCTGTTGTTCCCCACGTCAATACTAATACTTTGACGATTTGAATTCTGTGCACTTATACAATAGAGGTACTTCAACGTCAACGTGGTTACAGACGTGAGTCTATAATGTTATATACACTTTGTAACCACGAAACATGTATTTCATAATTAATATTTCAAAAAGGTTTCAAAAATGTATAACTGTTTAAATATATCTAAACTGAGGTGTATAATATTCTTATACTGCGGGCCACATATTTTACTAATAAAAGGGATAAGCCGGGGTGAAGTCTTAGTCCACCACGCTGGCCTAAAGTGGGTTAGTAAAGGTCATATATCTTCGAAATAATGGTGAGTTTTCATGCATCCATATTTCCTCATGATGTTTTCTTCAACAATTAAAGCGGAAAGTAGACGCGTAACCTTGATAATTCAGAGGTGCATGCCTTGGGCTGGGATCGAAAGCATGACTTCCGTCTCAGCAGTCCGTTCCATTCAGCGGGGAATGAAATGCTATCACTGTTTTTTTATATTTGCATTTGTAGCAAAACATTTTTATGCCAACCACTTCTTTTTATTAGCTTAAATGACGAGACGAGGCGGTCGCTCGCCTCATGGTAAGCGCCAAGCCTGCCCATAAATGGAAACAAAACCACACATAAACTTGACTTACACACAGCAGAAGATGCCGACAAACAGCAGCAATGAACAAACCTGTGGTACCAACCCAGACGGCCTCTCGCATACGAGGGACTTACCTAAATACTCAATATCGCAATTAGTCGAACAAACGGACCAAGTGAAGCCATACCAAAATACATAATTTACTTGGCTGTTTATAACAAAAATAATTAAGCCTCTTTAGCAATGTTTGTGTGAAAAAATCAATAGTTCCGAAGCGGAGCGTCAACGAAGTGATTAGTGACAGCATTGGAATGTGACCACAAAGATTGAAAAAAAGCGTACATTTCTTATGAAAATGTTGTATCAAACTACAAATCAGAGGCGCGACAAATCATTCGGTGACACAGCTCGAATCACTCGTAGAATCCAGTGTGACGGGAAAATCACGTAAAGTGTAACAAACTGTTTCACTAATGATGATTAAAAAACAGGTGTTCCGCTTGAAATTATCATTTGAAGCTAAATGTAGTTTTATTGTCTTGTTCTATTGTTCATGTGTAAGACAATGCTTTTGATGTAAACATTTATTTTCCTACTGAATGTTTAAGCACTATTTTTTCCACAGTCTGTAACAATAAACTAGTAAGTTTTTTGTGGAGTGCCGTGTGTAAACAGGTATGTAAATAAATTGTTACTTCAGGTATACCATGGTTAGTCTAATGCAGTCAGGTATACCTGAATATAGGTTTCCTGGGTTGGCTATACCAATTTGGTCTAATAAGACCGGTAGCACATCTACGAGTGGTAGAGCCACGCTGTAGATAGTTTTGTCTACAGCATGAATGGGCCGGCTCGTCCAGGTAATTACCACTGTCTCACAAAAAACCAACATAAAGTAGCAGCTTGCTTGCTTAGGTGATATGTCGATACAATTAAAAATCACACGGTCGAAGACACGCGTAATATATAGTATGTCACATGGAGATGTAGCACGTTTCACCAAGTCTCGAGTCGATACTCGCGAGTAAGACAAGCGCCATCAATCGTATTCATATCGATTCAGACGCGCGTCGAGATGAATTATCGAATCTATTAACTCGCGAGATTACCGGATTCCACAGAGAATTCAGAAACATTGTATCTTATAGATTGCTCACTCACTATAGAATTTTGGATACAGGTACGGCTTATTAATGATTCCTTAAATATAATTTAAACCGAAAAAATAACATCAGCTACAATCAGAATTGAAATATTACACTTTACAATAACTTTATAATAATAACAATGAAAATATAATATTTAGAATACAAATGAGAAATAAATTTAACTAAACAAGATTAAATTATTGAATTAAGAATTACATAATGTATAAAATAAAGAACTAATAGGTGATCGCTTAAATTTGTTACACGATACGAAAAATATGTTGACATCGGAAAAATCCTGATTATAATTGTTACTAGCTCTACATAGTAATCAGGTTAGTAATTTAAATGAGTGATTGCAATTATAGTTATTTATTTTTTATTTAATTTCCGGAAGTAGATCAGATGTTTTATATATTTTGTAGTTGAATTTTGATTCAAATTAATATATGATTTTATATAACGTAAATTAACAGGTCGTCGTGTCTGTGGATTGCAAGCTCTGTGTCCGCCCGCGTCGTCGGCATGAACAGACGATTTGTACTAATTATAACGCGCGAACGACGAGCGACACGATTAGCTTTCCAATGCGACGACGACGACGCGCCGCGCCACTCGTAGTCGCTGCAAACCACACTTGGACCCACACGTGCTATATAATAGGGTAATTGACTCGATGTTTCATAACTTTATCAATAAGTTACGGTACCCAAAACCTATAATGGAAAGAATTATATATATCAAAATTAATTGAGTTAGAAGTCGTTAAAATATGATGGAACGCGTAAAATTTAAACCGGAACACAACGGTGCTTACACGCTACTGCATGGCCAGAAAAGGAATCAATCCAAAGCGATCTTTGAGCAATCTATCTAAGAGCAATCTTTGGCCAAATCGACAAAGCGGTGTGTTGCGCTGTGTTTAGGTTCACTCTTTCTTGCTCCAAGAGTCTGTTTTCCATTGTCGATTTACATGACTATTAATTATGCAAAAGGTCTTGTATTGATCTATGAAATATCTGATATTATTTCAATTAATGAATAATACTAATAATTAACGGCCTCAGTGGCCCAGTGAGCGAGTAGCCGGCTGTAAAGCGAGAGGCCGCGGGTTCTATTCCCGCACCGAGACAAAATGTTTGTGTAATCCACAAATATTTGTTTTGTGTCTGGGTGTTTTCTCCCCAGAGGGGTTGACCGTCAGGCAGGCGACCGGTCGTAAAAACTACAAGTCACATAATTTTGTAATATTTAAAAGCATGATGCGGTGACCCAATTGGGAGTGGGATACGAGTAGATGGAAGAAGATTAGTGAATAATACTATTTTTTTGTTATTTTAACGCTCTTTGTCTGTAATGTACTAGACAAATATGATTAAGTGTATCCTATAAAACTATGGCTCCAAAATCTATATGTAGTATATGTGAACTTTGATCATAAATGCACAAAAAGTGAATGAGTGCAGTCGTACGTGACAGCGGGAACACGTGCAGCGTGCAGCGCACACGGCTGTGTCGCGCGTAACCTAACACGTGATAGAACAAAAGCTGATGACAGCTCCACAAGTGTCAATATCCTCGATGCAGCAAGAGCCGCATAAGATGCCCGTATGCTGTCGGCTTGCACTTCATTCATACAACACAATGGCACTTTACGCGTTGTGTGGGAATACCCACTCACTAACGCCGAACAAATCTGCCCGCTTAAGGACGTTAAAAACGAAAGCGTCTATCTAATCAACCGATTCTTCGTGGCGAATTTAGCACCCGGTGTAATCGGTCAACCTAAACGCCATCAAAATTTACAACAAAACTTAATTACAGAAAAAAATATTGCTACCGTTCGGTCACAGACCGAATGCGGAGTAAATATACCGTCACTAATTACAACCAAAAAAAAATTTGGAATTGAATTCAAACATTTGTCTCTTAACGAATCGTGTCGCGGCGGCTTCGACTCAAAGCGGCGTGATTCGGCAATTCCGTTCCATTTTCAAATGCTCGCTGCCCATTCGTTCCCTCGACTACGCCTACCCAATAAATTAGATGCCTCGCGTAGCACACCGCATAGTTACAAACTAATGAAATCCCGAAAAGATCTCAACCCATTTTCTTAACAACTTTTCCGAAAGAGCGGCCGCCTTCAAAGATTTGCCCCGAGAAATAATTCCGCTAATAACGCTTAGCGTTCATACGGGTATGTTATGCAACCATAGGAATTTCATTAGATACACACGCGTCTGTTTGTTAAGGAGCTTTCCATTGCTAAAAGTTTCTTGAGGCGGGTATAATTCCTTTGTTTGTTGTGGGGGGTGGCGCGCCCTCCTCACCCACTACGTTTTCTAAGTCATCGGGTCCAATTATGCCCCTTTGTAGGTTTTGATATGTAAATTCGCGATTTTATTAAACAAACCGTGATGCCATTCGGGAGCAGCCAGCCGGATTAATAGCTTCTTCAGATTTGTGTAATCGCTTTCTCTTAAGACAACAGCTGAGGTGAGTCGCGAGGGAGCTATTATCTGTTTGATGTTACTGTTTGTTTCTAAATGGGTCACAGTGTTACGAGTTCATACTATACATAGACACACAGGTGGACTAACGTCTATCCTAGTACAATTATCTGAGTCAAGTCTTATTACTACTCGATAAATTCATTAAGTTATTACGTGGCAGTTGTCGAAGGCAAAAAAGCCGTAGCGCAATTTAGACAGGCTATAAAAGTGTCGTCGGTAATAGTCACAACATGCATCGTAATGAATTAACTCGTACATGGAATCGTAAAACGAACGTTACTGCCGAAACTACCCATTCGGTTTAAGCTTAATTTTTACCCCAACACTATTAATAATTTACACGGGATAACGCAACGTTTGCGCCATATTACAACGCATAAATTAATAATGTCGCTCGCTTGTTTAACTGCGAATCATATGAGTTTTATTGACAATTTTGTTGGGAAAGCGCAATTTGCGGGATGACCGCCGAGTGACGCCAAGTGGTAACCAAATAGGGGAACGGTTAGTGTGCCCATTGGCGATAGCAATTGTAATTTATGGGCTTATTTAGTAATGTCGATACTCGATAGTGTTGGCGATTACTTTGATAAATCATTCAATGTGAAACGTTGACTAGTGCGCTGATTACGTACAAATGCAATATAAATTTTTGTTACTTTGCAGCCGTTATTAATTTCGACGTGTTCTTATACAAAGTATAAGAAGAAGTATAAAGTATTATATTTCTTATATATTAAGTAGATACATTTGTAATCTTACTACTTTTAACTTTTTATATCTAAACGTCGCAAGGATTTCGGAAAATAGCAGCAATATAAGTTGTAACTAGCTTGAATTTAAATAATAAATACACTCATGACTCAATATTCACACACATAGTCCTGACGTCACACTAATATACGTCTAGTCTTGTATCATGGGTCTCAGGAACTATGAGAGACTTTCGTTTCCACAACACCCAGACCGGAAACAAATGTGGATCACACACATATCTCTCAGAGAGGGGGTCGAAACCGCGGCCTCTCGTTTACAATCGGATGCTCGTTTACTACGTCACGGAGCCTGTATAACATCTACTTTTATTATTCGTTCGATAATACATTGTATAAATTACGAATCAGCAAACACCGGAATGAAGTTTCGCCTGTAATTGGCTTATTATGAAATAATTCTACAATACATCGACATCGGCAGCGCACTTATGTCACTATCGCATCTAGTAACTCAATCCTCGCCCGAATGTACTCAATTGCATTTGGGGTTGCAGTGAAGAGCTGCCACACCGGTGCGGCGCTATTATTGTGCAAACAGGGGTTTTAGGGATCCTGCGGTCTTGCATTTATTGAAACGTCCTGTCAAATACTGACGTTGATTATGAATTTTAAATATTTAACTTAGAGAGTGGGAAAAGCACGAATGTGCTATTTAAAGTGGTAGAGTCACTCTGTAGACAGTCTTGTCTATAGCATGGCTCGACATAGTTGTTACCACTGTCTCACAGAAAACCATATCGACGTGAATCTGCTCGTTTGCTGCCCTCTGTTATAAAAATAATGTTTCGTACGATAAAGGAGATATTAGGAGGCTCAAATCTCCCACCTCTTGCCAATCACTTATTTACCCCTTTACTTTAAGGTCGACAACGCGTCTATGGTTCTTCTGATATCGTGGGCGTTCATTAGCGGTGGATATCACTTACCAGCAGGTGATCCATGTGCTCGTTTACCGCCCATGCTATAAAAACTGTCCAATTCATATTTAATTGTAAACGAAATATTTAATAACACGATCTTATTCCTTGACTAAATATAAATATTATTAAATTATTTTTGTTTTTATTCTTGTATTTGTATTAACTTGTCATAAGAGCTATTAAATGATTAACACGTTCAAAAAATTACATTTAATTTCAAAACGATAAGGCTATCATAATATCCGTTCGAAAAAATGTAAAAAAAATCCGTGGGGCAACACGTAAAGCAAGCGTTTTCTGGGCCGTCCGTGGGATCGTACTCTTGGTACGATCTGGTACAGGCATTTGCGACCGACGTACTCCTGAGGTTTCCGCAAAACGTGACCAAACCACCTTAAGTGATTTTCCTGAAGTGTATGTGACATTAATACTAATATTGCTGCTTATTTTGTCTATGATATACATACTATACAGGCTGTTGTCTCACTTGTCACGATGTGTTATTATTCAATTTGATTTCGCCGCCGGTTGTTTTATTATTTTAATGAGTCTCAATTTTCAGGGATAATTGAATGGACGTCGTCCAGCTTTGATTATTATTTCATTCGATACGGTCCTACGGGTAGTGCCATTGTGAAAGCCAAAGCGATGCACTCACGGACGGAATACGATAGTACAAATGGATATTTTCCTTTCTGTCTGGCGTTATCCTGGTTTAGTGTCGGGGTTTTTACGTGGTAGAGCCATAGCCGCTTTTGTCTACAGCGTAAAAGGTCCGTCTTGACCGGTTAACTGCCACATAAAATCGACAGTGTCAGTATGCTGTTGAATTTCGTACGATGAGTGTGATTTCCGGAAGCCTAAATCTTTCTCCTCTTTCCAAAGCCCATTCCTTTCTTTTAAGAACGACAACACATCCTTGATTCTTCTGATATTGTGAGTATTCATGGGCGGTGGAGATCGTTTATCATCAGGTGACTTTATTGTGGGTTTAACTACATAGATACCCTTTTTCTTTATTTTAACTTAATGTTTCGAGATTATATCAAATTGTATTCGAAATATTAAGTTTGTTACACTAACTCTATATAAAAATAATACGTAAGTTTTGAATTGTTAATTAGATTTAATTATAAGTTAAGACTTCCAAAACTTAATTTAATACCAGAGTCGCGGTAGGTGTGCTGGTTTCTGTTAAGAAGTTTCCCATTTTCACTAGTATTCTGTATTTACGTACTTCGTCATAAGATCTTAACAACACTTAAACGTGAACATACAAAAAAAATACACAGGCAAATTAAGAGTAACCTGATTTTTGGACTGAATGACGAACTGAACAGATCGCTCCCTTGAGGGTTAGCGTCACGCTTGTCCATGAACAGAAGTAACACCACACATAACAGTACTGCCTTGCATTGGACTGCGTTTGTCACCACGAGACATAAGATGTTAAGTCTTTTAATTCCCAGTAATTTTACAGGTTTCAATGTCCTTCAAACCGAAACAAAACAGTGCTTACACAATGCTGCTTGGCAGCAGATAGACAAAGCGGTAACACCAAGCCAGACAGCCTCTTGCATACCCTTTCGAAGTCAGTTAAAAACTTAATTTAAAAAACGTATTTCAGAAACAGGTCACATTTAATTTCAATTATTAGTCGTATCCGCTACCGTAGACAATGTGTAAGCAGTATTAGCCATAAGCTCAACCCCACTCATAAACACTAGGACAATCATATGAGTAAATTATACGTGCCTTTATTTGGTACACTAACAGCTCTGCTAGTTTCGCCTATAGTTGACTTAGTGCTGGCAGTTTAATTAAAGGGGTGCGCTTTGATTTGTTGTTGCCAATATGGAACACTTTGTTGTGAAACGCGATTGTTAAACTTTTAATAGCCATTTTATTTATTACTCATACTGCCGACATCAATTAACTTATATGACTTAATGTGATTAAGTCATTTGTTAAAATTCGATTATTTCCACACTGAGCGCTACTTAATACTTTACGCTTCTTTATGGTACAGAAATATCCTTAGTTAACATATCTGAGGAACAACCGAAATCTAAGAAATTATGAATATGTGTGCCTGTCACAAATATACTGACATTTTAGGCCCAAAACCAACCTCACCCGAACGTGGTACGTTCTGCTGATTAATGAAAGAGGCAATGAAGAAACTTGATTCCCGTCGCGCGTTGTGGCGGTCATCCGGCGGGTTGCCCCATAATAAAGAACCTCCATTTTTTATTCGCTTAAAAATAAGGCATCAAGCCAAGTTAACATAAAAAAGTACGAAATAACAATATAATTTAATAACTTTCTCAACACAAGCCTTGTGCTAAAAGCACAGCTCTATATCTACTTCCGATAGAGACTGTTAACAGAATTCTAAATACATCACGGAAATAATTAAGGTGATATTAAAAGTATAAGTAGGGGAGTGCATATTAACGCGACGTGGTAAAAGTGAAAACCAATAAATAAGATACTTAAAGAGATAGTAAGTGTGGTGTGACCGCAGACCGCGTGCGCACGAGCCGTGGTCAATGCAGTACGCAACGCTGGTGCTCGCGGTCGTCACAATAAATGCTTGTTGTTTAAATATTTTTTTATTTACGAGACTGATATGTCTCATTGCAAGCCTCCCTTTTTTAGGGTTCCTTAGCCAAATGACAAAAACGGAGCTCTTATAATTTCGAAATGTCCGTCTGTTTGTTACAGTCATTTAGCTCGGAGACTATTAGCAATATATGGATGTAATTTGGTTGGTGTACTACACAATAGTGTAGTGAAAGGAAGATATTTTCTACAGTATATGCCATATATGTAATTGGACGAAGATTTTTTACATTATACATAGAGATATATATCATTGGATAGGTCCTTAAAAAGATACCTAAGGTTGCTAAATGACTTTTTATATGTGATTGGTATGTGTGATATACGTGTCCAAAGTCGTAAAAAATGTGTCGCTTAGTTCTAGCTTTAAAATATGAAGTGGAAAATTGATTTCAATAAGCTTCACTGTGCGTCGACCGATACCCACTTGGCCGGTTTCTTTATTGAAGTTAATGACGAGATGAGCAAGCCCCTTGCCTGATAGTAAGCGCTGAGACTACCCATAAACAATAACAACCCGGTTGAAAACCCAGTTCTTGTTAGGGCGTTTTATTTTACAGTAGCAACTTAGTGATGGAATTAATTGAAGAATAGTTACCTTAATTACAATGCGATAAGAATATAATATTATGTTTGTATCACAGTTTGGATAGAGTCAGTGTATTGTCTTTCATTCTTTCTGCCTGGCATTTTCCCGGCTTAATGCCCGGGTCCGCCTTCCCAACACGATTTGACGATGGATTTGGTACTATGTGTGGCGACCCTGCCGTCTGACCCCCACGTCCCGCAACGGAAACCAAGTTTCGCCATTGCCTCGTCCGTTAACCAGCACTCTAGCACTCTGTACGAGGTTGGCTATGGAGCTAAGATGTTGGTAGCCCAGTTACACTCTAGTCGCTGTATTGTCAAATGATATTTTCCCGCGTATTGTATGACGAAAGGGATCAAGAAGAAATGATTCTTTAATTATTCACGATGAGACTTATCATCTTATGTCTCGGAGTGACGAACGCAATAGGTACTTCCAGTACTTTGTAATTCTAATTTCGGGTTGGTGTTCCTGTTCATGGGCAGGTGTAGCGCTTAACATCAGACGAGAGACCCGTTCGTCCTTCAAGCTAATAAAAATAGGTGAAGGCTTTACCAACTCATATTCAATTACGTTTATTTTGTACTCGTAATAGCGGTAGTCACCGCACCCAATGCTTTCATGCAATATGGAGCATTTATAATCACATTGACATAATTAAACAGTAAGTTATGGATACGTGTATTGGCATGGGCGGTGGAGAACACTTACCATGAGATGACCCACTTGCTCGTTTGCCGTCTTACGATATAAATAACCATGCTAAAATGACCTCCATATGATACCACTTTATATTTAAAGGCATTATGTTCTCCAGACACAACCGTCGCGTCGTGGAAAGCAATGCCTCTTGATGGTCGACATTATATTTGGTATGCACTGTACTTAACAGTAGGTCCAGCGTAGTTACTGTGCCGTGCCAGAATAAAAGAAATGTGTCACTTCATTGGTCGTGGCAGCTTAATTAGGCTGAAAAACCATTAAAAATTAGGGTTTGAGTTATTGATACATAAAATAACTCATATTTGCTCGACGTCGCGATATTCTCGCCCCCATCACATTATGGGACGAAAATAAGGTTGGCGAACCGTGGTGGCACTAATCAAATCTCTGCCAACCCCTGCGGGAATATAGGTGTGAGTTTATTATACAGCGTAATAATGTATCCCGTTGAAGCGTCTTACTTAGCAAGAATTATCGTGACGACATTTAAGGTCCAGTCATGCAATTATATATCTTTTTAGTCATACATAAGAAGTTATAGCTTGGTTGTTTTTGTATTTTGTTCATACTTGATACTTATAATTTAATTAGTGAAATTTCTTTATGCTGTGTGACAAATTGTAAATGCCAGTCGCCTCGTACAACTAATGTGGCATGTCTGTGGTTAAAATATAAATTGGATGTAGTTAGCAATAATTACAGTTAATAGATTAGCCTGTAGCCCATGTAAGCTATAAGCAAATTGCTGCTTGAAAAATATTGTGATCGATAAGAAAAGACATGTAAGATCCGTTATAAAACAATGTAGCGAACCCTAAAGAGGTGGCTTGACTCCTGACAGCTCTGTTCGCGTGACCGGCCGACTTAATATGTTTTTTTTATACTCATACACAGTTTCGGGCAAATTGATTATGTCTATTAACTTATTTCACAGAGTGACAGCGCCGGCTATTAAGGATGACCGCGGCGAGGGTCAACGCGTTTCGATTTTAACTATCAAAGATAAGGATAGAAATTATTAATTATGTTGTAAAGGTAATCTTTCGCCTGTATAAATAAATTTATCATTAAATGTTTTAATGAATTGCTATTACTTTTTTATGTCTGCTTAAATAATTATGTTTTATTCGTGGGTCGTCTGACCAAATTTCAGCTACTCTTAATCCTCATAATCAAATTTTTTTTCGAAAAGTTATGCGTCGTTAAGTATAAAATATAAAAAGAAATCACGCGTCGGATTGAAACCTCCTCGGTTTGTTTTCGTCGGTTAATTAAATATAGACAAAAGCAAAGTTGCCGGCTTAAATGAGTAAATACTTCTAAAATTTGGACGCAGACGGGCCTATCAAGTGAGAACGGAACATTTGGTTGTCAGATAAAATAATTTAACAACTCCTGTTTATTGTTTAAATAATCTATTGTACGTGTTGAGTGGAAGATATTTTTTGTTCATGACTTTAGTTTAATTTGTTATATTTGCGTTAGATAAGCCTTCAGAGCTCTGAAGCTGCTGGGAACGGAAGCCATCGCATGGATGTGACACACGTCAGGTTATAGAGATAATGCCTTGGAACTGCTCGGTGGGATCATTCACATGTTTAACAGTTTCTGAACTGTTACCTTTTAACTGTAGTTATGTGTGTCAATAAGTACCTACCGTTTGTTTCTTAAAGTTAGTCCAAAGCCAGGTCTGGTATATGTTTACAAATTCAGTACAACTAGCACGAAATGATTGAGTAACAAGATTTAAACAATCTCTCTGATTTAATAACTGTATAATTAGTATACAATACAGAACACGCTATAATAATTAACAAGTATTACGATGTAATGTAACGTCGGACAGCTACTACTGTTCACACATACACTTTTTCTGTTGCTTTCAGCCATAGTTTATTACAAGAGCGATCGTTCTAAAATTGAAATCGAAATAACCAATCATAACCCGGATGTGGAACACAATAGAATGATTCCCACATGCCTCTGACAAAACAAAACAAGGTTTAAACATCGTCTAAACGCTGAAATAACAAACCGATTACGCCGTGATCAGTGTTCAGAAGTGGTGCAAGTTACAGGAGGCACACTTGGCGACATCACAAATGTCATTATAAAATTATTGCACATTTATATTGACGCATTTTAAAATATAAAATGTATCGAACAATCTATTTCAACTTCATCAAGAATTATATGTTTATATAATAACCTTGTGCAAAAAAAAATGTTCGAGACTCATTTTGAAGCGCAGCTTTAATTTTTTCTCATTAGTAAATAGATACAATTATTATCAATAACAAAGTTTAATGAGACAACTGTACTTAGCCATCGAACTTCATTGCTTATGCACTATTAAAAAGTTAACATGCCTACGTATACCATTCTTTCTAGTCATTAATTATTATTGTAGACTATAAAAGAAATGCGATAACGTAGCTTCAAAGTACGATAGATTTGCACCATAGCATACATCGCTACCAGTACAAGACTTGGCACCAAACGTGAAAACACTAGCGCGGGTAGTCTCACTCAGCGATCCAATATTTAATAGTTTTATGATGTATTATCAAAACAAATCTTACCGAGTTACTATGAACTGCTATACTTTTCGGCTGCAATATACAACTTAATGATTTTGATATTTGAAAATTAAACTGTATAATTTAAAAATATGCGATGGTTATTTGTGCGTAAAAATCCTGTATATATGTTATTTTTATACGGCCTATTGTACATGCAGTTTAAGTATTTAGATTATTTAAATCACATATTTATTTATTAGCTGATAATGTAGCCAGTAAAATTATTTAGGCGAGCATACATGTGCAACGACAAATTGCGTGGTACCGGTAATACATTACAGTAGTTAATTGACATAATAGTGTACGGTTATAGCTCGTGAGTTCAACTATAATTGAGTTTCGTCTTCGTGTATGTATGCAGTTAAATAATGCTAATATTGTTGGATACGGATGGGTTATATTCAATACTATTAGAACAACGGCATCATATATCATCAAATACAGTTTGCATCAAATGCAGCCGTTTCTTATGTATATTCCATGAATAAAGCTAAAAAAAGGAAGTTTTTATACAAATTAACATTTACACAGGTATTTTTACTTTTTTATAGCAGAGGCCGGCAAACTAGCAATTGGGTCACCTGATGGAAAGTAGTTTCCACCGCTTATGAATATACACAATACCCGAACACTCATGAAT
Organism: Mimas tiliae; assembly: GCA_905332985.1. Lineage (NCBI taxonomy): Eukaryota > Metazoa > Arthropoda > Insecta > Lepidoptera > Sphingidae > Mimas > Mimas tiliae. The sequence goes on along the minus strand of HG995248.1, from coordinate 8,071,450 downwards.
GCGTTACCTTAAAGAAAAAAGATAATTAAGAGATTGGGAAGAAGTGGGAGATTTGAGCCTCCGGATATCTCACTCACCGTACGAAACGAAACAGCAAGCTGTTAGTTCACATCAGTTTTATGTTTTAGTTGTAACAAATCAGTCGAGCCGGCCCATTCATAATGTAGACAGTTTTGTCTACAGCGTGGCTCTACCACTTCAGCCTACTTAATTCAATTAAAGATACTTTAATGATAATAGGTAATAAAAATTACAGAAGTGTTGAAAATGACAGCGAACAGTAGCGCGAGTAGATAAATCTTTATGATACTAGCTATTTTATAAATAGGAAATTTTCTAGATAAAAAAATGTGCAATGCATTAAACATGAGATTCAGAAATAAAAGGTACGGTAGAGAAAATGCCTAGTGCAATGTTAAAACCGGTATAGACGACGCCGTAGACGTTTGGCATTTAGTGAAATGTGGCTCAGACGCCAGCACAACATTATTCATGTCAGCTAATTGTATTTCTTTATGCTGAATATAACAAACGTAATTAGCGTATGATCATGCCCTTAGGATGTCCACACTGTATTTTTAAGTTATGCCTCATTTACGTTGTTCATGCCGATCATACGATAAAGATGAATTTTACTATTTTATTTTTATATATAATAGCATTACGTATATATTACATGTAATATACTAATATACACAACAAATTATCCAAGTGGTAGGATACCCTTACGACTAGGTCGTAGGGTCTTCACACGCGTGGAGCCGTCTGGATTGGTATCACCATTTTGTCTATGGGTTTCAGGGATTTTGAAGCCTGTAAGTTATTGAATAATTTGAGACTTAACATCTTATGTCTCGTGGTGACGAGCACAGTCCGGTGCCATGCAGTACTTTGTAATTCAAAGATTTGTGTGGTATTGCTTCTGTTTATGGGCACACCAGGCGCTCACTATCAAGCCAGCGACCTACTCGTCTCGACATTCAAGCTCAAAAAAAAATAAAAAGCTGGCCCTGATCAAATTGCGATCATCATATTTTATTTGTATTTTTTCTGTAAATTTTATATTTTTTTATTGTGTTTAATTGTTACAAATAATTAAGTATCAAGGCGGTTGAACCGCAGTAGAGAACAGTCAGAAGCGGTCGATACAAAAGGACTTAACATATTTTTTCATCATATTTTATTATGAACTTCTGTTCAACATCCAGATGTTTGAGTCTGATCAAACAAAAGATTTTTCAGATGTACTTACGTACCGTCAGAATGTAACTATTACGTTCATGATTTATGAGTGATTTCTGTTTATGTTAAAATCCCACTTCTGTTTTTTAATATTAAAATATATTATCCCAAAAATAAAAGTATTTGATTATATAGATTACAAAGAGAATAAAAATAACTATAATAAGAATATAGGTCTTGCTATTTTAAGTCACACTCTTTTTTACAACTCAGATAATGCATTTCTGAAATATCTAGAAATCGTTTTTTACATTCATTTATTTATAAGAATAATAATTATACTAGCCTTGTATTATACACCTCCCACTATTGGGCACAGGCCTCCTCTACTGTATGAGAGGGGTTAGGCCTAAGTAGTTATTAATTTATTCTAATATATATATTTGTTTTTTAATACAAACAAAAATATATAATCAGGAATTAATAATGTTAATTTACATCATTAAGTACTATGATACGCATGGCTTGTTGATAATGTTAAGGACATCCTATCGCGTTTTTAATGAAGTTAATTACTTGCGATGTGAGGATTAATGGAATAAAACATGATATTCTTGTTATTATGAGTTTTGTATCGATATCACAAGTGACATGTAAGTACGTAAGCTCATATTAAAACATGTGACGGAACCTCATAAGAGCGGGCATTAAGTCACGCCAGGCTAGTTTTTTAATAGTTTATTTCCAAACTAGCTGTCGACAGCGCCGATGTTTTTCTAATAACCTGTTTAACAAATCATAACGTTTATTTTTGTTCGACACTGAACGATCACACGTCCGGGACTCTATTCTGTTTCAAATCTCTAACCCGTGTGTTTTGATTATTTTAATTTTTCATTGAACATAAGAAATTGAAGTTAAAACGAGAGCGGCGTGGCGGACGTTAACGTAAATCACAGAGGAAGAACGCCACAATAATCCATGACGTAAACGCATGTTGTTCAAATTATTTAGTGAATATAAAATTGTCGTAATCAACTTTGAAAAGGAAATATAAAAAAGTGTAATTAAACAATGTCGGTACGTACTGTGTACAATGTACATCATATCAGACCGTGCTGCCTTGCTCTTATAGCATTATTTTTAGACGGATACATTTATGCGTTTCCGAATTATACATACAACTGCATCTATCTTTCAAGTGTCCCTTTAATGGACGCTGATGAAAAACAAGCTCCAGTTTTTTACTTTCACATCTATCTTTGTGCAGCTAAAAGCCGCCGATGGTAGGATGTACGCACACGGTGTATATGACTCGACAATATCAGTCGCCAGAATTAGAAGAAATTAATTTAAGAACTAACTGTGTCTGTTGCGGGCCAGGTAGCAAGTTATTTTTTTACTACCACAAAAGAACGTTTCAACGAAAAAAGTATACAATTGACGGGAACGGTAGCAAAACTTTTCGATTATTCGTGATGAAGCGTGTCAATATAAATAGAAAACTATTAAATACCAAAAAACAGAACAATATAGCATTGCATCCGACGTGGGTCCAAATTTTTAATTTGTCTAGGATATTTTGGGTAAAAATGATTAGATTGGCGCCGGTGGTAAAAAAATATTCTATCCATTACTGGAAACGTATTTTAGTATATTTAATCAGCACATCGTAAATAAATATAGGTAAAATAATCCATGATTGTGTATTTTTCTATAAACTCATACGCAAAATACAATAATAGCTAAAATTGTCGATAACCATACGATAATGGTATGTACAATGCGTAAGATGTCATGATTTATAACAGATTTTTATTAAGTACCAATGGCACAGGGCGTGACAGTACAAGCGGCGCGACGCACTGAATGGTCACCCGTCCAGAAATTGTATAATTTTACACAACAAAACAATTCTCCAATACGTAGGTCCGCGTGAATGGCCACGTCCGAGCCAACGCCTGTTAACCATTCAGAACAAAACGTGCCAAACGCACGCATCCCGACTGCCGCCGAACCAATTGAAAAATGCAAAATGAAAAACTGCTTCAAAGAGAAAATCATTTATAATTTCAATTTTGCTAAATAATATGAAGAAATGACAAACGCAGCACAACGTCACACTCGTTTTATTCTCAGCATTGCACCGTACTGGAACTTATACAATTATTATCTACATTGTATTAGATAAGTCTTTTGTACTTGCAACGCACTATTAACAAAATATTCGACTTCTGATCAAACCCTGTATGCCGGCCGGAGTTGCAGGGGAACTATAAAGAATAGCTTGTTGAAGAAAGGAAATAAAATGATATGTCTAGACACATTATATTTCACAGTGGTGCTGTGATAAAGGGAAGTTGTTACGCGACTACTTATCATTTATATTTGTCTAGAAACAGGAATGGTTGTCAAATCAAAGCAGTTTTTATTTTTAATGTTTTTTTATTTTGTATTCAAAACGTCTCACATATCACTTTGTATACATAATATTCTACGCTATCTAAAATTTGTCTCGAAATGTCAATTGAATTAATAAAAAGAATTACTCATAATAACGTTGATTAAATTAAAATATCTTTTGATGGCGCACAAAGAAACAAAGAGGCTTGTATCAAACGATATTCTCAGTGAATTTGTAACAAAAACGAATTCAAGTCTTTCTGAAGATGACGTCTCTTTCTATTCGAAGCAGTCATCGAGTTTCCTTTGTAATTAAATATTGAAATTAAGAAATGAACAGCCGCTAATTACAAGAGGTTGTCCCTTGGGGGCTGATTATGTTGCCCCAGCATTCGCAGAAAGGGATGGCGGCAACGCTCTCCTGTTACAATTAATATTTAAGATTTTAAAGTGCTTACTTCTCTTGTAACATTTAGTTCCTAATGTACGAGTTATTACAGTTATTGATAGAGCAAGTAATATTAGGTTATATCTAAAACATTTTACGATTAAATTATTTTTATTTGTAAGTTCGTTAAGCCAAAGGCTTTGAACAATGATATCATCGCTGATAGTATCAAGATTATGAATTGATATGTCGAGAACATAATATATCCGCTCATATTAAATAAATAAATTATGAACTAACTATGTAACAACTTAGAACTACAAAATTCTTTACATTTAATTAAATTATCAAATTCATATATTTGATGAGACGGGAATGGAAAATTGTTAGTGTCTAATATAACAATGTTAGATTACTTGTAACAAGATCGATAGGAGTAATAAAAAAGAAATAGTGATGTTGTAGAAACTATAAATTTAGTGTTTGGACATTTCAATTATCCGGACCACGTGGCGTGCCGACAATGATGTTCGTGCCAACAGTAATAAAAATATAAAAAAGACAATAAAAACGCGTTCAACCCGGTTAATATTTTTATGTATCTCATTCTATCGCTAATAAGACATTTTATATTAAAGATGATTAACAGAACAAAAGTACAGTCACATGCAAAAAAGCATTTCAATATACCGACCGTAATAACTTCATCAAGAAACGAAACACATCTTAAATGTAATAGGTTGATCTTAAATACGGTCGGAATGTCTTTATTAACTGTCATCGAATCGAGTGAAGCACTGGGCGCTGTTTAATACCCTATCAGACAAACGTAATTAGTTTTGTAAATAAAATGCCTCGGAGAAATTGAAACGTAGCAGCTACCTGACTGTTGCGGTGACTTGCTACATTAACTTACGTTTGTACCGTCGAACACAACGGTGCTCCTCCTTCTTTTGTAAGGGCTAACACTGAATCTTGGAGATACAATATTATTATTAATTGCCGCTTATTAATTACACTGACTTTTTTATCAATAATATATATTTACATAAAAACACAATGTGGACGTATAAGTTCTGATACAGTGAACGGAACGTAATCGTGTTGACTTTTTGGCATGGCGTTAATGATAGTATTATTTTGTCGTCGACTGTATTTGTGATAATTTAAGATTCATATCTGTTTTACTTTTATTTAAATTTCTAGTTTTTATTCTTTTGTGTTACAAGGTAGATAATATCTGTAGGCACCTACATATGTAATATCTACATCGTTGAGTTTATGAAGTCATTATTCTCCATATATTTTCACATTTGTATTAAAACTCAAATGCCAGAGCATATATAAAATAATTTTAATATAGCGGAGATAACTTGAAATTAAATGATAAAGGCTTGTTTTGCATAATGCAGAATTAATAAATCGCAAATGGGTTATTGATGGAAAAAACCTTACAATTATTGTTTCCGCATAGTATTTTGATAATTTCTGACGTATAAAATGAAATCAATGTTGGTAAACTTAATAGAAAAAATAATAAAAATAAACTAAAGAGAGTATTCTTTGTGTTCTCTGGTCAGGTAACATTGTGAGATAATCTCTCCCAAAGCGTACGTAAAATAATTTTTGAAATGGAATCACGGTCGCAAATTTTTCTCATTCCCCCATTTTTATTTAATTTTTATTTTTACGACACAATTAAACGTGGCTTTGCTTTCACTTTTTATTGTTACCGCCTTAGTTGCCCTCTAATTTTTGGCTTCAATTACATTTTCCCTCTGCTATTTTATTATGACATTGTTTTTAATGACGAAAAGTTTTAGCATGAAAAAAACAGTATGCTTCTTAATACTTCTTGTCCATTTAGATGTCTATATTAATACGTAAACGTTATTTAATATTTCTCCTGACTATATTAAATATTTTTATTGCAAGTTACTTTATATTTACAAGTCAGTTTTTTGGAACTTAAAAAACATAATGCTATCAAACAAAATCATTCAGTTTGCTTTAGTTTAGTAGATAGTTAAAACACTTTTAGTTTCTAACTCAAATCAAGTGAATAATATGGATCTCTGTTCTTCCTCAGGTACTTCTCAAGGTGAATAGGTATTATATGCGAATAAGAAATTAATGCATTACGCACCGACCGGAACTCCTCTAGAAAAAATAGACCAACACTTTTTTCAACCGAAATCATTTATCATGTTTGTACAGAACCCAAGACAAACTGCTACTGCGTTTTAGTTTACCATAGATAAGATTACGTGCGTTTGTTTTACCTTGTCAACCAATTTCTGGGCCGTTTAATACAGAGCTTCATTGTTGAGTGTAATATACAGACAGTAGACACCGTGTTTCCGTGGAACCTAGACATTTTGAAAAGGATGTAGAGTTTTAAGTATAAATGGGCCTGATAAACTTAAATCAGTACTATCACTTTTACCCTACCCGGGTTCGAACCAGAGACACAAGCACATCAGTCGTAACGCGTACCCATTACAACCACGCCACCGAGGCAGTGTGTAATTTTTGATTCGAAAGAATTAGACAAAAACCGGGAATGGACTTTTTTAATGTTAATATTATAATGACGAAACGCGTAGGTCGCTCGTATAGTGATAAGCGTCGCGCTTGCCTATAAACAGAAGCAACACCGATCGGAACTTCAAATTATGAAGTATTTATTATATGGCATTGGACTGCGCTCGTCGCCCGGCCCCCATAACATAAGATGTCTCCCCCGTAAATAATTAAGTCTCATATTGCCCAGTATTTTCACTGGCTACATGTACCTAGCTGGACAGCCTCTCGCATACATACCATCTACTATCTGATATGGCGAAAGGCTCGCCACTTATCACATCATGGGAACGAAATGATCTCGGTAGACCATGAGTGTATTGGGTACATTTCTGTCTACTCCTTTGAGGATACAGGCGTGAGCTTATACATAGTATTGAGTAGAGGTAATCCTACTTTCTAATATCATATTCCTACTAATATTATAAATGTTAGTTTAGATTTTTTGATATTTGCTTTTATTCACCACTTAACGGCTGAAAGGATCTGGATAAAATTTGCCATACAGGTAGGTCATTACCTATATTAGGACATAGGATACTTTTATCCTGGAAATAAACATTCATAAGGGCGTATCCGCGAGCAAATCCTAGTCCATTATATGTATTTCTACGTGGGCATCGATATGTAAAATATAAAACCAAACATTTTGTACGACTTGGAAATGTGTTTTGTTTGAATTAGACATCGTGTGGGTTGCGGCAGTGAATTAAATGGATACAATAAAAATTCAATACTCGACATTCATTTGGAATTTACGATGTATAAACACTTATCTATGTATCACTACATTTCAAAATGATTTGCGCTGTTCGCTTTTTACGAAGTTGTTAAATATTTATGTAGTAGCTAATAATATACTGTGTGTTGGAGAAAGGTGGTATCAATAATAAGTTCATATACAGTGAGAAAGATTTAAAACTCATTCGTAAAGTCAAAAAACAGTAATAGTTTAGCATTAGGATCTCAAAATCGTATTGCGACATGAAAATCATCTAATAAAGTATCATTCGTATATGTATTAAACATATGTTACGGCATAGGTAGTCCGTTAATATGCAGAAGCTAGTCCTTAGACCATTACAGGATTTTCTCGATATAGATTTTATATTCTATTTACACAAAGGGGTAGGAAAAATGCAACGAGTACACCCACAGTATTCCAGTGGTATTATCATCCCATGATATGTTAAGCGATCCTATCGCAATACTACTGGGTGGTACTAGGTGAAAGATCTCTCGTATGCGAGAGGCTGACTGAAGCTTTGTCTATTTCTGTCGAGTAGTTAAGTGCATTTTTGGATGAAATTTGGCACACAGGTAGATCATGACCTGGATTAGGATATAGGCTACTTTTTATCCTGTAAAAGGTCATTCACGCGGGCGGAACCGCGAGCAAAAGCTAGTTCAAAATTAATTGTATTAATATAGGGCAAAAGAGCAACTTTTAGAGTTTCTTCTTTAAAGAAATAGAATTACTGGATGACGGTAGTTATTATTGTAGAGCTATTGAGGCATTGAAAAGAAAATTATACTGTTAAAAAGAATATATTGTATTATAACATAGGAAATTCAATTTGCTCTAATTTGGAAGTTAGCTGAAATATTTTTATACACAACAGAGCTCATAATCTTGTATCTAATCCATTAACCTAATAGATAGCCCTGATGGCACCAAATATAGCGAGTTAAGTAGTTTCAATGTATATTACACGAAAATGTGATCTCCGCATATGTTCCACGATTCACTTTCTTTCAAAGACACACCACATTATAAAAATATATTTTCGGAGCAAAAACAACTTAAAAAGAGTTTTAATTTAATATGTAAACATTCCCATACGGATAGTGTAGTGCTACGTGTAAATAATCGAACGTACGTGTAACAAAAACAAAAAATATACATATTATGACTATTAGCTTACAATAGGCTGTCAGCGAGTTGTTTTTGGTCTTTTAGTTTTTTTTAAACCGCCTTGTAGTCGAGAAAGGATGTTTACGCCACGTGAAGACGATGATTTAGTGTCAGTAATTATTAGTGAGTGTGAACACGTCCACTAAGAGTTTAGAATAGTAATATAAATATAATAACAAACGTTCGGTAGTGTGCTCGTCGTTTGTGATGTTCATTTTGTGCTTAGTAGATTAACGTCGCCATAACTTTAAAGGAATGTTCTGTTTTGAATAGTTTACGTAAAATAATTTACCCGTTCCACTGTTTATTCTGCAGGCTTTGAAGAATCACATTCAATATAGTTGTACACTCATAATATAAATATAGTACAACTTTGAAAATTAGGCGCCTCGGCTATCTTTGTTTTTCATGAATTACTACGAATATGCAATCGATGGTAGGTTATACGCACTCCAGAGAAAAATAAGTACGCGTTGGTTTTTCGAAATAGACGAAGATTGCTAAAGCGAACTTTAATTATGTAGGTAATGTAATAAAATTAGGGTTCCATTTTGTCAATATTAATTATTAATATTTATTAATACACTAACGCTCAAAATATTTGTAATGTTTAATAGTATCGAAGATCTATTGGTAGGATTCATTATTATCATTATGTAGTTAGGTATCTGTTTACCCATCCGTTATGTAATTTAGCTTTTCAGACTTTGCAGCTTAAAGCTGAAATATAACTGCCACACTTTGGTACTCATCGACGGAGCTTCTAGCATTTTCTGTTTTCAGTAACGCAGCATAAAGCCTTATCTGACTCTGAGTGTGGAAATAATCAAATTCTAAGAAATGCCAATTCAAGTTAATTGACTCCTCTGAGTGCGGCATTAAGATTGACTTGTAGATTTTATGACATAGTCATAATTGGTATAAATTTTACGTTGATTACTATTTAGATCCGTTTGATGTAAACATATCAGTTAATCTTAGATATTTTTCTATCTCTACGTAAACGATAAAGATTTATTCCATGTTTGCAAAACTATCTATCACTGATATGTCTGTCAGAAATATCTGGGGACTCCTTTGTGGGTGCTATTTGATCAGTGACACGGGCGGTGAGTGATGAATATTGTCAGGCAAATATACAAAAAGCAAAACTATACGTGGTGTTAGTTTCACTAGGGTTGGTTCGCGTAAAGAGTAGCGCGTACTGCATAGAACGGAATGTGCTTTCATGTCACGTTTTTCACAAAACGCGTAATTCGGTCTTGTTTGAAGACTTATTTAAACGTGATTTCTACTACTTTTATCTATACTAATATTACGAATAGGTAAACATTGTGATTTTGTGAGCAGGTATCTACATTCTGGAACTGTAGTTTTGAAAATTCTATTACTAATGGGAAGCTATAATAAATCTTTAAATAAATAGAGTGCTGCAACAATTAGAGTATTGTAGGCTAGTTTTAATGAGATAAAAAGCTTTCAGTAAAAAATCACTCACACGGGTAGAGTCGCGAGCAAAAGTTGGTTTAAAAAAGTTTTTTCTTATTTACTACTACTTAAGTATCTACTTTATTTACTTGAATCGTTCTTGTTTTTTAATTTGATTTACCATTTAAATTGAAAGATAAAATGTTTCCAAACAATATTGAAACGGCACATTGCACGAGAGTCCTCATTGCATTTAGCAATCACTTAGTAAAACACAATACATTCTTTACCCGCGATACCCTCTGCACGTAGATACTCTGTCGATTCCGCACACCCGTATAAATCGTTCGGAAATCGTTCGGTAATAAATCGAACGCTTTTTAATGGCAGTTTATCGCAGTGAGCTTTGCGGTATTCAGATTACTACGGGCTAAGTGGCGGCAAGGGAGAGGCACGTGCTGTCTTATCTGTGTCTCTCGACACTTTCAATATTCGATTTCGACGCGGGCGCTGTTTCGTTTTTTTTCTTCATGTATGGGTGTCAGATATGTGTTGTTATTGCTTGTATTAAAGCCCATCGGTGATAGTATATAATAGTAATATGTATTTTTAATGTCAAGAAATTATTCCAAATTTTAAATATTTTTTGTAAATAACTGTGCAGGTTTTGAAATTATATTCGTGCTTAAGTAATTATATTTGTATTAAGGGCCTATGCCACAACTTTCCAGTAAGATTTAATCACCAATTAACGTATAAGGCAGCTATTCTTGAAAGTACTTAGTCATACTTCAGTAATTCAGAATGTGACTTTTGTATTTGAACGTGTCATATTTTATTTGGTAAATAGCATTTACTCAGAGGTGGTGAAACAGGCACTTAGTGTACTAGACTATTATTAATCGAAGTATTCAGATTATAAAATTATTACCTTATTCGACTTATAGTGACAGCGTACTTACGCTGTAAATCTAGTGAGGTCCTGTGTTCACTCTAAATCTTGATAGGTACCGACTTTAAAAACGAACACTGAAAAGTCAAATATAACAATATCTAGAAGTCTTTTTAGAGTCGGTGCCGGTGAACTAAAATTGTAATCGGGTTTAAGTTTTGTTGGAACCTATTTTATTTTTTGGTAATTTTATATACCCCTGGAATCTACATGCTAGAGCTGTAGTGTCATCTTATTTCGATGGCTGTAGCTATATAATATGTAAATTCTAATTCAATAATAAAATCGCGAGGAATGTACTTTTATCCGTTGCGGAGTTAAATTTTTATACTCCGTACTCCGTCATTAGTCTTAACCAAATTTACACATTACAACGCAGCTAAACTCTATCGAAATCTATTTGCAACAAAATCGTTCAACTAATGCCGGAGAAATCTATTGTACGTACATACATACATAAGAATAGATGGAATAAATACGCGCCAAATTGAGAACCTCGTCCTTATTGAAGTCGGTTAAAAATGTGAGTTATTTATTCGAAATAGACACGGTTTCATGTGTTTTTTTTGTGGAAACTATCATAATTGGCGTCTACGCACGTACTCACGCCTGCAATCTCCGAAGGGGTAGGGAGATGTGTAATTAGTACACCCACATTTCGCCGAGCTTATTTACATCCCATGATGTGATAGGGGGCGAGAGTATCGCCATAACAGGCACAATTCTAGACTCTGGGCTGATACTGAACATTTCGTAATTGAAAAACCCAATATCATTTTTACTCAACCCAGGGATCGAACAAAAGACCTCAGCGTCAGCCTCAGTCGTAGGCAGGCAGTTAGTCAGTGGTCTAAATGTCTTAGCATTACTTGAATTGATTACATGATAAATCTTAACTTCTTAACTGAAGTAGAAACACTGGTATCGTCAATAGTAGTAATTTCTACATTTATACTATACAACAAAAATACATTATACAATTACAAAACAATATTTTTTCACAAACAACATACAATCATATCTGCACAACCAAATACCCTTTGTATGAAATAAGTCAAATAAGAAAAAAAATCGTCACACAATCGCACCCCAAAGCGTAACCGAAAACGAGTCTCACCGCAATCCAAGCTAATGGAGTGTCTCATAATGACGGTTGCTGACATAAAAATAAATAGGCGAGAGTCAGTTTCTGAGTAAGCCGATACTATGATAACAGCATCGCTCCCCCGATAATTGCCAAACTTGGACGCCACTGACGCACCTAGTTGTGATGTAGTGCGGATTAGTTGCTACCACTGTAATTGATCTTGCTTTGAAACACCCAATTTGTACCACTGTATGATTATAGGCTCTCGAATTAAGTGCTTACTTCCCAAGTGAGCTTGATTTGTTGTAACAGGGATCAAGGCAGTCGTTAAAGGCAGACTTCCGATAGTCGCCTGGCGTTAACACTATGCACTATGTAGTCGTAGATATGAGACTGCCTCAGTGGCGCAATTGTAATGCGTACGCGTTACGATTAACGCCAACGCTGAAGTCTCGGGTAAAGTGGTATTGGGTTTTTCTATTACGAAATGCTCAGTATCAGCCCGGAGTCTGGAATTTGTGCCCGGTATGGCGATAGGCTCGCCCCCTATCACGTCGTGGGACGGAGATACGCTCGGCGAAATGTGGGTGTACTGGTTACACTTCTGCCTACCCCTTCGGGGATTACAGGCGTGACTGCGTATGTAGTGCGTACTATGTAGATGTATGGGAGACCATTTGACGGTAGTAAATTACGCACGGCGCGGCGTCACTAGCTGTCAAGCTAAGAGTATGGCAACGAGAGCTCTACTGACGCTAGCGTTTAACATTTGACTTTATTGGAAGTCTTCCTTCAAGGCATGAAAGTTTAAAGAACCTGCTGTGTTTCAAAAAATGAGCACATTCGTAAGACACATTCGTTTTATGGTTTCATTCGATCATGGTCAGTTAGAATGACTGATGCCATATTTCTGTGATTAGCAGCTTGATTAAAACATTTCATTTTTATGCACTCGCGTTTTCTTATGATTTAAAATATCATTAATTTTCATTGCTAAATACGATTAACAAATATTACGAATAGTTTATATTAAGTCATTTTGTTTTTGTTATTTATCGATACATCTACGTGTAATAATCAGTTTAATGTACGAATACCCTTGAACAAATGCAGGGTTAATTACACTATTAACTTTACTTAAGGGTTATTCTAATTAAAATCGGTGTACAGATGTGTTGGGCCGTTTAGGTCCGAAAATGCGCAATAGGCTTAACGGCGAAGATTTAGGTGACAAAGTTTATTGCGTCCGAGAAATACTGTTGTCTATTACATGACCATAAATCACGGATGGGAAAACAATAAGCGTGAAATTGTGGAAACTGCGGCCGACGTCTTGCGGTATTAAATCTTAGGGGAGTGAAATAAATAAAAATAAATCTGTGGCCACCCTCACGCGAGAGCTTGATTTATCTACGAGTGCGATGCGCAACACAAACTTTTTGATGCTGAACTTTAATTATTTCATTAATTTTTACAGTGGACTTTTTTATTAATATACCGCGTACTCTACTTTATTAATATTTTTAGAAGCAGTTTCAAAGTGTTGTCGAGGATTAATCATACAATGCTTAATTTTTATTCAATGTTTATTTTACCTATATTCCAGAAGTCCCTGACTTCACGAGTCTAAGTTAAAAGTATAAGATTAAAATATATATAAACAATATATTACCTATAACGTATTTTTTTATGTGAAATCTGAAAATATCAAGTCAAGATATCAAGGACAGGTTGGAATACATAAATTAATGAAAATATACATTTTAAGAACTACATTCTATAAACTATATAAATAGAGAATTACCTGAAATGCAGTAGCAGTAACTTGTATATACTTATATACTCTAAGGGTCTGTTTCACAATATACGAGTAATATTTACCCACCAATTAACGTATAAGACAGCTTTTTTGAAAGCAGGTACCTAGTAGATATTTTTTTCCTGTTTATTTGTCAGAGTGTGAATTTGTATAAATATCGTATTTTAATTCATAAGTAACATTTACTGAAGGGTGGCGCAACAGGCGCTGAGTGTAAGTTCCACTAACCGTCAGTTAAAGTCATAGTTATTGTAACAAGCAATAGTTCACGTTATTTAAACATTGTTTGCAGCACTATCAATATGTCAAAATATGCAGATGTCGTCAACCATTGCTTGTTATAAATAACTTTGACTTTAACCAACGGATCGTGCAATCATCGGGTGCAATCGACACTTATGTGTGAGAAATATCTACAGCTTTTTACATTTTGATAGTACTATTGTATTCTATACCAAATGGTTAATGGTCAATCTAGTCTCAAAGTTTTTTAAGGCCTCCAACTTGGATAAACGGCTGCTGTTAGTTGATAACAGTCGGAACCGATTTTTTACGTGCCCTCAGAATTACGGAGACGTTCAGTTGATATACTACTAAGCGGTCACCCATCCATAGACTGACCGCGCCAAGCCTTGCTTAAATGGCTAATCGTTTACCGATTTGGGAGTGCAACTGCCTACGAGCGTTGAAAACTTGATAGTACTGAAAACAAATGATACAAACCTTAGATAACGTGAACCATTGCTAGTTACAATAACCTACGTTTTAAATGACGGATGGTGCAACCCACGCATACTTTACTATTTATTAACATATATCGTCATTTTATTAATAATCGAATTTAACTAACTTAGCAATATTCGGAATCTGTTTAAATTACGAATGTACATAATATAAAATAAGCTCACACCTATATCTCCGAAGGTGTAGGGCAAAGTTGCATCTAGTGTATCCACTATTCGCCGAGTATATTCCGGTCCCATGTTATAGGTGGCAAGGTATTGCCATGTCTTGCAATTCCAGACGACTCGTGTGATATTTCGGATCGAAAAACTTAAAACGCATTAGGACAATCCCTAATTATGACGTTCTAGACTCGACATAATAAATACAGTAGACAATAAGCAACTTTTTAGTTTTAGTCATCATTCATATTTTTATATGATGATGAATTTGTCAACTTAGTTGTGATTGACTCCATCCATTTTTTAAACAGTCACCCGAATTCTGAAACACTTTCAACTTGTAAAGGCCCCGCCATACAATGACGGAACGGAACAGACATAGCCGGTGTTCCATTTTCTCATACAAACATTTAAAATTGGATGACCGACGACGGCTGTTCCGTTCTGTTCCGTCGTATTACGGCGGACCATTAAAGTGGCATACAATTAAGACAGATAACATGATCTGAGGCCGTAGTTTTGTTCGAAAGCTGTCATGTCATCCGGATTTAAGAAAATATGTATGTAGATTTGTACAGCGACGCTAGCGGACTGTATTGGAAACGTATTAGCTCTTTATACACATTTTTCGTATGCGAATGACGTGACAGCCAGGAAAAAACTCGCACTATGACTAGTTTGAACATTGTTTCAGTATTCGGGTGCTAGTCTTTTCTTTAGGTTCGGTGGCGTAGTTGTAATGTGTACGCGGTACGACTACCGTGCTGAGGTGTCGGGTTTGATTCTCCGGTCGGGTATAAGTGATATTGGGTTTTTCTATTACGAAATGGTTAGTATTAGCCTAGAATTTGGAATTGTGCCCGGTATGGCGATATGTTCACCCCCTATAACAGACGGAAATAAGCTCGGTGAAATGTGGGTGGTTCTGTTACACCTCTGCCTACCCCTTTAGGGATTACAGGTGTGCATATATATGTCTTTTCTATAGGCTAAGTGGATTGTCCTTAACGGCAGTAACGTGCTACTATGTCCGCAGCTCCAGACCGGGTCGACCACCGAAGCGTGCCACGGGCGTGGGTCTCTCGCTAGCAGCCACGCAGTTCCCTGGACACCCGTTCAAGAAGCACCGGCTTGAGAACGGAGAGTACTCGCCGTATGAAAACGGACATATGAGTGGTGAGTATTAACTCTATACTGTTGAGTAGGACTTACAAGAGGCATTACATTTGTCCCGTACGTGACGAAATAATGTAAGAGCTACTCATTTTTTTCTCATACTACTTCAGATTTTGTGTCGCGTTACTCTGTTACTATTCCCACGATGCAGGCTGCATGAGTGAAAGAGTGAGAACGAGCGAGCGAGCTTCAATACGCCTCGCCTCATTTGAAGTTGGACCTTGTACCGGCTCAGTACAAAAATGAGGCTACTCTTACAAACTCATTTAAAAATCGTGTCTTACACAATACTATAACTCTAAAACATCATTTTACTAGGTGATAGGTCCCTAGTATGACGCTCGGGTATAAGGACAACTGGGTCAGAAGGCTGGCAAGCTCGGCATAACCAACTCTTCTATCTGTAAATAGGATTTACCTTGCGGGAAAAAAGGTCCCTCGTATGCATTTTTCCGAGATTATTTATGTCCCATGATGTGATAGGGGGCGAGCCTATCGCGATGCCAGGTACGATGCAGAGCTTTGTAATTCAAAGTTCTGTGTGGTGTTGCATCTGTTTATGGGCAGGCGTTGCGTTTACCATCAGGCGAGCGACCTGCTCATTTCGTCACTCAAGCGAATAAAAAAAACTCACATAATATTATTATAATGAATATAAAGACTCAAAAATTAACTATGTTAATTTCATACAGTAACTATAAAATATTTTGTCAGCATAGAAGATGGATGAAGTATATAATTGCTATATGACAATATTCTCGCCTTACCCGAGAAGTGTTTTTTTTATAGTATAGGCCGGCAAATGAGCAAGTGGGTCACCTGATGGTAAGCGATCTCCACCGCCCATGTACGCCCACAATACAAAACAATTATGGGCGCGTTGCCGACCTTAAAGGAAAGGGATAATAAGGGATTGGGAAGGGGAGGGGGATTTGGTCCTCCGGATATCTCACTCACCGTACGAAACGCAGCAGCAAGCTGCTACTTTACGCCGGTTTTCTGTGAGACAGTGGTAACGACCTGGACGAGCCGGCCCATTCATGCTGTAGACAAAATTGTCTACAGCGTGGCTCTACCACTCGTTAAACCGAAAAGGAGACAGATTAATTAACTCTTAAGGTCTGTTTTGAGGTGAGTGACCGAGACAGGAGATCATAACGCGCGACCATTCCCATACAATTTCATACAAATCCGACGTGTTGCTATAGCCTGACTCCGTCACGCGTCGCGGTCCCCTGTATCGGCTGGCCCCAGTGAGTGTTCCATTTTCATGTGTTGTTTGAAATGTTTTAAATAATTTCCTATTAAACAATTCGAAAATGAAACATGGTCAGCGGCATAAGTTGTACTCTGGCAAGAGCCTTTTAATCGCAATGCATCGCATGCACGTGCCCTCCACGATTGTAGAAGACAACTGTATTAAATAATCCGAGGAGAAATTACCAGAAGACAAAATAAAACAACATTAAATATGTTCGCAGGAATAAGTCATTATCAACACTTTTTGCATGTAAAGAATGTTGATATCCCAAACATAAAACCACGTCTTCAATTATAAGATGAAAAAGCTCAACCCAGTTTGCCATCGTGCTACACATACAAACATTATTTAAAGTTGATCATGTCAATATCATTAAGTTAGTAATTTATAATGATCGCTGTTGAAGAATTAAATATGGATTAATTAATCTTAACTAAAGCTGCCTTTGTAATATAAATCAAAACAAACGTCACCATGACATGTGATAACATCAAAATCGGGTTTGTGTAAGCTCCGGATGGCGGATAGGCGCCGGATATAAACTCCGCCGTCTCGGGAGGTATGCCTCCTCATTTCGTATACAAATTACACAAATACAAAATTATCCCAACACAAACGGAGAAAAGGGAATAAAGTGATTAAATAGAGCTCAGCGCAAGACGGCTAGCAATCAATCATTTTTGTCGCTTACGGCTTTGTTGATTTTGCTGCATTCCGTCTCGTTTGCTCGTATGTTTTTCGCATTTTCCATCTCTTTCTGACTTGAAGTGTCATGCCAGACAAGGGAGCAATTACATTCGTGATCTTGCATAAGCGGCACTTGCTTATCGCGCCTTGCCGCATTTGACTTTGAGTGTAGGTTGTTCGCTTTTTTCCCCAAAATTTGCAATGCAATGAAACGCTCTTGTAAGTGAAACGAGTGTTTTGTTTTGCCACTACAGCCATTTCTGCATATGGTAATGTGCACCACCTAACATTAAATTCCATATTATTTTATTGCATTCTGATGCAAAATTGATGAATGACAATATTAAGTATAAAGTTTTAAACTGCGTGTTGGCTGTATTTAATTAACTTGAGTAGGTATTTGTTTTTAGAAACAGCATATAACGACTAACTTCTGCCTCGGTGGCGCAGTTGTAAAGCGTGCGCGTTACGATTGAGGTCAACGCTGAGGTCTCGGGTTCGATCCCCGGGTCGGGTAAAGTGGTATTGGGTTTTTCTATTACGAAATGCTTAGTATCAGCCCGGAGTCTGGAATTTGTGCCCGGTATGGCGATAGGCTCGCCCCCTATCACATAAGGGACGGAAATACGCTAAGCGAAATGTGGGTGTACTGGTTACGCCTCTGCCTACCCCTTCGGGGATTACAAGCGTGAGTGCGTATGTATGTTTCACAAGTCAATTTCTGTAGCAAGATATGTTCATGATATTTTCTACATTGTATAACAATTTAAGCCATTATACGTAATTAAATCCGAGCACGTATCAAGTTCCTGTTTTCCATATCCGTGCGGTCCCCGGCGTTAAGCCAATATTATTTTGATGAGTCGTTGACAGTGGTTTACAGTTGATGAAACAAACGCACACATTAACAGACCCTGAGAAGGTGCACCCACATAGTCACGGTTGTTTAGTCACGTGTATTTCGTGTACATACACAGTTGTCACTGTATGAGTGAGAGGAGGCGGGTGGCCTATTTTCACCCTGTGAAATAATAGGATACGAAAACATTGGAGGCAGAATATAATCCTCCTGCGAAGGTTGAGCGGAATGGAAATAGGAATATGAAATGCGCGAAAGGGATGTGTCGGCCCACGTGCTCCTTGGAAAGGTTAGCCACCGATGTTTATCTTAAGGCGATAAATCCAAATCGATTTTAGTTTCACTCTGCGAAGTGTTCGATTAGTTTCAGTAAGAATGTTGCGTTTTAATGAACTCACTCTCGCTCGTAGCAAACCATTTGTACACTATTTATTTGCCACCATTTTTAAATCTCATATTTTATTATAATTCATGCAAAATATTTAATCGGTGAGTCACATATCGTAAATCTCGATAGATTATTCTTATCCAAAATTCTTTCTTTCTGGCTGGCGTTGTCCCAGCTTAATACAAGGGTTCGCGTTCTCGTACCATAGATTTGTCAGTATATTGGGCGACTCACTGTCTGACCCCCACAATCCGTAACGGGAACCAAGTTTCACCATTACCTAGTCCGTTGATCAGCAGAGTGTACGATGTGCAGGTGAGGTGGGCTTTGGGCCTAAGATGTTGGTAGCCCACTTACACTCTTTCTTAGTATCCAAAATTTAAATAATTTTATTTGTTGTTTAATCTACTAAAGATGTAATCTGCATTATAATCTGTATGTTTGTGATTGTTCGTCACTTTGACAACCCTGATTCGGGAACTGGCATGAAAATGATGTGTTGATAATAATTAAAGGTTTGGTGCCGCCGCGACTCGGATGGTACAACGGGGGGATAATGTAAGGCATTATAACATTACTCGCAGGGGTATAAAGCTTTACATTCTGATTGAATTCTGCGACTGAAATTAAGTAAGGATTTGCCTGTTTATGTTAAGGGCGGGGGATGTGATGGATCAGTCAATTTGTGATTCCGTTCTCGGCTCGGTTCACTTTAACGCTTTATATCGATGTATATTCTATTGCTTTTAATAGGTGTAAAAGAAAAAATGCATAAATATGATACAAGAACGTTCATCTATGGTTCAAACCGTTTGTTCTGAACGTCTGATTGCATAATATTCTTTTATAATAGCTTTAGTCGACGAGACGCGCTGGTTGATCGCCTGATGGTAAACGTCACGTCTGCCAATAGCAACACCAATCAAAACTTAAAATTATGAAGTACGACATGGCACTGAACTGCGATCGTCCTTATGACCTTTTCTTATTTTGGTTATATATACAAATAGAACAAAAGGCCAACTATCTCTTAAATAGCTATTTTCCATATCATAATTTCTTTCCCGTACATTGCTTCACATTTGTTGTATCACAAAAAGCGATTTCTCTATTCACCACAATCAGTGAATCGAAGTTATTTTTTTTATTTCCTCGTTCTACATACGCAAAAAACGTTCGATAAAGAGCGCAACAGTCGGCAATCATAGCAATTTCTTGCTATCCACAACGGCGTTTACAATTTTAATGGTTTAAACATCAACTTGCAATTGCAGGCAATCAAACAAATTGCCGTTGCGCCTTATAAGGAAATCGTAATAATAAATGCGGTGGCAACAATAATTAAACGCCCAAGCGATGCGCAACTTAAGAATTGTTACCTTTTTGATCTATTCAAGCGTTGTTAGAGAAAAAAATTATGTTATCACCGATCCATAGTTCCTCTTCATTTTCTATCAATAATTAGCTTTGACAAAGTCGACGCTCATTGAAATTTGTATTACTTATAATTAATACATCTATGAACTATAAGCTAATCAAATATAATTAGATACATAAATATTTCTACACTATTATATATTGTTATAAAACCAGAGTTTGAGTGGTAGAGCCACGCTGTAAACAGTTTTGTCTACAGCATGAATGGGCCGGCTCGTCCGGGTCGTTACCACTATTTCATAGAAAACCGATTAGGGCTCGCTGCTGCGTTTCGTACGGTGAGTAAGATATCCTGAGGCACAAATCCCCCTCCCCTTCCTAATCCCTTAATGATCAATTTCCTTTAAGGTCGGCAAAGCGCCCATCAGTATGCCATTGGTATTGTGGGTGTACATGAGCGGTGGAGATCACTTATCATTAGATGACCCACTTGCTCGTTTGCTGACCTATGTTATATAAAAAACATAAGCCCGGAGTCTGGAATTGTGTTCAGTATGGCGATAGGCTCGCCCCCTATCACATCATGGGACGGAAATACGATCGGCGAAATGTGGGTGTACTGGTACACCTCTGCGTACCCCTTCGAGGATTACAAGCGTGAGTGCGTATGTATGTATAAACACATATCACCGTAGTTCGCCCATAAAAACAAAACCAATATAGGATTTTACTCTAATGAAACATAGCGTCATAATTTATCGAAGCTATACAGGCAAAGCGTTTCAAAGTGGGTTAAAGCAAATATTTAACTCGCTAAAATTCGCAATAGAAGTATGCAAGCGCGTTGTGATATTCATCGTGTGTCGCTCCCGATATTTCAAATTCCAAACATTCGAATCGGGTTCTCAATAATGTAAGTCACCTGGCCCATTCCTAATACGGCTATTTTATTCTCTTTTCCGAGGACAGATTTTTTATTCCCGAATAAATGCTGGCTGTTAAATATCGAATTAAACAGCCAATTTAGAATAACAATTTGACATACATTTGTACGTAAAAGTATAATGGCAGCGTATTTTTTTTTTGGCCGTTTTATTTTTCGCTGTTAAATAACGTTTACTTGGAGATTGAAACTTGAATTGAACTGGCTATAAACTCTCCATCTATATTTTTTTCTATTTCCGCTTTATATATAAAATGCTGAGATGGTAAGAATAATATGACTACTCTTTAAATCTGATTTCTGATTGTAGGTACTCATGAATCAAGTCAACAAAGCAGTAATAAATTTAAGTAACGTGTTAGTTTTTTCTAAAACCATCATAGTAATAAATGTTTCTTGCGCCACGTAACAAGCATTAACTTAGCAAGACAATTTCCATACACACATTAGCTTTGAAGTGTTTAATTCCCATCGTTTTGTATGTAGTATGGAGCGATGTTCACAATTAAAATGTTGTTTTTCTGCCCACTTATGACATTACTCACACCTTGGACTCATCACAGTGGATACATTTGTTTTTTGTCCGGGGAAAAGCATTGCGATGGAATTTCTTTTAATTAGCCATACCGGTATTTCGTACGGACTCTGGCGCTGGCGCTCGCCGCAGCGTGCGGGCCACTGTACCTCGCTCACCGGCTAATTTAGAGATAACGTATTTATATGATGTTCTTTATTTTTTCCGTTTAATTAAATAAATGTAGACCTGGTTATAAGTTTGAATGCGATGGTTGTTGAGGCGTCATCGCACATAATTGTATGTCAAATTGTTGCTGATAATGATAGCCATACTAATTTAACTGATTTATGAACCATTTATCAATGTGTAGATTCGATTCCGCCTGGGGCGGCCCGGACGTATTGTCGATCAACTGAGTTCGTTAAATTATAGGTTGCTTTCTTCCGTAACTCAGTTCGTTTGTTATTAAATTGACGACATATAATAACAACCTATTAGTCTGACAAAGAAACGAACTCACTGTACTTGTATGTACAACAAAGTTGTTTTAACAGTTAAATTCATTAACATTACTGTTTATTGCTTGTTCATGTTTTATTCCAAACCTAATAATAATAAACAAATCACGATGTTTCGTACATTTTCTCCGTCGCCACAAATTAATTTTATAATCGAATGGCACGTACATTCTTTGTTTATATTTAAACTTACCAAGGGCTGATGTGTAGACAAAATGTTTCAATCCATTTCTATATATATGTATGACGGTAGGAACATCTGCCAGCAGGAACCATCGACAGATAATCTCCCTATTGTGAAAAGTTATTAATAAAAATATGGCTCGATATCTTCGGTAGTTATTATGTAACAATGGCAAGATTCCTTTGTGGATGTTCACGGATGGTTTCATTCAAATCGTTGCGTTTTTTGAGAGGATTTTAAGTACAATAGGTAGGTACAATCATTTTGCCTTTATGTTACCTAGACTAACATTTAGAATCCGTCCAGTGTTTATATAAATAAATATATATAAAAATACACCCAACAGTCACACACATAGTCCTACCCCACACTAGGTTAACCTGTATCGTGGGTATCAGGTACTACGAGGAACTTGTGGTCCCACAACACCCAGACCCGAAACAAATATTTATGAGTCACACAAACATTTATCTCGGTGCGGGAATCGAACCCACGGTCTCACGCTTCTCAGCCGGCTACTAGCCTACTGCACCACGGAAACTGTCAGTGTTTAATATTGTCACGAAATGATTGTATTACCGTTCCATTAAATTTAGGTATCAGAATTCTAAATATTCAATATTCGAAATACCAACAATATAAACATATATATAGGTTAAACATTAAATATGAGATTAAGAGTTTATATTTAGTACCTAATTGAATATCATTGGAATTCTTACTGCTTCGGTGGCGCAGTTGTAATGCGTACGTGTTACGATTAAGCTAACGCTGAGGTCTCGGGTTCGATCCCGGGTCGGGTAAATGGTATTTGGTTTTTCTATTACGAAATGCTCAGTATTAGCCCGGAGTCTGGAATTTGTGCCCGGTATGGCGATAGGCTCCCCCCCATCACATCGTGGGACGGAGATACGCTCGGCGAAATGTGGGTGTACTAGTTACACCTCTGCCTACCCCTTCGGAGATTACAGGCGTGAGTGTGTATGTATGGAATTCTTAAGCAAAAATTCAGTTTCAGATAACGATATTTTATTTCGATAGCACAAAAAACAATTTTAAATGCAGTTACTGTTTACGTGTTAATTACTTTTTTTTAATAAAATTCATACATAAATATGTGTATATACTAAATACTGTAATTACAGTGCGAAACGTCGTTATACTCACACATACAGCATAAAACTAAATCCCGGTCAATTTACGAGTAATTAAGTTTGACCCTCTTTCGCACATTGAGGGAGAAGTTTTATCTGGCATGTGGAATAGTGAGAAACAGCTCCTAAACCCACATACTATTGGCTAATATCGCTTAAAGATTTCCGGGTACCACGCGATCCTGATTAATGTGTGGCGAATCCACATGTACTTCAGACAGTTTATTAATGTCTATAGTTTTAGTTTTATTGGAATTTTTGCTGTTAATTGATGATGTTATGTGTGATTATTGTGAATTTATATGAATTTATATTATAATTTATATTTATTCATAGTTGTTTTTCTTTTAGTAAAATGCTTATAACTACAAAATGTGGGTTTAAACGGTATGTGAAGAATCGATTAGGAACGCCACCATAATTTTGGTGACCTTATATGGATGTAGATAATCGTTGTTGACTCTATTCTTGGGTCTTACCATCAAGAGAATCCTTGCAGATCCAGGATAAAAAATAATTGTTCTAATTTAAGTCTACTATTATACTCAGTTTTGTTCTCAGCTATCACCGCTCATCAAATTCAATAGTGTCATTGGTCCGCCTGACACTTGATCCATCTTTTCCACTTAATCTTTCCAAATGTTCACGCGGGTTGAGCCGCGGGCAACAGCTAGTCATTTATATTTGAATTCGTTAGATTAGACATTTTCTTTCACTGTTTTCACAAATAAGTTACAACATCTAATTGTCTGTCATGTCATTTGCAATTATATGAAGCAGCTGTTGTTTCTAATCAGGTAAAGTTTTTTTACCTTGTTACACATACATTTAAGACTATGCTATTCTATTGCTGTGCTTAACCCCTAAGCATTTAGCACTTATTATTATTTCTTATCTCAATGATGAGATGCTATACAACCTTCCCCGTACATGTGTTTCTAGTTAAATATTTTTATATATCTACACAAATATACGTAGACAAAGTATGTTGTCCGAAGATAAACGTCTCGTCCTTACTGTCGGACTATAACTTCTCAAATTGCGTTTGTAAGTAAGGGACTTGGATTAGCGTGTGCTGGGGCAAATATTTTATTACAGTCCAAATCTCCAGCCCTCAACGTTTTATTGTTCATAAGGCTCGTCCGAGCCAAATGAAAGAGTTTATGGCGAAGACGTAAGTCTGACAGTGTTACCACTAAAGAAACGGTAATCCCGTGTTTAACTCCCGACAAAACAGAGGGGTTTTATAAAAATGACCGCTTTTTCTGTCTGTCTGCGTATCTATCTGTAGCTCGTAACACTAAACAAATGGACCGATTGTATGCGGTTTTTTATTTGAAAGTTTTTAATCGAGACTTATATATTTATTTATTGGCAAATACCGCTATATTTGTATTTTTATTTTGCCTATTCTAAATGTAATTATTAATAAATTTCTGATACATATGACAATTTGCGTGTACAGAACATTCGCCATTTAAGCTAGGGGTGGAAAAATACAAAATTACAACTGAATTAATGATTGGTTAATTTTTATAAAATAAATCTGTTCAGCCATTTAGACAGATCTTTTTTCTATTTAATGTCACGTATCGGACGTTTTTCACTTACTTTTGAAAAGCCGAATTAAAAATATGTTGCGCAGTTTATTCTAGACATGTTGGAAACACGTGCACATTAACTACGCTTATCTCTTATTAGCCTAAGTTTAGTTTATACTTTTATAAATCAATCTGAGTATAATTATAAGACGAACATAATATTTACCGAACCGTGAAAATCTATTTTAAATTACACGTTCAGGTCATATAACTACGAAAATTGAGATATTATTTACGTGCCCAAGGCCGGCATTAAATGAGTAATTAAAATTGGTAATGAAACACATTTCGCTTCATCAATCCGGACGAGATTAAAATATGTTTGTCCTATTTTTGCGTATGGCAACCCACGACAGTCTGCCGGCTTGTTAACACATGATATTGGCCCAGTGTTTTGTCGTCGATTGTGTATTACTGTTATTGATTGTTCTCGGCGCGTGACTTGTGTTGATGACTTTAGCTCTCACGTGGACAAATATTTTACGAGTGTTGTAGCGTTATGAACCCCGATAAAGATATGTCACTCATTTTTATTACAGATTTAGTGTGATCACGTTTTTTTATACTAATAATTAGGCCTGATATGGCGTATAGGCTCACCACGTAATATTGGGACGGAAATAAGCTCGGCGAATCAT
Organism: Mimas tiliae; assembly: GCA_905332985.1. Classification (NCBI taxonomy): domain Eukaryota; kingdom Metazoa; phylum Arthropoda; class Insecta; order Lepidoptera; family Sphingidae; genus Mimas; species Mimas tiliae. The sequence goes on along the minus strand of HG995248.1, from coordinate 8,045,485 downwards.
GGGTCCGTTAGTTTTACCTCTGTCTAACCCTTCAGGGATACGCGTGAGATTATATTATGTATTTTTACAAGTAAAACACACATTTAAAACAAATTTATTTAAACTGATTTAAATTGTAGAGCCACGCTTTAGACAATTTTGTCTTAGTTTCAGTTTTGCATGAATGGGCCAGCTCGATAGGCGGAGTACTCGATACTGTTATTGTTTGGTTTATGAGTCTTCATAAGCGGTGGAGATCAATTACCTGATGGTAACCCACTTATTTGCTCACAACCTCTGTTGTCAAAAACGATCTCTCTTTCACTTGCTCTTATCCCACTCGCAGTAGGGTCAGCGCAACATGCTTTTTAATACATGTTGCAGAAAGATTTGGTTTGTAGTTTTTACGACCGGCTGCCTGCCTGACGTTAACCCCTCTGGTGTTGGCAAAAGCGATATTAAAACAAATTGAGTTGTACACATTTTTCAACACGCACTAGGCAGTTGTGGCAATTAATTTGGCATTAGGAAAATACATAATAATCGCAATAAAGTATACAGCGCTTCTAGAATTAATTTAAAATTATCCATTCATCAAAGAGTTGAATCATGTTTAAAACTTGAATCATTATCTTTATATATTTAAGTATATGTCTTTACATTTTATTGCTCTGTAAGGATAAATGCAAATAGAATGAAGCATAATTTTCTTGTTTTCCTTAACAATAACATAATCGTATTATTACACTGCAAACAATTTGCACACGTTAGGAATCCGCTTCCATTTGAAGAGAAAGTGTAGTTTTTATCATATTAAACAAGATTTTTTACGCTTAATCTTACATATCAATCTAATGGTAGGTTATGAAGCAGTTTTCAAATGACTTTAACGAGCATATTTTGTTCCTTTTAACCTACTCCAAATAAGGAGCGTCGACTTGATGATCTCCGTTCTCAACACTACACGTATTTTTAGTGCAATACATTTCATACCTTCTGTTGAAGTTTTTTAAGTCACTACGATTTTATATTACACTCCTGTTGCCCATCTTACACTCCTGTTGTGTTTAGACTAAATTAAAGTTATTTAGCTGAGGCTGAATAACTATAAACTAACCGTAATCGGCCAAGTTGTATTGTCTCGATTTTAGGTAATTCGCTTTTTACATACAGTGTTTAATTTAGAAAAGACTTGTGTTTTTTATAGTCCATAACCCTTATAATTTTGTTTCATAGTAATAATTTTATAGATTTTGTTAGTGCAACGTGTTTTTGTTTAAAAGAAACAAGGAAGAAGATTTGTCGCTCAATGAGCGTGGCCGTTATTTTGCCCAATCGCATATGCCATTGGCATGCTGACCCGTACAATTATGTATTTATTGTAAACGCTACGATTGCCGACTGACTGTAATTTGCCTTTAATTCGCCTTGTTTCGTATCATTTTCGAGTTTTTTCGTTTTTCCATACATCGTTTTTAAGATTTGTTGCACTGGTATTGAATGTTAATCGCGCCATTCAAGACTTTCTCCTTTTGTGAGTTCAAAAAAGTATATTTGTTTATTATATGTCATATTTACGAAGAATTTGGAGATACATTTTCCATACCCATAAGTATTAAGCAAGAACAAGTTAAAATTGTCTCAAATCAAAATGTTGCTAAAATGGTAGCCAATTTTAATACGTTCCCTGGTATTTATATACATACATATTTGATAAAATTAATTAACCAAATATAATAATAGAACCCACACTGTGATGCAACCTTCGTATTTTAAAAATCAAGACTACATTGTAATATTTTTATTATCATTATTTATTTCTTAGTAGATAATGCATCTGATAATTTATTCCTTTCTTGTGATTTACCGTCCATTACGGTCATGTTAAGGTTTCCAGTAAAAACCACTGTGTTGTAAAATCTAGGAGGCCACATTTACGATAGATAGTTCTTATTTTACGACAGTAACAAAACTTTAATAAAACATACCTTTTATTTATAAGCGTGTACGAAGGACTTGCGTAGTCCTTTCTAGTATTTGGTGTGTATATTTTCTATTACAAATTTATGAATGTAGTGTATATAATATGGCTGTAACGCTTATCAAAGAGAGCTTTACAAAATTATCTCAAGACACTTTTTCGTTTTTGATTCACTGTGTGTTTGTTCAACCTTTCGTAAAACCATTAAATCTTAGAGATGAATTTACCCCATTATAGAGCATGTGCCGTCTATCTGTCCTACCTCAAAAAGACTCTATCGTTTGAACTTTAACTGCTGGTTCTAGGTTCAGTAACCAGTAATCTAGCAGGTTGAAATTTTCACAGAATTTATTATTATGGCGGGAATCCTAGAAAGTTGTATAAAAATTTGTTTTATATACACCGTGTTACTGAAAAGTGAGGTCAAATTTAAGCAACGTATAATGTAGAATATAAGTAATAACCCCCCGTAGTACAAAATCTGATAGCATTGCTAGGACATTAATAAAGTATTTTCTTTTTCATTGAATGAGTAACATTTGCAACTTTGGACTTTGGTATTAGGTTTTTCTATTACGAAATGCTCAGTATCAGTTCGGAGTCTGAAATTTGTGCCCGGCATGGCGATAGGCTCGCCCCTATCACATCGTGTGACGGAGATGCACTCGGCGAAATGTGGGTGTACTGGTTACACCTCTGCCTACCCCTTCGGGGATTACAGGCGTGATTGCGTATGTAGGTATTTAACTATCATAAAACATATTCAATATTTATATAGGTTATTAATTATTTCTGCCGGTAATACAAAATGTATGTAAGGATTGAAAGCTACAATGTCAGAGAGACCGTACATCGATGTAGCTTTATGGACAGACCTTTATAGCTTGCTTGTTTGGTCATTTTGCAATCAGTGCCCAATAAAACTGAATTATTATGCTTCTTTTACTATGTATGGACTTACCAATGGGAGTAGATCGTTAACTTAAAGTGGTATAATTCATTAACACAACAATTATTATAATAAGTAAATAAAAGTAAAGATATATAATATATGTTGAGAATTTACACAACTATTAGTTTCAGCTAAGTTAAATAGTGTCTGGTAGTTACGGCAAGTTCTTGTATGTATGTTAATACTATGTGGAATTCTTCAACTCTTATTTTTTTTTATTAGAATGGCGAAACAAGCAAGTCGCTCGCCTGATGGCATGCCACGCCTGTCCATAAATAGAAGCAACACTACAAAGAACTGCATGGTATTAGACTACGTTCGTCACTCCGAGACATGAGTTTTTAAGTCACATAATGCCCAGTAATTTAACTAGGTTCAATGTCCTTCAAACCCAAACACAATAGTCCTTACACGTTGCTGCTTGGCGGCAGAAATAGAAAAGCGGTGGTACCAACGTACAAACGGCCTCTCGCATAAGAGGGACCTACCACCTAGTTAGTAATTAATAAAATGTACCTATATTATTTACTAATATACATAATACCAGCACCGCTCATCAAATAGTCATTAAAGTTTAAAACAATAACAAAATAGTTATAACAGACGTCGAATATGTCAAGAAACAAACAACTATATCGGAACTGAATGGTTTTTGTCGAACACCTTACTATATTTATCCCAAAAGTTTTGCGGTTATGATTATCCCAACCTCCTTTAAACGCATAAGTGATATAATTGGGGTCCCGATTCTATCGCTTCTAATTCGAAATAATGGCCGGTAATTTTGTAGGACCATTTGTCGAGGACAGTCGATATTCGATCAATAAATCGATGTAAATCGATATAATAGCGGTTCGGAATCGACGTTTCATTTCTTTAAATGCCCTGATCAGTGAATTCGCTTAATAATAGTCATAATCATAAACGATGAACATTTTGTCGATTATTAAGGTACATTTTGTCGAGGATGTTTTTTTAGAAGCTGCAATTTATATTATCAGTAATACGTGATATCCATTTAAAGTTTTTTCGATTAATTATTTGTATTTATTGTGTACTTAATCAGTATACGCATTTTTACGTACATTCAAGCATCGTAGTTCCGATAGAAGAGAGACAATGCATTAGAAACACCGTTAGTAAGAAAGAGATGGCTGCAAGGGTTATTTCAACCGCAGGTTATTACGAGATTTAACACGTATTTAGTTAATTAGTAAGTGTGGTCAACCGATGCGGTTTCTCGACCCTACTTTGTGTTGGGGATTTGTATATATGATTTTTGGTTTTGTGACCTAATTGCGGTTGTATAAGGCGCGTTATAACCTTTAAAATATTGCTTTCCATGTGTGTTGATTTTTTACCATTATCTAAAATACTTAACAAATGTTTTTCTTAAAATTTGAGTTATTATAAACAACATACTGTTCTTGGTTCTTGCGAATGAAACATCGGTAAATTGTACATTGATTAATGCTAATTGGTGAAAAGAACAGATAGTAGCCGGTCTCGTGTTAGTAAAACAAATTCCTGAATTTATTTACACCGAAACGATGTATATTTAAATGTTCACACTTAATAGTTTCGTAGATTATTTATGTAATAACATTTGGGAGCGCTATTATTTTATTTATGTTCTGCATTAGTTATTTTTCGTCGACAACGTGAAGAACATTTTTCCATGTCTGAGCATTGACATTTGTCTCATAGGTGCATATAGTTGCAAGTGCATTCCATAGAAATTGCAGATACTGCATAGCAGTTTTTTCACCCCGGTCAATTCAAACGTGATATTTGAAATACTATGAATGAATGTACGCTTGTTTTTAAAATTGCGTTTTGTTGATGGATTTTTGAATACTTTCATTGCCTTATTATTGTGGGGGGTTTAGTTTAACAATGTTTAATATCTTATGGACATACTAGTAGGTATTGAGGAAATTATACATTAATTTAAACAGAAGATAGAACGGAAAGTAGATAGCCCCATCAAAACTTAACTAAAGCCTAACTCTCTCTCATTACTAGATGTTATTAATATAATATAATACGTTTAAATCAACATTTTTATGTACGCACTCACGCCTGTAATCCCCGAAGGGGTAGGCAGAGGTATAACCAGTACACCCACATTTCGCCGAGCGTATCTCCGTCCCACAATGTGATAGGGGGCGAGCGTATCGCCATACCGGGCACAAATTCCAGACTCCGGGCTGATACTGAGCATTTCGTAATAGAAAAACCCAATACCACTTTACCCGACCCGGGGATCGGACCCGAGATCTGAGGTCTTCTTAGCCTCAATCGTAACGCGTACGCATTACAACTGCGCCACCGAGGCAGTCACCTAGAGACATAAGTTGTTAAGTCACATAATTCCCAGTAATTTCACTGGCTTCAATGTCCTTCAAACCGGAACACAACAGTGCTTATACAATGAAAACACACGTGACTTGTTGGAGATCGCAGTGTATACTCTATCACATCATAGAATGGAAATTAGCACTGCGAATGCTAGTACAGTTGAAACTCTGCCTAGCTCTTCATAGATACGTGACTTTATAAAAAATCTTTACTATGTAAACTTACCATTTTGCACTCATAAGTGGCACACATTTTAGGGTAATTAATGACAATAAATACGGAGTTAGAATGGCGCATGGCTCAAAAGATAACCGCGCCGGTTAACCAAGTAAATAGACCCGAGCAATTAATTCAGGGACCATTGGACATTATGTTTGTTTGTGTGAAACTTACTGCGTGAAATGCTGGTTATCTGTTCAAATTAAATTTGTATTAATCAAATATACTTGTGCCCAAAATTGATTGATTGTAAATTAATATTCAAAGCCTGTTTCACTACCTCTGAGTAAATGCTACTTGCGAAAGAAGTATAAGGCCGCTATTCCACAATCATATTTGCATCATAGATATATGACGTCATATATGATCCTATGACACAGCATGCTGTGGAATAGGACCACAGAAATATGATCATAGAACATATGAAGTTTATGTTGCTATTACACAGTCATACATTTCTCATTTAACTATGAGCTATAGAAGTAGGATAATTTTTATATGATAGTGGAATAGCGGCCTAAGACGTTCGAATATAAAAATCATACTGACATATATACTGGAATAAATATGCCTACTAGGTACTTTTAAAAATGTTACTCGAATGACTTCGGCCGCTATGGCAACTAAGTTTCACACCCAGTTGCAGAAGAGGAATTATTATTTTCTACAACTAGTTGCGATAAAAGAACATTTAGGTACGCCACAGAAACTGGATTTCGCAACCAATTGCTATTGATAGTCAATACTTATAATCAGCTTTAGAATGTTGGATATGACACTTTCTATGATGATGATGTATGATTCTTTCATAAATAAAAACAACTGAAGCGAACACTTTGTTATCACTACATAATTGAAAATTCTATGCAATAAATGACTATTGGCTGTAGCTATACCCGTACTATGGAAACAAAATTATGTTACAATGGACGTCAATACGAAATGGCAATAATTAAAATGCTGTCACAACACTCACTGCGCGCGTCACATACCGTTTAGCCGAACAAAGCGACACACAGTATTTAATATTAAACAATCCTAAAATCCTTTGTAAAACGGAGCCACAATGGAAAAGGGTATTTTCCTTTACGTTCAACCGTTAATTCGTGTTTAATTCGACACCTTGTTAATTGTTTCCGACGCCCCAGTAGGTTTGATGACCTCGAGGGGGGGAGGTCATGGGCAGCCGAAGACCACCCGGCACATCCGAAATCCTCCTCTCAGGGGGTCATTTTAAGAATATTTGCGCAACACCCCTCTATGTTTACTCGGGTTGTTTGTGGTGCCCAGAAAACAATAGTCTCGAAATTCATTGCTCATTTTATTATTGTTGATACACCGTTTTACGGGCGATTCGATTATTGGAACCAGTAATTAAATGATAATACTGGGAATTAATTGGATTTTACCTGAACATCTACCTGGTAAATGGTGTAAAGGATAAAAAGTAATCAATAATTGGTACTTGATATTCGCTTCCGGCCGTTTTATATTTCGGAGAATCATCCGTGTGGAAATAAATTTATATATCATGATTGATATTGTAATTTGTAAGCAACAAGAAGAAATATTATACAAAACAACCAAAATTGACTTTTGAAAGGTATCAGCCGTCGTAGGTTTTCTATTTACAAACTTTGTATGGGAAAATTCAAAATAGGTTACATAGGAACAATATTTGAATGGTAGAGCCACGCTGTACACAGTTTTGTTTACAGCATGAATGGGTCGAATCAACCGGGTTGTTACCACTGCGTCACAAAAAACCGACGTAAAGTCACGGTTTGTTTCTGCGTCTCGTACTGTGAGATATCCGGAGGCCTAAATCCCCTCCCCAATCTCTTAATTATCCAAGGAACACGTATTCTGGTATTGTAGGCGTTCATTAGTATGACCATCAGACATCAGAGGGGCTAGCACGGAAACTTGCGAAAAGTTATTCGAGCTGTCATCGACAACAATTTCTATGAGATTTTAGTACAGTTTTTTTTTCACATAATATTTATTTTTCATGCTTAATGATAGTAGATTTTAAAACTGAGTACGTATTACGTACATTTACAGAGGTGGAAAAATCACGAAAAAAACAATAAAAGGATAAATATTGTAAACGACGCCTGATAAAAATAGAAAAAAGATGTTTAAATACATATGCACTCACACACGCCTCTTCTCCCCAAAGGGGTAGTAAGTGTAACTAGTACACCCACATTTTGCCAAACTTATTTCCCATAATGTGATAGGGGGCGAGCGAGCCTATCGCCATATCGGGATGTTTAAATACAGTGTTCTTTTATTTATTTTGTTCACAACTTGGAATATACAAATAACAGTATAATACTATTAAGAATTACAAAACATACACTGTGTTATCCCTATTATTAGTGATATAACGATAGAGACAGTATGTAACATATATAAAGTCTTTGTTTCAGAAATGGCTCGGCTGGAGAAGTCACCGCTTCTTGCCAATGGCTATAACGCTCCACCTACCCACCTGGGCCCTATGGGCTTCATGCACCAACACGCCCTTATGTCTCCGGGCATGCCCCACCACGGTGTTCCGAGGCCCGACGGCTCTATCATCAAGGGACAACCTATGCATAACATGGAAGCGCTTGCAAGGTAAGTTATGAAATTCAAGCTCATCAACAATTGAGTTGCAGTGGTGCTCACCAACAGCTAATGAGGTGCAGTCATAGTTGCTGGACAATAACGTTCTAGCAACCGTCAACTATAGTTGCACAGAAATTAAAATTACAAGATGTCCTTCGTAAGGGAGAGGCTGTCTGGGTTGGTACCACCGCTATATCTATTACTACCGCCAAGCAACAGTGTGTAAGCACTGTTGAATTTCGGTTTGAAGGACATTGAAGTCAGTGAAATTACTACTAGTGAGACTTAACAACTTATATCTCGGTGTGTCGAGCGCAATACAGTGCCATGCAATTTGGTACTGTTTAAGGGCAGGCGTGACGCTTACTATCAAGCGAGCGACCTGCTCGTCTCGTCATTCAAGCTAATTTAAAAAACGATTAATTAGAGGAAACCTTTGAAATTGCAGTAGATCCTATAAAAAGATAATAATTATTATTTAATGTACTGAGTATAAAACACATTATAAATAGCCCTAGTATACAGTCCTATTGCTAGGCATGGGTCTCCTTTACTAATGGGAGAGATTAGGCCTTAGTTCCCCACCCTGATCTAACACAGATTGGTAGACTTCACACATCATCAAAATACATGTTTCCTCACGATCTTTACCTTCACAGTTCAGCTACCAATGATTATTATTCATAATAAATACAAACAAATCTTCGAAAAGACATAGGTGTGTGCCCTGGGGACTGGGGTCGAGTCCGCGACTTCCGTCTCAGCAGTCCTATTATTCCGACACCAGACTGGCCACTAGAGCCATACAAATTGTTTAGTACGATCATAAATTAATGTTATACAAATATAGCGTCTAAACACTATCACTTTTGTTAACAATGAGTGATAAAATCACGAAATAAATAAACTAAGCCATTAAATATTTTAAGACCATTTTAAAAATATTCATATAGCTTATTGAGTCTTCAGGGGGATATTTAATACACACTAGCCGAAATGTACAAGCCGGTTTTATGGTGTGGACACCTATGTGGCTGGCAACTACATTGGATGGCATAAATGTATTACCGGATGCGAGACTATTTTGGTTTTATTGATTGAAAGATAAACTAAACCATAATTTATGAATGGGGATTGTTTACCAAAATATAGTTGATTATTATACTGTAATAACATGTATGTTTGTTAATGTCGACGGGAACACTACCTAGCATGATGGGAAACGCTCAGGTGTATCTTAAATAAAGGTTTTAGAAAATTCACTGTTGTATTTACAGGCTGTATGTAACCTTCGAATTTTATCCATGAAGGAATAATTTAAACAAATTAATTCATAGTCAATATCGACACAAATAATATCCAAATTTTCATTTAGTTTGTACCATGAAATTATTAATAATATATTTATGGTGTCATCAATAAGAGAAACGATAAAGGAATATTGTAACTCTAATTAATTTTTATGGGTGCCATAAAATACTTCTATTAAATTACTAATTTAAGTTCGCGATATAATTATATCGCGATATAATTAATTACTTTGATATTTTATAGGTTTGGTATTAGAAAAACTATTGAACGATTAATTGAAATGTGTTTTGTCTTTGAATAGAAAAAACGTTCAGTTATTACATTTTGTTTGACACACCACTGGCGCCATCTGTTAAAAGTACTAGTAAAACAATGTGATGCATTTTTTTTAAACGACCTACATAACATAGCTCACTCCTTTATCCCTGAAGGGGTAGGCAGAGGTGCACTAATGGATCACGTTTCGCCGAGCTTATTTCCGTTCCATCATGTGATAGGGGCAAGCTATCACCATACCGGGCACACATTTCAATCCCGCGCAATTCATATGTGATTTTTCGAATCGAAAACACAATTTATGATTGCCCGACTTGGGAATTGAACCAAGAACCGCACGATTATCAGCCTTAGTACGTTGTCACTAGACTAATCAGGTGACTCTTTATCTATAATTTTTAAATTTGATTGTTAAAGTAACAATTAAGAAGAAATAAGTACCAGGATAAAAGATATCGCGGGTTTGATTTCCACTGCGTAATTTTTTCGTCCTCTGCAAATATGTACTGTGGGATCAAAGTCAGCTGCTTGTGATGTCTATGAGACAGATTATCCTAATATGATTATATATTGTTTAGTGCATTTTTGTAGCAGAACGAGCAAGTGGGTTAGGTTAGCTCGTTTACTGTCCTATGATATTTAAGGAAAAAAGACGAATTATGGGTCCGTTCCCAACCTTAAAAGATAGAGATTTGGGGGGTTAGGCCTATAGATCTTAAATCACGTTCTAAATATATGGTAACTACAAATGAAATATAATACAAATATTTTGAAGTCCTTAAATGCAATTAAAAATGTATTGTGTAAAGGGATTAGCAATGAACAACTGAACGAAAAGAAACCTCTAAGCAGGTCAGGCGACAAGTGGTGCAGGTTAAATATCTAAAGGCAGGGAAGTTAATCCTGTTAGAAAAGTACAAACACTGAATGCCCTCACTTCCGCTCGGAAGACCCACAATGCTCACATCAATTACCCCACTGTCTTACTGCCACATTGTCATGTTACACCCTTGGGTTACACCTGTACTGAGTATCTGTTTCTTATATGTAACAATATATGTTATATGTATATATAGTATATATTATATGTAGTAAAGTTATGACGGCCTCCGTGACGAGTAGCCGACTGTGAAGCGAAAGGCCGCGGTTCTATTCCAGCACAGAGACAAAATGTTTGTATGATCCACAAAGTTGTTTTGGGTCTGGGTGTTTTCTCCATAAAAGGGTTGACGGTCATCTTATTTCCATCAGTTGATGTGTGGCATGCGGCCGGACGTAAAAACTACAAGCTAAATCTTTCAGTAACATGTGGTAAAAAGCATGTTGCGCCATCCCCATTGCGATTGGGATAAGGGCAGGTGGACTAAGATATGTAGTATTATTATTTTTCATTTCTAATTGGTTTTGCGAATTAGTATTTAGTATCCCATTACCCTAGTTATCGTACTAATCTCGCTATCCTTCTTATATTTATGTGAAAATTTTGATATTTGTAGGTCTGGGTTTTTGGATATTTCTGAATATTATAAATGTGAAAGTTTGTGAGTTTGAATAATTCATTTTGATGTGTGTTAGCCAATCGCGATTTAACGGCTGAATGGATTTCGATGAAATTAAGAGACCATGATCTCGATTAGGATATAGGCTTCTTTTTATCGAGAAAGACAATCCGCAGATGGAGCAGTGTGTAAAAACTAGTGCAATATATTCCAATTAGAATAACATATGCCACGCCAGTATCCCATCATCTTTCGACTCTCATCCTTTATTGTAATAATGGTACTTCATTCGTGACGTAGAAAGTTTGGCTTCTTGGTCTCGTGGGCTGCCTTCTCTTCTTGGGGGTGATATATTCATAGACACCTCTGATAAAGGCTGTAGACAGTTGTCTACAGCATGAATGAGCCTAGCTGTTCCGCTTCGTAGGGTGAGTGAGATATCCGGGGGCCCAAATACCCTTTCCCTGGCTCCCCAATCACTTAATTATCCCTTTTCCTTAAGGTCGGCAACGCGTCCATGATTCTTCAGTATTGTGGATGTTCATAGACGGTGGAGATTACTTACCATCAGGTGACCCACTTCCTCGTTTACTAGCCTCTGCTATAGAAAAATGTATTTATATCCATCTTGATCATAAAATAAGAAGCAACATATCACCGACTATCACCATAATATTGTCGTCCATTTTTATGGGATATATAATGATTCTGTATCTCAACTAAAAACCAATACAAAAGTGGGCTAAGTACCATTTATTATACAAATACAGAACCCTCCGCTGGAGTTTTGTTCACAATAATAAGGATACTTATTGCAAATGTCGAAGAAAAGTTTAATGGAAAACAAAGAGGTAAAGTAATCTAGAAACAATTTGAACGATCACGCATGAGTTGTTACGGCACAAATATAAACGATTGTTTTTAAAACATAATTAATTTCTTCGAACCCTCGCTCCAGCTAACGGAACATTTAATTTTGAGTGCTCATAATTATTTCTTTTACACTTCAACCCTTTATTCATTTAAAAACTTTCTTTTTGTGAACAAGCTCTTTGCTTGTCCTTACAGTGAATTTTTGAAATGTCTGCAAATATTGCACCGACATAAAACATTTCAATAACTTGAAGTGTATCATCTATCATTACTTTTTGTAGTCATTTATCCATTCAACTTTCTGTGTTATTTCTTAATTTTTCTTATTTTGTGTTTGTTTGTCTGCAGATCTGGTATTTGGGAGAATTGTAGAGCAGCATATGAGGACATCGTTAAACATCTCGAAAGGTAAGGCTCTTACCAGACATTTCGAATAGCTGCAGTTTTATTTTCTTTATTATTTATTTTCTCATCATCATTAGTAAAATTGATACTGACTTCACTCGCATAGTTCGTAAAATAAATAACAAAACACGAGGATGAATAGCAATTTAAAACAAACGAATCTGTGTTAATTTAAGCAGGGCCCAGATATCACAGGAGGGTGTGAAATTAGAGGAGACAATTAGATCCGTGGATCGGGTGTATTTTTAACAAATGACCGCTCACAGAGTCGGCCGCTTGCGGGGTGCGGACGATTCATCAAACTCATTCAGGGGCTAATCTCGATGCGAGGAAAAAGCAGCTCTCATGTAAATTGGGCCGATTCGAGGGCCAATCGTTGGGGGAAAGCACTTTTCTTCTCTTGTTTAATGGATGGTGATTGATCGGCGGATCGCTTTGATACTCGCGGTTTTGACTTCGTTTTGAAGTGTACGCTTAAATATTTCTATTGCGCATTAGATTGATGCCTGAGGTGCCGGAACGGATTGGTTTTGTGAGTGTTCTCATATACGTTAATATAAAAATAAAGCGTCAATAAGGTTTTAATCAATGTATCTAAGATAACAAAGACATAGTGAAATGAATAATATCTAATATATAAAATTCTCGTGTCACAATGTTCGTTCCCATACTCCTCCGAAACGGCTGGACCGATTTCTATGAAATTTTGTGTGCATTTCGGGTAGGTCTGAGAATCGGCCAACATCTATTTTTCATCCCCCTAAATGTTAAGGGTAGTCCACCCCTAAATTTATTTTTTTATTTTTTAGACAAAATGTTTGTTTTTAATTTTTTTATGATACAGCATAAAAAATACATACAACCCAAAATTTTCAATCCTCTACGATCAACCCTTATTATTTAATAGCGACATTAGTATTTTTGTCAAGCGCGTTTCTCACCGGAGGCTAGAAACACTAGCACTAGGCTACTTTAATCCTGGAAATAGGCATTCACGCGGGCGGAGCCGCGGGCAACAGCTAGTTTATATTTATATTTTTAGTGGGAAACATATATAAATGTAAAAAAAACAAATATATATTATATATAGGCGGTTTATACAAAAACGCTTTTTATGGTAAACCAAAATGCAATCCGCAGAGCTCGGTGGGCCGAGGTCTGGGGTAGAATTACAGTCGGACAGGGCCGTGTACCGATGTGTCACTGTCAGCCAGTCAGCCGGCGATCGTCCTGCGCGGCGCGGCCGAGGGATTAGAGCTGTTTTTTAAGAAACACACAACAATTCCAATTTTAAAATAAGTTTTTTAATAGCTTGATTGACAAGACTACCAGGTTGATCCCCTAAATAGTTAGCGCCACGCCTGCCCATAAACAGTGGCAACACCACACAGAACCTTGAATTACAAAGTAATGTCTAGTAATTTCACTGGCTTCAATATCCTTCAAACTGAAAAACAACAGTGCTTACACACCGCTGCTTGGCAGCAGAAATAAACAAAGCGGTAGTACCAACTCAGGCACCTCTCGCATACGAGAGACCTACGGGTTTACGATATGAAAACACATATCTCGCGCACGAGAGAGTGAGAACTATCGACGACAAATATCTCGGGTAAAAGTGTCAATATGGGATAAAATTACGTCGTCATGTACGGGTTCACAGTCAAAATACCATAGCGAGGTTGAAAGTACTATTTTCTCTATTTTATCTTTACTTTTGACATAATGAGTCGAGTATTCTATGCAACCATGTTAGCTTCGATAAATATGTAGAAATAATCAGATAATAACTGGTGTCATTTCGTGTTGCATATGGTAAACCCCAGTCGACCTAGTATATATACTCTTTCTTTTGTTTAATTATGGCTTCGCATTTTTATGCATTGTAGTATAAGTATTTATACAGTAAGTATTTTTATTTATTTATTTTATTTATCCAAAGACAAGTATTTAAAAAAATTCAAGTATTTACAAGAACAATGAAACACTGGCGTTGCCGATGTCAAAGTCTTATTGGAGTTTTGGTGCCAGTTCCTTCCAGTATGATGCATACACGATTTTCTCCAACTGCATGGAACGAGCAAGGTCGATGAATAGACTTGGTCAAAAATCACCAATTTCAATGATTCAATACACCATTCATCACAGTCAGTGTTTATTGCACATTTCACACCACTTTTATACAACAAACACAATCTTAAACTAGTCCAGGGATTAAAGTAGGAGATAAATCGCACTGTCAGAATTCCCACCAAACCTCTGACCTAGTATACTAACTAATCTTGTTTTAGTAAATAGTAGGTACCTATACTTAATTACCTACCTTCCTAGCTAAGTCCCTAATAAGAAACAATCATAATAAAGTTTGATTAACATTGCTTTCTTTGGAGAAGAGGTGTTCAATTAAAAAGTTTATACATGCAGTATCGATAAACTATAACAGTTGTGTATAAACTATACGTATGTAATTTACTTGTCGTAAATTGATAATATATAAACTCAATATTCAACACTTATAAGATAAAAAAAATGGAGCCCCAAGTTACGTAATTTTAATTTGTGGTGATTTCATTGTGAGGCATAATAATCGGTAAACAGTAATTTATTTAAATGTCCTCGTCCAAGTGTCAGGCTTCCTTGCTCTGGTGTTATCTTGGTTCGTTTAATTTGCGCATGCGCCCGCGAGACCGGTTCTCAATGCTAAGTCCAATTAATTGACAGGATTATCTCTGATTTAATATAATTTTACGTGTTGTTTGTTTTGTTTTCACTCAAGACTCTTCACGCTCGCATTTCACGAATCATGTCGTTCATTTAATAACGATTTATTTAACCGTCAAAAGCAGTTAACAGGGCATGGATGCGTGTCGTGTGTTCTTGGAGTTGTCTACATACTTTCTATTAACTTGGCAAAATATTTGAATGCAGATATAAAACCATCTCGAATGACTACCAAGGAAACTGTCTCTTATTAAACGCATATTTTAAAGGGATACTATAATGAACTTAATCGCAAATGCAACACTAGCAAAAAGTATTTATAATTAAAGAACATTTAATATTTTAAGTGGGCCACCAACATCTTAGGGCCAAAGCCCTGCACGTGGTAAACTCTGCTGATTAACGGACGAAGCAATAGCGAAACTTAGTTCCCGTTGCGGGTTGTGGGGGTCAGACGGCGCGGCGGGTCGACTCACATAATACCAAATACACCGTCAAATCATGAAGGGCCCTGAAGTAAGCGCCAAATAAAAAGAGATCAATTAAAGGAAAGTAAATTAAAGTTGACTCAGATGGAAGTCAGGTTTTCTTTATACAACGCAAGCAGATGGTTTATCTGCACTGGTAGCATATATAAATCGTTCGTAAAGTGAACAGTCGACAAATCGTCTGGATCAATGCATTCGTCCGGTTTAATTCCGTTTCAGTTCGAATTAGCTGCGATTAATCGACGAGTGGCGGGTTAAGCCGGATGCGCCGGGCCCAGGGCACACGCCACGCGGATCGGCACACATCGCTGTGACGTCGATCGTTATTCATCCCCGTACCCCTTGCTACGAGAAGATAGCTCTGTTTGCTTACCCTTTATTTCACTTAATTTTAAACAATTCGTCGTTTTCAATACTTCATTATCAGCTATCGTCATGATTATCCTACTACCGGCGCAACGCGACACTACGGCGCGGCTAAAGCATCTGGTGGAACTATAATTAGTTCCAATTTCAAACATTCATAACGGAAGTGATATTGAATTTCGAATTCGTCAGTGTCATCACCCAAAACGTCAAGATTCGCGGCGGCAACATTTGCGTGATTGAATCCTCCACCATTAATTTCAGTGAAGATCAAACGAAGACCGAGGGTGATATTTATCAAGGATATTGCGAATTATTTTAATCAAATCAAATTCCCTTCGTTGTAAACAAATGCTTTTGATTAATGAGACGCGCGACAGAGCTTCGCAGCCGTTGTGATAAAACACCCGAGGAAAAGGCGAAATTAATGGTCATAAAATGAACTCTTGTATCCTAAAGATAAAGATACTGAATGCTCGGAATCTTAAGTGATTTTTCTTCTTCTATTTTGAAAGATGATAGCGGGCTATCGCATCTGGCGACTGTACTCCGAAGGCGTTCGAGATTTCGGCGGTAATTTTGGACGATTAGTGCGTAACTTTCAGTGGGCGCGGGGAGATATTTAGTTTGTCATGGCGCACAATCATTAATAATAACGACTTTTGATTTTCAGTGTGCTAATATGCAGTGGGGGTTGCGTAAAGGGTGCCGAGTCACGCAGTAGGCGGCTGCGGCCCTCCGAATACCTTGCGAGTTTGTCACTGATGCGGTCGTACTGGAATTTTATCTAGCTCTTTGTACTTTGGGATTTTATAGTGAAAACTATTCGTCTTTACCTATTCGTCGGCCAACCGAACTATTTGTTTTGCGAGCTTTGATGTAAAATTTTGTTTTCCAACGAATTTCGATATTACTTTGAGCACTTGTAAAGCGTATGTCCGTTTAGCTATTTCTTTGTAGAGTAGGTATGCTTGTAGTATGGGAAATATTTAAATTAGTTGACCGTTTTGGAAATGCATCATTCATATCATAGAGAACTTATTATTTAGTACGAATCCGATTCCGAAGCGGGGGAACCTCTACTAATATTGTCTACAGTCTAAGTTGTAAAATAAAAAGCAGTAGCCAAAATCGATGACATAATAATATGAGTCTTTTTATCCTGGCTATAATAGACCTGATGTGAAATACAATGCAATCCAAATATAATGTCGACCGTCAAGAGAAATGTCTCTTGAAAATAACTGTCAAGAGAAATGACTCAATGGCGTCACTCGACGGCTGGTTAAATTATGCCAGTCTGAAGTTACTGGATATACACTGGCTGACCCCGGAACGCGACTCGCCTGAACAAGCCTCTATGACAGGTTTTTTCATCATACGTACGGTGGTATATTTAACGTTGGTGGGAACCAGCGAGATTGGAATTTCGACTACATTAAGGGATAGAAATAAGCACGGTGAACCTTAAATGCTCCAGTCGTACCTATGTATACCGTTTTAGATTAATAATACATCTCATTTACATTGGATAAAATATTCATATCATTTATTTATCTCACCGCTACGTGTAATGGGAAAATAGAAGCAGAATTATAAATTTCAAATATCCGTTGGCAAAGGTACCTACGTCAGTTATAATGTAAGTTGCAACGTCAGCCTATATTAATCTGGATCCGGCGCCTGACAGCACAAGTCAAATTTCTCATCAAAAATAAGAATTAATGGCGAAAAGCATTAATCATTAGCTGGCAAACGGCACGAGGTGTCTGTATCCCATTATTTTGCATTACTAATGATATGTACACACCGATAAGGGCAACTGTTGGATGAAAAAATCTACCGTGTCACCTCCCTTTACGAAGCAGGTATTATATCGGATTTGTCATTTGATATACGTCAGCCTACTTACCGCTTCATGAGAGTTATATAAGGAACTGTGTACAGCTCTCCTTATAACTTTAAAGTAAGGACTTTAGGAATTATATGAAAATTTGTAGTGGACGTCAGGATACGGGCAAATGGGTCGCCTGATGGTAAGTAATGTCCATCGACAATGAACACCTACACAATATAAGAGTACATGAGTGTATAACCATCAAGATCGGGAGGCGAAAGGTTGGGCATTTGGGTCTTCGGAAATCTCCCTCACCGAACGAAACGCAACAGTAAGCTGCCAATTCATATCGGTTTTCTGTGAGTTATTGGTACTATCTCGGTCGAGCTGGGCCATACATGCTGTAAATAAAACTGTCTATAAGGTTTTTCTAACTAGAATTAAAATATCATGGTTTCTATATCTAAACAAAAAAAAATGCAATCGAATTCTTATCATGGCATTCTGTTTCACAAACAGCTGATTATGCTAATTGGAAATGTTGTTTTATGCGGTGAAGCGCGCCGCGTTCCGGGCGTGATGAAAAACATTCATTATAACATCCTTCATTCACTTGTGTCACTTGCTAGAAGGGACGCCCTTACGATAAAACACGCACAACGACCTTACGAATAGTTTAATGTATCATTTTATTTTATCGATACTAATGTGTAAGTAGTCTCTCTGTCTTTTAAGTTTTCACGGTTAAACTACTGAACCGAGTTTGATAAAATTTGAGACAATCTAGGGAAGGAATAGGCTACATTTTATATCAGAAAAATGTGCAGTTACTGTTAGATGGGAATACAAAATTCACGCAGCCGCAGGTAATAGCTAGTTTTCTATAATTCTATTTCATAATATTCATCCGCGTACCTACTTATGAAGTTGACAGTGTAAACGTATGTCGTTATATGCGAACCAACTAAATTTCTTAATTTATTTAATACTAAATTTTGCTTCTGGGGCTTTTTCCGGAATAATAAGTAGCCTATGTCCTAGTCCAGGTCATGGTCTACCTGTATGCCATGTTCATTCAAAACCGTTTAGCTGTTAAAGCGTGATTGTCTAACAAACATCCAAATTCGTAAACTCACAAACATATAGAGTTTTAACATTTATAGTAGTAGGAAGTAGGATATATATGGATTCTTAAAAATTGAGTTGGATAGTGTGGGATATGTTTCCATATACGAGTAAATAACATTTATTTTATATTATGTAAAATAGTCCATAACAAACATATTTGATACTCGTATTATTATTCACGTATATAATATTCCCATAGCTCGTTCTAATAGGTCAAAGATACCAATCTTCTTCCACCTGCCCTTATCCCTCTCATAGTGGGGTAACATGCTTTTTAACACATGTTACAGAATGATTTAGCTTGTAATTTTTCGAGCAGCCGCCTGCCTGACGTCATCCTCTCTGGGGAAGGTCTATGATACGAATGTAACACAATGATTTGAAGCCATTTTGACTACACCATGAATGAGCGGACTCGACCGGGATTTGATCACTCTGTCAAAGGAAACTGATGTGAAATGACACGTTGTTGTTGCTTTTCGTACGACGAATGATGATTCCGGAGGCCTTAAAACGCCCCTCTCCTTTCCTAATCTCTAAATCTCTCCATAAAGGTCGATATCTCGTCATTATTTTTGTATTTATGGGCGGTAGAGACCATTTACTATCAGGTGACCCACTTGCTTGTTGGAAGGTCAAGTGTTATAAAACAAAAAGCTTAGTTAACTAACTTATTTACAATTTCGTCTATGCATCAAAGTAATTAATTTATACGGGTGCAAATTTTGCTAACATCAAGTTAATCTACGCTAGGATCTTCTCGTACGAATGAACTCGACATTCTGACTTGTTAAGATTGTGAACACTTTAATATAATGTATAGACTGAGCTATGAGCCCATAATTATTAAGTAAACAATAAAACTGTATTCAAAAATAGACAACTCAAATTAGCTTGAAGCACAAAATAAAATGTCACCGCGGAATCTGTCGAGAATGCGCCGCCGCAGCGCACTCGGCAATCAATTACGAAGCCTTCACTCAATAATAGTTTTAATAAGTTTGTAACACTAATCACTTCCTCACTAAAAGGCGTGACCGCTCTGTTTCTAGACGAAGTTAGCCACACTGTCACTGACAGAAGATGTCACTTTTCCTTTAATTACGCCGCGGCCTCATTCTTCGCGCCCTATTAGTATACATCAATCAATGTTGCCAATACCTATTTTTTACTCCGCGAGTGTTTTTTTCCTTGGCCTGTTTTTGTTTACGGATATTTTTTAAGTGGGGAATAATTTGATGAGGTCCGCCACCCGACTGTGTGGATGCGAACGATGCTCATTTGTCATCGTCTTGTCATTTCTGCGTTTCTTTCAAGCAGTTGGATCTCTAAGGTAATTAAGTAAGTTTTTAGTTGTTTTTTTTCTATTTGAAATAAAGTCTCGTGCTTCATTCGTTTTACCGATACTCAATTTGCCGAGTGAAGGTATAATGTATCTAATAATAATATTGTTATATCACGTCACGGTTTGATGTCATATTTTCATTTTAATGAAACTTGTTACCATAATAATTCAGCTTAATGCGTTGTTTAATCTCTGGTAATATTTTTTCACCCATTAATAAGTTAACAAATGAAGATCTCCGGCGGCAGGAACTATGAATATGAAATTAACGTGTCATGGCAACACCGACATCGACGGGGTAAATCAAATATGTGAATTCACAGATCAAAAGAATTCATTACAATGTGTAAATCCCAATTTGCATGTGGCGTAGAGCAACCATGAATATGCATCCCGAACGCCTGAGTTTGAACATCCCGTGCTGCGTTTGATACGTCATGAAATTACCTTCCACTTTCGTTCTGCAAAACAAATGTATAATTTTTGATTTTTTTATAGAAAAGATTTAATATATATTTGGAATACATCTTTATTGATTACAAAGATGTTTTTTTTCTGCTTCAAATACATAGTTAATTGATAACTATCATTTCTGTTACGCGATACACCATTCACCCTCAAGTACAATACTTGGATAACAGTTATGCGCTTCGTCAACCTTTGCCTATTTCGACATGATACGAAGTGTGATGATGACCTAATACAGACCTGGTACAGCCTTACAACATTAGATTATTCACGTTTTTTTTCTTGAGTGACTGACCAGGTTCAGATGGCTGCCTATTAATTGCGGATCCGTTCTGTTTCGTAAAAAACTAAGATGAAACCAGCAGGTCACTTGCCTGATGGTAAGCGCCACGCCTGCCCAAAAACAAACAAAACAATACACAGAACTTTGAATTACACAACACTGCATAGCCCTGTATTTTTACTGGCTACAATGTTCTTCAAACCAAAACACACCAGTGCTTACACACTGCTGCTTGGCAACAGAAATAGACAAATCGATGGTACCAACTCTGACGGCCTCTCGCATATGAGAGACCTACCACAATATATATATGTTTTAACCAAATAAGTTATTTTAATAGGCTGCGATGGTTTCAAGTCATATAGCGCATGTAAATGTGCATGGAGTGATAGAACCACGCTGACTGGACATCAAACCGGACACTTGCCATTCTGTTCACTTCCTGACCTTTCCCGTTTTGTTATGCAAATCCCGGCACCCAGGGGAATTGTACAACGCGAATAAAAAGTATTCTACTGTTTACACGCTGAGTTCGCATCGAAAGCGAGTCGTGTGTGAGTGCGCATAAATCGACTGATATCACGTTATTTCCCTGTACGAGTGTACTTTTATGATTTAATAACGAGAGTTTGAATATTAAGAAATTTGATTACTTATACATGAATCGTATACATGACATAAATAAAAGGCTTTATAAAACTTGCATAAATTTACTAGCTGGTAGGACTCTCGTATGCGAGATTTTGCCTAGGTATCACAACCTTGCAGCAGTATGCATACACTGTTATTTTCCGGTTTCAAGGACATTGTAGCGAGTATAGTTTCTGGAATTTATGAGAATTAAAATCTTGTGTCTCAGGATGACAGGCGCAGTGCAGTGCTAAGCATTGCTTTGTAACAGTTGAAGTTGCAACTAATAATGGGTTGTCGTGTCGCTTACCATCAGGCAAATGGCTTGCCCGTTTCGACATTCGGTGATATTAAAACAAAATACGGATTAAGTAATTGTTAACTCTATAAATATTATAATATCAGCCCTATATTATACTGTGCTAATGCTGGGGGTGGACTTTCTCCACAAATGGGAGAGGTTAGGCCTTAGTCCACCACGCTGGCCTAATGCAGATTGTCCGACTTCACACACCTTCGAATTTCTATGGAGAATTCTCAGAAAATCAGGTTTCCTCACGATGTTCCCTTCACCGTTATAGCAAGCGATAATTAACGATGAATACACACGTAACTTAGGCAAGTCAGTGGTGCATGCTCTTGGGCCTAGTTTCGAACCTGCGACTTACGGGTCTGGGTATTTTCTCCCCAGAGGGGTTGAGGTCAGGCAGGCGGCTGGTCGTAAAAACTAGAAGTAAAATACTTCCGTAACATGTGTTAAAAAGCATGTTGCGCCAACCCCACTGCGAGTAGGATAAGGGCGGAAGAAGGAAGGAAGAAGGGCCGCCTACCTCTTACTTTTAAAGAGATAGAGCCCTTCTTCTGTTTCTGTTGGCACCTTTTGGGTACGGAAACCTAAAACCGTTCAGTTCGTCTATTTAGAGAATATTGTTTCGTTTTTACTTCACGTTGGTTTTTTGTAAGACAGTGGTACGAGTAACAACGCGGTCGAACAGGCTCATTCATGCTGTAGACAAAACTGTCTACAGCGTGGCTCTACCATTTACAAAATGAACGTGTCTGAAATGTCGAAATTCTGAGACACTATGCGAATAATGCAGCAGATAATTATTATTTCAAATTGTAAGCATGTTGCAAGTCCAAATACTCAGCAGTATATTTTTTCGCAAATAATAACATTAGATTACAATCAAGGGTCATGAAACGAAGTTAACCATCGTACGGTTAAATAATCGCGTTCAACCCTACACTGCTGGCCACAAATCAAATGTTTTGATAGCACCATGGTATTAACGAGACAATTTGATTGCGGACATATCCGCGGCAAATTGCTTCTAAATTATATTTTCTGTTTACTTTCTGCCAAACTGCCCGCTTCAATATGTGACGTATGTGTGTATGCAACACACGCCTGTTTGTTTCTGTTGCGTTAATTATCAAATTTGTTTACTCGTTTTTTGAATGTTCGATGAATACAATTTAATCGAACGTATAAATACACATTTGTTTATAAATTTCATTTTTTTACGGCTCGCGATTGCGATTTTATGTATTATTCTTTAAATATTTCTCCCCAGTTTGTGTATAGGTATGTACTGTATGAATCGCGTACGTTATAAGTATCCTGAAGTTTGTTGGTAATCATTAATTAAGTATCCATTTTCAAATGCCTATATAAAATCTTATATACATTTGGTTTAGATCTGATGACGGAGGACGATGGAAAATGGAAAACTTATATATATTTTTATATTTCCTCGCATAACTCCGCCAAATGTGGAACGATTTTGATGATTCTTTCTGTATTCGATAGACTTTACTCCTTCGGTACGATCTGATTATGGAGTTTTAGGGTAAATGTGATACGGATAACATAGCAAATGAATCGTTCTACGATTCTGTTTTCGAAGTCTCTGATTAGACGTCCACGAGCTAGTCGCTACGAGTTCTTACTCACTAACTTATCCAATGACTGAGCCAATCAAAACGCCATCAGAGTCTCAGCCAGTCAGTCTTATTAAAAAATAATTCATAACCGTGGTATAAAACTGAAAATTATACATTACCAGTTTTAACCTTGTCCGCATATTTAGCGTTTTCTAACGCTAAAACTAATTAAGTCCGTATTGTTGGTAAGCACACACAGTTAATTAGATACAAAGTATAGTTTAGTTTACACAACCTGTTTCAATAGGTAGCCGTTATCATTAAATCATACTGTCATACTCATTAGGTTTCACCATTGAGCTTGTTAAATATTATGTCTATTTTTTACTTAAATATATGTCGCGTAGTATTAGACTGTGATAGATCTTTTTGTTCATAACAACAATGAACATTGTAATAAGTTTTTTTTATATTTCTTAAAAATTAAAGTTCTGGATTGAATAGTAGATCAATAAAAGATTTAAAAAAATCTAAAGCTAGCAAGCAAATAGGTAGTTTTCAGTAATATAGTTTTATTAATGTTCTAAGGTACCAAACTGAAAATGTTTGTTTTTAACTTCGAAATATAGAACGTACGAACGTAGGTAGGTAGATTAATGAAATTAGGAAATCATTTGAAAAAGAAATCAACTATACTATTAAAAGCAACAAACTAATGTTTAAGGGAAAACTGTACAGATGTAGTACATGACCGTATAAAGAGATGGCGCTGCCAACTATATCAGCGCATTGGGCGAGTAGCCAGCTGCTATGCGAGAGACCGTGAGTTCGATTCGCGCACCGAGACAGAATTGGTGTGATCCATGAATATTTGTTTCGGGGTTGGGTTTTGTGGGACCGTAAGTTCCTCGTAGTTCTTGGTACCCACGATACAGGTTTAACCTAGTGTGGGGTTAGGACTATGGGTGTAACAGTTGGGTGTATTTACTTATTCTTACATACATAGACTCACTCCTGTTTCCCATAGGGGTAGGCAGAGACAACGGATTTATTTATTCTTATTTATACAATTTTCCTTTTTCTCTTGCACTTTACATTTTAACCAGTATTTCTTTCTTAAACGCGATCAATAAGATTAGTTCAAGTACAATCAATGCTGACATGACCATTAAAAAATAAAATAAACTTTTATACAACTCAGACACAATTATCTATGGAGAGTTGTTATTCTTATCAATAAAGTGAACAAAACTATGATCGATGTGTGACATTGTCGAGTTTTGGTTTAAGATAAATCGACACAGATATGTACAGCTTTTGTCCAAGATAGTATCTAAAGAGACAGGAGTTTATATCTGGAGATAATTATGGTTTATCTCCCGACTCTTCCCTTGTGACTAGATTTTAATTATTATTTCCTGTCATATGAGTTTTATCTGTTCGGATGACAAAGGAAATTAGTTTTTAAGATTGATGTCATCAATAACGTAAGAACAAACCTAATTGTTATATTATTAATTCCATGGTGTATACCTTTTATAGTGACAATTCAATCAGCTATTAGACTCAGAATCACCTCATTGGTGTTTCGACTGTGAAACCGATGAGATCCTAGGTTCGAATCCCAAGTAGTAGAATTAAAATTATTGCGAGTTTATTGAATAATTCGTGTGAGTTGTTTGCAATTGGAATTTGTGTCCAATATGGCAATCGGGCTCTATCACATTATGGGACGGAAGTAAAATCAGTGAACTGAGTGCACTAGTTGTACCTCCGCTGAGGCCTTCGGAGACACAGCGTGTGCTTTTATAGAGCTTTAAAGAGGATCGTATAAAGTAACTAATTAATTTAAAAAAGCAGACCCCGTACAAATACTCGTATTCCGTTTCCACAACTGTGATTAAATAAAGATAAGTTATGTAACCACGTTTGAATTCATAAAATGCTATATTATCACCACACAGAATAAAAGGTGTACGTGCATATGCCATTATCGTCTCGTTCGAAACATGTTGCGGTCAGTGCGAGCGATCACTTCGATCACAATCATTACCCATGTGTCTGAGCTTTGCTCATTCAGCGGCTTTAGCCAATGCAGACTTTAAACCGTCCACTCAAGGAATATCATGCGAATCGATGACTTAGATTCAAGCGGCTAGAAGATCAGGAAGGAGTTTGTCGCTTTACATTATGCGAGGAATTGAACTGGAAGTGTGCCGATGGATGTGAATTTTCTGTGGTCACGCCATATGCATGTGCATTGAAGCCATATTTATGCAATCGGTGGTTACTGAATTGTTCGACTAA
The DNA here is from genome assembly GCA_905332985.1 of Mimas tiliae. Classification (NCBI taxonomy): domain Eukaryota; kingdom Metazoa; phylum Arthropoda; class Insecta; order Lepidoptera; family Sphingidae; genus Mimas; species Mimas tiliae. Next base: position 8,019,553 of record HG995248.1, on the reverse strand, counting down.
TGTTACACAACATAATATTTTTATATCGGAACATTACGACGAGAAATGTTTTGCTTTTTATTTTCTCGATATAAGTATATCTATAATAAATAAAAATCTATTGACGCATGTATGATTTGGCTGTTTTCTTTTTAGTATTCGTAATTATTGTCAGGACCAAGTTAATATGAAATATTTGTTTTGGAAAATTCACCGGAAATGTCGGAAATTTGGATAGTATTTTTGTATGAAACCCTCAAAAAAAAAATGTGGCGTTCATTTTGACTATTCTGCTGATACATGTGTTCATAACAACAAATTCTGCATGGAAAATTTATATTTTGCAAAAAAGAATTGAATTGAAAGCGACAGTTCAGTGTGATAACCCAAAAACTACTAAAAGCTAAGATGATGTAATTTGGTCGAATTATAGTTTGTGTAATGTAGGGGCCCGCTAAGACAGGATTTTTAGAAAAAAATGTGGTATAAGGGGGTGTTGAACTTTGTATGAAACACGGAAGCGGAGCAGTAATATGCACGCGAGTGAAACCGCGCGGGACAGCTTGTACATGAAGAAATGAGATAATACGACAATAATATACGGTTTCAATATGGTTTTAATAGCTAAAAGCTTATTAATTGAGTGGTAGAGCCACACTGTAGATATTTTTGAATGAATGGGCCGGCTCGTCCGGATCGTTACCACTGTCTCACAGAAAACTGACGTAAAGTAGCAGCTTGCTGCGGCGTTTCGTACGGTGAGTGAGATATCCGTAGGCCCAATTTCCTTCCCCTTCCCAATCCCTTAATTATCCCTTTCCTTTAAAGTCGGCAACGCGCCCATCTTTTGGTATTGTAAGTTTACATGGGCGGTAGAGATTACTTACTATCAGGTGAACCACTTGCTCGTTTGCCGGCCAATGCTATAAAAATGCCTTCTAGCGTTAGCGATAAATACTAAACTAATAAATAAAAATCAAGCAATTAAAGATATCACCTAAAAACTGCTTCCTAAATGACAATAAACAGAGAGTGACACGATTCCAATTTCCTTAATAAACGTACAATAAAATTGTACATTATCAAAACGCAATGCCATTACGGATAATGGTAATGCTCCTAAAAAGTGGGGCCGTACGAATCGTAGAAGCAATTTTGCATAATTATCTCAACATTGCGCCCGGGAGTCCGGAAGACAAGCGACGCGCTGGCCGTTAAATCCTAATAACCTCACCCGATCGGAATCTCGTTACGCCACAGTACATAATCTACTAAGAATGAACGCCATTTTATTCATTCCCTCATTTATGACTGCACATTTCCATGCATATTATTTTCTTAATCAATAAGTGTGGATTGTACCAACGATCAGCTCAAATTAGTTATTGTAACAAGCAATGGTGCATAATATTATTTAAAGGTTTTCATTACTATCAAAATGTCAAACTCTGGATGTCGTTAACCATTATTTGTTGCAATAACTTTAACTTTAACCGATGATAGGTGCAATCCAGTGTGTAAGCACAGTCGTGTTCCGTTTTAAGGACATTAAAGTCAGTGAAATTACTGAGCATTATGAGACTTAACAACTTATTTCCCGGGGTGACGAGCGCAGTCCAGTGCCATGCAATGATTTATCATTCGAAATTATGTTTGGTGTTGCTTCTGTTTATGAGCAAGCGCTTACCATCAGGCGAGCGAACTGCTCGTCTCGTAATTCAAGATAATAAAAAAAAACAAAAGTCTACACTAAGAGTCTTTGTATAAGCACTAAACGTCATTCATTTGTCTTCACACCTTACTAAAGGCTGATTTAAATCACCTCACGTACACGCAATGTAATAATAAGCACTTAAGCCCCGAGAGACATATTTTATTTTCCACCAAACACATTTTATATTTCATTCCACGTTTCATAAGCGAAATTTGCATGTTCCGCTTTGCATTTGCCAAACGTAATGCTCCGGTCGCTTAGTGTACTTTTATTACGGTATTAAGTGATGTAATTTTTTTCATATCATATTATTCAAATTTAAATAACTGTCTCCGGTTTCCCCCGCGGAGGTTCCACTGTCTTTACCATTTCTTTTCGGCGCCCCCGAATTTGGTTACTTTGGTTAGATGTTTAAGAATAGCGGATGCATAGAGCAGATATAAGATTATGTAATTTCTAACAAAAATAGAACTGACGAAAAAAACTGAATAGTAAAAAAAAATACCTTCAAATCTGATTACTCTTGTATAGATATTCGTGATTATACATTAAAAATATATATACGTGTGGTATAGAGAAGCTCTATATTTGCGTCGGGTAAATATGTAACTGAATATTTTAAAGACAAATAATATTTTGTATTATACGTTAAAAGTTTATTTCAAATTACATGTTAGAATTTCAAAGTAAATTATGTTGTTATTTTAACTATGTGATAAGTATTTGTATATTATAATTAAGTATATATATTTTTTTCAAAGTTTACGATAAAGTTACGTACGTACTAAGGTGAAGTGACTCACTTCAGCCCGGCCACGTTATTTTGCATATACTGCACAAGAAATGAATTGTACAAAAAATAATACGTTTTACTCTATGTCTTTTCCTGTTCCAAAGTTGGAGAACTTGGTAGGCCGCAATTTTTACAAATGACATCGTGACGTTTATGCGAAGGGTGCGCCCGACGACAAGTCATCGTGTTACTGTTTTCCTGTTATTTCAGAATTTTGCTATCTTACGTATTCTTTGATTACGCCATTAGTAATTATTATTTTTAAATCGCCAACACAAAAGACGGGTTTTCTAAATGGAATCCTATTCTCTATCTGTGAGCGTGTGAGTTTAACTATATGTCTGTGGTATTGTAGTGCCTAAATTGTATTGTAATGCATAAACTGATTTGAATTCCTTAATTTGTTTAAGGTGGTTTAAATCGAGACACTCGTCTTTAGACACATCTTTAAAACAACAAAAAACGTTCACCCGCTTAAAATTTGCAGTTATCTAATTGGCATCAGGCGTTTTTTATTTCAAATAATTGACTTACTGGTCGAAAAAAATTGTAAGTTAGTCAGAATTTCGATGTGTCTCGACTTGAGAGAAAGATAATTAAGAAGTTATTCCAGTTTGCACAATAATATCTCTCGAATCATAAAGCTTATGTAAATGTGCACCGCGATATTACAGTGCAATATTGCATTTACATCGTCTCAAAATCAAAACGTTCCGTTATCTGCATATGTTTTGAACTTTTTACTCATAACAACGGCCCCTTTGCTACTTATATTTTCTTTATAATTTATTCCATCTCTCCCCCACACATTGGCATCGGTCGTTGATATTTTTTATTCGATTAGTAAACCCCTAAGGTGTTTTTAGCCTTTTTTCGCTCGATTTTCTTCGAAGCTTTGTTGACTGTTCAGGGGGTTACAATGCTCATTTCTTCTGAATGAGCAAACTTATTTATTTTTGAGGAATGGTATTTTTGCGATGATATTCTTTTTTGTTCTAAATTATATTACTTTAATACATAAGTATAAAACGAAGTCGCTATCTGCGTCTGTTTGTGCGCTTATTTCTCCTAAACTATACAAGGGATTTAGATAACGTTTTCACTATCATTTAGAGAATGTATTCTAGAAGGATATATCACGCTTTGACCAATGGGAGCAGGGCAGTAACATGTCTGCTGTGAAACTGCGAGGAGCAGCTAGAACATAATAAAACAAATATTTTTGCTACTATAGGTACTATATCGTATTAAATCAGTTATTCATTAAATGATTAATTAGTACCAGCAGCACTGCTGCTTAACGGCAGAAATAGATAAAGCGGTTGATACCAACCCCGACCGCCGCTGGCATACGAGGGACTTACCAACTAGTATTTACATTAGTATTGTTAGCAGTTGTTTGGTAGCATTTCCTATAGGCACGGCACTTACACACTCGATTTGTGTTGCGGCGACGAAGCGGTGTAGGGGTGAGACAAAACTTTATGATGGATCTGACGGAGTTTGTTTTGCATGTGAGTGATATGTCTGAAATAATAAATGTTGAGGCGTCGACGCTTCCCCAACCTCCCTCGCGAGGGTGAGTTAAAACGATTTTTGATTTGGGTGTCAAGCAAATGTTTTACGGAGTGACGCTCCGACAGGATTTGATTATCGTAATCGATTCTTGAGAATGCAAATCTGTTGTTGTACGTTTAATTTGGATTTTAATTGCTCATTTGAATGGCTTCAATCAACATGGCAGGGCGGCGGGCAGAGCGTAGTTGCGTTATGTAAATCGAGGACACTATTAACAAAAGCTTTGTTAATACTTACGGTAATCAGATTATGCATACAAGAACGGTTCGGAACGGAACGCTCGGTAGTTGTTGGGTATTAGGTTATGTGAACGGTCCAGTATTAACTAATCAACGTACGTTGGCTTTGGTGGGTAGATTGCAACGCATTGTCTGCGCTCGTGGCCCCGGAATATCTGTTTAGGCCACTACCCATTTTGTAATGGCAATGGTTAGCGTTAACTAACTACGTTAACCTTCAGTATAGCTTATATTAGCATTAGTGTGTTTGGTGCCTCGATAATCATGATTAGTAAATATAGGTACATACATACATACGCACTCACGCCTGTAATCCCCGAAGGGGTAGGCAGGGGTGTAACCAGTACACCCACATTTCGGCGATCTTATTTCCGTCCAATTATGTGCATACCTGGCATAATTCCTGATTCCGGGCTGATACTGAGCATTTCGTAGTAGAAAAACCCAATATCACTTTTACTCGGGGGTCGAACCCGAGACCTCAGCACAGCAATCGTATAGCGTACCTTACAACTAGGCAGTAAAAATGATGGAAAATTTATAAACATTATTCATCATACAAGTTTACAGGGGTATGTCCGTTTTTTTTTAACCAGTAATGATTGCCATTTTTTTAAATCAAAAACAAGAAACAATTTTTATCCCATCATAGATGAATTATATATCATGAGAAAATGAATAATATTATTAAAATGACAATTTTTACCCTGTAAAGGGTAGAAATTTATATTTTAACCAGCTTAAAATAAGAAAAATGCTGTGCATGTTAATGTAAAAGGTTTGTTAATTAAGTTACATCTGCAATAACAAACATTATTTGATGATTTTATTTCATATAGTTATACAATTTACAGTAATTTAACGGGGTTTGGTATGGACTGTTGTGACGAAAGACGCAGTTTCAAAACGAGCCCTAAGAGCATATACCTATGACTTTATGTATGTATTAATTGTTAATTATCACTTGCTTTAACCGTGAAGGAAACATCGTGAGGAAATCATAAGTTCTCCATAAGAATTTCGAAGGTATGTGAAGTCTCTAAACTCGCAATAGGCCAGCGAGGTGGACTAAGGCCTATACATTCTCATTCAGCAGTGGGACGTGTGTACATGTAGGCTAGTATTATTATGCAATTTACAGGAAATTAAAAAATATAGTAACCCACATATTAACTACAAATTAATTATCTCATGTAACAAATTTGTAACGGCCCCATCATCAATCAAACTTACACATTTACGAAGATAAAAAGTGGGAAGTGGAAATAATTTATTATTTTATTGATTTGAAAGTTATCTTTTGTCCGATCGCCATGATATTGTTTCTTTTGGGATCCGCTCACGGATGTGGAGTCCTTGTTAACAACTTTGAGTTTAAAAATACGTTCATTCATCTTTGTACCAGAGCATGTGCTTAGATTAAGGGTTGCGCATGCGCTGTATTTCTATCTAAATATTTTTTAAATTTCATAAATGTCGTAGTTGTCAGAGATATTTAATTGAATGTAAATTTTGAGAAAGTATACTTCGTTATAGTACTGACGTCGCAAGATAAAAAAATATTTTTTATTTTAGATATATAAAATGCCTTACTGTTACTTCTAATAGGATCAAGAAGTCTTATTTACTTTGGAATTTCCAACACAGTGATATCACGTTTTTATTTTTCAGTATTATTACCATATTAATTATGTCGGAAATGAAAAATATATTAAATTCAAACGGAGCTTCGTGACTCGTCAGTAAAGTGCCGAACGAGTGAAGTAGATTGCGAGGGTTAGCGCACAGAGTAGCGACAAAGAGAGAGACGTCTATTCCATTTTATTTATATTACATTTTAATCACTAATTATTATTATTTATTTACGCATTAAGATTACACTTTACTTGGCCTTAAGATTAAATTTGGATATTGACAGTTAACAGAACAGACTTTACTTTGTGAAGATGTAGGTGAAATACGTTTACCATTAGATTTCTAACGACATTCTGGAAAAATATATATTAATATTATAAAAATCTAGGCAAGAATCACTAAAGTCAAAATATTGTAGATATTAATAGAAAACGAACCGAAGCCTTATGATTTCCAGCCAAAAAATCCCTACATTGTGACTAGACCAACATGTTTACATTTCACACGTTTCTTTTGGAATAATAGCGACAACTTTGTAACAGTCTCTGTGGTAAACATTACTCTGTAATCCACGAAAGGGTTCAGCGAAGGCTTAAAACAGCCACTTATTATGTATGTTACATTTCACTTTCAGACGTCATTTATATTCAAATGCTCGAAAGGCATTACTGGGCAAAAATTGTAGCATTAACCCCTTTGAAATGAGCGAAATTGGTTTACACAACGAATTCATTTTTCAATATCTCTGTTCTTTTTATTTACATATTTATGAATAGAGTTTTCGCCTTTCAACTTGCTCAGGCAATTTATTTTATGCTCACTTATCTAAATATTTCTGTACTATGCGAGTAGGTGCTTTAAAACGTAATGGAACCGCGTAAATAAATATATATGTTATATATGTTAGCTAAACAGATTGCTTGATACCAAAAGTTGACGAGTAAATATTAATAAAATTGAATCGAAACGGAAGCATCAGAAGTCTAATAATTCACAATCAAAAAGGACCTAAGGAATTAGGGTAGCGGCACGAGAGATCGGCATACAAAATGATTACATACACCGTCTTCATCCGCTCACAAAGGAACTCAGCGGGGTTCTATAATATTATACTTTTGCCTTTGTGGTAGCTCCACAACTCAGTGGGAAGCATGCTTTATGGTTTCAAATGATAAGAATGTTTGTCAGTAGCTTTGTTGGGATTCATTTTGCGATGTAGCGTGACCGATTTCTGACAGTTACACATTATAACGAGATGTTACTGTTCAAGGATACATTTTATATTGCCTAGTTATGAGTGGGTTTTATTTTTGTTACAGATTGCGTGACGAAAGAGGTGATATGGAGCGAATCATGGCGATGGATAAAGCTCGTGACGGTTCACACAATGGTGAGTTCTAATTTGTTATTTAAAAGGTATTAAATAGACATTGGGTGTGATTTGATTCATGAAGTTATTTGGTTTAGTAAGATTCATGATCGATGGAAAAAATGACACATTCGGCTCGCACCGGACTACGACGTATTAGACGTCGACATAAAAGTATGTCGCGAGCCTAATATTTTGAATATGGGACTCAAGATAAATTTGTATGTATGTGAAATTGATACCTAAACTTTAAAATAGAGAACACCTAAAAGACTATTTGAAAATGTTGAAAATGTTTTTATATCTACTGAAATGATTTCTGTGTCAAATTTCATGAGCTACATAAAGTAAAGGATAGTAGCGGAATAAATGATCTGTAAAGATAGAACCTAATCGTTATACAGTTGACCGATTAAATGTTCATTAAAATGAATGAAATACTAAAGAACTTAAGAAGGTGGTTCTATATTCGACCCATGTGTATGTATGTTAATATGCTCGCAATTTTCTCAAAACTAGTGAATCGATTTTGACCATACTTTTACTAGCAGAGGCTGATGGGAGGGTATCTATTTCTTTTTGTACCCTACTAGATAGCGACCACCGTATACATGGTAATCCTGCCATAGTGGCTAGTTCAGGCGAGTTGCGTTCCGGGTTCGCCAGTGTATATCCAGTAACTTAAGGTCGCCATAATACTGTCGACCCTCGATGGACAATGTCTCGTGACGGTCGACATTATATTTGGACTCCACTTTACCGTGCCAAGAAAAAATCTATATACTCTAAAGAAAGTTCGGTATATAATAAGTTATGATTACTATGTATTAAGTTGTGTATATGCATAAATGTCATATAATTCTTTGTGGCAGGTTCCTCCCCAGGTCACAGTCCTGTACTCAACCTGTCGAAATCAGGCTCTGGAGGCGACCGCGAGCGGTCGGAGCGGAGCGAGCGCGATCGAGGCGATGGTTCCGCGAGTGGGCGCAGCTCGGCTGCCTCGCACAGGACGCCGCAACCTCCTCGCCTACCCTCCGCCGCCACGGCAGCCGCCTCACCCCGGTCGCACTCCGACGACAGCGACGCCGCCCTCTCCGACCAAGATGAACACAACGTTAAAGATGAGGATGAAGGTTCGTATTCTATTCTTATGTACCTACTTAGGATCCAAAAATACCTATTATAATTTAGCCAACTCATGATTGTCGTACTCAATCAATGCATAACCTATGTGGCCAAAGGAACCCTTTAAACAGTAGTACCTAAGAAAAACTAGAAAACATTTCTTACGGTAAATAAGGTCTAAACGTCAGGCAGTAAGAAAGACAGAAATAAGGTCTAAATAATCACACTTAATATACTATAAGTAAACGCGTAATATAATATGCACGAGGAGAAAATTATAGTAGTATGAAAACACCAATGATACTTGAAGCGCGTGTTGCGATTCCACTTACGGGCCGGGCTCATGTACAAGTGCAGCGCTCTAAATTGCCCACCACATTCAGCGAATCCAATTATTAATCTATCGGCATTAATCTCGTAGTTTCATATAAATTAGATGTATCGATAAATGAACCGCTCTCTTTGCGATATAATCACGGCCGGGTATGACAAGAAAGTGTCTGTGTAGCATTAACACAAGGTGGTATCACCCGTTCAATATACTTGGCATGTAATGCAAAACGAAATTACCCTGTAATAGCTCTGGAACCTTCAACATTCATAGTTCGGAAATTATCAGCCATAAAACCACGGTTCCTTTTATTCTAGAGACTGGAAATGGTTACATGTTAAAACAGCTACCCGAGCGTACATTGTAGGGACCATTCGTTGCTAATTATTTTATAATACAATCTCATAGATTGAGCGTAACTCCAACATGTAAGTTAATTAATTATATTTTGTTTTTTTATTTAATTTATATGGAAACTAAATAACAGTATGTATTGCGCGTGGCGCATCGTGGCGTCGATAAACAAATGATCATAGCCTACGTTCCCATACGTACACCCATCCTGATCCCTAGACACCGCACGTTTGCCGGTAATGATCGTATATAATAAAATCTTATTACGAGAATCGGCCGCAATTGGCCCCAATGATGTATGAATAGCGCTTAAAAGGACCTGATTCAATTTTACACGTGAGTGGGTTCATAATCATTGTTTCTCATAGTTGAGATTTAATTTTTTTAATTCCCGAGCGAGATTACTCCAATAACTATATAACACAAGCTATTTCTCGCAGTTTCGCTCGTATGAAATAAATTTGATCAAAAAACATTTATTTCCCATAGAAAATTAGCAATCCCCTTTCTCCTTTTAGACGTTGAATTTCGAGAGATCATTTCCATTTAGACGATGATACGATATAAAATCAACATGATCTCAAAATTACGAATTTTTGGGTGCACGATGATGAAGTCAGGAGTTTGTTTTTGTATATGTATAGATATAAAGCATATATTGATAGTCTAGTAGTAGCAATTTTCTGATAGACACCAATATATAAGTAAATAATTATAATGTTTCTCCAATAATACGTTCATTTTGTCTCTGGAATTACGAATACTACGCACATGTTTACGTTATTATCATAGATCATGATCTGTTAAGTATACTATTATGATGGATGACATTACACTTCTCCCTCAACATTCGTTTCATTGTCTTTATAATTTTATTGCCTTACTCAATATTTTAATCAATTTAGAACATTATCTTCGTTTGTGTCATCAATCAAAAGGAAACTGGTTACTTGGATGACATCACTGAATTATAAATGCATTTACAACTATTTCAAATCACTATGAGAATCGCTTCAAATGAGGGAAATTTTCAATTTATTTCCAATAAATTTCTTGTATGAAGTTATTTACATTTTAAGTCCAATTAAAATAAATTCATCAGCTGTACGTGCTGATGGCTAATGGAACTGCGCAAAATCAAATCAAAACACTGATCGAGGAGTGTAAATACTTGAAGAACACAATAGCTAAATTAAGTGAAACAATAAGGATTGTGTATTGTAGCTATTACAGGCTGCATACAAAATATTCAGAGAGCGTGGGAACGTGTAGCCATCGTTGATGTATAATAATAGTCAGTTAACGAAGGATTTTACGGGAGGATAAATTTATTAGAAATTAAATACAGTAGGTACTACGATTCAAATTATGCGCCTCGGCAATGTCACAAAACTTCCGTCGTCTGTCTGTCTATGGTAACTTTAAAGAGCTCTATCTTTTAAAGCGCAATAGATAGCAAGTTGAAATTGACACAGAATGTGTTATTATTGGATTTCTTAACAATAACAAAAAAATAAAATTTAAGGGTTTAGGTAAGTAACCCTTGGTTTGCGAGTGTGATTCGCACTTGACCGTTTTTTTACGAATTAGTAATGAATACCAGGCCATCTATCTGCAACCGGTCATTCACTCAACGGAAAATAATATCATCATACCTTCGTATGCTGACGGACTGCCGAAGCCAAAGGAAAAAAGTATAGTCGAGATCCAGAGCGAATATCTGAGGACGTAGTAGACCAACACTACGCTGAGTGGATGATATCAGGTGACACGGAGTCCAGGACTGGATAAGGTAGGATCAAGACCGCCGGGAATGGAAGAGGAGAGAAGACTCCTAGGTCCAAGAATGCTCTACAAATAGGCTATGATGATCATGATGAAGGCTGCCGGAGCGCATTATTTAAATCGTAACACTTTACCTACAATAATTTGTATCTAACAACTTTGATTTCCTAATTTTATTACTATTCAAATACGTTTACAAACCTCATTGATGCATTAATTTAAACGCGTCACGATCGATCCAGTCTCGTTATAAAAATGCTTTTAATTAAAGATCATGTCATTCAACTTTGATCTTTGTACGTTCGGAATTACCTCTTTCAATCAACACTCTCATGTGGAATCTAATTTTAGTCGATATTCGTGGTCTTGCTGTCACTGCTATATTAATGTATGTCCTTAGAGTCATAATATAGAGTTTAAGTTCGTTTGTAAAAATTTCGTAGGATCCTGTTAATTGGCCTTATTAGGGAGATTGTGTTGTGACAACCCAAGAGTGTTATCATGCCCATCAACAATGAAGAAACGATGTTGTCTTCATTATTTGATGAGCGGTCACTATCTTGTCAGTTAATTTAAATGTATCGATAGATTATTTTGGACCGTGAGAGACGCCAATCGAAACACTTTCTTTTTTATGTGTGCGGTCCGTTACGGACACAAGATGTACGTACATTATTGTAATTACCTCGTCATTTTTAAAATTGTGAATGCCTCGTGTTGCATCACGCTCGTCAATATAAGCATAGTTGAGATTCTGTTGTGTGTTAATAAATTTTAACGACTGTGTACTTTAATGGCAAATTATATTGACTTTTTCATATTAATTACTTTGACGGAGATGCCGTGTGTTTAATGGAATAAGTTGACATAATATATGTTGGAGTGCTTATACCATTCTCACAAAAGGAATAAGATGCGGCATGTTCAAGTCAGCCAGATAAATCGAATAGAGACAGCCCATTCGGTGTCGAACAACTTTAAAGTATCCGTATTCTATAAATAAAAAAAAAACATATACTAACTTCAAATGGTTAGCGATCAACAAAACGAGGATGATAACGACGGCATTCTTAGGGACAAAAGGTATATAATCAAATCTGTTGATTTTTCAATCAATTACTTTACTACTAAATCCGCCCAATAAAAATATTTGCTCGCCTTGTCAGTTGCTTAATATGAAAATATATCTAAATCATTTTTATAAACAAATCTCCATCTATATTTGCCATTACAGTGAATAGGCAGGCAGAGTACTCGCCGGACTCCATCAAAGCCGAGTGCCGATGATCACCACGCGATATCGATGTTCAACGCAGCAATAATTGCAAAGCGAATGATACATGCACGCGATTCTCGAATATCGCTGTTTGTATTGCTTGCTGTGGGTTTTAACAGACTTTTTAACTGCTTCTTATGAAGCTGTGATTATAAATATGTGTTAATAATTGATTACCGAGGCCTTATATGAAAGAATAATAATTACATCGTATCTCACTAAAGATATACAAAGGATTCGTTGGTTAAATATTATTCTTTGTAATATTGACTCAAATAAGTTATTTTTATTGTAGAATTCTTAGAGCGGTTCCATTTTTTTGGGTTATCTGACATACACTTTCGGCATTAAATCCGCCTCTGTATTTTAAATGTAAAATCTTTAATAAAAAAGGACATTTCATCCTTCACTTAAACACTACCCTTAAAATAATGAAGTGGTGGTCTCCACCAGGAGCAGAGCTGAGCGACGGCGAGCGGGAGATGCCAGCATCATCGCCGGCGCCGGTCAGCTACGCGCAGCCCACCGTCACGCCCCCCTCCGTACCCGTCGACCCAACCGCCGACACGCTCGTCTCCTCCACCGAGACCTTGCTCAGGAATATACAAGGCCTCCTCAAGGTGGCGGCGGATAATGCGCGGCAACAGGAGAGGCAAATTAGTTACGAGAAAGGTAAGAATTTTAGCAATGATTTTATATCCATCTGTGTTGCTTATACAAAACTCAAGTATAAATTATGGACTAGCTTTTGCTCGATGCTTCGCCGGTGTGAATGGTCTTTTCCAGTATAAAAAGCCTTTGTACTAATCCAGGTCATGATCTACCTGTATGCCAAATATCATTAGTTCAGTCAAACATCCAAACTTTTACATTTATAATAGTAGTAGGATTAATTACTATCAAATAATTACTACCATACTCAGAGACCTTTAATTTTCAATTAGTTATTCTTAAAATTCGATAATTTTTACCACCAGAGCCGGTTAATGTCTTCTTCTCCGTTATTGAGACAGAAAATGCTTTATGCTCAATTATTGAGTAGGTACATTATTATTCTTGAAATCCTTGTAACATTTAAATTCTATATAAAGACCCTAATCAATGAAAGTTGTCTAAGCATTTAGTCTGCATTAAACAAGGCTTATTATATCTATGTTTATTTACTTGAATTCAATGTCTTACCAACCAACGTGAAGTTCACAGCTCAGAGAACAATATTTCTCCATATTTAATCCATATTTATGTATACCAGAACTCATACGTCGAAATAATGTCTTCCATACAGTCTATAAATAGGGTAGCCGACCGTCTGTATTAACATAACATAAGCTCACGCTTATATCCTTGAAGGGTGAAGAGGGGTGCAACTAGTGCTGCACAGACACGATGGTTCGCCGAGTTTATTTCAGTCCCATAATGTGATGAACGCCGAGCCTGTCGCAATAACGGGCACAAATTCTAATCTTGGGCAATTCACGTGTGGTTTTATTAAATCGAAAACTCAAAAACAAATTGTGGTTGATCTTTGAATTGTCGGATTTAAATCCAGTACCTCATCCGTTTCTCAGCCTAAGAATTAAGACACTAGTCCAATGACGCCATAGATGACGCGGTGAATCTACTTCTCTCGCCGGTGCTCTTGGTGCCAGTTATTATTCACCGACAGAATAGCCCGATTAACTAAATAACTCAAATTTACACGTCTCTAAATTAGAATAGATTCCTAAACAACGAAAACATAAACAAAGCATGGAATTGCATAGTAATTCATAGCAAACATATGTGTAGCGCATACAGCACAGTGCGGTGGGCCTGGTGCCTGTCGTGCCTTTTGCAAATACCCTTAGTACAGATGCGTCTGAGTTATAGCCGGGCTCGCTATCATTACACACGATTCCATTCGGACAGCATAATTGTTTAATTGATATTTCTGCCAGTTATTTATTCACGTCATTGCATTTTACTCCATGAGAAATATCTGTGCGCTATGGATAACCTTCACATGTTTTAAGTTCATTCGATAAATGTCCAGGCATGTTCATTTGAAAATGTCAGCTGAAGCGATAGTACCTATATGAATATTCAAAAACATGTACTATTTATCATAATAAAACCCTTAAAAACACAGTCACGGTTAAACTGGCGAAGCAAATCATCAAACTTGAATATCAATATTGCGCCTCCAGCCAATTGTATTAATAAACAAAACAAAATGAGAAATAATAATGCTATAGGCTAACAAAAGGTTCCATTTCTCCCCTTGATATAAATGTGGGTGAACGGTCAGGAAACAGTTCCCTACCACCGCGGTCTTAAGAGTGAGAATCGCATAAAAACACAACCAGTAATTTTGTTATTACGATAATAAAATTATTGTTGATGAAACATTTTTTCGAATCGATGTGTCTGGCGAACTTTACCGTTGTATTTTTTTATAGAAATTACAGCAATCTCTCGCTTGGCTCGCATCGACTCAATTGATAGGTGTTACTGGCGATGCCTCGCGTTTTAGTTGGTGGAAAGAATTCTCTCGTATATAATACCATATAAATGTACCCATGTAGGTAAGTAATAAAGGAATCGATAGAGTTAACGAAAAATATCATTGTAGCTATTTAATAAATATATTATATTAAGTCAAAATGTTTACATGCCTGAAATCAATCCTTCTGGGTAGAAAACACCTAGACCCAAAACAAATATTTTTAGATCACACAAATATTTGTCTCGGTCCGGGAATCGAACCGCGGTCTCTCGCTTCACAGCCAGCTACTCACCCACTGCGCCACGTTGGCTGTAAAGCTTAATATACACTGAAATAACTTTATTTTATTTATATAAAATATTAAGCAATACGATATTATAGGATAAAATATCTTCCCTAAAAAGTTAGCAGCGCCGCACTAGACAAACATGGTATTCGCTCACCCTTTCGTTCACAAATGGCAGATCGCTATCTAGGCGTATTCGCTGACAATTTTTACACTAGTGCACAGCGGGTGACGTGTGGACAAATGTGTACCGCATTCACAACGTTATCAGATAAACGTCAGAAGGGTTATGTGAAAGAACTTTGTGATAAAACGCTGTCGATTCGTTCGTGTAAATACACTTGCAATGAATGAGAAATAGGTGTCATATTGTGGCTTTTCAAGTGAGCTTTTTCACGACGTTTTTCATCTCAAACCGCAGCGTGGACGGATGCTGAAATAGCCCTTTAGTACTCAGAAACACATTGCATGTACGATACCTACTTATGGCTGGTCTCGTCAACGTGGGACGTGGTGGAGCATTGATTGATATCATTCAATGTCAGTATAGAGTTATATAGAATAAACATTTCGCGGGTCTATATTATAATTTATTTATTTATAATTCGTGTAGCTCTTTTAGACACCATAAGAAGGTACTTGAAATTTCGTCTTAAAGCGAACGTAATAACGCACACATCGTCCAATCGAAAATAAAGCGACCGTAACATGCTAAATCGATTCGATTGCGATCATCGCGACATAAATCTGCTTCGGCTACTCTTTTAAGCCTTTATCCCTGTTAATTCTTACCGCTTAGTTTATTTCTGAACGAAATGGTCCGTTCTTGTTACCGGTTTTGTTTCGCCTCTTTTGTTTAACAACTATCAGTTTTTGTTAAGCTAAGTGCTGTTCAACGAACAGTCTGATAGGGTACTTTATTGGGTCCTGTTGCAAAGTTTTCAATTTGTTTATTTTTGTTTTAAATCGTATTGGGATTTTAATACATTTCGTGTATTGGTACAAATATTCACTTGTGAGTTGCAACAAGTGGAGCCATCTATGGATGAAAGTATGGATTACGGCAGCGTATGAAATTGATTGTTTTAATTAATTTATTGTTTTAAGAAAATTTTATAAAATACGCCTCATACGTATTATGTAATTGAAAAAAGTACAAAGAAAATCGGTATGAGTAATAATTTTCATTGAAAACGAGCAATTACAAGCAGTAGGAGGGATACAGGCCATCAATAACGTGGAAGTGGCCGATCAAACAAACTGAACTGGCCAATGATAAAAACTGATGAGCAAATAGACAGACGGGAATGTGTACTCAGCTAATGGATTCAATTGATATGAAACCTTTTACAATGCTGACGACGGGCCTTGCGACGCTATCGCGCAGGTACTAATTTACCGCAGTGTATGCGATTTTACCACTGTAAATAACAATGATACGTTGATAATTCTGGCAATAACGGATTTATTGTATAGTAACATTTTTGTTATCATACATACCCGAGATGTGGTGGTATTGATATTAGTATAACATGTTATGTGGGCGATGAATAAAAATTGTGTTTATGATATATTTTGGGGATGAGGATGTTAAGAGTTCCAACCAAAATGTTTCGATCCCAAGACAACGTCACCGACAACCGTACTAACGAGAAAAGAAATGGTGGCTAATCAAACTGCGTTAGCCTGAAGTTGTAAATCACAGTCAATGGTTCACGAAATTACTTGAAACGGCTTTACCATTACGGATACATCATACAATGATTCCAAAATACCAATTAAATTCTCAATTTTTGTCCATATTTCCTATTACATTATATTTTATCATAATAACACGTTTAAATGAACAACACGGCACGTATCAGCACATTTCAATGTACATTGTGGAATTAGTCAGTAAAGCTGTCCATCACGAAGCTGGCGCGGCTCCCACTGCCCAAACGCCTGCAGCACTCTGACGAGCCACCGCGAGATGCGCAGATACTACCAAACGAGGCATTGTTGCTCCGCCGCGCTAGCTTTCGCACCATTGTGTATGGAGGTGCTTCAAAAATCGACCAATGCGATCTATGTTTGTTTACTTCAAGCTGGATTCGTGAGATGATCATTTTTCTGTCAGGAATAGAACTGTTGGTTCAGCGAGTTCCGTGCTTTTTTTTTTTTACTATTCTGCGGGTCGAGTAGTTCGCTCGTCTGAATTAAACGCCACGCCTTAAGCAATAGCAGCATTACTCAGAACGTTGAATTATAAAGCACTGTATGGTGCACTGTGCTCAAGACATACGAAAACTCATAATGTTTAATAATTTCACTGTATATAATAACCTTCATACCTCAAGCAATAGTATAAGCACACTGCTGTTTGGTAGGAATAGACAAAATCCTACCCAGACAGACTAACGTATTCGAGACACCTACCACATTCTACACAGCATTAACTAATTTTCAAAATCCAAAACATTAACTAATTGATTTAATTACGATATATGCCGATATTGCTTTGTCTATATATGCCGCCAGTATTCTGTATTCCAGTTAAAAGCCAGTGAAATTTCTGAACATTATAGAGCCATGTAATAATATACTTTGATAATCAGATTTCTAAATGATGCTGCAACTATTTATTGGCCATTGCGCCAGCAGATGAGTGATATGTTCGTCTCCTCATTCAAGCAAATAAAAAATATAATATTTTATATTATTTGTTCGGTTGTAAATAGTCGCAAGTTAAGCATATCTCCGTAATACTTCAGTAGGTATAGGAGAACGTTCTCACCGCAAAGATTTGAAATTTTGAACATCCACATAATGTACGAGAAACGATAAACCTACATTGCCGGTAGACTTCATAGCTAATGTTCATGCATCAAGAACATAAACTGTACGCTCTATACTCTATAGATTAGCATGGTTTCACACTCTGTGGTTTTCATACCAATAGCTCGGAACTAAGTAAACAATAAGTGACATTAACGGCGGGATATTAAAATGCCATTCCAGCTATGTACCGATACGCGAAAGACATCGGTCGGCCATATTGGATTACATGCGCGTGTCGCTCCGGTTACAGTGCGCACGCGCACGCGACTCGACCACACGCGCGACATCTAGCGGCCCGCGCGCCCAACACCCGACCAGCTTTACCAGCTTACCGGCTCTATGCTAATTAATCAACCAGATTGACAACCGTGTCTAGTTTTTTCGATACTCGTCACTTCATCATACAAGAAATATGTACTTTTTATAGCATAGACCGGCAAACGAGCAAATGGGTCACTTGATGATAAGTGATCTCCACCGCTCATGTACGCCCACAATATCAGAACAATCATGGGTGTGTTACCGACCTTAAAAGAAAGGGTAAATTAAGATTGGGAAGGGCAGGGGGGATTTGGGCCTCCGGTTATCTCACTCACCGCACGAAACGCTGCAGCAAGCTGCAGCTTCTACTTTATGTCATTTTTTTGTAAGACAGTGGTAATCACCCGGTCGAGCCGGCCCATCCATGCTGTATACAAGATTGTCTACAACGTGACTCTACCATTTATCGTATGAACTTAATACCTTGTCAATAGACTCCGTTAGGGCTGCTGCATACCTATTGTCGTAATTAGGGATGGCATGACAGTTATCGAAAACTCGCACTAAGGACACTGTGCCCATAAACAGAAGCAACACCACACAAAACTCGTAAGTTACACAGCACTGCATGGCATTGAGCTGTGCTCGTCACCCCAAAACATAAGATGTTAAATGTCATAATGCCCAGTAATTATTATTGCACTGACTTCAATGTTCAATATACCTTATTCACAGTTATTATTAATCATGAATGTAAAAATTGTTATTATGAGAAAATGCTTGTTTCATGTTTGTATAGAATAAATAATTAACCGTATATTCTTAGGGGGAAAAGTTTGTGCGCGTGTTACTCCCGCGGCATTAATTCGAACAATGAAATATTATATTTCTTCTCAACACACTACAAATATAATGTGTATTCATTTTATACAGCTTCTAATGTCCGACGTTATTTATTATCATTTGATCTTAAATATGACACAAAATATTAAAGTTATTTATTTATGAGAGGTCATTACCACTGTCCCACAGAAAACTGGTGTAAAGTAGCAGCTTGCTGCTGCGTTTCGTACGGTGAGTGAGATATCCGGAGGCCCAATTTCCCCTCCCCTTCCCAATCCCTTACTTATCCCTTTCCTTTAAGGTCGGCAACGCGCCCATGATTATTTTAGTGTTGTGGGCCGTACATGGGCGGTGGAGATCACTTACCATCAGGTGACCCACTGGCTCGTTTGCCGGCCTATACTATAAAACTCCTATAGTTAGAATCTTTTTTGTCTTATTTGCGGATTTTCCAAGCTTAACCCTATACTTCGTCATCAGATCAAATAATTTTCACAGAATAGGTGTTATTACTTATGCTGGTCGATTTACTAACCAATAAATCAAGAACAAGAAGGAAAAAATTATGAATATGGGGGTACGTAACCCTCGGTGCGCAAGACCGACTCGCACTTGACGGCCTTTTTCTGATTCGAAAAGTCACAGTTTTAAGTGGTGGAGCCACGCTATATAAAGTTCTATCTACAGCAAAAATGGACCGGTTCGAATTGGTTAGTAACATTGTCTCACAGGAAACCTACGTCGGTAGCTTGCTGTTGCGATTCGTACGGCGAGTGAGATTTCCGCAGGCCGAAAAAACCCCTTCCTGTCCCAATCTCCTTTCCTTTCCTTTAAGGTCGGCAATGGTGGGTACATTCTTTTAGTATTATTATACGTGTTAATAGGCGATGAAGATCATTTACATTCAAGTGACTCATAAGCACATGTGTCGACCTCTGCTATAATTAAAAAAGTTTTGGAGCGAGTGAAATAAATACCCATTTGTTATTGAACATTCATTCGGAACAGTTGCGTAATGGTAATCCTGTTTGTGCAGAATTTTAAGGGCAAAGCAGCTACAACAACGCTCGCGGCTACACAACTATTAAATTCATCAAGCCATTCGAGTGGGATTTTTTAAAAATGTATTCATGACTTACTCCTGAGGGGTTCATAGCTCCAGTGCACTGAAGTGGCACGGGTTCAGGGGAAGTGGAGGCACCATGTTTTGTGAATTAAGTTCATTTAATATGATTAACATAAATAACTTCAAATTACTTTGAGTCACTTCACTAGGTGGTAGGTCTCTACCATACGTGTGAGACCGCCTGCGTTGGTACCACTGTTTTGTCTATTTTTCCCGCTAAGCGGCAGTGTGTAAGCACTGTTGTGTTTCGGTTAGAAGATATTGAAATTACTGGGCATTATTAGACTTAACAACTTAGTTATATCTCGGGGTGACGAGCGCAGTCTAATGCCATACTTTTTAATGTAATTTGTGGTATAGCTTCTGTTTATGGATAGACATGGCACCTAACATAAGGTAAGCGTCCTGCTCGTTTCGTCATTCAAGCTAATAAAAAAGTCGAGTCTAATTTACGCTCTATTCCTATCCGATTAAAACAATAATTCATGCAATTTCTGAAATGATATAGTTCCATTGTTTATCAATTACACTTGCACAAGTCCAATTTACCCATACGTATAAATATACACTGGCTCAAATATGAATCCCGTTCCGCAACAAGCTAAGAAACTCCCTCAGGATTCCGACGTGTCGTATCACATATCATGAATATCCACCGCGCCTAGCTCATTCGAAATTGAACCTCATATCTGGGTACGGATGCCTAATTTTCTTTGTTTGCCGAGGCGAAATAGGACGTTACACCCCGGCCGAGATAAGTAAAGGGGTAAAGTGAGACAATCGTAAAGTTTAATAATAATTACATTCTCAACTCTCCTCCCAGGTTGTGCGCAATAATTAACCGCTCGGAATTACTTAGCTGAAATAATTTAATGTGACGCACGCCGAATTATGAACGTTTGTGTATCTTCTTACTGCCGCATGGTGTAGACTGTGGAATATAGACTCACAATGGCTTTATTCGAAAAGAGATTTTGAGTGGTAGAGCCACGCTTTAGACAGTTTTGTCTACAGCACGAATGGACCGGCTCGACCGAGTCATCACCAATGTCTCACAGAAATCCGTGATTCTGGTATTGTGGGCGTACATGAGAGGTGGAGATCACTTACCATCAGGTGACCCACTTGGTCGTTTGACGGACATTGCTATAGAAAATAAGCAGCCAATAAAAACCGGGGAAACGTGTTTAGCATACCCATGTATTAACATAAAAACTCTATACCAATTGCTTTTTGCTGTACAATTTTGATAGTATGTATTTAAACAGTAATAAATCGTTGCAAAAATTCAAATTATAGTTGTTCACATGTTGTGCACTTTTTCTGTGTATTAATATAAAATACTTATTAAACTACAATTATAGTTGGTTCTAATGCCACATTCAAATTTTATAAGTTTTGTGATTATATATATTTCTCATATAAGAATGACGTGACAGTTAACGAAAATAATCATACTAGTTACTCTGAGCCCATTTTAAAGTGTAGAGATTTTTCAATAGGCACTAATTGGATGAGATATTTTAGGAGGGGTTTCTTAAAACAACCAAATGAACTGAGCAATAATATTAAATCACAAAGCACTATGGTAGGTACTAGAAATAACGTTATTAGTATATAGGTCACTTAGATGCGAGTGCATCGCTTTGTCTATTTCTGTCACCAAACCGTAGTGTGTAAGCACTGTTGTGTATCGATTTGAAGGACACCAAAGTCAGTAAAATTACTGGGCACTATGAGACTTAACATCTTATGTCTCGGAGTGACAAGCGCAGTCCGATGCTATGCAGTACTTTGTAATTCAATTTGTGGTGTTGCTTCTGTTTATGGGCACGCGTGGTTCTTACCATCAGGCGAGCGACCAGCTCGTTTCGTCATTCAGACTAATTAAAAAAACCGTAAAGAAAATACTGGCGTCTAAAAAATGTCTTCTAAGACCATACTACAAATATTTCTTCCTTATTAAAACGTATAACAAGCTCACACACGACTATTCTTAATATTTAAAACTGGCGTAAACCGGGGTTCAAGAGCGGTTATACGTCCAGTACATGTAGGCCTCCGAAAACATATTTATTCTTCGCCATGACGGGTCCCGTAGCGTAAGCCGTCGCGCAGTCTCTATGGGGTGACACGAACGGTTGTTGTAGTTGTAATTTACATACAGAATTATGAGGTGGAATAATATGGTTGATACGCGTTTATAGCTGTGTGACGATGATACGCATAATCTATATATTAATACGTGAATAGAAAACTTCAGACCCCTTTTTAAGCATATTGCGCACGGAGGATTGTGAGATTTGGCATAGTTAAAGATTATACAGAGAAGGAGTAATTTATATATCATATGTGTTACAAATACACTCTTCTCTTCCACCTACCCTTAGGCTACTCGCAGTGGAGTCAGCGCAGCATGCTTTTTTTAACATATAAAATAAACACAATATTTTTTGAGTGGTAGAGTCACTGTAGACAGTTTTGTCTGCAGCATAAATGAGCCGGCTCGTTCGGGTCGTTACCACTGTCTCACAGAAAACCGGCGTAAAGTAGCAGCTTGCTGCTTTGTTTCGTACGGTGAGTGAGTTATCCGGAGGCCGAAATCCCCTTCCCCTTCCCAATCCCTTAATTAGCCTTTTACTTTAAGGTCGCCAACGCCAATCCTTTTGGTATTGTGGGCGTAGCTGGGTGGTGGAGATCACCTACCATCAAGTGACGCACTTTACCGGCCTATGATATAAAAAATACATAATAGTCTGGCACGATAATAGGTTCTCCACCTATCAGATCATGGGATGTAAATAAGCTTAACAAACAATGCGTGCACTAGCTACACCACCGCCGAAAAAAGTAAAAGCTAATATTTTCATAAAATATCTTAGTTAATTTTTCAAGTCTTGAGCAACTGCTACAAATTTAGAATTTCCTTTTAATATGATTTCTATCTATAGGTAATTAAACAGTAGAGTCTGCAATCTGTCTGTCTGATATTTGTTTCGTGCATCATGTAAAACTCAATCAAATCAAATCAAATCAATCAAAACGAATATCAATGTAGGTTTTACAATTATGTTAGGCGAACTTTTAGTAATCATATAGGCTATACAGCAACATTATCTTATAAAAACAAATGGGGTGGAGCCACCAGCAAAGGCAAGTTAAATAATAATATTTACCACATCTATGGCATAACATGCAAAAAAATCTATAAAGTTGCCAACACAAAATGAAGATCAATTATTTTTCCTCGAACATAAAAACACTCAGCTCCATTACTTTTCATTAAAAACATTTCTTGTAATTTCTATTCCCTGTGGGTGGGGAATTGAAATAAAATAAGTCATATCGTACACCTGCCCGCGACTCCCGAGTGGCATTAATATTCTTTATATGCAGTTAAATCTCGCAACGTTCTCAAAACAGCGGGCATTTTTATAGAAAAATGAAAAATTACCGGTCAGGGAGCGGCGACCGCAAAAACACCCGCATAAGAAACATCTAATGAAAGCTTAGAGCCATTCGTATAAATCTCCCTTGCATTTTTAATACCAATATATTCGGCGAGGGGAGATCCCGCGGGGAGCCAAAACCTGTAGTCTAAAACAAAACCGGCGTTTATATCTTATTTAAATACCACCAGATGTTAGCCGCTTATAAATGTGTATATTTTTTAATCGGTGCTTTACTGGAGACATAATGGTATCAGCCGATCTGCCGTCAGCTGGTATGTAGATGTACTGAAGTTTATCGTGTTCGGCGGCTAATTTAAAAAGTCACCCTGGGAACAGTATTGTGGTCGCACAACAGCCGTCATTTCGCCGCGGCCGGTTGATATCTCTTTTGACCTGCATATTTTTATTTGCTTCGTTACCTAAGTTTTTTCGTATCGTATTGAATCTCGAAGAGTCGTGTAGTCTCATTAAAATAATACAGGCTACTGGATAATCTTATCCGGTGTATTTCGATCGCAGATTGGGCGCGCGTGCACCGATAACAATACGAGTTATTCAGACGGTGCACGGTCGATACGCTGATACTTTTTAATCCATTTTGCGACGACATCTTCATTATTTGTTGCTACTGCCTACACTACACCAATAAGAACACACAACGTAACGTAACAAAAGAATTTTGTCATAACTGGCACGTGGAATATAAAGCGCTTATAATATATTCATAATTTCATGCGTTACACATGTATGAGAAAATCTTGTAGCGTAATAAAGCAGTACTAGAAAATGTTGCTTTTTCAACAGTTACTTTAAATTTGCCGCCCCAAAAATACTCTTGTTCCAACACAGGAAGAACGATAATCTGTGACCATAAAGAACGTGTTGCAAAAAAATTTATGTTCTGAATTTCACACATAATAAAGGGAAGCAATTCTTATGATTATTAGCGTGGAGACTGCGGGAATAATCCTCCGCAGTGACATCGTCGTGTGACATAAGCCGGAAAAATCTAATAACAATAAAATAAAATTGCCGACGGTTTGTAAATTTAAAAAACGTCTAGGGAAGAAGATTCGTTTTCCGCGTCATGACAACCATTACCGTTATTTTGAATTTACCTTTTAAAAGGATCCTATATCCTCAATTCTGTTAATCTATTTATCTCTAATTCGGTCTGTGTTTATTGTTTTTCTGAAATAATAAAGTAAAACAAAATAATAAATCAAATTTGACTCATTGTAAAACCCGTAAGTGTTTAAATCAACAATATTCCTTAGTAATATTTCCCAACTTACGCTATTACCATTAAATTTCACCTTAAACCAAAGGAATCCTCCCCTAGTTGGTTCGTGTTAAAAAGACCGAACCAAGCATATAGGGAAAATCTGAATGCATACTTTTGTTTCCAGTTCTAAAGACTCGTTTCGTTCGTTTACTGTGTAACGCTCGTTTAAATTATTTTGCCAGTTTTGAGTCGTAAATTTTAGGTAGACTTTAATTGTTATTTTAACTGCAAGCTCAACTTCGTCTTCACGAAGGCGGGGGCTGTGAAAATATGTCTTAATTCGCTTACCCTATGACTTATGTTTCGGTGAAATTAAACTGTTCCGTTTGTTGTGGGCCCACACCGAACTTGCCATATAAATTATTCGCTTTGTCTAACACCTTTTTAGCACGGACAATTAGTAAACGGAATTTTATTTGCAATATCGTGATGCTCATTTCGCGGATTTATATTATATTATTTATCATTTCTCAACATCGTTATTTTAAATTTAAATGTTCATTCTACTAGTTCATGCGATTTCATTGACTAGCATCAGAGGGAGTCAAATTCAAAATTTAAATATTATTGTTATTTTTGCCGAGTGCATGAGATGGAAGAGAAATAGAATTTTCTCTCCGCGACCCTTCCAGACTCGAGAATCACATTTGGCTCCCAACAAAAAAGTAAAATTGACTCCACCCTCCCGTTTCCTATACTACGTTAGTGTTTATGAATCGATTACGATTATCAGCTAATTACTTATATCCACAGCGTTATTAACTTGCGTAATCAAAAATGGTGCCTTTTGTTTATGGGTCTTGATCCTTTCAATCATCTAACGACCATTGAGTTTCGATATCACAATAATTGACCATAATTATATATTCCCTTGAAGCGAGCGCATCGTTTTTATTGTTATTTTATTTATAAAGTAATAATTTTTTGATCGGACGCAACTTGATCAGGTTTTAAATTTGATTGATCCAACATAAAGATCGATTTAATAATCGAGTGTTCCGCTTTAATATTTTTGGATTTCTCTTGTTTTTGTCGATAAACGTTTTCAAAGGATCAATTTAATTTTGACTCTTCTTAGTGTCTGGGTTTGATGATTTATTGCTCGATAATGTTCTTCTAAACATATTTCTATAATATTTAATTTATGAATTTGTTATATTGAAGCGATTTGTTTCGATAACTTACTTTTAGTATAAAGATTGTTCTGTTCAAAAACAATGATGTTGAATGAACAGTTACTTTATATTGAAACAATACAGCGGTAAGAAGGCTACTGAGCGCGCAGCTCAGGGACCACACTGAGGTGTCTTTTGTTAAAGCGCTTCTACTCGCAAATCGTAAGATGTTGAGATACGTCGCATGCCGACGCGGGACTTAATGGCCGTCCCTCGGCAAAGGTAATTTACGTCTCATGTGCAAAACCATCCTTAACTAAAAGCCCTCTAAATTATAGTTTACACTGAGATTGATTTAAAATTAATCTCCCGATCAATGAAGTTTTAATATTGATGCATTTTTGATAAAATCATTCATAATCATTGAAAATAATCTGAATTGGCTATTGCCGAGGAGTTGTTGCTATCAATTTTGCTCACTTTACATAATGTGATTTCTTAAATATCACCTTTTTTGTCCAGTGACAGCATAAATAGTATGCGAGACTGATAAGATCCTGGATTTGATTACCAGGCCGGGCTTCCAAATGTGCTTAATTTTCGATTTAGAAAAAAACATGAGTTGCCTGGTATTGGAATTCGTATATAATAATTTAACACTTTGATTTTAATTATAATAAATAGATAATAATAACCTATATTTTCTCGTCCTCACTTTGAAGGTGCTCTCAAAACGAAGATACAGGTTGTACTAGTGCTTGATGTGGGTAAGCCAAATCTATGCGTGGCGATACCAAAAATAAGCGAAAAAAGGTGAACGAAACTACGGGTACGCTAGTCGCACCTCGGCCCACCTCATTAGGGATACAGGCGTAAGCTTAAGTATGTATGTTTAAAGTAATTATTGTACTATTATTTGTTTTTATTACTAGCTTTTGCTCGCGGCTCCGCCCGCGTTAATAGACTTTTCAGAAATAAAACGTAGCCTATAACCGTCTCCAGGGTCCCATCTATCTCTACATCAAAATTCATCAAAATCGGTTCAGTGATTTAGGCGTGAAAGCGTAACAAACGAATAGTTTTTTTTCTTAAAAAGTATCCTATGTTACTTCTTATACCTCCAAGAATATGTGTACAAAGTTTCTGATGATCGGTTAAGTAGTTTTCGCGTGAAAGCGTAACAAACGAACTTACATTCACATTTATAATATTAGTATGATTACTTTTATTTCTGACAAATATAATTTTAATTAATCTATTCCTATCTGCTGATTAATGTACGAGGCAATGGCGAAACTTGGTTCCCGTTGCTGGTTGTGGGGGGTCAGACGTCGGGTCGCCCCATGTAATACCAAATCCACCGACAAATTATGATGGGAAACCGACTTTGATAATTATCCCGGATAACGCCAGGCCGAAAGAACATAGTAGTAGTAGTAGTATCCATTCCTACAGAATTATAAAAGTGATATTCACGATAAAGAAGTACTTATACTGAAGATACTCCCACAAGCGAAGCCTACTTACCATTCAGTATACAATAAGATCGGTAATCACAAACAGCGAGCAGACAACGTTTCAATTTACAAGATCCCAATTCGAGATAGCTTTTGTGCGATACTCATACCTTTATCCAGGGGCCTTGTTATAACCATGCGCAACCACAAGTTAACTTGTCTCTGCTTTATCTCGAAGATTTTTATATGTCGATATGGTGCCTGATCGGCTGACTAACTACCTTCATCCAACTCCTTGCAAGTATGTTCACATCATTGTAGATTTATATCGGTAGCTACATTTTGTTTTGCATCTCTGAGTTACTTTTAATTGGCAAGTTATTTGTGATTCTGTTGTTTTAATTAGTGCTGTTTTCTCTCTTCGTGTAGTTTATTTTAAATGTTGTTTGTTTAGAAGAAATTAATAAAATAATGTCAGGTTCAGACGTGTCGAATCGCTTTTAACAATACTTGGACCAACAAAACTATTATTCGCAGGTTCATACGTTTCGATTTTATTTGATCAACTGACTTGAATCAACAAAACCTGTTAGGTTTTTGTTGATCAATTCTATTGAAATTCTGTTCAAACGGTTCGAATCACATTCAATTTAACAGTTGATGAACTCGATCCGTGTGAACTGCCTATATGCTAGCTATAAAATTCAAGGGGTGTCAACGACGATTTCAAGTCCTTACTTACCATATGTGATATCATCTTTATTTACACGATACACTCAGCACATAGTAATGTACATTTAAAATGAAATATCGCCTTGTATATAAGTTAGTGAAATAATTTAAACACTAACGGAATTAAGTGAAACAGTTCTCCTCGTATTGAACAAGATAGTTGCGGGACCGACAATGTTTTGCCAATCTAGCTTATAGCATTACATGATGGTTTTTCAAAGGGCGTAGATAGACATTGGATGCAATTATTAATATGATACGAGTTATACTATGATTAATAAATTATTATGACTGTTTTAATGCGCAGTTGTAATGCGTAAGTATTACGAATGAGACTGAAGCTGAGGTCTCGGGTTCGATCTCCGGGTCAGGTAAAATTAATGTTGGTTTTTTCTATTACGAATTGCTCAGTATCAGCCCGGAGTCTGGAATTGTGCCCGGTATGATGATAGAATCGCCCCCTATCACATCATGGGATGGACATACGCTCGGCGAAATTTGGGTGTACTGGTTACTCTGTAAATGTGGGTGCACTGCCTACCCCTTCGGGGATTACAGGCGTGAGAGCGTGTATAATAAATTATTTTCAAAATTACAATGGAGTATTTCTATAGTAATTATTTAAGCTCATATAAAGCTCAAGCATGTATCTTCAAAGGGATAGGCAAAGGTGCAACTAATTCTGCACCTACGTTTTATAGCACTTATTTTATTCTCATGATAGAGTAGGAATGGAAACAAATACCAATACCGAGCACCTCACGTATGATTTTGGAATCGAAAACACAAACACATATTGTGATTGCTCGCCCTTTGATTTGAACCCAGGGCATCACAGTTTCTCAGCCTAACTAGGCTGCCACTAGACCAATGCGGCGATTATTTATGTCATCAGATTTTACTACGATGTAGATTTCTGCAGTTTTTTTAAGTAATAATATTCACTCTGTTTAACTGTTCGGTATATGACAATAAATACCCTTTGTTTCTGTCAGAACATTGTCACCGAATCCATTTTCGGTAAAGCAGCCCCAACCAAATTAATTTTCTCAAATGCAATGCAACAGTAAGTGTTAACATCACAAGTTAATCAGCTTGATCCCCTTACGACCTCCATTAGATAGACGCAGCTAAGGTACCTAATTGAATAAGGGACTAAATTAAACTATGAACGGGCATGACCTCTTTCTATTCAAATTTGACTCCTCCATAATGCCTTCACCCATGCTTATGCCTCGATATTAAGCTCATCGATTGCCAAGATTACAGTTTCATTGAATCAATGGGGTTTACCGCTTTGAATACGTTTAAACTAAAATTAAAAATAAATATTAAGAGTTATACGCTAGACGTTCCTAAAAAAATATTTGTAAGAAATGAAAGAACGAAATCGTTTCTTGATCATGTAAGCAAATTAAAGTAGTGCTTATGACAAGTCAGTAGAAAAATAAAAGTAATGCCCGTTGCAGACGATGCGCAGTAGCTTGCGCAAGTGCTAATACTGTGCATAAAGTTTCATCGTGTGAACGTATTTTGCTTAGTGTGAGTGCGAGTGCAAGTTGCTTAGTTGTACTCGCTCTGATCCTTGCGCGAGTACTACCCGTTTTCCCCCTACGCCTGCTCCACCCCCGCGCAGCTCGCATTGCGCATCGTATGAACGCGACGCGGTCAGTACTAGTGCCAGTTCATTCTTCTTCGCCAATTCGCGATGTCCCTGTCACTGATTCGTTCCAATAAAACTATTGAAATTTTCTACGGTGATACGTATTACTCTCTGATATTCTTTTGCATCCTCTAACGCAAGCAATTTTCTTCTTGCAACCACTGCCTCATCCACTGTCGTTTTCTTTTTCTAGTTTATGTATTTCCTGCATCAATTCTTCAGCTATTACACCATTTAGTTCTTAAAGTACGCACTTAATAATTTTACGCAAAACTATGCGCTTGTCCATGGCTGTATTACTATGAACTACCACTGCACAAGGTAGATGCAAGTGACCAATTTACGTTTGAACGCTGGCGCAAGCTACTGCGCATCGTCTGCAACGGGCATAAGTTATGTACCAGAAATAAAATCAACTTAGCATCGTCAACATTGAATGCTCAAATTATTTTAATATTATAATTATATGAAAGTTTGGATGTTTGGCATATAGGTAGAAAATGACATAATTTAGGACATACGATAGTTCTTTTTATTCCGGTAAAAGGTTTTATGTGGGCGAAGCCGCGAGAAAAACTCAATATATGGGTAGATTATACGCATAGTATTTCATAATAATTGTTTATGATCGATAAATGTGATCAAGGACCAAAAGTTTTCCAATAACAGTAGTTTTAGTCCCAAAATCCTGTTGCCTCAATCTAGATTTTTATCGTTGATTATTTTTAATGGTCCATTATATAATAAATTATAGCTAAGATATCGAATATGGCAGAATTCAAATCAGATACTAAATAATTAATTCATAATAATCGATTGTTATCAACGTTACTAATTAATTTAGAGACTTAAATAATTAAGAATCCATATTCAAATATAAACGTGCCAAAATCCGGAAATGTTAGCCCCTAATAATTTCCGGCAGGTTAGTTTAATTGAAAGTTATGCAAATCTCCCATTTCGACTCCTTCACAATAGTACTGAGATTCCGAATGAGTTAATCCGTGTTTATGCTTCTAATCGGCCCCTTGCTGAAGGCCTTGTTACCGGTTTAGCTCACTGTTAAATTTATACAATGCCTTTTGTATACAATGAACCATTTATTTAAGTTAAAATGTTGTTTATGATAACGTTTTATCTGAATGTTTTCTATTCAATTCAAATTTTATGTGTTCGAATTTTTGCTTGTATGTTCAAGATTTTGTAAGAAATGCTTGTTATTTATAATAAAATACTTATTTGTTACAGCTGAACTGAAAATGGACGTGCTGAGAGAAAGAGAAGTGAAAGACAACTTAGAGCGACAACTACTGGACGAGCAGAAAATGAGAGGTACGTAGTTAGTAATCAACAACTCGTTAATGATTATGTAACTTATAGATATCAGAAGAATGTGGAATTCATTCAGTATGTTAAATGATGTTTTGAGGTATGCGATTTAGGCGTGAAAGCGTAACAAACAAACTCACTTTCGCATTTATGATATTAACTAGGAATGTGTGAGAAATTACTTGGTCAACAGTGTCTCAGTGCCCTATATTGGGTGCGCGTCACGATTACTTGTCTTGGCCGCGAATCCCAAAGTCTACCTTGCGTTGGCAACCGATCAACGCATCGGTCGCATCAACCGTCACTCGTCAGGTATGATCAGCAATCAATCCGCGTCTGCACGTTTGTACTGTGCACCACGTAAATCTATAGAAGAGTATTCGAATTTTATGGCAGCATCACCTACTGGTTTCAGACAACGACGTCACTGACCTCTAACGCTTGACACGAATATCGGAAGTCTGCCTTTAGATTGTCAATTCTGATATGATTACAATCAATTTTAATTGGGATACTTATCATACTTATCATAATGGAGAGATATCAATGGTAGTAAGTACATACATTAGTATATAAAAATGAAAAATATTTCGGCAATAATAAAATACTAAGGTCGCATATTGTTTCCCACGAACACCAAACAGCGTTCTCTTTCATAAAAACAAATAGGGTGTAATTTCAATGCCTTCATAAATCTCCGATCAGTGGCTCGCTCCGCATTCGCTACAATTAACAGGAGATCTCGTTACAGGACCATTGTCTTCTTCCTTGGCGCGTTATTTATACCCTATATTATACCTATTATTTTCTCATATTATATCTGCCAATGTGTTATGTTTCTAATTCCTTGCGTGCCATCACAACATCAAAGTTCTTTGCCGGGGTTCGATATTTTTGTATTCTGTTAAAATGAATGAAAATAATAGTTACTTTATTGTTATATATATACATACATACGCACTCACGTCTGTAATCGCTGAATGGGTAGGCAGAGGTGTAACACCATGTTTTGCTCATTTCCTTCCCATGATGGGATAGGGGGTGGCCCCATCGCCATACCGGTCGCAATTCCAGACTCCGGGCTGATAAGCATTTTGTGATAGAAAACCCCTACATCACCCTTACCCGACCCAGGGATCGAACGCGATACCTCAGCACAGCAGCCGCACCGTGTACGCATTACAACTGCACCACCGAGGCAGTCATTTTATATATTTACAAACAAATCGTTTTGTGGGGAGTGGTGGTACGAACTACCGATAGAAAAGTTGTAGATTCAAAACCAGCCCCAAGAACATTGCACATCTGATTTTACTAAGTAACGTGTGTATTAATTTTTGAATATCGCTTGCTATAACGGTGAAGGAACCACCCTAGGAAAAATTATATTTGAGAATATCTAAACTGTGTCAAGACTGCCAACTCGCATTTGGCCAGCGTGGTGGACTACAGCCCCTCTTGTTAGTAGTGGAGGTCCGTGTCCAGCAGTGGGGCGTGTATAAATAATACAGGGCTAATATTATTATTCTATATAATAATAGTATGTCTACATTTACTACTGGCTACTAACAGGCGTGCAGACTTAAAAAACATATTATAGTTATTTACGCTGCAGGCGCTTATTTGCTTTTACATCTGATAGAGTTACTTACATAACATCAGGTTTTTAAGTGTATCAATGTTCCATCAATGTATGGGCTATTTATTATTTATGGTAGGCTTTGACTTTTTAATAATCATCATAATTAAAGCATTTATTAAGCAAAATAATTTTCGTTTGAAATAATTAAGGTTAGGTATTGTTTGTCGTACATACGGCTATTTGTATATCCGACCCGTTAGAACGGTGCTGTAGGTCAACGCTAAAGTAATTGGAAAATAAATTTATGTGTGTATATCGGTGTAAATTGACAACAATAATGTACGGTATAAACATTATGGAACGTTGATAAGAGCAGCGGTTCCTAAACTTTCAAGGCCACTTGTACTTGCAACCTAATTGTGTAATTGTTTAATATTAAGTGCGACTGAATCAATCATATTTGAAGGTCAGCATTATATTCGGACTGGACTGTATTCAATATAAAGTTTAGTGCAGTCACTTTGACGTGCCAGGATAAAAAAGAACCCCTAGGTTCCGCGGAACCCTCTTTAGGAATAGCTGGATTAGAGCATAGTCTTCGTTCATACCGCATTCAATGTATCTAAATAATCGAATCAAAACTCACCCCAAACAAAAGCAAAGGTTATGTCGGCAAATTACGATACTACCCTTTCTTCAGCAATACTACATTGTGTCAGCAAGCAAAAAGAAAACCTACAGAATGGAGGTAACCTTTGTACAAATGTCAAGCGATACGGCCACGATGCTCTGACGCCTTGAGACAAAGGGTTTAATTCTATTGATGTTATTAAGCGATAAGCTAAATTCAACTTTACTCACCAAATTACTGCGAATCATTTTAGATAAATTCAACGACAAGAGCAATTTTACATGTCACAAAGGACATAAAGGTGACGTAGATATTTTATCGAGGTAGACATTTCTCTTGTGTTAATGTAATATAAATTTAAATGTTAATAATGGACCGACAGCTCGCAGTGGAGCTTGTCGTTGGGTATAATGGAAATAATTATTGCCTCTGAAACATTTTATAATAACTATGTAACCGCATATTGCAAACTATATTAGTGGCCAAATATGGTGCTTATAAAAAGTAGCGTCAATTCTTCTTCTTCCACCTGCCTTTATCCCACTCAGTGGGGTTGGCGCAACATATTTTTTAACGCATGTTGCAGTAAGATTTGTTCTGTAGTTTTTACGACCGGCTGCCTGACGTTAACCTCTCTGGGGATAAAACACCTAAACCCGAAATAAATATTTGTAGACCACATAAACCTTTATCTTGGTGCAGGAATGGAACCCGCGGCCTCTCATTTCACAGCCAGCTACACGCTCGCTGCGCCACAGAGGCTATCAAAAAGTAAAGTCAATTAACTAAAATAAATTTAAAGAAATGTTCACCTTGTAACATCCGTATAAGCCGTTGTTAATGGATTTTCTAGACTACTGGGTAATCTTCTATCTAGTTTAAAAGCTTTTTGACAACATAGTCGCTGCCAAGTTAACACCTTTGTACTTAGTTCACCTAATCTGTTGATTTTCAGGAAATAGAGTGATTCAATTGACATTTTACGGACGTGACTTCTTAATTTTGGCGTTTCTAATGAAATTGTTGCAGTTTACTATCAAACGAAATTACGTGAATTAATATAAAATTGGATTAAAACGGCTGTCGGAAAGTATAACGTCTGGGCTGCTTTTTATTAAATACGTTTGTAATAGTGTTAATTTGAAACCGTAATAAATTAAAACTACTGAACTAATTCAGTACAAATTAGTAATTTATGTCGAGAACTATGTGTTGTGATTTGTGTTGTGAGTATATTCGCATATAATCATTATTCGTCACTGTAAAATTACATCAAGATAATAACACCGCATTAATTGTGTAGTGTATATGTGAATACACTGACACAACAAAGAGGGAATTGAGCCTCAATACATAATTCACATGGTGAATGAACTCAATTGGGATATGGGCAATACTGTTAATTGCCAAAAACCAATCATCAGATAGCGCTGCGAGCGTCCGCGCTATGACATACAACTTTAGGTCACACTCGCTTACGTGAACTGTCCTGTTGACTTTGTTCTCAGATCCCGATATTGTATCGCTAAATTTTTTGGAATTGATCTGACAAAGAATATCAGTACCTACTAGTATATCTCCACTTTTTTAGTGCTACCATCAAAGTAAAAACTGTAGCTTTATGGTATGGTTATGTCGTTATCGCGTTTGTCTTTGGTCAGTATGATTCGGCAATAAATTGTATTGGCTTGTTTTAATACAATTCTTTGATCTACTTATACCTGTCTGCCAGCCAGCTCGACCGGGTCATTACCACAGTCTCACAGAAAACCGACGTAAAGTAGAAGCTTGCTGCTGCGTTTCGTACGGTGAGTGAGAAATCTGGAGGCCCAAATCTGCCTCCCCTTCCCAAAACCCCTAATTATTTCTTTCCTTTAAGGTCGGCAACGCGCTCATGATTCTTCTGGTATTGAGGGCGTATAATGGCAGTGGAGATCACTTACCAGGTGGCCCATTTGTTTGTTAGCCGGTTTATAATATAAAAGAATACCTTTTTTTAAAGTCGTGACAAACGTGGTAATAACTTATTCAAACTTTGAAGTCAAACGTATAGCCAAATTTACCCATAGCGCCTAAATAAAAGTGCATATATAGATATGCAGTTTCATCCTATCTCAATACCGATGCAACACATGTTTTCATTTTAAAACATATTATTATTCAATTACTATTGCATCCCGCGATCCCGTCCTCGGTACTCGCTCATGTAGTCAGTCAAGTAAACTACTGCCTGTTCAAATGCCAGTGTATTATTACGAAAATTATAATTATAGCTAATCAGCATTCATGCCTGGCCATTTAAACATCAGTTTACGAATATATTAATAATATTATAGGCAAGATTATGAGAGAAGATACTATAATGGAGTGCAATAACAATGAAACGCGTTATTCGGGAAATGTGTTAACACCGGCTAATGGTAAACAAGTAGAGGATTAATGGCTTCTTAAATATATATGACAAATCGATGAGTAACTGCCCACTGCTGTTTTGCTTAGACTGCCCTGTATTGCAGAAAGAATTTTATAAATCCGCCTAAAATTAAATAAGCTAGAAGCTATTCAAATCTGATAGATCTGAAACCTTGACGTCACCGTGTGAAATGGCCATTACAGTGAACACTGCGAGCGAGATAGTGAGATGTCCCCACTACACGCCCACCTTTGCTGATACCGCTATTTGAAATCATAATTGCGAGCTTATTGAACCAATGTTGATTGTTTCTTGAAAAAAAGTTTATTTTTTGTATAATTTTCTGTTGCGTATAAAAAGGCTAGGTAGGTAGGTAGCATAGGTACTATACTTAAACAGTGCTTACACACTGTTGCTTGGCGGCAGAAATATACAAAGCGGTGGGACCAACCCAGCCGGCCTCTCGCATACGAGGGACCTTCCACCTTGTAAAATCTATTCTATCTATTGGTTTCTATCTTTCTTTAATTCATTTAAAACCATATACCTACGTCAGTCGAATTTGATAAGTTTCATCGACCAGCGAATGACGAGTACCAATAATAATTAATCAGAGCGGCCCATAGTCCGCCATGAAAATTGGAATAGAGCCCGGCGGAGCTAATCAACGGCCGCGGAACGTCCGTCCATTCATAATAGATATTGTATTGAATGCGCTATCGTATCGGAATCTAGCGCTTTAGTAATGCATCCACCGAGCTTCCATTTATACAGAGATGATACCAACTATAGTAGCGGATTAATACCCGCTTTCAAAATTAAAACAATATTTTCTATGTCTTATCTATTTAAATAAATGTGAAAGTCCTGAGTCAACATCGTCAGTTCAAATGGTTAATTCGATACAAGTAATTGGATACATAGTATACGATACAAGTATTTCACCCCCCGTATTATATATAAATCCGATTGCATTGTTAGGACATCAATAAAGCATTTACTTTTTTAATAAGTAACATGCTGATATTCGATTTGCAACTTTAGACAACATTAAATGATAAACAGCTAATACTGGGTGCGCAGAGATAATGCAAATAATTTATAATGAAGTGATCGATCCTGTCGATTGTAATAGACAAGTGATTAAAATTAGCGTGAAATTTAAATGTCTAAATGTTTATAAGATCCAGTACATAGTTCTCACTGTTAGGTGTATGTAACTACACTTAAATATGACCTTTCCGTAACACGTTATGTGTATTTCTTTCGAAGTAAATCCAATGTTCCTCTCTAATAAACACGATTCCTTTTTTGATTTCTAACGTTCCGCTACAATTGGTTTCGGTGACTGTTTTATCTGCCAGTAACGGTTTTACTAATTAAAACCATTTAAATAAGTAAATGGCAAATTGTTTCTAATTACCGAGTGGCATAAAATTATTTCTTTGTGAGCAAAACTTAGTATGCCAGTTGTTATATTTATGTTAAATGAAGAAGTCTATTAGTTTAATCGGATTAGGTAATTTTTAACAAAAAAAATAAATTATATTATTTTTAAAACGTGTTGAATATGCTGTGATCATTACAATTCCTTTAAACAAGCAAGTGCTTGTAAAATGTTTAGCAACATTACAAATTGCTGCAAGGCGAAGGTTATGTGAAAACGTCTTACTCAATCATTTTGATTTATTCGTTTATAATTGAGCCGGACTACATATTCCCAGAGCTAGGGACACAATCGAAGGGTTCCTTCATTACCAAAGGATTTTATGTTAGTTGGAAGGGAGTCCAAGAACTATCCGCAGTTCTCGCCTTATGATTCTGAGGCGTTCCATTCATATCTTCTAGACAATTAATACAGGGATGTACTGGGGATGTAATTAAAATAAATTTAGTTCTTTGTTGTATAAGCTACTAACAAAATAAAAATAATAGGAAATAAAAAGTTGTTCAATTTCCTGCTGTATTATCGACAAAAATCTGTAAAATAGAGAAACCATTCTAATAATATACTACTATTTTACTATATATGTTTCGATATAAGTAAACTGTGTTAAAATGTGTAAAATTTTTATTATAAAAAAAAAATAGATTGGTATAATATTATGCATTCCGTAATTTCCGTGTAATTTACTACGACATTAGTAATGCTGTAATACGAAGTATCAATACCTAATCTTTATACGTACACTATATTTTGCTCGCGGCTTCGCCCGCGTGAATTAAATTTTACCAAAAATATCATTTCCCATACAAGCCCATTATCTCACCTAATGATGAAAACGATGCCTACAATAAAGAGCCAACACCCATCCAAATTTTCGAATTTGTACCCTCAACTGTTTGAGACGGACTATGATTTCAATCAGGGTTTTATAACCGAACGAAAGAAACACGGTGGAATTTCTCAACTCGACGCGTATATTGTACATACAGATTAATGTCACCCAATTCGGTCCTGCTTCCGCCGCAACCCTTTGCATTTGAGACAAGTAAAGGAGTCGGTATAATTCTCATTGTTCTCGAGATTGCGTAATTAAATAACATGTAGGCCGTAACGTTACGGTGTCTTGAAAGGGTTCGCAATGGAAATGTTACGCCAATTATGCGTACATTATGTTTGGAATGAAGGGTTATCGATGCCTGTTCCACATACTACTTGTGTATGAAATATAATATTGATATCATAATTTGACACTGTGTTACCCCATCGCGTGTGTTACACATGAATT
The DNA here is from genome assembly GCA_905332985.1 of Mimas tiliae. Lineage (NCBI taxonomy): Eukaryota > Metazoa > Arthropoda > Insecta > Lepidoptera > Sphingidae > Mimas > Mimas tiliae. Next base: position 7,981,163 of record HG995248.1, on the reverse strand, counting down.
GTCTTAATGTGTTACGCTTCTTTAAGGTACCATTAGGAATACGGTGAAACGTTTTCGAAAGGGTTCACTAAATGCAATTTGATATTTTATGGTCTTCAACTTTAGGGTTCCGTACCCAAAAAATGCTCTATTGGTAAGTCTACGCCCCGCACCATCTGTCTGTCTGTCACCTTTAATGGACAGAGGGGTTAGCACGGAAACTTGCGAAAAGTTATTCGAGCTGTCATCGACAAAAATTTCTATGAGATTTTGGTACAGCGCATCTATCGTACGTAAAAGAAACTAATATATATGGAATTTAAGGAATTATCTATCGAGCCCTCGATACCTTTACATTACGATTTCGATAGTTTTCCGTGCTAGCCTCTCTGTTTATTTTAACCGCAATAGGTAATTGGTTGACATTTTCACAGAATATGTATTATTATGGCCGTTACTAGGTGGAAGGCCCTCGTAAGTAAAAGGCCGTCTAGGTTGGCACCACTGCTTCGTCTATTTCTGTTGCCAAGCAGAAGTATATAAACAATGTTGTGTTTCGTTTTAAAGGACATTGAAGCCAGTGAAATTATTGGACATTATAATACTGAACATCTTATGTCTCGGGGTGACGTGCGCGATTCAGTGCCATTTTGTAATTCAAAGTTCTGCGTGGTTTTGCTTATGTTTATGGGCAGGCGTGGCGAGCATCAGGCGAGCAACTTAATAGTTTCGTCATTCAAGCTAATAAAAAAGTAACAATATATTACTATGAAAACAAAATTAAAAATTAAAGCTGGTACGGAACCTCTCAGTGATTGAGATGGACTCGCATTTAGCCTGTTTTTTCATACTACTTGCATTACTAGTCGGAGCTACCATTAATAAAACAGGTATTTATTTACAATATAATTACGCTAAAGGTTATCAATAAGTTAAATAGTATGATTAAGATACTATGTCAAAAAAAGTGGAACTTTGTAGTTGTACCTCAAAGCACCCAAATATAATTTAAAAAAAAAGAAATCGGGATACATATGCCGGTAATCCCCGAAGGCGTAAGCAGAAGTGTAACATTCACATTTCGCCAAGCTTATCTCCGTCCCGTGATGTGACAGGGGCGGGCCTATCGCCATACCGGGCACAATTGAAGACTCCGGGCTGATACTGAGCATTTCGTAATAGAAACACTCAATATCACTTTCACCGGACGCGGGGATCGAACCCAAGACCTCAGCGTCAGCCTCAGTCGTAAGTCGTATCGCGTACCTACGCATCACAACTGCGCCACCGAGGCAGTCTCGTAAATCGGGAAAATAATGATTTATCTAACAATACGTTTGATATGGCTTAACTATTACTAATATTAGCTTGGACATATGACCATCCGTCCCCTAAATAGCAAACACTATCACAGCCGGACAGTCGAGTGATCAAATTCAAATGAAATCGTTTAACTGCCGCACAATCGTATCAACATACGTCAGTAGTCAATACATTCCGGCACTCACTGCAAATGTCACCCCCGTCATAATTGAATTAATGCTCCAAAAGGCAATCAATCAGTTTGAACTGACCACTAATGTTAGAACGGAATAATTTCAAATATATCGGGCTATCAAATACGGTGCTTTGTTTTTAACCCCCGATAAAAAGAGGGGTATAAAACACCCCTTTGTCTGTCTGTATATCTGTTTGTGGTATCGTACCGCCTAAAATAATGGACCAATTAGAGTTTATTTTTATTTGAAAGCTGATTTAATCGACACGGTTCACGACTATGTTTGTAGAAAACCTGTAGAAAACCCGGTTATTTTTTTTTTCAATAACAAGCCTGTAAACGAACAAGTGAGTCAGGTACCCAGGTGGGTAAGTGATCTCCACCAACCATAAACGTCCAAAATACCAGAAGATTAATTGATTAATAAACTCGTTGGCGACCTTGGAGGAAAGGGATAATTAAAGTATTGGGAAGGAAGGAGGGATTTGGGCCTTCCTATATCTCTCACCATACGAAATAAAACAAATTTGTCTATATCGTGTCTATAAATATATTCAACAAATAATCATTAAGTATTTTGTATAAAGTAACCATCCTTTCCTTATCAAATCGGGTAAAAATATAGTGAAGTTTCGAATATGAATTGGTATCCGATATTTCATTAATTGAATGCAATGTACTCGTACCCTTCACTGTAACATTTCTATCTTCGTAAAGGCCACTGTCGAAATGCTAGTGCCCTCCAATTCGATTGTGCAGCTAGCTATGCACGGTATAATAGACACAATATGCACCGTCGAATGCTCATCTGACGACCACGTGCTATTGTGTGTACGTTTGACGGAAGCCTCCTATTTGGGGTGCATACAATCCGTTTGTTTAGCTTAAAGTCCAACTAGAGTAGAGCGCTGATCAATTGTTTTTGCGCTTACAGCGATGTTTTTGGCAATAGCAATGATCGATTAACGTAAAATAAAACAATCTTCTTCTTCTTCCACCTGCCCTTATCCCACTCGCAGTGGGGTCGGCTTTTTAACACACTTTACAGAACGATTTAGCTTGTAGTTTTTACGACCGGCCGCCTGCCTGACGTCAACCCCTCAGGGGAAAACATACAAACTCGAAACAAATATTTGTGGATCACACAACCATTTTGTCTCGGTGCGGGAATCGAACCTGCGGCCTCTCGTTTCACAAACGGCTAAAGTTAACCGGCTAACCAGTTAAGTCTCATAATACCCAGTAATTTAACTGGAATCAACGTCTTTCAAGCCAGAACACAAAAGTGCTTACACATTTCTGCTTGGCGCAGAAGTACATCCACAAAACGGTGGTACCTACCCAGACAGCCTTTCGCATACGTGAGATCTATGGTCTAGTACCTCGCCTTTACTATTCCTGATTATTTGGATAGATATTTAACCCGTGACTATTATAATTAGTATTAACCATAATATTTACCCTTGTGAGAGAACAATAATTTTTAAAATGGCGATCATATTTTACCTCTATTTTCCTACTGTGGAGCACATATACAACGTGTTATAGAAAGGGGCGGGCAAATTTAAGCTATGTATAGTGTAGGGTATAAGTATTTTATCTCCCATAGTACCAATTCCGATTGCATTACTAGGACAATAATTATAGAATTTTCTTTTTTATCGAATGAGTAAAATGTCGATATCGACTTTGAATTTTGGACAACACTAAATGATAAACAATGATACTATAGACCTCCTTTCATTTAATTGTTTTAAAATTAAAAAACATTACACAGTTGTGAAATGTCAATATTTATTTGACGCAGTCAGTTCGGCAATTTCTGATTTTATGAAGTATGATTGATTAGGAGTTTTTAAGTTGTATTTGACTAAAAACAAGTATTATGTATTGGTACTTTGTGTTGGTGTAACTAATAACAGCTTTTAAGAGGATCGTCGACTGTATTAAGCCAAATTCATAGATGGAAGACCCGAGGATGAAGTCTTTAACATGCTTCTAGAGGATGGTACCTATATCGTCTTCAGCACACAGTCTATTTCAAGTGTTAATTTGTGTTTAAATTACAAGTTACGTACGTATGTCCGCAGTATTACGTACATCTTATTCAAGTTTATTAAAAAGTGAGTGTCGTTCATAATAATTAATAGTGATGTCATCAATCTTATTGATCGTAATAAACAAGTGATTAAAATTAAAGGGAAATTTTTGGATGTTTTGGGTTTGAAAAGATCCGGTACATAAGTACGAATTGTAAGGTGCATGTAATGACCCTAAAATATGACCACACCTTTCTGTAACACGTTGTATATACCCATAAACGTTGAATGATGATCAAAATACCATCGAATAATGTATCGAACACTCCAGTGCGGAGAGATGAAAAATATTCGAAAAACACGCGAAATCCTGACCGCGACAGTACGTGGAACCACGCAATCGGAATACCGGACCTGTGCACCTTGTGTACGGAATTCAATTACGGACATCAGTTATAATGACTTTAAGGGCACCTCGCTTGCAAACAGAGTGATGTGGTCTTTACGGACGATGTTATATATGCCCACTTGCCAACTTGTATAATTCGATGATCGCCGCCTTGGTCTAGTTGTAGCGTACTTAGACAGAGAAACAGATGAGGTTCAAATTCCAGAATGATTCGAAAAATACATGAGTTGCCCGGGATTGGAATTTGAGCCCGAAGTGTTGATAGGTGCGCCGTCTATCACATGATGGGACAGACATATTATAAACCCCTTAGTTAACCGTGAGTTTTAAAGTTGCACCTCTACCAATGCCTTTGAGGATACAGGCGTGAGCTTATGTTATATTAAAAAAAAACAAATATATGGCACAGTGACAATACCTTTTTAAATCCATGTAAATCAGGCAAACGTTACGTGGAAGTTGTTCGGGACGATTTATATTTATTCATTTTTGCAAGTGTAAGGACTCGGCCAAAGTTACGGATGCTATGGAAGTTTTCGTGGGCGACGCCGTGCAAATATTTACACTGAAACGTTGCTTCGGTGGTTTTATTCCATTTTTTGTTTGAGGCTCGGCTGCGGCCAGGCAAAAATTGTTTTAATTTGTTCAGCGTTCGTGTTCGTTAATACGTCTTTTAAGACTGCAATAAGGTATTTGTTGGGACGTTAATAGTCCACATTGTTGAGGTGTTTATCTTCTTCCATTAGTATGAGGGATTAAGTTTGTAATGTGATGTACCCACATATATCTCAGATCACTATTAGTAGACCCTTTGGAATTCTGTACGTGAACTGGTAACTGATATGAATGCAGAATGCAAGACACGTTATCTCCGAACGAAGGGATTTTATTAATTTTCTATCATCGACTACATTTATCAATCTACCACTACATTAGGTGTATAATTACATCTACATCTGTGATAGAGCCAAAACTATCTTCGACCAAGAGAATGTTTGAAATTTGACATACCTATTTTACTGTTATTATTACTTCGGATGTTGTCATCCATAGATAATAAAACCCATTCAATAAATGCTTTCGTGTATAATATTCGCGTTAGCAGAAATAATTCTGTACTTACCTATTATTTTTAAATTATATGTAATAGTCAAATAGGTATATGCCCATACATATATAGGCACAATATGTTCATAAAAACAACAAATCTAACTCTAAACCCGTTTAGGGTGGGATATTGTGATGAAATGAAGCGCAGTATGAGCTCCGCGAGTGCGTAAGTAATGCAGATGATTAGATTTTACCGACTGGACACAATCAACTGTTTCGTATAAATATAATATGCATGCATATCAATTGTTTGAACCCATGAAACCACGAAGGGTGGATGTAATTCACTTTTCTCACCACCATTAACTGGAAAAAATTATACCATTCATAATTGTGTAAAATAAATCATACACCTGTGCGTAACTCACGCCTGTAATCCCCGAAGGGAGGTAGGCAGTGGTGTAACCAGTACACCCACATTTCGCCGAGCGTATCTCCATCCGTTATGTGAGAGGGGGCGAGCCTATCGCCATACCGGGCACAAATTCCAGACTCCGGGCTGATACTGAGCATTTCGTAATAGAAAAACCCAATAAGTACCACTTTACCCGACCCGGGGATCGAACCCGAGACCTCAACGTTTGCCTTAATCGTAACGCGTACGTATTACAACTGCGCCATCGAGGCAGTCAAAAGTCAAAGTAAAATAAATCAATTACTTAAATTATTCAAAGATGGCACAAGTGGAGTGCAAATGGACCACCAACATCTTAGGCCCAAAGCCCACCTCCTCTGCATGTGGCACACTCTGCTGGTCGAGGCAATAGCGATACTTGGTTCCCGTTGCGGGTTTTGGGGGTCAGATGGCGCGTCGCTCCATATAATTCCAAATCTATAATCAAATCATGATGGGAAGGCGGATGACATTAAGTCGGGATAACGCCAGGCAGAAAGAAAGATTCAACGAGGGCATAAACTCCAAATATATATTTATATTCTGTTCCCTTGTGTAGAAATATCTTAATTTTGAGTATGTACCAGCTCTCACAAAGGCAACAAATTTTTCGGCGTTTAAGTGTGGCATCTATAAAAATACACCATCTAAATATACCTGGCCTTAAGGCTTAAAAATGTCTTTGCGATTCCGTTCACAATACTCATTAAGAACATAAACAGCGGCAGTGCAAAAGGTGAAACGAACCACGTCTCACAGCACTACACATCAACGCTAAGTAGAATCCGTTGTTGGCTCGTGCCGCCGCGTGGATAGTCAGATTGACCACCATTTAAAAAGCTAATTCTTGTGTTTAGTTTTACCTTATCAGGGATACTATAGCCTCTTAACTTACGCTAACATCTCAAGTGTCTTTGATTTGGTATTTACGTTGTGTTTAGCTAACAATTACCGAGGATAGAATCCTTGGAACCCCTCATTACCGTTTTATTCTTGTTTTGCGCACTCCTTCTCCATAATAATAGTTATGAACAATTCGAAAAATGTTCCAGTCATATGGATAAGATATTCTAAACAAATTCAAATGGGTAAGTTCAAATAGCGCAGACTAAGTACAGAGAGCCGTTTTATAATTAAGATAATAGCAGTTCAGCACTGGACGTTTAATTAACCAAACTGTCAACATTTGTAGGCAGATAATGAAATGAAACCCAAGGTTTTACAGTATGAGCAACCTTGTAATTACCTCTACTATAATTATAAACTTGTAGACGAAGAAAACACATACGCAAAGGGCGACGTCCATCAAGATCCTATACAGATTCATAACATTCAAGAGGAAAGTAATGAATGTAACGCGCTAATAAAATCTCTAGCAGAGGAAATAATAATAAAATATTACAAGACCCCGAGATTTTGTCTAATTAATTTTGTATGTATACTTTGGGGCTGCGATGTCTTGGGAGTAACATACAATGAGTCGGAAAACCGAAGGCGAGGTGGTAACTAGATCCGTGAGCGCTACAAATTAGAATTTATGATTGCATGTGAAAATGTTAGAACGTCTTTTAATGAATGTTATAATGTTTCCGCGTTATATTAAGGAGTTGAAACGAACTTTCACAGGATTTATGTGAAATTCATACGTAATGAATTAACTTTATAATTAGTCGTGCTTTGTACTGTTGTAGTAAACATATTGTGGTTTATTTAACTGATTTCCATAACATTCTGAAATTTAATTTTAGGAAGCCCAAAAATGTTTTATAAGTGATAGAGCCACGCTGTAGACAGATTCGTCTACAGCAATGGCTCGACCGGGTTATTACTAAAGTCTCACAGACATTCGCCGTGAAGGAGCGTCTTGCTTGTTGCGTTTCGTGCGGTGAGTGAGATATCCGGTAGTCCAAATCCCCTCTCCCCTTCCCAAATATTTCTATTATCCCTTTTCTTAAAGGTCGGTAATAAACTTTAATAAGAAAACTTTAGCTCTATTGTCACATGAATTACTATTGGGAGTATGTAGTTTCGACAGCCTCAAGTCTGAGGAGTCTGAGGTGTATAGACGGTGGAAACCAATTATCATCAGGAGACTCACTTGCTCGATTGTAGGCCTCTGGTATAAAAACAAGTTTTTGCTTTCACAATAATAATAAATAATGGTCACTTCATAAGCTAAGATTTTCAACTCTGTGTGTGGTATTATATAGACGACTTGTGTCAATAATGCGACACCAAATCACTGAGAAGTGCGGCGACGCAGTCGTGTTACGTTTGCCACGATCATAATATCAATTTTGATACAATCGATTTAACGCATTATATTGTGTCAATCGATTTAATAACTAAACTCTCGCTGAACAGTTTGCAATATAATTAGAACAATTACAACTTTTATTGTTTAATTTTCCTGTTTATACATATCCTCATATAGCATAGTCCGACAAACAAGCAAGGGGGTCACCTGACGGTAAGTGATCTCCACCGTCCATGAACGCCTACATTATCAGAAGAATAATTGACATTGCCGACCTTAAAGGAAAAGGATAATGAAGGGATTGGGAAGGGAAGGGGGATTGGGTCTCTGAAAATCTCACTCACCGTTCGAAACGCAGCAGTAAACAGCTACTTTAAGTCAGTTTCTGTGAGACAGTGGCAACAACCCTTTCGAGCCGGCCCATTTATGCTGTAGATACAACTATATACAGCGTGACTCTACCACTTATAACCAACTAACGACAAAGTACCAACATATAAAGAGCTTTTTATAAAGAGTTTTTTATGTTCTTCAAATCGCAAAAGAGGGTAACAAACAAACAAATTAAGTATATTAAGCAACAATTTACAAATTGCCCATCAGAGCGTATGAACTACTGAGCCGAAGTTGCGTGTTAGAGCCAGACGGTTGGGAGCTAGAACTCCGTTCAAAACTGCCGATTGGCGGCTGGCGACACTAGAATGAGTCAGCCGGCCACCGGGCGTAGGTAATGTGCCCACCCGTGTGCTTCCTACAGTGTGCACTAGCCCTCACCAAATGCTAACTGATGGCGAACTGTCGTATCAATGGGCAATTACACACTATTCATACACATAGTACCAAACAAAATTATAATAGCTGAAGTATTCTATAAATAAACTATATGGAAATTGAACACAGTAAAGTGGCAAACGGAGGCGACTAAGTAGCTTTTTAATTATAGAAACAAACAAAAACATGAAGCTACGGGGTCTAAGGAGAAAAGTTTTGCGAACACTTTGTTGTTTAATGAATTTCCTTCGATAGGGTGAATTTGTGTGAGTCGTTACTTATTGATTAGTAATTAATTGTAATTTTGTACAAATCTTTTAAATTATGTCTAAACGGAAAGTATAATTGTTGCCAATTTGTCAGTTAAAAGGAATTTCCACACACCCTAAGGTTTTCTCAATATATATGGTGAGTACTCGCCCGAGACATAGGAAATTCAATAATAATTGAACTTGTGCCCAACAGACCGTATCCAGTGTCTCGGAAATCGTTTACTGATCTCAAATTTTACTCACTGCCCTAGCGCGTGGTGAATTTTAAACTAATTTTGTCATATTTTTGGATACTTTATATATCGAAAACCAATTATTAAATTCTGGTTACATTAATTAGACCTTCAAAATGAAGGTTTTTTTTTCAACACACACATGTGGGTCTAGGCTATGTAGCCTTGACCCCCACTTAAATAAACCTGCATAGTGGGTATCGGAAACTACAAGTGATTTACCCCACAAAACCCAGACACGAAACAAATATTTAGGGATTAAACAAAGATTTTTCTCGGTGCGGGAATCGAACCCGCAGCCTCTCATTTATGCGCCACGGATTCTGTCACCACAATTTTTAACTTAGTTTAACGATTTTTGTAATTTGACAACAACCAGGATCATCAATTCATTCGATTTTCGTTCAGGATTCAAACTCACATTACTTCAGCGTTAAGTTTGCACAAACTGCGTCTTGCCAATTGAAATATGAGCCTAGTAAACATCTTTAAAGCCGAGTTATTAAAGCTGTTTCCAATTGATTGAATTGATACTAAATATGCAACGAATGTGTACAACGAAAAGGCAATTAAAAATCGAGCCGTGCAAACAGACGCTAGTCGTTTCGATGTACCGATGAATCGAATGTGCCAGTCGATTGTAACGATGTCGATTGCGAATTAATAAATTGTTTACGTTGCCAGCGTACGATCATTAAGATCTTTGTTTTACTGCGCGACCACACACGAGTAACAGACGTCGATGAAGCCGTACACCGATTTGATTGCAGGATATCGTATTAAATGCCGCCGCTTATATCATATTCTCTTCATCATACAAAAATAGACATCCTGTATTATTAAATTATGCCACTTTAGTACGCTTTACTTTCCGCAAATGTAACAAGTGGTCATTTTAATCCTACTTGTGTATCTGTCTGTGGGATCGTAGCGCATAAATAAAGTAGTGATTTGAATGTAGTTTCACTATTTGAAATCTGATTTAATCGAGATGGTTCATAGCTATATTTGAAAAAAAACTTTCAGCCATTTAGAAATTAAAAATCTTTTTCTAGTTGAAATTGATGGGTTTTATCGATTAGGTTATTTATGCATCATTAAGTGCACATCCATTCAATGCTAGTTTAATAACAAATTTAAATTCTAATTCTATCTGGTGTTTAGCCAATAAAATGAATCCTGTTTTCGTGTGCTAAGCCGTCCGAGCGTGAAAGATGATTCGGTTTATTCTCTCATTCGGTAGGAAACAGACGTTTTACGCCGTAAGCCCACTCGCTTTATCGACTTATTGGTTTTTATAGTGAATTCATTTGCTTGTTTATCTTGGTCGACTTGTTATTGCTAAGATTCTATTACTAACGTTAACTGTTTATTTGAAATGCTCGGAGCCCATCAATGAACGGTAATAATGCTGCCGATAAATAGCGGTACTTAAATGTTTATTAGATTCTATTTCGTCTTTATTTACATTTTCAAATTGAAAAATGACACGAGCATTTTTTCTGAGCGGCAGACAATATTTCAGCAAAAACGAATTATGTTCTGTCCCTTATGACGTGCGTGCGCGTTTGCATTACCCGACGTAATCAAATGACTGAAATTGAAAACCATCGCTAGGCGTTTACAATGGCACAATTGCGTCGGGGCGATATGCGTCTAGCGATAGTTCGTGCTCACCTTATACTGAGCATTCAAGCTGAAAAAGAAATAACTAACACTTTCCAATCTATTATATTTTCAAGCACTTGTATAACAAAGAAAGTTCTTTCTGATAAAAAAGTATAATTTTATGATTTGTCGCATTTAAATGTCGTCAAGCCACAGTGTGTAAGCGCTGTTATGTTTCAGACAGAAGGACATTGAAGTCAGTTAAATTACTAGGCATTATAAGACTTAACATCTTATATTTCGGCTTGACGAGCCAAATGCAATGCTCTGTAGTTCAAAATTATTTTTGATATTGCTTCTGTTTATGGGCAGGCGTGGCGCTTACCACCACGCGAACAACCTACTCGTTTCGTCATTCAAGATAACCAAAAAAAAAAAATTGTTCGTAACAAGCATTTCTAAATAGATATTATTTTTTCAATGAATGTATTATTTATTACGTAAATTATTTAAGTTTTGTATACCAAATATAAATTAGTAATAAAAGACAAACACTCAAAAGACCTACAGCTAAGTTTCTTGATGCTTCTTCTCAGACAAGTGGGCATTTCCGAAGCACCGGTAGATTCTACACTTGGCGTATAAAAGTACCTTTGGCGACCTAAATACTGAATAAAGGCTTTGATTTAAACATAATGTCCATTACAAGGTACTTTATTGATTTTGCGTGAAATACCTTTGATACCAGTAGAACAATCGTACGGGCATTTAATTTAATAAAGTGTCAAACGCGGCGAGCACCTGTTAGTGTTTACAAATGGAGCGGACATACGTTTTCCGCTCTGGTTTCCCGATAGGGGGGGCCGGTCCGCAGTTCGCACCCCTATGATGAATTCACCTTTTATTTTGTCCCACTTGACTCAATTGAGAGTGATTTTTGAGCGTGAATGGGCAGCCTGTGTAATTTGCAACTGACAGGACGAAATGTGCATTGAAAGCTATAAAAGGTTCGGAGCAAACTCAATCAGGGCCGCGTTGCTATTTTATTGTTTTGATAAAGTGTAAATAAAATTGTATTATGTTTTGCTTTATTTTAAGGAGCAGTTCTGCAGAGTATGATGTTCTTTCTAAATTTGAATACATATTAATGTGGTCATGCAAATTATTTATTTAAAATAAATGTAGCATGCAATCAAGTGGGTCAAGTTGGGTCAACTGATGGTAAATGATCTCCACCACCAATGTACACTCACAATAACAGAAGAATTATGGATCCGTTGCCGACCTTAACGGAAAAGTATGAGAGTTGGCAAAAGGATGGTATTTTGAGCATCTGAAATTCTCACATGCTGTAGGACACGCAAGCTAGTACTATTCCGATTTTTTTAGGAACAACTAGCTTTTGCTCGCCCGCGTGAATGAACTTTTTCAGAATAAAAAGTATATGTCGTAATCCAGGTTCTGATCTAGCCGTGTGCCAAATTTCATCCAAAACCATTCACCAAATTTTATTACCGCGTGATTGACTAACAAACATCCTAATTCACACAGTCACAAACATCCAAACTGCCACATTATACGAATAATAGTATTTGGATAGTAGGATACATACTATAAGCTTGTTATAATTATCTAGACAAAGTCTCAACACGACACACAAAAAAACCATCACTTCATATTCCTTAGTAAATAATCCGAACAGAACAAGTGCAATATTTGCATTCGCCTGTGAGACAGAAAATAAATTTGAAAGATAGTTTAAATCTGTTCACGTTTGTTCGCAATATAGCTCTGCGAATCCATTTAAGTTTCATGGACAAAGTTTACGTTAGCAATATTCCATAACAAGAGTTCTCAGTATCTTAGCGGGCCATTTCTACATTCCCCCCTCTTGAGTAGTTTGAAGACAATAAATTATTTAATAACCGCCCACACCCGTCGATATACTATATTATTTTTATTTCCATTTATATTCGCATGCAATTAGTATTATATCATGCATTGAGTCGTACTTTTTACATTTATTTTATTGTAATATTTTTTTATTTGTGGAATAACTTTACGAGCAGGTCGCTCGTCTGATGGTAAGCGCAACGCCTGCCCATAAATAACCATAACACCACACAGAACATTGAATTACAAAGCACAACATAGCATTGAACTCATAACATAAGTTGTTAGGTCTCATAATGCCTAATAATTTCAATAGCTTCAATGTCCTTCAAACCGATACACGACAGTGCTTATACACTGCTGTTTGCGGCAGAAATAGACAAAGCGGTGGTACCAATCCAGACGGCCTTATGCATACGAAGGAACTACCACCATGATCCATGTGTTTTCAGGACTATCTATCTTGTTATGCAAGCCGATCAGTTATTCCCATATTTCCATACATACGCACTCACGCCTGCAATCCCCGAAGGGGTAGGCAGAGGTGCAACCAGTACACCCACATTTCGCCGACGGTATCTCCGTCCCATAATGTGATAGGGGGCGAACCCATCGCCATACCGGGCACAAATTCCAGACTCCGGGCATCAGCCCGGTATCAACCGAGCATTTCGTAATAGAAAAACCCAATACCACTTTACCCGACCCGGGGATCGAACCCGAGACCTCAGCGTTAGCTTAATCGTAACGCGCCAGCTAGGCAGTCCCATATTTCTAGATAATAATAATATTCCGGAGCATGTAAGGTGATGATACACATTATTTTACTCAGATTTCAATAAGACAAAGGGAAAGGTAGTCCAATGGACATAGGTTTTGTGTTTCAAAGTATATGGAGTGGTTTGTAATTATTCATCCCAGGTGACCGGAGACGACTCAACTGACCGGTATCAAGTTCTTGTTAAATAGTTTACGATGAATCCCAAACCTGTAACAACCACTAGAATACACTATCTTACTCCTAAAAATATTTGAAATGGGAAAGTTTGGATGTTTCTTATAATTACGAAACAGATTTGAAAGAAGTTTGATGCATAGGTAGACCTGGATTAGGACAAAGGATATTTTTTATTACGGAAAATGAGAGTTACGTGGACAGAAGCCCGAGCAAAATCTAGTAATATTACAAAGAGGCAAAGTTTGTAACTTTGTTTGTTGGACATAATTTCGAGAAAATCTGATTCTGAAAATTCTTACGCTACTAGAAAAATACATTATAACTAAATGTTTTCTTTTCACTGTGACAAAATTAAGTTTTCAGTGAGAAAAAACTTTGACGCGGACGGAGCCGCGAGCTACAGCTAGTATATTTATATTTAGCATTAAGCCCCATGTAAATGAAGAGAGTTTATCATATGACCCAGACGAGAATATAATAGAAAACACTTGTTTATGAGGCGCGTCACATAGTTTGAAAAACTAATCGTATGACGCGGTCTCGAAAATGACGGTTTTCTGTTATATATTCTCACTTATACGAGAAACTCTTTCCATCTAGGGCTTTGATGATGAGGCACAATTTCCTCGAATGCTTAATTTTAATTGATGTAGTTATTTTCTTCTTAATAGGTAATACACATTTTCAGTTGTCACGTCAACATAACACAGAAATAGATGTGTTCTGTGGTCTAGCCTTGCTTAACAATATATAACATGCCTATTCTAATCTGCTTTATTATCGCTAAACTTATTTGTCTTATAATCATAACTATTGCACGTTTTCTAATTATCTTCGAGAGCTGTAAGACGATATTGGTTAGAAACTAACACTCAATTGTGAGCTGCAGTTGTTAAAGAAGCTTATCTGCGATAAAGGCTTGTGTGTACACTGTACAAGCTGCAAGTAGTTTCGTACGGTGAGTGAGATATCCGGAGGCCCAAACCCCCTCCCCTTCCCAATCCCTTAATTATCCCTTTCCTTTAAGGTCGGCAACGCACCCATAATTCTTATAGCATTGTGGGCGTACATGAGCGGTGGAGATCACTTACCATCAGGTGACCCACTTGCTCGTTTGCCTATGGTATAAAAAAAAAAACCAACAAGCAAAAACACTTCCGGATAGTATAGATTAAGAGTTTTAAAACGTAAGACGTTAAATCAATTGATTAACTTTACTATATTTATATAGATATACCGAACTTTTTATCTACATAACAGACATTCTTTGTATACGTATAAATCTTGATATAAAACAGTTGATAGTAATTTAATCCATCCCATAAACCGCATTGCCTACGTACGTAAACTAACAATGCAAAACTTTTAATTTTCACCTGAACAAAATTTGAGAAGGGGCAACCCATTTGATGTCCAGAGTCGGTGAACTTCGAACGCTTTATTACTGTGTCCGGCTTTAAGTGGGTGTAAAGTTTCAACACCCTTTGATTTACTTGCTGGTGGGGAATAGGTGCGCGACGGATCGTACCAAATTTGTTTGAACTTTATCTTTTTCCTCTGCTACTGGATTTTATTGGTTACCTCTTTTAGTTATTACAATGTCGTAGGTAGCATTCATTTGTGTTGAGTAAATTTCAACACACATTAAGTCTCAATTGCCACTACCCCAGCGCGTCGCAGGGGAATATTTGGACAATGCTCACCGTATAATGGGCACCGCAATTATTACACTAATACCTTAAAGGACCACTTTAATACCCTAATCGGAAGCCAAACTAACGTGGTGCCGTCCCGCATAGAAATATCTCAAATTGGCAACACGGTCCGGTGGGCCGATCATAAAACATCTTAATGAGTACAGCCAGCAGCTGCGTACCCCCATATTGCCGTTCTCATATCCATGCAAACTACCCACCGCCAACGTCTTAGCGTCCTTACTTTCCTCCTTCTTGTTTACAAGTCGACAACTAATTTGATGCAATATGTGCATAGGACAACATTACGGGCGCTATCTCGTCCGTGCGTGTCTTGCATACATTTGCTCCTTCCTCACCGCAACAAGGCTGCGGAACAACCTGCCTGACCCTCAACTCAACCCTCTTATATTCAAATTCACTCCGGACCGGCCATTTGGACGCGGATTTGTTATAAGATTAAAGGAAGATTTCACTTGTGAAACAATATGGCAGACGATTTACATATTTCGTTTCCTTATTAGTTTTGGGATATTTGTTTTGGGGCTGGCGAATTTACATCCACTGACCGATTAAATGGCCCTTAGGCGTCTTTAATGGGGGTGCCGTGTGGTCGTTGTTAGCCTTAGTAAATGTGTACTTATGCGTAATTGAATATTTTATGGGCTGAACCAAATTTAGTGCAGAAACTTTATCGATCTCTTGTACGTCGAGAATCTTCATGCGAATCGTGTATTCACATACAATTCAGCTTTTAAAAATATGTTTTATCATTGTTTGGAGAGCAAACATTCGCTTTCACGTGTTGCCTTTTCAGTTGGCGCGTGTGTTTATCGTTTGCATTTATCTGTTGACTGTTTTTATTCCGCGGTTGACATTTACCCTCTGTTTCAACATACTCAGCGTTATTCGTATGAGTTTCTTTCATTCGCCGTACGAGTGTTCGCGTTATATTACCTCCATTCAAGTCGAGATAGCTTCACTTAGTTTCCTCTTTTTCATTGCGGCCGGGTTAATTTCTGCATCTTTATTATTCGAGTGGCCGGTGTATGGGTGCAGTGTAGTCTGTCTGGTAGCGTAGATTGTGTGGCGGAAAGCAAACTTGAATTGTTGGTCGCCGCCGCCGCGTGGAGGTAATGAACGCACGGGTGGGACATGCTTTGCAGCTGGAGGCGTTTGGTCGGAGCGAGAGGCACGCTCTCCCAAGTGGAGGGTGCGACAGGGCGGGCGGTATTCTTGTGGGGGGTCGGGGAGGTGAGCCAGGGTGCAACGCGGCCTGTATGCACAACGCCGCTTCCGCATTCGTTAATGCAAAAGCGAGCACAGACTTCAGGTGTACATTTTCAGCGCTGGTGTGCTTTATACTCAATGTTAAGGCGTGCGTCTTTGTACAAAGCTGAGCCTTAATTATTATTGCATTTTATCTTCCCTCACTTCAATACATTTTCGTCGCTCCAGCTCGACTAATATCATGTTCCGTTTACTGCGCTTAAATACTTAGTAGCTTTAATGCTAAAACGGGACAAACTTTAATCATACGTGGTATGCTTAGTGATTTTTTTTCTTAAAACGCCAGCCTCTTTCGCTTTTTACTGATACGAAACGAATAACCCTGCGGCTTAACAATTCATTATTGCATTCGTTCATTTCGGCTTCATTAAAATCGCATTAGGATTAATTTTTCTCGTCCCCATTTTAATTCGCAGTTTGCTAAGGGGATCTTTCGCGGGCCGGACTGCAATCATCTATTGTCAATATTTGTTGTGTTTTGTCTACCTGCGCCAGTGTTTTATGATATTGCATAAAACGAACGTTATCTGGGTTATAAACCATATTTTATACGTTTTGTTTATAATAAGTCTTTTGATAATTAATAAAGTACTTAAATTTGAAATCGTTTCCTTTCTGTCTGGCGTTATCCCAGCTTGCTCCCAGGGTCCGCCTGCCTACTTAGACGGATCTACTTCTTGAGTATCCTTTGCAACACTCCAATGGCTGTGTTGTCTTCCTGTAATACGTTATTTGTCAACGATCAACGACCGTCAACGATCATATCCCTAATGCGATCTGGCACAGGCATTTGCCTAAAATAAATTTATATGATTACATAAATAATTATTTGTTTAGTGTCGCCATAAATTGAGCGTTAATATTCCCCAATCTCAGACATCGCTCGTTGCAATAACAAAATAACATAAACATTGATAGTCACATAGTTATTGGACATTTTTGATAGCCTGTTTGTATATCATTACGGTTATAATTTGATAGTTTGTCATGATGAAGTGTACTAATAGAAAAACATCCCTATTGCCTATCAATTTTAACTGTATTGCTATGTACTGTTCTGATTTATAATTAGGTGTATATATTCAACGGTTTTTGAATTTCTCTTAACTTTAAAAACATACTTGGGTAACATCACCTTAATTTTATTTCTTCTTAAACATATTCCAAAATAAGCAGATTTTTTTACCATTAATGGTTATAAAAAATAAATAATTGACATTAATTTACGTATATATTTTTTTATACATCTAATCAAATCTAATGTATATTAAAGTCAATGACAGGGTAATTTTTCACACTGATTTGAATATATCGAATTTTCAAAACTACCTACGTAGTGAAACCTCACGAGTCGACGTTTGCACGCGATTTTGAGCCCTGCCAGCGGATATCTACAATATTATTAATTCAGCCATATTAATATATGGTGTCACGTTACGACCACACTGATGTCGCAGGAAGCATGGCCCGGTGAGCCATTTCAACGAAAATAATACAGTATTCGATCGCGGAGTGCATCGATTTTTTACTAAGAATCGATTACTTTTTATTTCATCTGTCCGACCGGGTTAAGTTCGCTCAATATGTATCGAGTTTCGTACCGATGTTGTGACCCACTGTCAATGGACACAATCTAATATTATAAACAGGTAAAGTTTGGAAGTTTGTTTTTACGGTGTAATCTCTGGAATTACGGACACGATTCTAAAAATTATTATGGGTATTAATAGAAACCAAAATTTTCTATCCTACTTTCCTACTGGTCAACTAATATTATAAACGTAAAAGTTTGTGATGTTTTGCAGATTGCGAATTTCCATATTGGTTAATTAATCGCGGCTCAATAGCGGAATGAATTTGGATGAAATTAGACACACATGTGGACTATGACCTGAATTAGGGTATAAGTTCTTTTTTATCCCGAAAAATGATAATAAGAAAAGATTACGCGGGCGGAGCCGCGAGTGAAACTATTAATTGGTATAATTTCATATCCATTGTGATAAAATTGAGTTTCCTGTGTGGAAAAGGCTTTCGCGCTGGCGGAACCGACAGCAGAAGATACAATATACAAAGAAACAAACATATAATTGATCAATCAATATTTTTATATAATATAATGGTTATGTCGTCATCTGAATTGTCAATTCGAGTCGGCGACGATTTTCCGGACACAATGATCGTTACGGCGCGGCGCCACGACTCGGCACTGTTCGATGTTCCAAATATTTTATGGTCACGACTTACATTAAGCCATGTTAGACGTTAATGCGTTACATCTCATTTATATAACATAGAATGCGCATTTGCATTTATGTATATACGTGATGAAAGCATACGACTTAATTTTAAACTGTATTGTGCATTTGATTGACACCTATAGATTTATTTATTCAGAATGATATGATTGCTTTTGGATTCAACTTAAGTTTTTCTATGGTTATTCGTTATAAACCAACTACGAAAAGGTACTCAATATATCATTTTTACATAATTTAATGAGGACATAATATTATGTATCTTGCTCCTGATGTTTATTAAATGTTTTTGTGAAATTTGATTTCGATTAATGTCTCTTTTATAAATAATCCACATTTTTTTTCATATCAATAATGTCACCTCATTGGTCTAGTAGCAGCTTACTTAGGCTAAGAACCGTGAGGTCCTGGGTTCTATTCCCAGGTCGGGCAATGACAATTTGTGTTTAAATTTTAGATTAGAAAACTCACACATGAATTGCCCGGGATTGGTTTTTGCACCTGGCATGGCAATAGGCTCGCCCCCTATCAAATATGGGACGAAAATAAGCTCGGCGAAACGTGGGTGCACTAGTTGCACCTCTGCCTACCCCTTCGGGGATAATGGCGTAAGTCTATATTATGTAATTGATAAAGTGATGTAATTTATTAATTGACTAGATCAATCCGGTATTTTAGTTAGAATTATTAAAGTTAAAAGTATCCAAATCGTCGGAACAGTGCCGGAGGCTGGTAATATCAGGAATCGAACATTTCACGGTCCGTAAGTTCTGCCGTATCGATACGGATATAATAACCAGTGGAATGGTAACTATAAAGAAAGATTGTATTTTTTTACTAACGTCGTAAGAAGTCGGAATGTCCGACCGGCCCTTTGATCGGTTTGATAAAAGTGCTTGCGATCTTTTTTCTTTTTATCATAAAAAAAGTACCTCGTGCACCTTTATTGATATTTCGTAACTTCAAAATATAGGATGGAATGTCGTGTAAAAGTGTAATAACGTTATATCTGTTTATAGTAAACATGTAGCGAACATTTCCTGAATGGACGTTGTTTATCTACAAAGGTCATTCACACCCCATAAGTCAAATCCCCCGCTCATCTGACAAATACAATAATCCGCACAATTTCGAGGATTTTTTTATCGCAGACCGCACCCGCACATATATGCGGTGGTCGGTGGAATTAAACATCATATCTATATTAGCACTCTATCTAAAGTACTAAACTATTGTTAATGTATCCACTAGTTAACTTCGGGTTTCATTAACTATTGTTAATGTATCCACTAGTTAACGTTCTATTCATCAACGATTTGATGAATAGAATGGAAAGTGATGGAGCGCCTTTGCTTTGCAGTGGGATTTTAGACTCGTAAAAAATTGGGTATTGAGGTAAAAAAAGGCCAGCGTGGAATGGTATGGATTGACGAGACAGAAGTCGCGGATTGGAAACCAGCTCCAGGGCACAAACCTCGGACTTTTCGACTTGCTATAACGGTGAAGGAAATCATTGCAAGGAAGCCTGCACGCCTGAGAATACTTCGTAAGAATGTTGAAGATATATGAAGTTTACCAACGCGCCATAGGCTAGCGTTGTGGACTAAGGCATAGCCCTGCTCATTGTAATTATAATACTAGACCTGTAATAATACACACATAACTTAGAAAACTCAGGGGGGCATAGTATTGGGGCTGGTTTCGAACCTGTGACTTCTGACAGTCCGTATCACTCCCCGCTGAGCTATAGCTGATTTTTTTGTCGCTTATGGTCGATTTTCAATGTTGACAAATTATTATTAATAACAATAATAATTCTATATTTTCTATTAATTCTAAAACTTGCCACCGTGAACTTTAATTTTATTACTGCAATATTGGTACGTAACAATACTTAATTTAAAATTTATTTACTACTATAACCGCCATCTATGTTGGGCCGCCAACAACATGCAGTAATGTATTTTCTGTAGACATGATAAATGGCTAAATAGTCTCGCTATCGAGATTTATTATAACATTGTGTTACAATTTATATTTATGTAAAACACAATGCTTCCTATTTAACTGAAGTTACATCATAACGTGCTTTTTACAGTAAGGATTAATAGAATATGCATAAGCTCACGCCTGTATCCCGGAAGGGGTAGGCAGAGGTACAGCTAGTGCAAAAAATATTTCTGTCTCACGATGTAACAAAGGGATGTGTTTCTGCCTAAATACACAAATTTAAATGCCGGCAAATTCATGTGTGATTTTTCGAAATGAAAACTCTACACACAAATTGTGATTATACAACGGAGGATTTGAACCCAACATTTCATTTAAAAGGATATGTATTGATAGAAATGTAGGAACTCGTAATCACCCATACCATTTCGTCATCCCCCATCCGACTGTCAAGGCGTCAGCTAGCATAAGTTTTTGATAACTGTCAAATCTTATCTCAAAGACATTATTTCATACACATCTATCGGAAAGCCATTCCGACTGTGTCTGATTTTATTCTGGGCAATTTATTTTCAATAAAGAACTATAAAAAGACTTATCTAAATGGTTCGGGTGCGACTGCGAGGGTGCCACTCCGTCATAAATGTCGATTCTTATTTACGTCGTATTGCACTATTGGGACAACCATCGTGAGGCTTTCTTTCCTAATTAAGGTTCTAAAACATTTTTTTTTTATTTTATATAATATCATTATTTAGAATTTGAAATAGCGGTAATTCGATGACAACGTGCTGATAAGATAATTTAACACAATAAGTATTAATATAATCCGATCCCTCCCCGTGCCCTGGATCCCGAATGGGTAGGCAGAGCTTATTTCCATCGCATCATGTGATAGGTAGCGAGACTAAGACAAAATTATGCACAAATTCTAATCACGGGCAAGTAATACTTGATTTTTCGCCTCGAAAACAAAATAATTATTGATCGCCTCGGGATACCTTACCTTGTTGGAGTCTGAGCCTACGTACGGTACTACCAGACGAAGTAGGCGTTTAAAATTACAAAGTGTTAATAAAATTGCATTTTGGAGAGCAACTCTTCAAAAATAAACAGTGAAATAGTTTTTGAGAAACAGACTAAATATAAATCATGAATAAAAAAAACATGAATAAAATACAAAATGTGACATTACTAAGCTAGATAAAACGAAAAAGGTAACAAGAGAGTACCATAAAGTATGAACGTATCCGTATCCGCGAAGGGTTACCGCACAAGCTTATTGACGCGCTTATATAATTCACAATACCTATTACTCACGTGTATTTTGGCTACACATTCAATAAACAGAACCAGTTGCAATGCTTAGGCGTAAGAAATTGGCAGTTATTTATTTTAAAGCACTATAGTCATAATAAATTGGTATTAGGTATGAATTTCGAAAACGCCGAAATACGAGATACAAGAGTAGCAGAGAGGCCCTGTAGACAGTTTTGTCTACAGCATGAATTGGCCGGGTCGTTACCATTGTCACACAGAAAACCGACGTAAAATAGCGAGACGCTGCTGCATCTCGTACGCTGAGTGAGATATCCGGAGGTCCAAATCCCCCTCCCCTTTCCAATCCCTTTCGTTTATGGTCGGTATTGTGGATGTTCTTGGGCGGTGGAGATCACTTTTCACCAGGTGACCCTCTTGCTGTCGGTCTATGCTATAAAAATAAGTGTTTCGTTAATTGTGTCATAGAGCAAGTTACAGGTAAATTAGATTAGAATAATATTATTTCCCATAAGTACAGGCTTATCAAACGTTAGGGATATAATGTCAAAACACTTTCTTCATAGTTATCCATGTCACGAAGACGCTGCAAAAAATTAATCAAATATTTTTGAGACCAGCAGTTTAGTCTGAGCGTTGATGAATCAGTCAACCCACAGTGAATTTTCACCAAAAACCTATGACGTGTTTCGATATATGTTACACGAAACCTGTTGTACGATATGTTTTATTGATGTTTGCGTTCACACTCTGAGAAACACGTCATATTTTTGATCGAAGTGTAATTATTTTTTTTTTGTCAAATATTTTTCGCTTCAACAATATGTTATTTGACAATGGAAACACGATTCGATACATTATCGAAAAAATATATTTTATCTTTTGACATAATTAATACAGTAATTTAATAAGTGGCACACTCGCGCAGCAGATTTATCTGTATGGGTCTGAATGTTACGGCATCGTTTAAAAAACCAGCTCAAGCTGGCTCAATTAAATGAGTTTGACTGAAGTGATAATGTGATAGATCTCTCATTTGCGAGAGGCCGTCTGGGCACGTACCACGGTTTTGTCTGTTCCTGCCGCCAAGCAGCAGTGAAGTCAAGAACCATTGTGCTCTATGATTAGTGTTTTGTAATAAGCGGGATCGCTGGTAACTAAAAAACTCTTCCCCTCACCGCAAAGGTCACCAACTCTTCACTCAAGGATTTCATAAGCATTATAGGTATTATGGTCACCAAACCGTCAGTAAATGTGATAATGTGGTATAATATACCACATGGTGATGATGTGGTATAATATACCTAAAATATTTTCTATGAAAATCAACAAATAGCAGAATCATAAACCGCGCAACTACGTTTGCAGTATAACTTTATTTGAGCAATAGAATTTAGATTACAGAGCTTGTCGATAAACCGGACTTCTAAATTACAGAATAACAAAGATTCCAATTTGAATTTGTACTGGCAGCGACTCATTTACATGTTATTCGAGTAACAAACCCTAGGGGACCGTATCAGCCATTTATGAGTTAAAAAGTATTAAAGAAAAGAAAACTCGATAGATATAAAGAGATACGTATAATAACAAGAAAAGGAAGCCGCGTGCAAGAAAACGGCTCGCGGCGAGTAAGCCCCGCGGAAAGCACCATTGTTCCGCGACTTTTTAAAACGGAACAAAATGAATGAGGGGAGGGAAATCGGATGAAAATATGAAAAGAATACACGTTATATACGTAAAAGTGAAACGAAATGTCGGAGATCGGGTCTCAGTCGCGGCGGTCCGCAAATATAATTTGCATAGTCAAGTAGCCGAAGTTTTGTCTGCAGCGGATGTTCGCAACCATATTCGTTCGTTGCTTTTTAACCACACTCTCATTTTGTATCGGGCTGGGCTTTTTATTGCATTTTTTCCCCTTTGAACGGATTCCTTCAATATTTTGGTTCGTTTTTATTCATACGCTCGGTCATCAAATTGTTTCGCTTCATATCACACGCTTTGTTTCCTTCTCTGAATTCTCATTTTATTGTTGATTTGTTTTGAACAAACGGATGGATAAAAGTTGTCATAAGCTTTACCAATTACTATGACCCTGTTAAAACTATTCATTTTGTTTATGTATACTAATAATATAATTTAACTTTGTTCCTGCTGTGGTTGTGGGGGGTCAGACGACGAGTCGCGCCGCTTAATACCAAATACCGTCAATGCAAAAAAGGCAGACCCTGACATTAAGCCAGGATACCCTTGACAGAGTAGTCGCGATTGTCAAGATGATATACGGAGTGTCGTCAACGTTAGCAGAATTTTCTTCGTCGAGATCACAGATCTGCTCCATTGTTGCCGGTTGGTAGCGTTGCGCGTGCATTCTGTTATGAAGCACTGTGTTGCCATTTGAATAACCAATAATAACCTGATCAGTCCAGCGAGTAGGGGATCTGTCTCTAGCTCTCTTTCCCGCTATCTAACCTTAAACTACTAGTATTTCCATTAAGTTTTTTTTCTTAGCGATGTACCCAAAGAACTTTAAAGTCCACTGTTGAACAATCAATGAAATTCTGGTGTAGATTTTAAGCTCATTTGAGAGAGACATGATTGCACGCAAAGCGATCCATAGGATCAACACGTGGCGCCTCCAACACCACATCTCCAGCAATTTTAGTAGTCTAGTAGTCAAAGCTAGTGTACAACAATGAAAAACAGTAAATCATAATGACATTGTAATCTGAGCAGAAAATAAAAGAACGATTAACAATATAATCCTTTCAAGTACTTCGAATTAGAACTATCATCGGGCACAAAGGCGGCAACAAAGATCAAAACTTTTTGTACAGTCTGCCTAAATGAAATAACCGATTGAAGATTATTACGATTCATCGTTCTCTTAGAACTTATGAATGAGAAAGCAATGGGTTGGATTATAAAGCAAAAAGCGGAGCCGAACATCTATAGACAAATATTGACTCGTAGAAACAATGGAGGCCGACAGAGGTATAGCCGCTGGATTATGCGTGGGAAGACTTTGATTGACATTTTAGCTTCGGTGGCTTCTAATAGAATTTGGCATTGGATATCATACTTCGATACAAGCAAAGCTTACCTTTGAGGTTTTATCGAATGTTTAGCGACTGAACTTTGTTAATTAATGAAACGTTAATGCGTTAATTAACAGGAAAAGTGAGATGAAAAGGACTAAAAATAATCTTCAGTCGGGTGAGAAACTGTTTTTCAGAGGTGTTAAACCGAATCAATACTCGGACTCGATGGTCCGACTAATTTTCCACTGAACGGATCTGTGGACGCAGACCTTTGTATTGACG
This sequence comes from Mimas tiliae, assembly GCA_905332985.1. Taxonomy (NCBI): domain Eukaryota; kingdom Metazoa; phylum Arthropoda; class Insecta; order Lepidoptera; family Sphingidae; genus Mimas; species Mimas tiliae. The sequence continues at coordinate 7,955,949 of HG995248.1, read as the reverse complement.
AGAAATTGACTGAAAAAGGACCTTTCCATCCTAATTTTGTAAGCAAAGCAATTATGTACGCTCATATAAATACATTGTGATTTAGACAATGAAAGTAGGCTATGTTAAAAGGCTACGATTTAATTACAGTAATTAAGTACTTTCACTTAAAATGTCGCTGCTTTTTTCTTAGTTGACAACTAATTGACGTTTGATCGATAGGTCTTATTTTATTTTATTAAAGGGATATATTTTATACACACCACTGCGGCATGAGTTATTATTGAATCTCAATGATTTTATCCCATAATATTGTGTATTTTTAACTGAATTCAAAAAGGGAAGGAGTTTCTCAATACGCCGCGATGTATATTTTTTGTATATCAAGCGATATTTCCGTCAATTAAGGTTGACAGAATTAGATGATTGTTTTTGTATTCGTTAGGGTTTACACAGAGAATCTTCCCTAATGAATTTCGTTAAAATCTGAAAGAGGAGTTAAAAACCGATTAGAAAAAGTTTACGTATAAAAAAAGCCACAAATAATATTAATTTCTTATATGGATGATAGAACAAACTCTATGTTATTACTGAAGTTTGATTTAAAAAAAAATCTGATGCGACATGGCGACATTTACGTTTGGAAGTACCTACATACTCTGCAGGAAAAAATCTAACGAGCGATACAATAGTTTCGGCAATCAAAGAAAGAATATGGCCTTAAATAAGCAAGGCCTATAATAGAACCGTTTTCCCCCCGAAGGGTAGAAAACGGATATTTAGGTTTTAGCCGAAGCTTAAACCACATATGAGATAACCCTTTCAATGTTCACTGACTACCCTCATTTTTAGCCAATATCTGTGCGTGTGAAGAGTACTAACCCACTACGTCACTCTTTCCGTCCTTGTCTTTCATATGCTCGGGCAGCGCAGGCGGTGGAAGGCTTTTGCTTTTCAGTACCTTTAATTGCTATGGTCGGCAAGTAAATTAAGTGTGGTTTAAGCTTCGGCTAAAACCTAAATATCCGTTTTCTACCCTTCGGGGGGAAAACGGTTCTATTTAGGTGTTTGAGCCTACGCTTAAACCACATATGAGACGTGTTTATTATCTGCCGACTGCGCTGATTTATGACTAGGCGTACTGTGATTGTAGATAACAATAAAGCATTACTCGGATAAGTTTTATTAATCAAAAATCAATAACCCAAGTGATCTTGTAAGATAACAAAAATTTACTGTACTCAAATATTTATCATTGGTAATTATTTTAAATGAAATACCAAAATTATTCTGCTGGTGGAAAAACACAATACAATTGTCGATTAATTGACTGGAAGAAAAGAATTAGCTAGTACGTTAGTTTTTGAGTTTCTACAGTTAGTGACTTCTTTGAAATAATGATTAAAAAATGTATTTTTGCATCTCCAATTGCCTCTTTGTAGAACTTCGTCTATACTAAAGTTGTTATTGACCCAATTATCGCTTGCTACTGCAGCTCTAAAACTGCCAGCCGATGCAAAGATGCCCGCCATCTTGAATAGGTTTCGAATCCAACCCGCAATGACTGTGCGAGATGCATTCTTTACTGGGCCTCGCGTGGTTATAAATAAATTGTCTAATTTCTTTCGGCGGCTTGCTGATACTGTAATAAGTTTCCTAATCCAGTAGACCAAATCTAGTGATAAATCATCTTCAATAGATCCTTTTTTCAAAAACCAGCCCGATTGCTTGTGCGATGTCGAATCAGTTTTCGACCCGAATTTGGGCCAGAATGTTATGGAATCTCCCTTGTCTTCGAAGGCTTCGTGTTTCAGTGTTAACAGTGTCAGGTCGTGAACTCTTCTACCCGACGCCAACAAGAGGAGGACACAAGTATGTCTGGAGACGGCGAAGATGCTATTTTCATCGAAACTGTACGCACGTAAGTAAGTTATTAAGTCTTCTATTTTCCATGATATTTGTTTCTTTGTGGGAGGTTTGTCTATGAAAATACCCTTTATTACTTGTCTTATCAATGGATTAGACGCAAGCTCTTTTGTGCGTAAGGGATTTGCAAAGTTAATTACAACCGATTTATGCAGAGCCACCGTCCTGGCAGCTAGCTTCACTTCATTATAGAGGTAGCATAGGTACTTTGCGACAGCTGGAGGGTCCGGGTTATCCACGGTGACCCCATTTTCACGAGCCCAAATACACCATCTTGACCAGACGGGTTTATAAGTTTTCATAGTCGATTGTCTCCATGATAACTCGAGGAGTTTTACTTCGGTATGATTCCAGCCTTCTATTTGCTTTATCCAGCCTGTACCTTCCAAACCCCTAAACTTAGGTTTTCCACTCCCGGTGGTGGGCGATTCGTCCGAAGGTCGATCAGGTTTTCCCTCAAATTGAAGATTTGTAGGGGCGGCTCGATCGTTCGTCGACGGAGATCTGGTTCCCAGAAAGCTCTGTCCCACAATGGGGCTACGATTAAATAATAACCCGCCGACGTACGTAGGTGCTGAAGGATCCGGGGTAGCAGTGCTGGAGGTGGGAAAATCCATCCCAGCTTGTACTCCCACTTCCTGCTGAAGGCATCGGTAAATAGGCTTTGTGTGTCCGATACGTCCTCGCTCACATAAGCCGGGACAACAGCAGATCTTCTGGATGCAAAAAGGTCTATCTCTGGTTTGCCAAATTTTGCAAATATCGCGGTTAAACTCTTTATGCTGAGATGCCATTCCGGAAGGGCTTTCGCTCTCGACAGTCCATCGGCGATTCCGTTGTAAGGACCCGGAATATAACGGGCAATCAGATAACAATTTCTGAGCTCGCATAACAGAAGAATTTTTGTTGCAATTCTTAATAGATTCACTGACTTTGTACCCCCTTGCTTGGTGATATAAGCTATACTTGTTCGGTTGTCTGTTTGAAGCATCACCGTCTTTCCCTGTATGTCGGAACCCACGCGTTGTAAAACCTCGTACACCGTCCATAGTTCTTTTAGGTTGCTGTGCCAATTTTTCTGAGGGGGTGACCATTTTCCCCACATGTGGCGACTGTTTGCGATGGCACCCCAACCCGCATCTGCGGCGTCGGTTGTGATGAAAAAAGACGGATCTGGGTAATGTATTGGAGTGCATCTGTGACAATTTTTCCTCCACCATGTCAGTTCTTCTCGCACAACTTTTGGCATAAGTGTTTTCCGATGTGGATTTTTGCGTGGTAAGCGACGTAAGGCCCTCTGCAGCAACCGACAATGGAGGCGACCCAGAGGTACTGTGAAACATGCGAAATTTAGCTTTCCTAAAATCACTTTGGCATCGTGCCAACTCCATCGACTTCTTTTTATCAGTTCCCTTATGGAGGATTTTAGTTGTGTGACCTTTACTGCCGATAGTCTTTTTGTATTTGTTAACGTGTCCCAAGTCACACCCAGATATTCTAGCTCCCTTGACGCACTTGACGAGGACTTTAATCTGTTTATTTGCCATCCCAACTGCTTTAGGTAGTCCATTGCAAAGTCGACTTGCTGTTCCAATATTAGGGGATCTTCGTGAAGGAAGAGAAAATCGTCCAAATAGACTATCACTCGTAGACCTTTTTGCCTTAGTTGATGTGCAACCCAGTTTGTAATTTTTGCAAATGCTGATGGAGCGCTGGCTAGGCCGAATGGGAGGCATGTCATTTCGAAAATTGTCCCCCGGTAGGATAGGGATAGATAACGCCGGTGATTTTCGCAAATCGGAATATGAAAATATGCTTGTGAAATATCTATTTTCATCATGAAATCTTTGCTTTGCAGGTGATAAGCAATCTGGTGCAGGCTTATGAGACGAAATTTCGGAGCAGTTACATATTCGTTTAACCCCTTTAGATTGAAAATTGGCCGATTTTCTCCGTTCCCCTTTTTCCTTAGAAAAACGGTGGAGAGAAACCCTGTTGAATGGGTGCTTTTCTCTATAGCTTTGGAAGAAAGAAGTTTTCGTATTTCTAAATCCATTTCGGAAGAAGCTTTGGTTGTGAATTTGGTCAAATTTTCCATTGAGAATTTCGTAGAAGGAGGTATTTGGTTGAAGGGTATTCTGTAACCCTTTATAATGCTTATTAAATTTTTGGGAGCCGATGTCCAATGCGAAACGTAATCCGCCAGACGGCCTGCCCTGAAGTGGTCATTTTGCACCCCCTCTCCACTTTTTCCCTGGTTGGGAATTATTAAAAGCATTGGTCTTCTTTTTATTATTTCCCTTAGACTTTTCGTCTTTAGCGATGTGCGTGGTATGATAGGTTCTGAACCTGTTTCTATCCTTGTTGTTATGCTCGTGCCACCGGTTTTTCGGTGGTTTGTCTCTGGGCCTGGGTTTCTTTTTTCTCTCAGGAAAAAACCGTCGTAAGCCCCCTTGTTCCTTTATCGTTTCGGACAATACCTTTGGCATCCCTGGTGGGGAACGAACCCACGACCTTTGGATTAGAAGTCCAAAGCGCTATCCTCTGCGCCACAGGGACTGTAATAGCCCCAAGTGTTAGGTCAAACCTTTCTAGAAGTGACACTGACTTCCAAGTCGGCGTAACTTCAGCCAAAAGATTATTGGTTTTCAATGCACAGAAGACAGGAGCAGCTTGAAACGTTTTTTGAGTATCCGCATATCTAATGCTACGCCAACTGCTTTGACCTAGTCTCTGGCACTCCACACCGTATTTTACCGCTACAGGGTCCGCTTTTGTAATTTTTGGTTCTTGTTCTGAAGTTTTTGGCGCAAAGTCGTACTCGACGTTAAATTCGCCATCCGACTGATTATTTTCTGCTGCCTGTGGTGTAACCAGGTGCTTCTGTTTTTCAGACATTCTGTCTCGTAAATTGGGTCTTTGATATTGTCGCGAAGTATGCGCAGAAAATTCTTGTGTGCTACATACGCTTAGAGTTTCGAAAGGCGGAGACTCTGGCTCTTCCTCTGATCGAGTACTGTCTGGCTGTGAGTAAAAAGAATTGTTTAACGAATTCTGTACTTCGTTTATGTTAGCGGATGCTTCCTGGTATTGGAGAATCGATTTTATATTCTGCCCTTGTTCCGACTGCATTTCAACCATTTTGTTAAACAGTGACATTTGCTGGCTAAGCACTTGAGCTAGCAGATCACCGTCGCTTCTTGGCGGTGGTGGAGCTGAGTGAACTGGAGTTGAAGTTTGAGTAATTTGTGTCTCGTAGGATCCATGATGGTCAGAATTGTCGCACCCTTGATTGCTGTTGGCGCGACGACGTTTTGTAACTCTACGACTGGGCTCACCGGGTCTCTTACCCGAAAGCGACGTTTCACTACCACTTAACTCGTTGGAGGCATCCGTTCGTTTTAAAAACAATGATTTTATGGATTTTACTGCATTCATAAATGACTCGTAGGAGTGAGTGTGCACTTTTTCTACAATTTTATGCGGAGAGTATATTAGAGCCCTACCCAAGGGCCACCTGAGAATTACATTTCGGATATTTGTGTATGCGCGTTCTGACAGAGCCGTCGCGCTAGGATCAAATGATCGCGCAAGATCAACTGTCGGGATAGCAAATCTTAATTTTATTTCCGTTGCCCGACTCACTTCTTTACCGCCGAACAACTCTTCAAATGAAAAATTTGAGACTTGCCATTCTCGCCAATCTATGGGGAAGTAGCGGTCCAACGATGAAATTGCAGATTCGAACGCCTTCTCTTCCTCAACCCGACAAGGCAATTGAGCCAAATCACCCATGGTCATCAGTTCTGGTGGCATGATCTGCGCAAAGCAATTTTCTGCAGTTAGTAAGTGTATTAAGTAGAATCGCTGAAAGCAAGTTTTCAATGCGATTGTTTTTACACCGACGATTCATCCATAGTCACTGGTCAGTATGAATCGTACGATTCAACTCAAGCGTCGATTCGGTTCGTCAAACGCCGAATCGACGAACCGACTATTCACCATAGTGCGGTTGAATCATTGTATGAAATATCGGAATTGCTGCCGATAACTTACGTAGTTTGAGCATTGCCGCTGCCATCACCAGGACTGCAGTGTACAGAATCACTAATGCTCAATATGCCGAAAGCTGATTTCTGTTGCAAGTCAGTTTCGGTTCGTCGCTGAGCCAAAAGGCGTCGAGCGGTTATTTTTTGCCGGCGCTCGAATATTCCGAGCGGGCAATTTTGTGCTGATATATAATAATAAAATGATATTTACTTTTTAAACTGTGAAGTTTCACTTTTTATCTTAAGTATCTAATCCAATATATTTAATGTCCAAATAAAAAATACGTCATTATCGTGTGAACTTTGAAAGCGTACTGAAAAGCAAAAGCCTTCCACCGCCTGCGCTGCCCGAGCATATGAAAGACAAGGACGGAAAGAGTGACGTAGTGGGTTAGTACTCTTCACACGCACAGATATTGGCTAAAAATGAGGGTAGTCAGTGAACATTGAAAGGGTTATCTCATATGTGGTTTAAGCGTAGGCTCAAACACCTAAATATAAAACAGCAATAAACTGAAACAAGAGGGTAATGTTGGCATCTATAAATTATTAGTGCGCCATGTCGAAGATCGTACGATGACAAATGATGCGTAGGAGTCGATCACTAGTGAACCTCGCCAGTTTCATTAGCAACAACATTAATTACCAACTAGCAAACCGTTAATGAGAAATCATACATTCGTTTTGTTTTTACAGATAATTTCTCTTGAAGTTGTTAAGTTTGAATTAGTGCTGAGCTTGAAACGCTAATGAACTGTGACGAGTTTGTTTAGTATTTGCTAAAATAGAAATGTAAAATATATTTGTAAAGTCGAAGATACGGCACAGCTAGGTGCAACGTCAAATGAAATAAATCATAATGAGATAAGATGGGTACACCGTGCATGTCATATTACTTAGAAAATATTTTGACTTATAGCACTAGCAGTCCTGACTCTGTATGTAATAAATTAATGAAATCCATAGTTTATTATAAGTAAAATACATTCAAAGTTTTGTGAATCACACAATGTTAGATTCAATGTTCGTTACGATTGAGGTCAGCGCTGAGGTCACGGGTTCGATTCCCGGGTCGGGTAAAGTGGTATTGGGTTTTTCTATTACGAAAATGCTCAGTATCAGCCCGGAGTCTGGAATTTGTGCCCGGTATCGCGATAGGCTCGCCCCCTATCAAATTAGGGACGGAAATACGCTCAGCGAAATGTGGGTGTACTGGTTACACCTCTGCCTACCCCTTCGGGGATTACAGGCGTGAGTGCGTATGTATGTATGTACAATGTTAGAGTAAAAAATAAAACATTAACAACAGCTTCGTATTAAAAAAATGGTCCATGTTATAAACATTTCATAAAATGAATTAATCGGAATATAAATCAACGTTGCTAACGTATTTTATTCCTACAATTCTACAATGTGAAAAGAATTTCGTACAATCAATAATATTTGGTTTATCTCTGAACGTTGGGACGTTGGGAACCGTGTAGTTGGACGTTAACTAAAGAACGCGCGAACCATCCATTTATTTTGTCTTTGTCTGACCACCACCATTATATACTTTATAAAAAAACTTTTCTATCACCAATAGATTATATTATAATATTTATTTATATAGAAATATTAAAGGGCGGACTTAATGCCAACGGCGTTTTTGTTCTAGTCGATTAGGTGATCAATATCATGTGTAACATGTATGTTATTACATTTAACACTGCTTACATAATCATACTATTACAGACCGACAACTACAAGTTGTCGATATGAATGGCGCTGTTGTTAAATGCTCATTCAGCTCATTAACTAATTTTCAGTTTTAACAGATATCCTATACATTTTCATACAGTTCCTAAACCAGTAATCAGTTTTAATCGTCGATATCTTTATACGTCGTAGTAAAACTATTTTTATAAGTTGTGAAATCGGTGGAAATATCAACTTTTATATCTTTCTCCCTGGTATTAGTAATGCCGCCCCTCTGCCCTATCGAAGGCAGGGCCTCTATACTGCATTTATCAACACGTATGCCGACTCAATCATTCGTCAATCGAACGTCGGAGAGAAAAAGATGGAAATAGTAACGTGCTGCATGCAAGAGAGAGAAATTGCTGTTATGATCGAACGATTTATTGACGAAGAAATATCAAAACGAAAAGCGCAACGTCGCGGACGAATCAAAGATGTTGACATATTATTGATAATATTGTATATGTCATAAGAACGAGGGAGATAGCGCGTGAAACAGTTCTTTACATGTGTGCACACGTCGGTACGGTTATTATGCAGGTGGAGAGAAGTATGGCGTTCGAGGCAAGAGCAAAACCGTTGATTTAGTCGAAGTTTTGTTTTGCTCCGCGTGCGGTATGCGAAGTAATTGTTGCTTCGATACGGTACGACTGAGCTGTGTTTCGCCTTCTTCTATTAATATTAATGTTCAATTATATTAGAACAGATGTTATACATCCTGTATATTCTTCAGTAAATGTTTATAATACCCAAATTCTTTCATATGGTTGGAGTTATAATTTTATCACAAACGTATCTTTCTATATTTTACGGATATTGACAAATAATATTTATTTATTTTAGCTAAAATATGAATATTTTTCACAGTGATGTACCAAAAGCGGCTAAAGAAAGAAAGAAAACAAAGACAAATGATTCAAGATCAACTTGACATGGAACTAAAGAGAAAGCAAAAGATAGAAGAAGCGCTCAAACAGTCTGGTGCTCCTGCAGAGATACTTAGAATCGTAACTGGTATGTACGAACATTCATATTATGTTGGAGTTAAGATTAGTGTATTCGTAATTACAAAACAAAATATATAAATATACTTTGTTTTCATCGACTCTCAAACATCTACAGGCAAGAGCTAAGTTGTACATTCAATAATGTCCATAATGTCATTATAAAACGAAGTTAACATACTCATACCACAAAGTTTAATATGAGGCTATTTTAACTAAACATTTCTAATTGAAACGTTATTACTGCCAGTAATCAAACGTTTGTCAATGAGCACTCGATAAAGCAAAGTTTTGATAGCATTCAAAATCTGTTACAGCGGCGATTAATTTCATCCTTTTCAACTAACGTCTTGAACAAGTCACATTGTCAATACCATACAGACCATTCAACAAGTTTTGACGTGAAGTGTATGACGTGCACTTGACATGTTAACTTGTCGTCTGTCAAACTATCTGTATGCGAAAATGCCGCTCGTACGATCGCATCTAGAAAGTTCTACTCTAATTGTGGCGTTTAGGGTCGCTTCTCGATAGTTGATTTGTAATTTTATCCCTTGTTAAGTTCATATGGAGTGCGTGACGTAAGAAGGGTGGGCGCACGGTGAAGGCTTGTACTAATCTCCGTGTCAGGAAATCGTTTCGCAGACCATTTGAAACGGGGGTTCATTGCTGAACTAACACGCATTTGACTTGATTCTCTTGCATAATCGTTGTTTGCCACGTCCATTGGATGTTTGTTTGATTGATTAATGCAGCTATTATAAGACGATTTAAAGCTTACGATTTTATGTATCGACTAACTTAATTACTTCAATATAAATAAGTTTCATCAGAGCCATTTAAGCTATTGAACATTAAACCACTATATCATTAGATCCACGATCCATAATATAGAATTGTTTATTTGAATCGGTTTTCTAACTAGATTCACCTCTTATGCAGAGAATTTAACACCAGCAGCGCAAGAGCAAGGACGGCACGAGCGTGAGAATGGTTCGGAGAGCAAACCGCCGAGCGCAGAGCCGCCCGCCTCCTCCCCACCCTTCCAGCGTGAGCCGCCGCGCACCCCCGACAAGCCACAATGGAACTACCCCCCGCCGCCGGTCGACATCATGAGCGGCGGCGCCGCATTCTGGCAGAACTACTCGGGTGAGTTGGTTTGTGTTTTTTTTATCCTGATAGGGTAAAGGACCACACTGGACCTGATGTTAAGTACAGAGCAGTCCAAATAGAATGACCATCAAGGGTTTTTTTTTAGAGTTAGCATGTTAGTAGAGCTTTAGTAGAGCCAGAAGTTACTGGATAAACACTGGCTGGACCCGGAACGCAGCTCGCCTGAACGAGCCACTATGTCCGGGTTCTCATCATGCATACCGTGGTCACTATCCAGTCGGGTTCGGTTAATTTAAGCTACCATAATGTGTGACTGATGGCCGTTACTTATCAATTGAATAACTTATCACCATCACTTTTACTATTAGTTGGTAGTTGTAACTTGTATATCCATTTGAATCCCCGTTTTGAGGCGCGCGACCGAGACAAGAGCCTGTGACGCGCGACCCGTACGCTTTGTATGAAATTGTATTGGTATATGCTTTGTTTTTTTATAAGTATGTGACCAAGACAGGAGAGGGCGGCGCGTTGTCCCTGCCGCGATCGCGTATCTCTTAATGTGCCTTAAAAGCCTATTTTGAAGTACACGACACGAGACGCGCGCTGGGCGAGTTTTGTATGAAATTGTATCAAAACGTTCGCCCGTTGCAGTGTTCTGTCTCGGCCGCATTGCTCAAAACGTACCTATACAATTGCATACAAAGAGGACGTGACGCTGTCGTCAGGTGTCGCGATCTTCTGTCTTAATCGGAAGCCTCGAAAAATGCCTTTAGACATATGCATCTAGAGTAGACTCGAAAATCCACTAATCTGATCCAATCGCAAAAATATCTAAAAAGTATTTCACGATAGTAGGGAAAATTACAAATTCTATTAGTCAGCAACAGAGCCGTACTCAAGTTGTTTTTCTGTGTAGTATTGGTTTCATTCCGGCCCTTCATTCTGTAGACAAAACTGAGTGCAGCGCTGCACTACCACAGAGTTCCCAAACACTGTTCAGAATAAAATGAATTCAAAGTAAGAAGGTATACAGTCCCGCCACGGCTGCGTATTAATTGAGCATAAAGTATACACAGTTATATATAAATGATAATATTATCATTTAATTAAAGGTCGACACGTAGATATTGCCGCAAGCACTATGTCTGCCTATATCGAAATTTGTATATATAGTTTAACATAAAATTAATATTACGAATTCAACAACATAAATATATCCAACGAATGTCAAACTTATATTAGAGATAATTACAAAATGAATAATCACTAATGCTTACATTTCAAATGTTGAATATAAATTAGTTTTGTATGTAACTTAATTATATTACAAAACGGTAATTCACTACTTACTTCATTGAACTATGCAACAATAATACGGTATAACTGTATAAATAAATTCTAATTTTAATATATCGAAAGGAAATTGCCTAAGAAGGTGCAGTGCTACGACTAAACTTCGCTTCGCCAATCTTAGTTTTTTTTCTATTTAGTATTGCGTTGAGGCGTATAGTCAGTCATATTAAAAGTCGTAGAACTAAAGTTGTTCAGTATGATGTAAAAAAGTTACATAAAAGAGATTAGTATTTTTAAATAAACCCTGTATATTGGTTTATCACCGCTCTTTGTGTTTCTTAATATAAACGACGATTACTGAACCGTAGAATTTAAATCGTATCTAAATACAATATTTTAAATGTATATTGAACAGCTCAGTTTGCTACAACCTTCATATTATTACGTCTATAAATTGATACAACGTTCATAAATTCACATTATTGAATTCTTGTTAGCGGATGTTATTATTATTACGAATACTCGTACATATGATTTTCATTCAATGAAAAAGGGCCTTGTGGAATACGTAAAAAAATTCGACGGAATGAAATATCTTCATCATATTTCATACTGCGATTATTGAGAATTTGAAGCATGCGGAAACGGCAATTAGTATTAGATTAAAAATATAGTATTTGAAATTATAATTTTAATTATTTTTGCTACGTGGATTCAAACTAATGTTGTCACATAAATTGTCATTAAAGGATATACACTTTGGTAGTACCTACATAGAAAAATAAATATTATTACAATATGTGTAATTATGAATGATGGTTCCCGTTGTTGGGTCAAACGGCAGATCGTCCCATATAATACCAAATACCGTCAGATTTATGGTATAAAAAGAGGTGAATGACACTAAGTCAACATTAATTAACCATTAAAATTAATTCAAATTATATAAAATAACTTATATAAATTCTAAAATACCAGTTGTGTATACAACAATTGACACTCGTATTGCAAAACATATCCATAATATTCGTTTGACATCAAACGCCCTTATATAAGAACAAACCCCTTGTGAACACGGAAATGAATAGCGTTTTATTTGATATCAAAAAACGCAATGCATTCAACTTTTAGCCAACGAGAAGCAAAAATGTGATGCACGTATCGGTAAATCAAACCGTAGTTTTTTTCATTTATATCCGCTTTGTGGAGAGCCCAGAAATTTCATTAAAAATGCACCGGTCCCGTGTGTGCCCGCTTGCGTTCGTCTGCTGTACTGTGCAGCGACCACGCCACGCGATTTCAACCATTGCGGAAATATTGAAATATTTTTGAGATTATCAAAGGCAATTTCAACATAATACTTAATATGTACAAGAATTGGTTTTATTGTAGTTTTTTATGCAGGATTTCAAAAGGAATGCGCTTACGTTTGACTATTTATATACTTTAAGATAACATTTATATCCTGACAAAAGAAACGTATTACGGACTATGTTTTCTACTACTGCCTCGGTGGCGCAGTTGTAATGCGTACGCGTTACGAATGAGACCAACGCTGAGGTCTGGGGTTAGATCCCCGGGTCGGATAAAATGGTATTGGGTTTTTCTATTACGAAATTCTCAGTATTAGCCCGGAGTCTGGAATTTGTGCCCGGTATGGCGATAGGCTCGCACCCTATCATGGGACGGAGATACGCTCGGCGAAATGTGGGTGTACTGGTTATACCTCTGCCTACCTCTTCGTAGATTATAGGCGTGAGTACGTACGTATGTATGTTTTCTACTAGAATGACACACAAATGTCGAGGTATAATATAATATTTAGCTTAGTATTACAGCGCCAAGTTAATAACAACGTTTCTATTATTACATTATTTGGTATGTCGACATGAAGGGGTGGTAAACAAGTGCAAGTTTAGTTAGCCGAACCATTGATATGGGTTTAATAATTTCCTGCATTTTGTCGACGAGTGCCTTTTGCCGTGGGTCTGCTGTTCAAGTAGAAATTGCAACTAATTTTAACTGTTACCCTAGTCAAGTGTCGAAACGCACGCGAACACGCAAGTGAATCGTTTAGATTCAATAGTAATTGAATATACGACATGTGATTCTATATCGCATAACATGAAGTAAGTTAATACAGTAATAAGATGGAACGTCAATCTAGGCTGTAATCGTTAAGCCAATTACGTACACGAGATTAGTCATAATTAAATTAAGCATTGTTTAGGAACTTGTAGTATGTTTTGAGTGGTAGAGTCATGCTGTAAACACTTTTGTCTACAACATGAATGGGTCGGCTCGTTCGGGTCGTTACCACTATTTCACAGAAAACCGACGTTAGTAGCAGCTTGCTGCTGCGTTGTGTACGGTGAGTAAGATATTCGGAGGCCCAAATCCCCCTCCCCTTCTCAATCCCTAAATTATCCCTTCCTTTAAGGTGGGCAACGCGCCCATGATTTTTTTGGTATTGCGGGTACATGGGCGGTGGAGTACACTTATCATCAGGTGACCCACTTGCTCGTTTCCGACCTATGCCGTAAAAAAGCATCAAAGTAGGGGTCAGATAAGCTAATATATATTGTTTAGAATTACATACAAACTCCAACACTCAAAAAATTTAAGCGTCATAATAATTTTGTATAAATCAAATTAATGAAAGATGTAAGGAATTCATTGTATAGGCTTTTCGACCATCTCCGTCCTAAAGTACTGATGAACCGGTTGGTGGATAATTTTCTGACTCTGGACACGGCACTGCAAGAGAAGATGTAAAAAAATAAGATAAAAATATAAGATGGCTATAAAGCTAAAACACAAAAATACAAGCGGGTTGTAAATATAAGAAAGGTTGGTAACAGAAAAACAAAAATTAAAACTTGGAGCCTTTCATCAACTTTCCTCGGTGCCGTCGGTAAAAGAAAAAAACATATTTTATTATTCCTAAATTAGAAAACTTTTTTCTACGTGCTCTTTATAAGAAACGAGATGGGTCAAAAGTATTGCAAACAACTCAGTAATATTTAAATGAAGTAACCAATTCAAAATGTTTTTATAATCTATGAATATAAATATAAATACAAGTAGAATAATAATGTAATAGCACACTATTACTTCTTCTATTTTAAAAACATTAAATCTCAGGTTTGATTCCAATTAGTATCAAATATATTATATGACGGGTGCAGTCATATATTCTTCGGGTCGGGTAAAAGTTATATTGCGTTTTTCTAATACGAAAAGCTCAGTATCAGCACGGAGTCTGGAATTTGTGCCCGGAATGGTGATAGGCTCATCACATCATAGGACGGAGATACGTTCGACGAAATGTGGGTGTACTGGTTACACCTCTGCCTATCCCTTCGAGGATTACAGGCGTGAGGGGTGCAGACTCTTGGATATTATATGAATACCTATATTTTTATGTAAAATCAATAGTGTAAATGTCCAGTTTTAGTTCAAAGAGAATCAATCTACAGAGTCAATGAATGTACAAAATTTCTACAAAATTTGTAAACTTGTCATTTTTGTTCGTTACCACCACTGTTACCACCCATTTCATAGGACAATATTTTATTTTAGAGTTACTTTGAACGTAATTGACACTAATATATATTTAAGTTTAATTACTGTGTGGTATTTTAATAACTGGGTCTCAATTTATTCCGATTCAGTGGACCGATTTGCATGCGTTTTTTTAAGCAAAAGAAATTGTATTTAGTCGAGATTGTTTTTGACTTGTAACTTTGTCAACACCATACTAAATTTCACCTTAACAGCTAGTGACCCTGTGCCTCTACAGATTAACATACGTGACACTGTCATCGAAAGTCTGCGTTTACTGCCACAATGCCTCAATTTACTTTTAAATGTGTTTAAACGTTTCATTATTTTTAGGAAAACGCAAGTACTCAAATGAAATATTCTGAATTTATTATTACAAAATACAGAACATTTTTTTATCTCGACCAGAACGAATAAACCGACAGATATTATATAAGTAATATAAAGTTGAAAAATTAATAAAGAGGAAACTCCTCCATGTTACTTTTTAGGTGAGCTTGTAAAATGAATGGAATAAAAATTGTACCGCACAGGTGCGCTCAAAAACCTTTGACGATATTAACTTTTTTGTTTATGCTCTGGTAATACAGCCGCAGTATTGAACACAGAGTTTTCATCAATTTGCCCAATGTATTTTAGGGTTTCGTGCCTCAAAATCGAGAAAAATAACTATAGACATTCGTGAATGTATGTCATTTATGTTTTTCATAGGAACTGTAGCAAATGCTTCAACTTCTTTGACACATTGATAAGCTTAAATGGCTCAAGCAAGCTTTCGGTAACGGAGGTATAGGTGGATTATATATGAATCGCAAAATGACAAATTACAATACTCATTTATGTTCTGCGGAGTATACGAATAATAACAATAGTGGATTCAGAAAATAAAACTTTTTTGTACGTAGGGTAATATAATAAAAAAAATCGCAAAACGTTAAAATAAGTATAGACTGAACGGCGAGACTAGTCCTCCATTCAGACGTTGGGCTGCTGAAGAAGCCACGCCTGCCCATAAACTGAAGCAACACCACATAGAACTTTGAATTACACAGCACTGCATGACTGCACTTGTCACTACAAGCCATATAATACCCAGTAAATTAACTGGCTTCAATGTCCTTCGAAACGGAACACAACAGTGCTAATAAAGTGCTGCTTGGCAGCAGAAATAGATAAAGCGTTGGATTCCCGCATACGAGGGAAATACTACCTAGTCAACTTCTTCAACTACTACTGACAAAATCCCCGACTTGGCAGTCTTTAAATATATTTTTTATCATCACATCCATATTATTCTCGTCATATTTATAAACTTCAAACGTAGTGAACTTATTGGTGATAGTTACTTGACAAAAAAATATGTCTCTAATGGAAAATCAATCCAATCAAAGGTATTAGATACGGTCGGATAGAGTCAGCAGCCGAGGCACCTTGCCACCGGTTGTTTGGTGAAATTACATGATGAACTCATTTCGTGACCAACGCGGTATAGTTTCCCTTTACACAATCGTCAGTTTAAACCAACCCTTTGTTCCCAACCATCTCAAATTTCCAGCAAAGTATTAATCAACTTTTTTTTCTTTATACATTTTTACGGCGGTAATTAATTTCGCTTTAACAACCGACAAAGGTGTCGATTGCGCTAAAAATCGTTAAAAATAATGAGAAAATGGACTTTCTATTATTCTAACAGAGGTGTTGGGTGACATAAAAAAAGTTAGCGTCGAAAAATTAATTGTTCCCGACTGTCGCAAATATTTTCATATTTTTAATATGATAATATTATACGCATAGTATTATTTAATAGGTGGTTTGCAATAAAACCCTGTATTAGTTTTTAATAGCAATGATTTTTAGTTTAAATAATAGTATTTTTAAGAAAAAAAAGTAATAGGCTTGTGCATAAGATTTACGAACTAGTAGGTACTATTAAGCAAGCAATTTCCGGCTATCAGCGCCCTGGTCAATCACTCCAGAAAAAAAACGTAATCCCATAAGACAGGTCAATAGATCATCTTTAATTTTTCTTTCTGCTTGGCGTTATCCCAGCCTAACGCCAAGAACCGTCTTCCTCCATCATGATTTGACGGTGGATTTGGTATTATGTAGGCGACCTGCCGTTTGACGTCAACCCGCAATGGGAACCATATTTCGCCATTGCCTGGTCCTTTAATCAGCAGGGTGTAACACGTGCAAGTGAGGTGGGCCATAAAAAAAACCAAATCGCCTAATATTAATCGTACTACTGTACTATTTTGTGTGTACTAAATGCTTTGGTTATTTTTATAAGCTGTAAATCTTCGTAATTAAAAAAAGCTGTTTAGTTCCTTTCATAGAAAACATAATCTAGAGGTAATTTTCTCTTTCTTTAAACATTTATATTAGTTATGCCTTATGAAACTTCTGTAGGTTAATAAAAAGTACCTATCCATTGCTTTACTTATTGAGATAAAAAAGGTATTCATTCTCACTGTCACCTAACAACTGTGTCATTTTATTTCTATTGGTATTACAAATAAATGGAATCACGTCTACCTTGTAAAGTCCTTTTTTTATCATTCCCTGACTATCTGATCGAAACGAAATCGAAATAGTTCTTTTAAATGTTTTTGTGTCTTTTCGAAACTGTGAAAGTAAATGTCATTGTTGTATGTAAGAATATTCGATTTCGAAATCATTCCGAATTAACAAATATCTTTTTTAGACATCTTGTGTCGAGAAAGACGAGGGCAAATATTACAGGATAACTTTTTATTAAGCTGAGCACTCAACCATTACAGTTGTTTCAAAGAACAAATAGATTATACCTCTCAAAGGAACCGGCAATTCTGTTTTAGAAGCGGCAAATGCAAAAATATTACGTATTCAAACAGACCTAATGGGACATTTAGGGGTGGCAGCGAAGTGAAACGGCAAAGGCCGAAGCTTTTAAGTGTATAATATTTAATTGTGACGCCCTAGGCGTATAATCTCGCCCGAGATAATAGGTTCTGTTTCGGGACAACCCTCACGACACTTGCGAGTGTGGCGCCCTGGAGCAAGTCTCCACTGAAACAAATCGGATTATAATTGAGTTTTTTTTAACTTACGAATGTTTTTAAAACAAATTGTCACCGCCTTGCGGATGAAACAATCCTATATCAACATTGAATTTATTTACTACTAGCTGTCCCGCGTGGTTTCACCCGCAACATATAGAGGATGCGATTGCAGCGCCACCTACTGGGTCCACTTGTAAATCTAAACCATCCAAGGGCCTACTCAAACACACAAAAAGTTTAATCAAAATCGTTCCCACCGTTTAGAAATTTTAGCGAAACAACGAACAGCATTTGAATTTTATTTATAAGATATTTATTATTACGATAAGACGTAGAAATGCTATAAATTAAGATACTCAAAGCATAAATTGTGTACGAATGTCAGGATCAAAAATTGAATTCCCTGTTGAGAAAATGTTCCAACAAAGTAAGCAAAAAACGCGATTCCGTTTATATCTTTTATATCTCGTAAATTGCAGGAGGCGGCAAGCGTTGCATGAAATTGAATAAGCATATTTCGTAAAACGTCGACGTTTTCGGAGACAATTGCCTTACCTCACCTACTCTTGCCTCTTCACGAACTTTGTCAATTTTCCTAAAATCTTATTAGAGAATCCTCCTATTCTCAAGACGTGTTCTGAAATATTAAAATATTTGAATTTGATTTTATTTGCTCTGAATCGCAGCTAACTTACTCATTATTATTGAAACATATTCTGTTAAGGTCGTAATATTTGATTTTAAGTTTTGGTACGTCACTTACAAGTATTTTATGTAGAGATGTGACATTTAACAATTAATTAACACACACTAATATAGGAAAGCACTGAGTGGCAAAGGAACAACCCTTCTAGACACAATTTAATAACACAATATTGCGAGTGATACGTTTTTACCGAGCAACATTGAATATTAAATTAGAATACGCTGTACGGATGTGAAGTCCGTTTGATGTGAAATGGCTTTCCCCTAAACACTAATGACATTTTCCGGGGTGACACACTTGCTCCCGCTGGTTCAAATGTATGTGTTGTTAAACAATGTTGTTGTTGTATCAAGTTTTTGAATATAATATGATTCAAAACTAACTCAGGACTCAGATACTCTGTCTTTCTAAGGATGTAACTAACACCTTTTGATTAAATGGGCTTGTATATAAGCAACATAGTTTTGTTCTGATGGTGTCAGTATATTTATAAGTTTAATTAGGAGAGAACTTATTAATATTAATATACATTGTTGTCTACAGAGTCCCTGGCCCAGGAGCTGGAGATGGAGCGCAAATCAAGGCAGCAGGCCATGGAACGCGATGTGAAGAGCCCGCTGTCCGACCGCGCCAGCTACTACAAGAACTCGGTGCTGTTCAGCTCGGCCACTTAGCTGACGCATACTGGGGCCATGGACTTCCCCGACAACCAAGAGTACGATAAAGAAGTCAACGAATCAAGAAAACCAATGATCAGCGTCAAACCTGAATTTAGGGAAAAATAAGATCCAAAGATTTAGATTGGCGAACAAATGGTATACCGTCTCACTTAATCTTAGAATACCTACGCACGGACGAGTGTCTTTGATAGTTCTCAAGATTCGAATGTTCATCTTATTGTTTATTCTATTCAAAGTTTTCGGCGTGAGGATCTCAATAAAAGTTTTAGGTACTTCGTATTATTGAGACTAATTTGTAAATATTGTTATTGAATTCGGAATAAGGAGGTAGATTTCGTAACGTTAAACGAAGTCTCGTCAAATTTTCTTCCATAGTAAAATTTGTAAATATCCCTTTATATATTATAATAGGATGTAAGACATTACGGTTTTATCGACGATTCAAATATATAATTTATTTTATTCTTCAATATTTAAATCATGAAGTTAGTACCTTTACACTTATCTTTAAATGCCATATTTATGTAATAAGTATTTTCCGATATTTGTATCTTGTGATTGCACATTGGATCAAATATCTTTGGAAACGTTAAATCCGTACCTACTACATACATATCATAAGCTTCGACGAATTTTATGTCGGTCAGTGATCGATTGAGACAATGGTTGGAATTGATCAAAGACTGCTTTTGGAGTTTTGTTTTATCTAAAGTTGACTACACTAGTCTCGCCGTTGTTCTGTAAAAGGTGTTTATGTTCCTAAGAGACCGTTTGTTTAACATTTGTAAAAGACCACCATATCGTCAGTAAAACGGAATGACAGTAGGTACACATTACGTCATTCACGATGTAACGTAAGATCAAATGTTATGCGATCTTCACTATCATGTAATTTATTCAATTTTAGTGCAATGATTAGTTGTAACTGGAACTAGTATATCTTTTTAATCATAAAATGTACGTATAGATGATATATTAAGTTAGTGGTTTTGAAAAGATACATTTTTACAATTCTTTATTGACTGAACAGTAACAAAGTACACAAGAAACAGACACTGTGGTTCTTGCGTATTCGTACATGTAACCTAAGTGTCTCGATTTAACTTTGGTAATGTAGACGCTGTATAAATAATTATATTCGCTGTGTCTCGTATCAGTAACGCAGAATCGATGTATATGATTAGTAGTCTTAACGTAAGTTCAGTAGTTCTAAAATTATATATAAAGTATGAAATGATAGCGTTATTTATATTGATGCTTAGTTTACGAGACTTTGAATGTCTTAAATAGTTTAAATAAGATTTAGAGAGTATGAAGCGTAGAATTGGCGCTTGGCTATTACGCGACATAAAATACGTTTTACGAATAAGCCGGCACAGATATCTTTAGTAAATGGTGTTCAGAAACCCACGATTGTATACCTTCATGATTTTTTAAATATAAATAAGTTAATAGTCAAGCGCCGATACAAATGTTCGCTTCGTACAGTTAATTTGGTAAATTATCTGTAAAGGATAATGCGACATAATGAATAAAACTTAGTTGTTATAATAAATGTTTAGCTGATCACGAGTGACTGTGTAAAGAGCGTGAATGTGGTACTTGTATCATTTGATTATTGTTTCATCACAAAGTAAATTGACAATACTGATTTAGGATGTAACAGTTATAAGAAGCCGATCGGCACACAAATACAGTATTGTCTAATAATTGTCTTATCGTTTATAGTATAGATTTTTCTTTATAAATGTTGAGGCTTTTCAGTCGATGTACCTATTATATCTATTTGAGTAATAGTACCTACGCAATTCAAGCAAACATTATTTATTATTTCTATTGATTATTATTATTGATTTACTTAAAATTGTGTGTGTGCCTTGTATCGTAGATGAAAATATCAAGATTAAAAGGGAAAATTATCATTTTGTGTTTTGTTTAACAACCCTATTAGCTGTACCCATGGTGATAAAATTTAATACATATTGGCAAGTTTCACATCCTAACCTGATTATAATGCCAGAGTACTAATAATAATACTAGCCCTGTATTATATACTTTCTACTGCTGGGCACGGACCTCTTCTACTAAATAAGAGGGATTAGGCCTTAGTTCACTACGCTAGTCTAATGCGTAGGTATTGGCAGACTTCACATACCTTCGAAATTCTTGTAGAGAACTTCTCAGGTAAGCTGGTTTCTTCAAGATGTTTCCTTCTCAGTTAAAGCGAGGGACAATTAAAAACAAACTACTTAATACACGCGTTACTTAGAAAAGTCAGAGGTTCATGCTCTTAGGACTGATTTCGAACCTGCGACTTACGTCTCGACAGTCCGTACCACTCCCCGCATAGCTATCGCTGCTTATCGTCATAATGCCAGAAACATCAGCTAAAATCCAGCTGAAAATATATGACATAATCTACGAGTGGAGTTCTAATTTTCTGCCATAATATTAGGATATGCGTAATATCTAGCGAAATAGAGGCCTTAATCATATAGCCTTGTCATATTTTAAATTGATAAACGATTTTTATATACAACCGAAGACAAGGCGAGCAAGCCACTCGTCTGCTGGTAAGTGACACGACTGCCCATAAACAGTTGTAACGCGGCCCAAAACTTAGAATTACAAACCACCGCGTGGCACTGCACTGCGCTCGGCATCTTGAGATATATATCTCAGCCTGTTGCCGTCCACTGTTGGACGTAAGCCTCCCCAAGTGAGCGCCAACCATTCCGGTCTTGAGCAGCCCGCATCCACCCGCTACCCGCCATTTTTTTCAAGTCGTCGGTCCACCGCACAGCAGGGCGCCCTACACTACGTTTGCATAAGCGCGGTCTCCACTCCAGCACATGTCTGCTCCACCGACCATCCGTCCGTCTGCAAACATTACCAGCCCACTTCCACTTCAGCGTGCTAATTTTGCGAGCAATATCAATGACTTTAGTTCTCTGGCGGACCACTTCATTCCGAATTCTATCCACCAGAGAAATTCCAAGCATTGCTCGCTCCATAGCACGCTACTTTGAACTTGTGGACCAGTCCGCTGGTTAGTGTCCACGTTTCAGCTCCGTATGTCGTTACGGGTAGGACGCACTGGTTAAAAACTCTCGTTTTTAAACACTGAGGGATCGACGACTCGAAAATATTACGTACATCTTGAGATATAAGATGTCAATCCTTTTAATGCCCAGTTATTACACTGGCAACAATTTCCTTCAAACTGGAATAAACAGTGCTTACACATTACTACTTGGCGGCAGAAATAGACAAAGCGGTGGTACCTACCGAGGCGGTAATAGTCACGAGGTTGTAGGACTCTACTACCTAAAGTCCGACTGAGTCCCTACTACCTAATTGATATTGACGCCAATGAGATTATACTAGGCATTGTAGGACTTAAGATCTTATGTCTCGGGGTGAAGAGAACAGAGCAGTGCCTTCAGTACTTTGTAATTCAAAGTGCCGAGTGAGGTACTGTTTATATAAGCGTGGCGTTTACCATGACCCAAGCGACTACTAGCTTGTCTCGTCATTCAGGCACAAGTTTTTTATAAGTATTTTAACACTGGCATTTTCTAACACTGCTTCGAAGACAATAATAAGATTGGAAATCGTTACACGTTTAGTCAAACTAGATTCATTGTTCCGATGACAGCTTGATTCCATACATTTCGAATTACATTTTTTATTGGATTTCAGATTCACGATTTAAATAGTATTGATTTAAATAGCGTACAACTACTCAATCTTAAAGTGCATAATTTAAAAAATATAACCAAGATGTTTAAAGTCAAGGTTTTTAATGATTTCTATACAAAATAAATCCCGTATAACCAAAATATCAGCCAAGGTGGAAACGTAATTATAAAAATATTTATCTCATATCTTATGGTAGATAATTAATTTTGAAAACCAATAAAACTACGGCGTCATAAAACAGTAAAGTCATAAGAGTTCGTTTTTATATCAAAACTCACTCGGCGCGATGGCCGTTTTAAATCCTGTGAAATCGGAAAACTTCATATTTATTGCTAATAGATTTTCGGCCGATGAGCACCGGGTTATTTGGGATGCAATTTTATTTTGTCCATATGAATGATTTTTATATTTGCCCCTAGGGCGGGATCGGCGAGAGACGCGTTGCCCACCCTTCACCATTTCGGACATCGTGCTGGCATTGACCCCCTAAAAATGTTTGGCAAAATATTTTCCAAAACCAATTCGATATGAAATAGCTTTGTAAATGGGAAATAGATATTTCAAACATGATTCTTTCCTGTTGGTTTGACAGATAAATTCACGATTAATTTTAGATTACGCAGTACATAATGGTATCAACTATAGCAGCAATCTAATGGCAAAGGCTGAGAACCGTGAAATCCTGGGTTCAAATCACACTAGTGATTGAGTTTTCAATAAAAAAATCACACATGAATTGTCCGTGATTGGAATTTATACCCGATATGGCGATAGGCTCGCCCCCTATCACATCATGGGACGACAATAAGCTCGGCGAAACGTAGGTGCAGCACTAATTGCACCTCTGCCTACCCCTTCGGGGATAAAGGCGTAAGCTCATGAATGTATGTGTTTCAACTAAAGTAAAATGTAAAGTAATATAGGTATTTATTTATCTTCAAAAGTATTTACTGGACACTGACGCCCGTATTTATAAACGTTACTATGAGGCCTCATAATACGCGCGAACGCATAGTGGGGATTTCCTTGTACGTCATTAGATGGGTTTTTGCACTAAAAAAAAACAGACCAATCACACAGAAATCTACACTTAGCAAAGAGCTCACTTAGGTGTTGTTTGAGAATCTGGGCTTCTGACAGTTATACGAAGTTCATACTCGTAGCAGTTTAAATGGTAACCTTTTTTTTATAGCGGAGGCTGGCAAACGAGCAAGTGGGTCACCTATGGTAAATGGGCTCCATGAACATCCACAAATCCTGACGAATCATGGATGCGTTGCTAACCTTAATGGAAAGGGATAATTGAAGAATTGGGAAGGGGAAAGGGTTTTGGCCTCCGGATATATCACTCACCATAGGAAACATAACAGCAAGCTGTTACTTCACGTCGTAACACCAGAGATAACAACCAGGTCGAGCAGGTCCATTCCTACTGTAGACGATACAGCGTGGCTCTACCACTTGTAGCTAGTTTAATCAGGCTATCCTCAGTATCATTAAACTAGCTGTTTCGGATGGCCGTTGCCAATATTCTGTTTACCGACAGATTTACTTACAGGCAGTAATTTTTTGAAACAGTTTGTATGGAAGTACAGTCAAAGCAGTGTTAATAGTAAGCAAATCTATAGGTACGTAAGCAGAATATAGGGAACGGTCAATAGTAATAATAATAATAAAGTAATTTATATTTTTACGTGTTTTATTTTTTTAGAAATGAATTATTTAAACGTCTAAAATGCTTTTTAAAATAAAGAGTACTGTACATAAAAAAGTAAAAGTAATAGTATATGGACGATCTACCGATTCTCGATATTCTGTTTTTAGGAAACTGATCCAAGGTAATCTAAGCAATGTAAGAAAATGTTTAGTCCGAGTCGTATAAAGCAGAATTGCTTGTAATTATACTAATAAGGCTGGTACTGACAACGTTTTACTGCGAGCTGGTCTAGATACTATTAAACATAATAACATCGTATGATAATAAAATCTAAATTGGAGCCTATTTAACCAACGAAAAAAACGGTATTCATTTCGACACGTATATTTGTTTTGTATGTAGAACCACGCATATCTCTATCAAATATCAACTAATTTGGATGATTCTGGTTTAGAAATAATATAGCTCAGAGTTAGTCCCATTTAAATTTGAATACAAAGTGCCATCCCTAAGACGATGAAATTGAGGGATGAAAGACTAACGATGATGATTCTTTCACTTTCTTTGTTTCTGTCTAGCGTTATCGTGGCTTAATGCCAAGGTCCGCTTTCCATCATGATTTGACGATACATTTAGTATTATATGGGGCACCTAGCCGTCCGATCGGAACCGGCACCGGAAACCAAGTTTCGCCATTGCCTCGTCCGTCAATCAGCAGAGTGCACCGCGTGCAGGTGAGGTTCACTTTAAGCATAAGATATTGGTGGCCCATTTACACTCCCTTTTATGACGATTGTTTCGTTAAAGATAGTAAAATAAAAACTTCTTACCATAAAGTTAAACTTACTCAAAAAAACTAAAAAGCTAAAAATCACAGACATCTAGACTCAGTTTAACTTCTTGTTTAAAAGTTTTCTAAACTAATTGAAATCGTTTTTCTATGCAGACCTGGCGCAACCACCACCACCAGCCTGGCGGAGACCATGAAAATCTACAATACTAGAGGAATAATCGATGCCTTGCCAGCCTTTCAGAAAATAATATGTTCTTTTCTTGAAGGCCCCAAGTCGTAATTGTCTGAAAATATCGCAAACTATAGTTGAATACAGCGTGGTTCTATAACATTAACCACTTTACGTGGACTCAAAATACAGATGTTCAAAGAAATAGATCTAATCGAACCCAACGTTTCATAGTTTATATATGATCTTTCAAAACCACACGAATTCCAAGAGTATGAACCTACGGAAAACTAATGATGTTTGGCATAAAATGTAGTGTTTGTTTCTGCACTCAATCTTATATCAGCTCGGTATTTTTTTATAATAATAATCTTTGTTTCTATTACGATGAACAGGTACTTAATCATTGGAATAATAAAACTCCGGAATAAGTCCGTCAACATTGATGATGGTTTATTTGAACATGTTTGGAATGATTTTGACTTGCTCAGATAATGTTTAGTCTGGCTTGTAAATAATTTTTCTGGTGCATTATATTGTAAATTAGACAGCCTCCATGACACAGTGGCCGAATAGCCGGCTGTGGAGCGAGAGGCCGCGGGTTTGATTCCCGCCCCGAGATAAAGTGTTTGTGTGATCCAGAAATATTTATTTCGAATTTGGGTGTTTTCTCCCTAGAGGAGTTGACGTCAGACATGCGACCGATCGTAAAATCTACAATCAATTTTTTTCTGTAACGTGCGTTAAAAAGCATGTTGCGCCGACCACACTGCGGGCAGATGAAAAAAGAAAAAAACAAGTGTAAACGACTGTCTATTTGTAGTGTCAAAATCTCCAACGATTAAAGGAGCCATGTTTTATTTGCTATTCCTACACATTGCCACTTAGTTTTCTACAACGGCATGTAAACAATGTTTGCAATTGTGCCCACTAGTACACACGCAGTAGGTATAGCAAAAAATGTAATTAGAATATTGCAAATTTCGGCATTCTATTACAATCACTTACTATTATTATATAAAGGGCTACTTTTCTTTTCACTGATGCCACACCACCTGAGGGTAATTTTTAAATAGCATAGGATTTCCCTGATAGCTACGCTATCCTCTCGACCTCAACGACAAATCCCACAGGAAAGACAAGTCAACATATGGGGAAACGGTTCGGTTGTAGGTACTCTATGGATGGATTGCATCAAGACTTTGTACTATTTCAACAAGTAAAACTATTCCATAATAATCCAACAAGGCCAGTCATTCACAAACCCAAACAAAAACTAAACATATTTAAATAATGAATGAAATGAACTGAAATAGCTTTGTCCAACCAATACGCATAATTAACATTAAATCAACCTCAAAATGAGCAATAAATGCAAATAGCATCTAATTAAAATATTTTTATTGAATCAACAACTAGCAGGATCGGTACTGTAACTTATCTTTCACCTGATAGGCAATAAATCTATGTAATAAAATAATTGCGTAATATAGGGCCGGTTGTAGGTTCACAAACGTTTGGAGTTAATACTCGTCGCGGCGGAGTTAATATTGCGCGCATAAATATTGTCGCACACGACAGCTCCTCGCCGCTTGTAGTCTCTATTGAAGTATAGTATTTATACAAGGTGCTCTCATTTCGTTTCGTTACCTAGTAATTGTTGTATACTCTAAGACTCACTTAAACAACGACTGGCAACTTTAACTGTGGTTTAAATGGATAAGCCATATTATGTCTATATTATTTCAATAAATAAATAAATAGTAGGTTTGTATAGAAATGCTGAGTAAAAATGAGAATTTAGTGTATGTTTTGGGAAACGATGAAATTTTGCTAAAGAATTCTGCATTAAGAACAACCATATAGTGCCAAAAAACCACCATAAAGGATGCCACGATGAATTATGTTGTAGTAAAAGCAGCGATAACTCAGCAGTGTGTGCTACGGACTGTCGAGACGAAACATTCAGGTTCGAAACCAGCCTCAATATTATGAACCTCTGACTTTTCTTAATTACGTGTGTATTCATTGTTAATTATCGCTTATTTTAACGATGAAGGAAACATCCACAACCTATATATATCTGAAAACTTCCCCATAAGAATTTCGAAGGTTGGTACATATGTGAAGTCTACCAATCTACATTAAGCCAGCGTGGTGGACTAAGTTCTTACCCCTCTCATTAAGTAGAGGAAGCCCGTGCCCAGCAATGGGACGTATATCATCGTCAAAGCGAACGATAATTAGCAATTGATACATTTAAAAAAAAGCCAGGAGCGCATGCTTTTGAAGCTGATTTCGAATCAGCGACTTTAGTCTCAGCAGTTCGTATCCCTCCCCGCTGAGCTATCGCTGCTTACCACGTCCTTGACTCTGTATTTATTATACTTAAAACACTAAAAATTGTGGGTATAGGTTACTTACAAATTTATTTCTTCGATTTTAACCCCCGACCAAAAAGAAGGGTATTGGACTAAGTTGGCCTTTTTTTCTATTTATGTGTGTATCAGTCTGTGGCATCGTAGCGCCTAAATTAATGGATCGATTTGAATTCTGCTTTATTTTTATTTTAATCGATTATATATTTGATGGCAACCTATTCAGTTATTTAAAAATTACAAATATTTGTCTAATTGTGTTCAGTGGTTTTAACGGTTAGATTATTAATTATAAAGTAATGCTACTACTATTATAAATTTTGGAAAAGTTTGGATGTTTGTGAGTTTGTGAATTTGGATGTTTGTTAGCCAAACACGCCTTAATAGCTGAACGGTTTTGGATGAAATTTGAAACCTAGGTTACACAGGACTACACCATGACCTGGATTAAGACATTGATACATCCCGGAAAAGGCCGTACACGCAGGCTCAGCCGTGAGCAAGAGCTAGTCCTATATAAAAGTCTTTATTAATTATATATTTTTTTATGTTATATTCATAAGATATTAAAACATCGTCCTGTATATCACGCAGGTAACACACGCGCACGCACCTGCCGACAGGCGCTCTTGGCGCGCAATTTTCGCTCTCTGCTCTCAACGGATTAGTTTTTCCTTACGATAATTAAATAACTTTGAGCTATGTTGTTGCGTGATGTATGGTCGTGTTTATTGTCTTGTTTGAGCTTACCATCCGATGGAGGGTGTTTGGGAGATCATTTTATTGCGTACTGGTTCTGCTTGAAGATTACATTATACTCTTTACATTAATCTATGTAAACTGTAATGCAATTTTTATACATACATACATAGACTCACACCTGTTTCGCATAGGGGTAGGCAGAGACAACGGATTGCCAATTTTATGTACGTATGTAAATTTATTTTATGTTTAGCTTCTATAATTCTCGCTTGTATTAACATAGATAACTTGTTAGATAAAAATGCACAATGGGTCTAATGCGCACAACTTGTCATTTAATTAAGTAATTGTCCTGAAACATTAATGTCATACAGTGCCTAACAATAATTATGAAACGTGTGACATATAAAACTGATCATTAATTAAATTCTAAAACATTGAAATCAGGAGGCCAATTCTCGTAATTTTAAATGTTCAAAATATCATTCCGATCTAGTCTCAGCGTCAAGAAAATTGCAAATGGCATTCTCTTAAACCAATAATCAACGTCAAATGTAAACATAGATCGTAATGAGATTGAATGTAGAATAAAAGTTGACTGAAGCCAAATCGGTTTAATGCTACTGCTAATGCTAGGTGCATTTGATTATAATGAATAAAAAGATTATAGACATATCTGCAACTCCATACAAAACACTTGGACCAAGTATGATGGTAAGTGTACTTCGCCACCGCCTAACCAAAAGAATCATGGGTAGATACAGCATTGCCGAACTTTTTTTATTTGCCTAAGTGATTTAACGAGCAAATCGCTCTCCTGATGGTAAGCACGCCTGCACATAAACAGAAAACACCACACAGAAATGTCATAAAGCAAAGCACTGCATGGCATGGTACCGCGCTTAAAGGTAAGGAACGGCACTTGGGAATGAGAAGGAGATTTGGGCCTTCAGAAATCTCACTTTCCGATCGAAAAGCAACAGCAAACTGCCACTTCACATCGGTTTTCTGTGACCCCGTTCGTCATGCTGTAGACAAATCTGTCTACAGAAGTCTCTACAAGTAAGCTGTATGACATTTCTTAAAGCGAATTGAATTTGTCCGCAGGTCAAGTGAAAGGGTACATGTAATCTTTATTCATTTCAATTAAAATGGAAACAGAAAGGCGATTGCTTAACATTGTTAGGGCGACACTCAGTTATGAAAACATCTTAACCCTTTCTCTGAGGGGACCGCGGTGCCAATTTGCATTACATTCCGATTTCGCAATACTCGTTTTAGTATTACTTTGAGGTTATCGAGAAATCACTTTTTTCGGTTTTGTCTTCTGGCAATATTCCTCATGATAAGTACTTGTCACAACAATTTACCTTGTGGTAGAGCCAGCCTGTAAACAGTTTTGTCTACAGCACGAATGGATCGGCGTAACCGTATTGTTACTAATGTCTCACAGGAAACTGACGTAGAATAGCGGCTTGCTATCGCGTCTCGTATGATAAGTATCCGGAGGCCCAAATCCCCCTCCCGTTTTCAATCTCTTAATTATCCCTTTCCTTTAAGGTCGGCCACGCGTCCATGATTTTTCTGGTATTGTGGGCATTTATTAGCGGTGTAGATGACTTACCATTAGGCGACCCACTAGCTCGTTTGCCGGCCTATGCTATAAAGAAGGTAGTCAGCACGTTGCATCTTGCGTAGGAAATATAAATAAACTAAAAAAACATTTAAAGTATTTCAGGGTCATTCAAAACAAAACAATATCTAAATTGTAGACATAAATGTTATCAAAGCATAAAGTGAAATTCTCTAAATGTTTTAAAACAATAACAAGTGGTGACATCAAGGACGGTCAACTTTCGCAAATTCGCATTAAGAAAGACACGCAGATAAACTTACTCTGCTTTTAAGCTGAAGACCTCTTGTTTGTTATAAATCCAATTGGATTTAGCCACGTGGCACACTACGATTCGTCGTATTTATTCGTAAATTATTATGGAATATAATAAAAACTAATACGACAAATGTTAATATACTTGCAAGATAATTATATATATTTTTTAAAGCATAGGTCGAGTGGTAATTGATTTCCAGCGCCCATGTATGCTCAAAATACCAGAAGAATCATGGGCGCGTTACCCACCTTAAAGGAAAGGAATTATTAAGGATTAAGAAGGGGAGGGGATTTGGGCCTCTGGAAATCTCACTCACCGTACGAAACACAGACAAAACTGTTTACAGCGTGGCTCTACCATTCAATTAAAAATTACCTACTTGGTATTGTATTTATTTGAATAATTAAAAATAAACAGGCACCAGTTGTTATAGCTACAATATTACTTTAATATCATCAAATTTATTTGGTGGTCATTAGCCATACTAGACTTTATGAAAGTAGAGCTCCTTATCAAACCTGAACTAATATTTTTTTTTTTATTTATTATTATAAAAAAAAAGCATAGGTCGAGTCGTAATTTATTTCCACCGCCCATGTACGCCCCCAATGCCAAAAGAGTCATGGGCGCGTTGCCTACCTTAAAAGGAAAGGGATAAAATTAAGGGATTGGGAAGGGGAAGGGATTTAGGCATCCGAATATCCACTCACCGTACGAAACGCAACAGCAAGCTGCTTCTTTACGTCGGTTTTCTGTGAGACAGTGGTAACGACCCAGACGAGCCGGCCCATTCATGCTGTAGACGAAATTGTCTACAGCGTGGCTCTACCACTCGTTTTTGTTACTTTTTTAATTTAATTTATGTGCCTTTATTTATTTTAAATAATAATATAATAATCAAAGCTCGGTGTAGCACTAACTCAAGATCGGATAATTGTCTGGCATAAGGAGTTTATCTCAAAAGCGACTGAACAGAGGGTCTGATGCTATTTGATAATGAATTGCTAAACTCATAAACTTCAGACGCGACTAAATTATTTGTGGCATTTAGCTTTAGTGCAAGATAAAGTATAAAATCTTATCTATGACTAATACTATTTATGAACAAACATAAAAACTTATAGAAAGAACAAACAATTGTTATAGTGTACGTAATAAAAATCGGTACGCTTTCTGTACACGATTAATGTACTTACGGTGTCCGTTATATTATTCGTGGACTATGGATATAAATATTGTGTAAATGATTCTGGTATATCTATAAATTATTGTTCAAATGTAATTTATGTCGGTACTCCATAATTTCCATAATTCTGCATACAATTTAATGGTTCAAACACCATTTTAAAATTTATGTTCCCTGTCTGTCTATTTTAAGTCAATAGACAAATATAGTCAAATGTATTAAAATTATAGGTTTTGCCAAAAAAATATTAAATTTTAAAAATGCCATCTGTTGGCAGTATAATCAACTAATTTGTTGTTTTGTTAATTTAGGATTATGCACATAGACGTTTTTAGGAGGCGCTAAGATTAATAAATATTTACTTATTTCTCCTTATTTTAATACGTAACTGACCACTATCGGTGTGAAGTATTCGCACGGGTCACCTAGTATTTCTATATTTCTAAACACAATATACTCAACACCTTTGAAAAACCAACTTGCTGGTTTTACTAATCAATGTAATCAATGTCTTCACTCTTAGAAGCAAGGTAAAATTGCTCTTTTCAAATCGTATCTTTGCTTACTTTGTTATGCAAAATTGTTATTCATGACGAGGGCTGATTGTAAAATCGATTATATCTCTATTATTTCCTTAAACAGCATATCTATAACGTTAAATAATGTATTCGGTAGAATCTTTCAATGAGTATTTATCAATTGGCACTGTCGCTCGCCTGATGGTAAGCGCCACGCCTGCCCATAAACAAAAGCAACACCACACAGAACTTTGAATTACAAAGCACTGCATGGCATTGGACTGTGCTCGTCACCTCGAGAAATAATATGTTAAGTCTCATAATGCTCAGTAATTTCACTGGCTTCAATTTCCTTCAAACCGGAACACAACAGTGCTTACACACTGTTGCTTGGCAGCAGAAATATACAAAGCGGTGGTACCAACCCAGACAGCCTCTCGTCTACCACCTACCACCTTGTAGATGGTGTAATATATCTTGTTTATTTAGATCAGGATTACTAAGACATCTTGTTGTAAAGTTTTTTACATAGGACTTTTTTTAATGTATTCTAGGAAACACATACATTTAATTTTAGGCTTTACTCACTTAGAAATATCCATAAACAAATTAATACTTTGCTATTTTAGGAGATGCACAATATTTCGAGTTTTTAATTACAAACATAACATAAACTCACGCCTTTATCACTAAAGGGCAGGATACTAGTAATAGATAGTAAATAACTTAAGTTACATTAACTATTTCATATACATTAAATATTAATATATAAACATTGAAAGCCTCCACGGCGCAGTGGACGGGTAGCCGGCTGTGAAGCGAGAGACCGCGGGTTCGATTCCCGCATGTTTATGTGATCCACAAATTTTTGTTTTGGGTTCTGTTCTCCCAAGAGGGGTTCACGTCAGGCATGCGGCAAAAACTACAAGCCAAATATTTCTGTACTATTTGTTAAAAAGCAAGTCGCACTGACCCCACTGCATGTGGGATAAGGGCCGGTGGAAGAGAATTAAACATTGAAATTTATATATTAGCAAATAGCACGCTGATGGGAGTGTACCTGAAACATATTTTTACTAGACTGGATACCGACCACATGGCGAGAACAACACCATTTTCAATGAAAAGCCCGCTATATTCCCGCCCGCTCCTTCAGGTGAGTGGCGTTCCGAAGTCAGCCAGTGTATATACAGTCACTTCAGTATATTTAGACTGCATTGTACTTACCACCAGGTGCAGTATAATCACTGCCGTGCCAGGATAAAATAATAAAACAATGTAATTCAACATCACTAGCCTCAAGTTAAAATATTGCATGATTTCTTTATTTTAATTCCTTCACGTGCCAGCTGACGAATACATCTTTCTGTCATGGAATAATTACGCGCCTGTATTCCAAAGTAATTAATTTTCAACGGCAATATGTATAAATTACATGGATACTTGCACTGCTAACAAACTGTCAATAGCATCTCGATAAAGTAATCCATTTAGTTTCACTTCTACAAAGAGAATTCTATAAATTCTAAAACAATAAACAAGGCTTAAAAGTGTAATGAGAGGACGATAATAATAGTTTTTCGCTTTTATGGAATTATGTAAATTTTCTAACTGTTCCATGAGAGGTTTCAAATTTTATAGTTCCAAGACTGTCATCCGTACGCAAATACGCATTCGTCTAGCACGATGGATATAAGCAAAGCAGTCAGGAAGTGTGAAAACTGTCCTCAACTTGGCTGTGTCAGATTAGCTGAAAGTTTTTTGGTTTTGGATGAAATCTGGTACACAGGTAGATCATGACTTGGATTAGGACATAGACTATTTTCATCCCGGAAAAAATGAGGGCGAAGCGACCTAAAGCTAGTAACAAATAAAAATGATTACAAGTTAAAGGTTAGTATAAATTCTTCATTGACCTTGAGTTTTAAATAGTAATAAGGTATCGATATCAAATTGCTCGTACTTGTAATATTTCTAGCTGAAAGTATATCTCTGGACAGATCTTAGACAGAAATGTAGATATAGCCATCCAAATAGTATTTCATTTGTTAACCATAAATTGATAGTAGTACTTGAAATGACATACCCACAGCTGTCGCGTCGTTTCCAGCTAAGGCTTTTCAATAAAACATGATTCAGTGATTGAAAACACTTATGAACAAATGTTCAAAGATCACGAAATGCAATATCCTTTTCAATGTACTGAAACGCTCAAAATGTCTGTATTAATCGATAAAATGGCGTCTGGCGCGGTGAAGGCGGCACAGAGACAATAATAAATTGTAATTACAATTTAAAATGAGCAGGCGTTGCTGTGGGAGTGGCCTCCTGCCCCCTACCGCATACCACCTCCACTTCACGTGTGTGGAGTTTTTGTATTGCAGGTAATTATTAATAACGTATGTGTGTGCCGACTGCCGGGAGCCAATGGTCTCCGTGGATGTGACGCGATGCCAAAAGAAAACTCCTAATTCGGGAAATGTTTGTGCAAAAAATGGGTAAATAGTTAAGGGGGACTTACAGAAGTGATCTCAGGCAACTGCCGGGATACATAAAATATATAAACACTTGTTTTTTTCTAACTTGGCAGTTCCAAGCCAGCCAAACACAAGCTGTAAGATAGTTGTTCAACAAAATGGCAAATAATAGCTCAGAAAAGTTAGATGTAAAACACTGAAAAATATTTTCCTAAAACTTAACGTGTTTTTTATTGATTACAATCAAAATATCAAACACACCATGACGACATTGTACCACAAAATAATTATCAAAAGTAATATTGAGAAGATTTTCTTTAAGTATTTTTCTAAATATTGCATTAGTCGTCAAAACTATTGAATAAACAACATAAAACATACACATATAACTAAATAACGTATATTACCGGTACCAAAATAGATAACTTTAAATATAATACCAATCTAAACGCCTAATCGTCTTTTGTTCCCAAAATGATTCGATACGTATCGAATACCTATTTAACAAAATTACATGTTACGAACACATTCACTTGCTTTATTTTCCATTCCCTCATATTCGTGTATTATTTTTGTTATAAAAAGGCAATTAAGAATGTTTCATTTGAGAAAACGGTTTAGTTTCGTGAGTTCTGTACAATATTTATTTAAAACACCATTCAAAAATAAACTAGCCACGATCAGAATAGTTATTTAAAAAGCTTAAAAAAAATAGCAATAATTTCTTATATGGGATGGATAGAGTGGTACATACGAGTATAGAGTTTATTGTGGAGTCGGTGACGGTCGAATTAAATAGCACTACTAAAATAAGTTTTTTTATTATTTTACATATTTCATGTATAGAACAGCTATGGCAAAATCGAATAAAAACCTAATCACGATGCGTTTGCTGTTATTTGCTAAGTATTTTCCATTTTTCTCTCGCACTTCGCTGCAGTCAGATATTAATCAAGTTTTTAAGGAGCCGCCCTTAAGAAAAAGCCAGTCAAATACATAAAGCGTCATCAAAGCCGGACGAAATTTTGCGGAGACATTGCGTAATATACATTTTAAATAAGCTGCATTGAGACTTGGCTGCCTCGGTGGCGCAGTTGTACGCCTACGCCTACGCGTTGCGACTGAGGCTGACGCTGAGGTCTCGGGTTCGTTCCCCGGGTCGGATAAAAGTGATATTGAGTTTTTCTATTACGAAATGCTCAGTATCAGCCTGGAGACTGGAATTTGTGTCTGGTATAACGAGGGGCTCGCCCCCTATCACATCATGGGACGGAGATACGCTCGGTGAAATGTGGGTGTACTGATTACACCTCTGCCTACCCCTTTGGCGATTACAGGCGTGAGTGCATACACAATTGAGAGTCAGAAACAATAAACTGATAGATCACATAAACATTTATTTCTAATCAATTGCTTATGCACAAACAAGCTCATATCACAAAGCATCTCAAATAACATAAAATATAATTTAGAAACTATTAAAAATGAAAGCTAAATAATATTACAATAATCTCTACAAAAACCTCGCCCTTAATGTAATAGATATTCTTGCACGTTGATAAAAACTTCTTAAAATATTTAAGTAACCTAAATATCCATAAATGAGACCACACATCTAAGAATCCTTACTCCATACATCCTTTATGATGATCCGCCACCGTCCTTATCCACCTGCTTCCCGCAACTTGTCTCAGCTAGTCGATTGATCTACACTGCGCTGGAACTTAATTGTGGTCAACAACACCACTACCACACCACACCACAACCAACTACCATTTTTCCAACCCATTATTTTTCTATTTCGTTTTCAAAAAGCACCATAAGGTGCGGTACCCTAATAAAAGGATAGAGATCATAATTTCAGAGGTCCGAGTTTGGGTTTGAATAAAATGGAAATTCATTTTAATGATTATTATGCCCGTAAACGATTCACCTTAAACGCTGCCATGCGATTCAATGGAAATAATAACTAATTTAAGCATTTTTCACTACACATTTAATGCTAACTTTTAAAAGGTATTTGATTACAGTTGTACTGAATGATACATCGTTCCGAAATGTTTGGTATTCCAATTATTAATTAAAACGCAGTTATTATATTGTAATGATACATCATAATATGAAGTATACCTATTACTCTAGTAAATACAACAGATGTGATAAGTAAACACAATGTTACACATTAGCATTTATTTTATTTGTATAAAAAAATAATAGCTGCTTGCTTTTAATAACTGCTAGTTATCTAATTCATATCAGCCGCCAGAACCGCAAAATATAGAAAATAGCGTGTTAGTACAAAAGCCGGTCTTTAAGTCAACAACCTTGCCCACCTATCTGTTTTTATAACGATAATTTAGCGCCAAAAATAAATGATTGATTGCCGTCGTAAACGTCAAAATTTTGAACCCAAAATAAAAGAGCGCTGAAACGATCAAACGACCATATCAAAAATGTGTTTCGAATCGACCAAAACGACTGTTAATTTTAAAAGAAATCTTCAGACGGGCAAGTCAGCACACTGTAATTGCTGTTGCCTGAAACATATTTTCTGGGTGAATGTACTTTTTATTTTATCAACACAGCCTCAATTCTAAGAGAATTCTCTGAAATACGCGATAAATTTACAGTAATTGTATATTTTTATAGGATAGATTTTGTATGGAAATGAATGATCAGTTTGGCATAATATTCGTAATATTGCAAACATGTTTCAACGTCAGTCACATTTTCTTCTCTTTTTATAGAAAAGCTTCTATGTACTTACAGCTGTGAGACTGTTTATAAGATATTTTTTGTTACGATAGTGAGATTTTAAACGTTTAATTTTTATTTAATTATAAAAAATCCTAACAATGAACTTGAACCTAAGCTTTGTGGAGAACGTTACACATACGTAGGTATTGGTAGTATTTTTAATATGGTGAAGTAACAAATATAGATACAAGATTTTTTGATATCGCGTTAAATGTCTTCTTGATATTTTTATAGAACAGATCGAAACTGATCAAAAGTTGTAGCAAAATAGTTCCGTCCTGGTTTACGTCTTCAGAAGTTACGGTTTCTAGTACATCAGCATATCAATATAATTTCAAAAGATCTGACGTATTATTTTGTATATTAAAATATGTAAGTATTTTTAATATAACCTTCATTCTTTTCTTGATCCAATTACAAATTACAATCAGTTTAAATCCACTATTGTCACAAATTACAATTAGTTTAAATTCTTATTTTTTTCGTCGTGCATGTCATACAAGTTAATCTAATAGAGACGATTTCTATGATTGGTTATGAATATAAATTGAGGTGCTCTATTTCCAATTATGTATGCTCTCTTTTTTGACCGTTCTACTCTAGCGAAACAATCTAAACCAAATAAAACGGAGAATTATAGTAAAATGTGAAGTAACTCAGCCCCCGTGGCGCAGTGGGCGAGTAGCCGGCTGCGAAGCAAGAGGCCGTGGGTTCGATTCCCACACCGAGACAAATGTTTGTCTAACCCAAAAATATTTGTTTCGGGTCTGAGTGTTGTGGGACCGCAAGTCCCTCGTAATTACTGATACCCTCTATACAGGTTAACCTAGTGTGGAGTCAAGACTATGTGTGTGACTTTTGGGTGTTTATTTATTTAACTTTATAATGCGTATGCACCTACGTACGTAATAGCAGATAACTAACACAAACCTTTTTGCGTACCATCTATAAAATTACATAGTAAGTATACTTAAATTTATCGCTTAGCAATCAACGATTCTATGAAATTAACTCAGCTGTTGATGCTCATGTTATCTACTAATTGCTTCCGTGATAAAAATAAACGACTGCTTTAATATAGTTTATATCAAATGTAAGTGGACTGTGACAACATTTGTAATTATTTTTATGATGTTTTTAATTAGCACCATCTCGAATAAATAAAGTGGACGACGAAAAAATCTAACAGCCGCCATGACATTTAACTGAAAAATATAAAATAATACAAAAACAAGTGTAGCACTCGACAGCCAATTGCATTTTGCGGCGACGTAGTGCGACTTGCGTGCTTCGTACCATTAGTCCGCCCTTCTGGGCTGTTTGCCAGGGAAACTCATTACGTGTTTTCATGAAAAACGCCCGAGGTCATCGCTTTTGTAATGCTAAAAGTAGTTTTACCTGACATTGTTCTTTAGTAATGAATGAATGTTGAGAATAGTAATAAATCTGAATGTATTAACTTGTGTTAAAATGTAACAGTGATAAATTATGGGCTATATGTAAGATATTATACTTCATTATAACAATAATAATGGTTATAAATTGTATTTTCCCAAATGTGGATGATTTCTTAAATATGATATTGTTAAAGTAAGAAATCTGTGCGACCTTAGGTACCTACGCTTAAATGGTATAGAATAGTAATAGCGATTGACATTAGAATACGTAATAAAAGTCGGCAACGGCCAATGCGGAGTGGCGACACGTAGTCTTATCTAGGAACCTATTTATTATGTCTAATGATTTTTATTATTGACGTCCGCTTCTGGCGTACCTAAATCATATATTTTTTAATTATAAACATCAGAGACATTTTAAAGTACCTATTATGACAAACATCACAGTGCTGCAGGTTTCCGAATCACTAGACTCAAGAAAAGACTGATTTAAATGTGTACGATACTATCGTTTGTGTATGTTTTGATAAGTAACATATAAAATAAAATTACGGTTACTGACAGTTACCTACTAATAAAATATAATTTTATTGATATCCGATAGCTGTCATTATTTCATCGTCTGTCTACACTATAAATGAATTACATGTCAATATTAAATTGGCGAGTCGCGATTGGTGCTATTTGTGGACGATTATATTTCGGCAGCCACCGTCGAGTTCCCCTTACTTACGCATAAATAACTAATAAATAACCGACCGTTAATTTTTTAACGCATTTTTGCTGATATCAATTTCTACAAATTGACAGTTTTTGGGAATTGTCATTTTTAAAGTGAGTTTTCGTGTGTTTACAATATTTGGTTAAATAGTAACGTGTTCACACGGTTCTATTTTAGTTGACCGACTGACTTGATCAACAAAATTTCAATGATTTTTGTTCATTAATTCGATTGAAAGTCTGTCCAAACCGTTCAAATCGCATGTAATTTAGCAGTAGATCAACTTAAATCAAACCGTGTGAACCCACTATAATGTAAATTCAGTAAACATATCTATACTTTTGAGGCATAATATAGACAGGCATCAATATATATTAAAAGAAATATAATATAAATTGATGGTATTAAAAAAATGATTTTTTTGACGATATTATAATATCTCTAGGGACACGACGCTAAGCACATAGCAGGGTTTAAACTCTCCTTAGTTCTGAAGATTGCAAATATCTGTATACATAGCATCATTAACACACCAACAAGTGGTGTTTATATCATAGATGTAAAATTGACTAACATCTTTCAACGCATAAAAGCATACAGTGCTAATAAAAAATACCAAAAATGTCGGCAAATGTCATTAAAATAGGGGAAACGACATGATATGCAAGGCAATAACTCGATTACAAGAGAGGTTCCGAGGGTGTCGGGGGTGTGAGGTGGCACGGGGGTGCGGCGGGGGAGGGATTATAAGAACTTCGTTAGTCTCACGAAGGTGTCTAACTCAGCTCTGAGACGAGAGATTATCGCTTTTGCCTTTAGCGACGCATTTTGTCGTTAGTTTGCATCTTAGAACATTACAAGTATCTGCGCTATCTAACCTTGCATTTGACGCGTTTTAATACGCTGGGTGTCGTATCAGTATGAGGAAATAACATGCTTTACCTACATACAATTTGTTAGATTATAGCCCTATTATGGATAGATTTTCTCGCATGACACAGACTAAAATATCACAAAAAACGAGGACGCGTAGTAAGATTCTTATTTTCAAATTACATGATGCTACTTCGTTAATAATAGGTAGTTATCTTTACACTGTGTAGACCTTAAACATTACAATCAAAAGTAAGTAATAATAAATTAAATTGTGATAGATAGAGTCTTGACCAACATCTTCAGAGGCTCTCAATTGATGTTTGGGTCAGAAGTCATATTTAGAAGGCAGTATTATTTGACATGGCACGCATTGTGAGGAGGTTCCTCAGACTGGGGCCCTAACCATCGGTGGCTCGGATCTTACGTCTCGCCATTGGAGGGTGATACTTATTCTATTTTTAGATGTTTTATTTTTGAGAAATAAAATATTAAAAAATGAAAAAAAAAACTATATACACTAAAGAGACTAAACTGTACATACAATTTAATTGCACAAATAACATCGAATTGTTAGTTTGTATAAATTTTAACAACATATTGGTATTGATTCTGTCTCAAAACTCTAAACTAGACTAAAAATCACTAAAATTAAGTTTGGTCCAGTTCAACGACATTTCGTATTCTTAATTGTCTAAAATAGTCACAGAAATAAATCTATTTTACTTTCACAGGAATTAAATAATATAAAAAAACCATAACAAAACATATTTTAATAAATTTAAGGATGTTTTACAATCCCATGGTTTATGAAACTGCTTTAGAACTTGATTCTCGTTTAGTTCTCACATCTTGTAGCGGCGACGCCGTAACGACGCGACGTGACGACGGCGCGACGTGAAGCCGACGCGACAACCCCGAACGTCGTATGTATTGGCCCAATTTACACATTTATGTTTTTGATGGGATCTATTTTACTTTGACAGGAATTAAATTTGCTCAACTTGGTATTATTTGCAAATTTGTTATTCTGTTATTTATTTCTTATTTGTTATTTCTTTATTTTTAAATAATTCAAGTACTGGTAGCATTGTATCAGTTAAATTTAGTAATGTTAGAAGCAAATTTAGTGATGTATTGTAGTCAAAATATACAACAGCAGAATAGCATAGAACAAATCTCTAAAAAAATTAGAGAATTTTAGTTTAATTTAGTGAGATGTGCAACAGTATTGGCACCATTGTGTACAAAACACGCACATTTATTTCCAATTTCATTAAAACGTCAACAGGCTAGCGTGGGCGGTACAGCACGTAGCGAGTGTAAGGTAAACGCACCCGTCGTTGGCCCACAAAGGCACTTCCACAACACACAAAAGGTATGGAGTGCGAGCGCAGCTCAAAGTTGTCGAGGATGCAATCACAACTTGTGTAACCGAGCACGTTATGTATCTACCTTGTGCCAGTAATTACCTTAAAATTCCATATTAATAATCTTTAATAATAACATAATCATTTATTTCACCAAATATCTAGATCTGGCACACGAGGTAATAACATGTCGGATATAGACTCTACAATCATTGGTCCGATAATCGTTTCTATGTAAAAAATAATAAGATGGCCTCTCGCATAATAAGGTGGTGGTACCTACCACCTAGTAAACAAAACATATTTGGAAACTTGTATGCGAGTTTTTTTGTGCAATTTTAAATTACCATTTTTTATTTTAGTGCTGGCAGTGAACAATACAGTAGTTGGAGTTCCATTAAACCGATGCGCCATTCCCGTCACGTTCAATTTAACTTTTATGAAAAAGTTATCTGCTATCCAAAATTCAACATTACATAACCGTTTTACATAAAAATGAAAAGCTATTTCAGTTAAAAAGCGGCAATGGCATAGCTAGGAGGGGTACGGATTGTCAAGACGAAAGTCTCGAATTCAAAACCAGCCGAGACTGACTTTTTGAAGTTACGTCTGCATACAAGTTAATTATAGCTCGCTTTAACAGTTAGAGAAAACATTGCGGAAACCTGCATACCCGACAATTCGCCATAAAAATTTCGAAGATGGTAAAGTATCCAGAACCGCATCAGGCTTGTGAAGTGGACTAAGGCTTAATCCCTCTCAATAGAGCCTATCGCCATATCGGGCACAAATTCCAATTCCTGGCAATTTGTGTGCGGATTTCCGATTCCAATATTTAAACACAAATTATGATTGCCGGACCTGGGAAATGCACTCTGGGTTTCACGGTTCTTAGCCTTTGTATGCTGCTACTAAACCAATGAGCCATAAAATAAATTAAGTTGATTCATTATTAGTTTTTACGTAATCAATCGTACCTAAGCAAGACAGTTACGCGAATGATTGCCTTTGTCAGACCACAAACAGGCCAATGACAGTATTTATAGAAGAATAGCACCCTAGAATACTCGTAACTACTTACAGAAGATAGATGTCCAAACAATGCATACTCACAATAGTAA
Organism: Mimas tiliae; assembly: GCA_905332985.1. NCBI lineage: Eukaryota > Metazoa > Arthropoda > Insecta > Lepidoptera > Sphingidae > Mimas > Mimas tiliae. The sequence continues at coordinate 7,913,141 of HG995248.1, read as the reverse complement.
GCTAAAAGTCCGGTAACTGTGATGTCTTTACTTGCACACAAACCCAAAAGAAATGTCGGCAAAAATGTGTTTCATACATTGTCAATTTATAAGTGAGGATCATAAACATAATATGGCAAGTAGTTATAAGTATAGTAAACGTAGTTTGGAGCCATGTATGGCTCCAATTGAACTGCTTAAATTTCGAGCGTGTAGTTTCTATAAGTAGTTATTGTAAGTATGGAACATAATTATTTAAATAAATACACCCAACAGTCACACACCTAGTCCTGAACCCACAATAGGTTAACCTGTATCGTAAGTATCAGGAACTACGAGGGACTTGCGGTCCCACAACACCCAGACCCGTAACAAATATTTGTGGATCAGAGAAACATTTGGCTTGGTGCGGGAATCGAACCCACGGCCTCTCGCTTCACAGCCGGCTACTCGCCCGCTGCGCTACAGAGGCTGTAGTGTAAGTTTTAACGTTTAAGGGAGACGAATAAAATAAAAAATCTATTGTAGGGTTTTTTTAATGCATAATTGATTATGTTGTCACAAAATCTCTAAGCTATACTAAGAATCATTAAAATACAGTTTGGTCATTTCCAACGAACATTTCGTATTCTGAAACGTCTAAACTAGTCTTCAGTGGAATAAGTGGTAGTAATAAACATACTTACTTACTTACTTTAATATGACAGAATTAAAGTTACTCATCTTGGTACATATTTGCATATTTTTAAATAATTAAAGTACTGGTAGCCTGGTATCAATTTGATTTAGTCATTTTGGAATCAAATCTGCAGTCGTGTTGTAGTCAAACATATTTATTTATTTAATTTTATTTATAAATTCCTTTTTTTCTTTCTATCTGGCATTATCCCGGTTAGTGTCAGAGTCCGTCTTCCTATTAAGACGCCTCTACCTCGCCCGATCTTGAGCATCTTGCGTAATGGTCTCGCCATTGGCCCTCATATCTCCCTGTAATGCGTCAAGCCAGCGTTTTTTGGGCCATCCACGGGATCGTACTCCTGGTACAGTCTGGCATAGGCATTTGTACCGACGTACTCCTGTGGTTTTCTCAAAACGTGACCAAATATGATGAATCCCTCTTAGCTGTCAGATTTGTATGAAAATAAGTAGCCATTAGCTGTCAGACAATTGAGTAGCGTTTCAGTATTTGAGCGTTGGGAAATCATAACAATACACTATTCGTTTTTATCGCCACATTTTCAGCAAAACATTGTAGTGAGCAAACAATAGTGAAACTCACTCTTTAATGTTATTTATGTAAGTTGAGAACTCATTGCATTCAGCATTAAATGTTTAAATATTTCGAGTAAAATAAAGAATATATTCATTTGTACCTTTTGTACGTTTCGCATCGCTGATCTTGATTGAATGTTATTTTGTCATTGTAAAATAGTAAAATACACATAGACTCTCCTAAACAGTAGTTGTTTATGCTTTACGTGGTAGAGCCATACTGTAGACACTTTTGTTTATAGTATTCATGGGCTCGCTCAACCAAGTTATTAACACTATGTCACAGTAAACTGACATGAAATGGAAACTTGCTGTTGCCTGTCGACCTGTGCGTGAGATTTCTGGTAGCCTTTATCCCCTCTCCCCTTCCCAATTCCTTTCCTTTAAGTCGGCAACGCATCCATGGTAAGACGGCAATGCATCCAAGTTTTCTGGTATTGTATGTGTTCATCGGCAGTGGATATCACTTACCATCACTTCACGTGACCCACTTGCTCGTTTGCTGATATCTGTTATTAAAAAAGACTTCGCTCTCCCAAACAGTAGTAGTTTATTTTAAATGAAATATTGTTCGACATTACAGTAGTTACTCGTATTCCGTTGTTTAAATGCTACATTTGCCAAATAAATTCCTTTTAAGACTTACCTAATAATTTAACCGAGTAGACGTATCTCGCTAAATTATTGAATATTCAAAACATCCACAAATCCACAAATAGTTTCCCAATTCCTACCCACGTATTTATGTTAACAAAACCTTTCAGATCTCCGACCACATCCTGTTTAAAGATGTTTCTAGAATTATTAACTAAGATTTGACTTAACAAATGGGAACCAAGTTTCACTTATAAGGGATTACGGAACGGGGTTCCGGTCCGAAACCCCCAGGGTATCGACTACCGGGCGACTATACTAGCCTACATTATATTTATTCAAACTAAAATGCACCTAACATTGCACAGTACTATAATTATCGTTTAGAAAAAGATAGTGTTTATTCTAAACAGACCTATGAATATTATTAGATGCCTTTTAGTATTGCATCAAAGGTATATATGCATATATATATACCATACCATACTGGTCACAAATTCCAGACTCCGGGCTACTGGTACTGAGCATTTCGTAATAGAAAAACCCAATATCACTTTTACCCGACCCGGGGATCGAACCCGACACCTTAGCGTCAGCATCATTCGTAACGCGTACGCATTACAACTGCGCCACCGAGGCATCTTAGGTATCTTGTAAATATTTCATGTATTTACATGTATTTTATTACCAATATTGAACGTATCTTTGTCAGATAATGGAAAAAAAACATCAAGTGTATATCAATCAATATACCTAATTTATATTTTTCTAAAATAAATAAGGGGTTTAATTTTTCTTTCACATAAATAATTATGAAAAGAAAAATTAAACACCTTTTTATTTTTGGAAAACCTTTAATACCAAAATCAACTGAGAAATGATATAAATAAACTGTACAAAATGTTTTTTTTCTATTTATGATGATAAAGGGCAATAAATAAAACCAAAGTAACTAATAGCTTATATCTAAATTTTGCATAGTGTCATTTTATGAGTTCCTTCAATATCCGGTGGCCCAAATACACCTCCCCTTCCCCATCCCTAAACTATCCCTTTTCTTTAAAGTTGGCAATGCGGCCATGATTCTTTTGGTATTGTGGACGTTCATGGGTGGTGGAGATTACTTACCATCAGGTGAACTACTACCTTGTTTGCTGGCCTAACTATAAAAAAATAACGATATGAAAACATAAAACTTCAATATATGAGTCAAATTTCAAATGTAAGAGCCCCTTAGCGGGCGTGGGCTTCCGTACTCTTTTCAATTTAATGTTTCACCCACTCATACGATATTAAAGATCAGTATCGCAGGAAGGTGGTTTATTAGTTTCGCTTCGTTTTCATTAAACCCTTTGGAGAGGCCTGTCAGAAAAACGTAGTTTCGTCTATTTAATTTCCTTTATAACATTCTAACAAGGTAGTGTGAGTTATAATTATACTGTTGTGAAAAAATAAATAAAATCGAATAAAAATAGAACAGATTCCAAAGACTAAAAAACTAATAATAACATTAGCTCGTAATGTAACTCATATTGTGTCAGTATTATTGTTGCAGTTGATGATTGTTAGATTTTAGATATTTACGATTACCGCTGATGATGGTCACTTTTTTTATAGCCAAGGTCGACAAACAAGCAATTCGGTCACCTGATGGTAAGTGATCTCCACGGCCCATGTATAACCCACAATATACAAGTAATAGGAATCATTGAGGCGTTGCCGAGGTTATAGGAAAAAGAGAATTAGGGGATTGGGGAGGTTTGGACCTCCGGATATTTTACTCATTGTACGAAACGCAACAGTAAACTATTACTCCACGTCGGTTTTCTGTAAGACAGTGGTCACAACCCAGTTGAGCCGGCCATGCTGAACACAAAATTGTCTACAGCGTGGCTCTACCACTTGTGACAGAGTTTTTAGTTTTCATTTAGTCTTTCACCGCCATAGGGATGAAATGTTTTCTTTTAATGTTATTCCAAGGAATTTCATTTTCCTCTCTTTCTATTGAATAAAGAAAGAATTATCAAAATATATACATAAAAAAGGTTATGCGTTAAATTGAAAACTTCCTCCTCTTTTGATTAGTACTTTACCTTTAATATTTGCTTTAAAAAAAACTAAGTACAAAATATATCCAGAAATGTTATAAAAAAGCATGGAAATACATATAAAGGTTGCATCAAAATCCACCCTGAGGCGAGTTTTTCATCCTCGTGTGATAAAACAATTACTCGGTTCCTGATTAAACAGACACGTACGGCAAAAAAATACCCGCGAATATCTATCGATGATCGCCACAGTTATTGCTTGTTTGATCATTGTAGTAGAAGAGGAACATTAACCTCAAAAGTAAAACATATTTTTATTAGTTTGAACGATGACTGATGATAAGCGCCACGCCTGCTCATAAATAGAACCATACAGAACTTTGAATCACAAAGCATTGCATGGCACTGGATTGCGCTCGTCACCCCGAGACATATGATGTAGAGACTTATAATACCCAGTAATTGCACTGGCTTCAATATCCTTCAAAGTAAAAAACAAAAACATAACAGTGATGACATACTGCTGCTTGGCAGTAGAAACAGACAAAGCGGTGGCACCGGCTCAGACGCCCTCTCTCACGCTTGTGATGTACAAGATATCATGACAAATAACTATTGACTGAAACGGCGAAAAAGATCCTATTTAATAGGATGTATTGAAACTTAGACCTTCAATTCCGCGGCAGATATCGAACAACAACTAACTTATTAACTATTTACGACTGAAAAGGAAAATTAATACCCTCGCCGTCAAAGAGCGTGTCCAATCTTCGTCCCCAAATGATGGACTAAGCCAATAAATATTCAATTTTCATGTAAAATGAAATAATACGTACATACATTTAATGTAGCTGTTGGTAATAAAGTATGTCGTCCAGTTTGTGCCCCCGGCACCGTATCGCCTCTCAATCGAATTATTTAGCTGCCACCATCGAAGCAGTAAATTAAGAATTTACACGGAAGTTGACTATTTTAAAACATGCATCGGGATACCCTTTCTAACGAGGTTTCACAGCTGAGCCGCTGGGCGGGGAGTGATAGCTAGCACTCACTCGAAAATACATGTCCGTATACATAATATGGGTGTTTCAACAAAATGTAGAAATAAAAAAAATAGAAAATGTTCTTTGTGCAGTGCACGCTGTAGACAGTTTTGTCTACAACATGAATGGGCCGGCTCGTCCGAATTGTTACCACTGTCTCACAGTAAACTGGCGTAAAGTAGCAGTTTACTGCTGTGTTTCGTACGGTGGGTGAGATATCCGGATCCCTTAAATCCCCTCCCAATCCCTTAATTATCCCTTTCCTTTAAGGTCGGCCACGCGTCCATGATTTTTCTGGTATTGTCGGCGTACATGGGAGGTGGAGCTCTCTTACCATCAGGTGACCAAATGGCTTGTTTGCCGGCCTATAATATAAAAAAAATATAGATGAATGTAGAATGTCTCATTTGGCCTAGTAGTACAGGGATCTGAAAGCTAAAAAATATGAATGAATTTCTCGGTTTCAAAACATATCTTGACCTAGATTGCATAGACATCAAGCATAATCACAACACAATAAGCTAAACAATAACATCTAAAACCTTTTTACAACAGTTAAATCATATTGTACTAATGAGATGAGATTCATTATATAACCACTAGGTTGAAATATGACATTAGTCAAAATTTCAAGCCGCTTGAAAGTTTCGGACTTAGCTTAACCATTGCTGCCAGTTGATAACAGCCGGGACGACATTTTATGTGCCATCCGAAACACAGTCATTCAGTTGAAATATCACTAAGCCGTTACCCATCGATAGGCTGACCGCGCCGAAGGTTGCTTAACTCGCTAATTAAATCGTTTACCGATTAATGAGTGCAAATAGTTATAAGCGCCTCAATACAGAAATAGAAACTGTATTAATATTGGTAACTGATTGAAGGACGCGCCTGAAATTGATAAATTCCGTTATAGCTTCAAGTGTGGATAATATAAGCCATGATAGACTACCAGTTTAATATACAAAAATATATCGACAATAATAAAAGTAATAAAAGTTAATAGATAATACTTAACTTTCTATCTAGATAGTTAGATAGTTAAGTATTATCTACTCACACTGAAATGATTACCATATTAAAATCTATACAATTTTTACATGAAAATTGTTCGAACAAAAGTAAATAACATCAGAAACTGCGCACCACAAGTGTGGACAAATGATCGTGTCGAGGAAATGGTATCGTGACAAACATCCATGCTTCAAGCGACCTCTGTAAATCAGCGCGCGAATAAAAACCAATTACCAACACAAAAAATTAGCTCCACAATACACCTGGACCGATACATGTTATTTATTTCATATTTACATTGTTAGTAGTTTTTCTTTCCGTAAGTAAAATTGTACGTAAGGAATGGTAATTGTATTAGTGATGCTAATACAGTTTCCCTGATGATTAAATTATAAATATTTTATTTTGTAGTTTTTTTTCTTCAATGTAAAATTTGAAGAAATCGATAAATTGTAAGTTTTATAAGTGGCCAAACCACGCTGTACTTATACAGGTTTGTGTAATATCCTTAATTTAAACATTATTCAAAACTTACCCAAAAAGGTAAACTTAGATTTACCCGTTCTTCTAACATTACCTGTAACCATCGAAATAAAATGACCCTGTAACATATACATATATACATCACTGTTAATATCAAGACAGAGAAAATACCTTTAATCTTCAACTTTAAATGCTGTCATTAATAACGCTTTCTTTACTGAACGATCATGATATGATAGTTGCAAATAATATAACAGCGATAAAACAAAATGAATGTCATGTCCCAAAAACTACAGTCATATAATAAAATTATTGAATTTTGCAATTTAATATTGGCGCGCTCGCTCTCTGTTGCCCATAATTACCAATGCGGGCCCAATTCATCATTCTTTATTACAAGCACAAAATTCCATGTAAATTTCATGCAAGCTCGATATACGACGCGAATGAGTTTCGATATATCGCAGAAATCGTCATTTTTTACTTTTCGTTTTTTTAATGACTGCTTTTTTAATAACGTCAAAAGTGCAATTAGGTGTGAGTGATTTGTGAACTCGATTTTGTGTTAAATCCAATCTAATATATGAGTCCGTAATCGATGGGCTACGTTATACAGCCACTGATTTAAGTTAAGGCACTTGCCTGCTTGCTTCAACAATTTAAAATATTTGTGTCTTATAAAATCAATGCGTACATAAGCAATGACCAACTTAATTGATCACGAGTTGACTTTGGTTTGATTTATATTTATGAATGAATTTAATTGATTTGTAAAGGAAACATTTGGCATTGTCTGAGTATACAATTATGTAACTGACGCATGAAATGTATAAATTATTTATTATACATACATACATACGCACTCACGCCTGTAATCCCCGAAGGGGTAGGCAGAGGTGTAACCAGTACTCCCACATTTCGCCGAGCGTATTTCCGTCCCTTATGTGATAGGGGGCGAGCCTATCGCCATACCGGGCACAAATTCCAGACTCCGGGCTGATACTGAGCCGAAGGGGTAGGCAGAGGTGTAACCAGTACACCCACATTTCGCCGAGCGTATTTCCGTCCCTTATGTGATAGGGGGCGAGCCTATCGCCATACCGGGCACAAATTCCAGACTCCGGGCTGATACTGAGCATATCGTAATAGAAAACCCAATACCACTTTACCCGACCCGGGGATCGAACGCGAGACCTCAGCGTTGACCTCAATCGTAACGCGTACGCATTAAAACTGTGCCACCGAGGCAGTCTAAATTATTTATTAAATGTATTAAAACGAGTACCTATCCAAGGCACGCATCATTTTCCGCATCATCTGGCAAACTTGCGTGCTGGCAACATCATTGTCAAAAATGTTGAGCATGAAGTCCCATATCCAGCGAGCAAAAGTTAACAATAATGTGTTACTAACACAAATTGTAAACACAAAAATCTAAAAAAAATTATAACTTTTTGGTAAAGATGCAGCTTCATATTTAATGCCTGATATTTATCATGAACATTGGCATTTGCAAAGACAATGAAATTCAAATGTTAACCTAATTCAAAATCCGCGAGAATCCTTTAACGTAGCCACTTTATTTTTTGCACCACAAAATGACTTTCAAAATCATTGTCTGAATATAAACAACGGCGCCCCCCGCGTTCCTACTGAAAATGTCATTAATGTCTGAGTGAAATTCGGGGTCTAATCTCGTCACTGCAAAGCTTATTACATTTATACAACGGAGTAATCTTCGAATAAAGTTTTCAATGGAAAGTGTTGAATCATTGAGGATTGCGAACCCTTGCTTACTGAAAGAACTCCGGCTTGTGTTGCCAACGGGGTGGGAATACCGCTTTATTTTATTAAAATGTTTAAACTGTTATTAATATAAAGAAGTCGAAATTGTTGGTATATTTGTCATGTCTTTTAACTGCTTACTGATTAAAGGTACTGAGATAAGTTGATCTTGTAATATTTTATCCTATTTTTTAACCAACTTAATATATTTAAGTTAATATATACTTTTACTTCTTTATCTTCAAACTGCATATTTTACTGTAACTGATTTTATAGCCAAACATGTATTGTTGCCACCTAATAAATGCAGCAACTTAGGAGAAAAACCATTTACCTTTCGTGGACAAAAACTATACAACGAATGATAGTTCTAATAGAGAAAATACATTGGACAATTTTCAGCCTCTTTTTCAACATTCAGAGAGTGTTGCTGTAAAGTTCAATGGCAGTGAAATCTCAAAGAATTCGGTTACATTATTAATTTGAATCAAATAATGCGGCTATATTTACTAGAAGCAATGCATGTGAATAGTGAAACCACATTAAAAGCATAAATTTTTATTATAAGAAACAAGAAAATTCTGATTTATTCTATTACATGCCAGTATCAAATTGGTGACATTAAATGTTGAGAAATATCACAAATGATATGAAAATAGAATGAATGCGACTCAATTAAGTAACTTTAAATGAAAATTTAATTAATGAAATTATTTCACGATTGTAATTTGTGTTGAACTTCAGATATCGATACAAGTAAATTTAACTGATAAATTTTCCAACTATTTCCTACCGGTAATAATATTCTCGAAAAGGAAGGTACTCTACATTAGTACCTGCATCTCTACATGGAGACTTTGATTACGTAATTGAACTAAAAAATATAGATCAACTCATCTATCTCAGTAAAATGAAAGTGATGACAGGACATCTCTTTCCAAAAAACTGTATAAAAAGTTGGCGATCCTTTTCTATTTTCCTTGGAAGCCGTCATCCAACGTGCTCAAACCGCATAGTCATTGCATCGCAATAACCAATTGTGAGCGTATTACGTGTCGTATCACAAAGCCTCGAGCTCTTTTAGCAAGTACATAGTTAAGCCAGATGTGGTAAATCGTTAGCATTGTAAAAGTAAGGTAGGATCTATATTTTTAGTGCCTGCTTGTGGCTATAAACCCACAAGCAGGCACTAAAAATAGTAATACTAGCTTTTGCAGCTCCTCCAAGTGTGGAAGTCTTTCCGTCATTAAAAGAACATTAAAGTATCCCACAGGAATCGATTAACAGGATCAAAGTATCTTATGTCCTAATCCAGTTCATCCGGTTTACCTTATATGTACCAAATTTTATTTAAATGTGCTAATCCCACAACATCCTAATTCATAAAGCCATAAACATCCAAACTGTCACATTTATAATATTGCTTTAAAATATATGTATAATAGCATTTTTGAAATACAAGTGTTTCAATCTAACTCAAAAGACTCGATTATATAAAACAAGAAAACAAGATTTTATAAAAATATGTGTTCATAACTAAAGTATGTTTTATAAAAATATCTGTTTATGCAAACTGATAGGAAGCTCTTACAAGTACGTGTAATAAATAAAAAACTCGTATTCTAAGCTCGTATTAGATTTTTTTGTTTCGTTTTTAAACGCTACTAGCATTATCTGGTTTTCTTTATCAAACGAAGGTAAAATCTTGTATTGTCGAAGCCATTTCCAGTATCTTTAAGCGCGTGTATGGATTTTTTATTACTTGGACTGTGATGCGACAAAGTCGTTTTTGCGCAAACATATCGGCGACAATAGGAAACAGCGCTTTTGTGTTTTTTACTTTGATTGATGATTTTAATTTCCTATTTGGATGGTTGATTTTTGGAGCGGATAAAAATATTATATAGTCAGTAGAAATATCATTTATTTTGACATTACACATGTAGTCGGATTTCATTGTTAGTTGTTGGTGTAGTACATTAAAAAATAAAACCAACAAAATAAAACAATTTGTAATCGGTGTATTACAATTTGATGATCAATCAAGTATTGGTAGAAAGCACCAGATCAAAATTGATTATTTTTATTTCTTAGGTTTTTTCAGTTTTGTTTTTATAATAATAGCTTTTTTCTTTCTATTTTTAGTGGAATAATTATGAAAATGACGAAGTTTGGTCTTGTCGCCAATTTATTTCTGAAAATGTAAGTATTAATGTTAATTTCCCTTTTGAATGTTAAAGAGATCATCATCGGATCACTCTGTGAAAAGTAATACGTCGTTATACGTAAAGAAACAAGCTCAAGGTTCCATCTACTTTTTTTACAATATTAAAACATAAATCTAAGACTTTCAACCAGGGAACGTGGAACGTCTTTTCGTCTCGTAAATGTCTTTTTCCGAAGCTGAAAGTAGCCTATAGGTCAAAACTCTGTGTGCTGAATTTTATGCAAATTCACTGAGACGTTAAGGCGTGATCAATTAACCAATGTCCAAATTCACAAACATCTAAATTTAACATCAATTATATTATTAGTAGGACAGTAAAAATTAGATAGCAGGAAGTTAGTTACTCGATGCTATATCGAGTCATAAAATCAAAGAATGGCTATACATCCTAATTCCATATAATTAAACATAGGCTCTCTAATATATACCAACACAGCCTTACGAGAAAATAATGCCAGCGTGTGTATTGGCTAGGTGGATGTGACGGCGCGATTTAAATATGGCGTCGGGCGTCATCCCGCCACTGATGCTGCGGTCGTCCATTTATCACTCTCGTAAGCCTCCGTCGATATTATGATCAATGCCATTCGCCCGCCTGACTCCCTTATTCCGTGACAGTATAGAGACAAAACTCTTTGGATATTTTAATAGGCTAATTCGTAATGGCAACGTTCGATGGTCACGTCACTGCCGTCAGTAACACTGCGTCAGCGCGTTAGTTTTACGCGCTTTTTACGCCGGCTTACGAGCAAGTGGGGTCACCTCATGGTAAGTGATCTCCACCGCCCGTGAACGCCCACAATACCAAAAGAATCATAAGTGCGTCGCCGACTTTACAAGAAAGGGATAAAATAACGGGGGATATCTCACTTATTGGATTTTTCTATTACGAAATGCTCAGTACTAGCCCGGAGTCTAGAATTGTGCCCGGTATGGCGATAGGCTCGCCCACTAACAAATCATAGGACGGAGATTCGCTCGGTGAAATGTGGGTGTACTGGTTACACGTGTGCCTACCCCTTCGGGGATTACAGGCGTGGGTGCGTATGTATGACCTTGCTGCAGCAAGACAGTTCTCATACATTTGTTAGTATATCACTAACTTCTTACAAGCATTATTATATTCTAAAGCAAAGTAAATTCTTTAAATTTAGGCAGCATAATATTTTTACATCTTTATTTCTCTAAATTTTAATAGACACTGCCTTTCTTTAATGTTTTAAATTGTAGAGATTTTGTGTCAAATAATTAGTTTTATTTCTTAGTTTCTAATTACATCGTGAAATCGTGGTGAAACGGATACACTATTCTTATTTTTTGTGTAATTTATTTCATCATTTAACTGCATTTATTTTATTTATTGAATTACACTTTTCATCTTTCTTTTTCAAGACTTTAGCGACACCGATAAAATGAAAAGATTACTCAGACTGCACAGCGGCAATCATTGCCTATTATTATCAAGCTATATTTCGCACAACGCAAATATTTTTAAACACTCTCGAACTCTAGTATTGAAATTGACGTTGGTCATCCTCAAAATATGTTATAATTCGGTTAAAAAAAGTTCCCTTTTTAAATGCAGTATTTAAGGCATACACGATAAATGTCGCAACACTTAATAGGTCGAAAGGCGTATCACCCGCCTAGCACACTTTGTATTCTCTCGGTCGCCACCTGGGGGTAGTGGCTTTTTAAAAATTCTTTCACTTCACCGAGTATTGTAACATTGTTGGATTAGGTATTTACTTACTTTGTAAATACTTTGGTTGGTATCGTATTCCACGTTCCGTTAAGATATGATGTTTTCCATATTTAAACAAAAAGTAATTATACGAAGATACTGAATTGATAACATTTGTTTTATATATATATAAATTCATTAAGTCTCTCTGCGTATAATTTAGTTAAAGATAAAATAAATAATAATGTGGCAATAACCTCGTTCTCTATCAAGTCATGTGATGCAAGCTGGGCTAATATTGAATCTATTCGTTATTCCTCTGCCCATCCTTCGAGGATACAGGCTAGAGATTATGTATGTATATTTTATAATATATATTTATTTTCGGAAATTTTATTAACAAATATTTGAATTAACTCTATTTCCATGAATACATTAATAATTATCCAAATCTTTTTTTTTGTATTACAACAGACACTTGGATTTTTCTTATCAAAGCGACATTGTAACAAAGACATTCTTCGATATCAAGTGTCGACACCTAAAGAGTGCACGTAACAAAAGAATGAAAACCGGAAAGATAGGTGAGTGCTACTCGAAAGTAAGAGATCCCTCGTAGATTGCGATGAATGGAGTCAGCCGGCCCACTGGAGACGAAATCTGCGTGATCAATTGATCTACAAGCTCTGCTGATATTGCTTATTACGGAATTAAAGTGCGGTATTTTATTTGTTAGCGATATTTGAATGACTCTTCATGTGAACACAAACCTTTTGTTCTCTGATTTGTATCACTTTATGACATGTTATTTAACTTTAATTGCTATTTTCATTTCATTAGGGTAAAATGTGATAACAACACAGAAATGTTCTACATACCTACGTCATCAATCAGGGGTGATTTAAAAGATAGAACACATTACTTACTTATATTCTACAAAACAGAATGATACCAATAAGATATCAATTTGTATTATAATCTCCTGACAATATTTTTATAGCAATATTAACGTCGATGAATATTGAATGTGTACTTCTATGTGGCGTGGCGTAATATTATTACCGCTCTCTTATTCAGGACACTTATTTAATTTTTCCACAAATATAGCACAAATAAATAAAAATATTATTTCTTTCACTAAATAGCAGTGTTTAAGCACTGTTGTGTTTCAGTTTCAAGGATATTGAATCCAGTGAAATGACTGGGTATTATGAGACATAACAACACATCTCGTGGTGGCCAACGAAGTCCAGCGCCATCCAGTGATTTTTAATTCAAAGTTATGTGTGGTATTACTACTGCTATTGGGCAGGTGTGATGCTCACCATCAGGCAAGCGACCTGCTCCTTTTGTCATTAAGGCAAGTAAATATTTTTATGCTACTTCTAGCATAAAGCATGTGTTGATACAACAAACTTTTTTTTTGAGTCGTTGGAAGTGGGTAGCCCGTCAGAATTTTTAAGCTGGCTTGCCTTCACTAACACAGCGTTTCATCAGTACCAAACACTTGCGACCTCATCAAAGTTTGAATCCATTGTCATCTAAGATTTAAACCTAAATTCTTTCAGCCCAAACGTCTGCCAACTGAACTACGAAACCCTGGTATAAGCAATTTAAAAAACGAATTTAAAAACCATTTGGAACATCAAAAACTAAATCGCACTCAATTATTCACCGTGCCCCCGAAACCACTTGAAAAAATCCAATCAGCATAACTCGTCACTTTAATATCGATCCCCAATTTGCCAACACTTATCAACTCTATGCATAGATATCGAATGAGACACCGAAATATGATTTCGAGAAGCCGAGTAGCATTTTGAACTCTACTGCATAGGGAATAATAAGATATTATCTGTCATTGATGTATTTGAATACCTTTGTGAGAGCACGGCTGAGTGGTTTACTTAGAGTTTAAAATATTCATAGCTTGTACTGGATCGTATTTAAATATTTACATAAGTGTCACGCGGCGCAACTGACGTTTGTCGATAAAATGTATTGAGTGGAAACGGTACTGTTTTGGGGTGACAATAATGTTGTATTTTTGCCTAAATGATTAGATGATTTAAATTATGCTAAATTATAATAGTAAATTTACACTATAATATTCATTGAATAAGTAAGGGATGTGTAGAGATGATGAGAGGATGCTCAAGATCGGGCGAAGTGGAGGCGTCTTAGTGGGAAGGCGGACCCTGGCAATGACCGGGGTAACACCTGGTAGAGATAAAGATGTAAGGGATGTGTGTAGAAATGCTTAATAGTGATAGAGCCATACTGTAGTCAGTTTTGTCTTGAGCGTGAATAGACCGACTCCACTGGGTTGTTACCACTGTTTCACAAAATGAGAAAACCAACGTCAATTCAACCAACCTTGCTGTTGCCTTTCTTATAGTGTGTGAGATTTCCTGAGGTCCAAATCCCTTCCAAATTCCTTAATCATCCTTTTCCTTTCAGGTCGGCAATGTGTATTCTTCAGGTATTGTGGATGTTTATGGCCGGTGGAGATTATTAATCGTCAGATGACCCAATTCCTCTTTTGCCGGTTTCAGCTATAAAAAAAATACACTGCACTCTAGATCAATTTCCAGATCTTATAATGTTTGAATAATTATGTTATTATTTGTGAGGAATAAATAAATCTACAAGAAAAACGACATCATTTTGTTTTTTCCAACAACACGATAAGCCCACAACTGTGCGAGTACCTACATACATCGTGCTTGTGTTTTCCACAACCAATTTGTATATATACGCACTCACGCCTGTAATCCCTGAAGGGGTAGGCAGAGGTGTAACCAGTACACCCACATTTCGCCGAGCGTATTTCCGTCCCTTATGTGATACGGGGCGAGCCTATTGCCATACCGAGCACAAATTCCAGACTCCGATACTGCAGAGCATTTCGTAATAGACAAACCCAATACTACTTTACCCGACCCGGGGATCAAACCCGAGACCTCAGCGTTGACCTCAATCGTAACGCGTACGCTTTACACCTGTGCTACCGAGGCAGTCAATTTGTATATCATCGCAATAAATAAACAAGAATTTAATATACCACTCTGATATCATGCTCTAATATAAAAAAATCTAAAACACATGCTATTTTAAATAGTATTGGGTGGTTCATTGTCACCCCCCTGGCCGGGTACAAGACGTTAACATTCGGTAGGCAGGGGGCGATACTTCCACTAAGCATCGTGTATTCAAGCCATAAAAAATAATGGATCTGCGAATCGTCGAGATATGCGTGGAAATATGGAGTGAGGTGAGCGCTCGAAAAATCGTAATGGCATCACGAAAATGGGGATTAGAAAGCGATCGACTCGGAATCGATGCGGGAGTGTGCAAACATTGGATACATTTTACTTTTAAAATATGAAAGAAGAAAATACGACCTTCGCGAGAAACAACAAGGCAGGCATATAACGCGTACGTTCAAGAGAAGACAAAATTAAATCGGAATCAGATATTTTTTTTTAATACTGCACAATATCGGACGGCTATGGTGGTAACTTTTTTTCTAGGATTTTTACTTTAACGAAGAGATATAAACATAGACGATCTTTATGGCTATAGCTAGCCCGAAGTTAGTCACTTCACCAGCCTTCGATGCCCCCGCCGCTCTTCAATCTCTTGAAAACAATAACTGCAACGCCACTCGTGATTAACTTCAGAGCGGCCATAAAGATTGATGAGACCAGAGGGGCTAGCACAAACAACAACAAAAAATATTTGTAGGATTTTTGGCGGGAATTCTGACAGTGCCGTTGATCACCTATTTTAATAACTTCTTAAACTAGTTTAAATATGTGTTTGTTGTATAAAAGTGGTATGGATTTATGCAAGAAACATTGACTGTGATGGACAGTGTATGCAATCATTTAAATTGATCGACCTCGATCATTCGATTCACTTGCTGGAAAGAATTAACACCAAAACTCCAACAAGGCTTTGAAATCGACCGCACCGGTGTTTCATCGCTCTTGCGAATACTTGAAAATGATTGATTATATGCCTATTAATGCGAAACCATTATTTAAAAAAAAATGTATCGATACGTCAAAAACTTCACGTTCTCGATTCGTACTTATTCGTATAAGTTGTTTGTACTACCCCCTCTGTATATACATTAATTTTGATTTCACTTTTCAAAACTACAAACAATACTATAGAAAATACAATGAAAAAGCGACACAACAAAAAAAACATACTTCGCGATGTAAGCCGACGTAAAGTCGCAGCTTGCTGCCGTGTTTCGTACGGTGAGTGAGATATACGGAGGTTCAAATCCCCCTCCCTTTCTTAATCCCTTAATTATCCCTTTCCTTTAAGGTCGCCAACGCGCTCATGATCCTTTTGGTATCGTGGGCGTACATGGGCGGTGGATATCACTTACCATCAGGTGACCCACTTGCTCGTATACCGACATATGATATGATATACAAAAGTAAACACAAATAATAATAGGTACATAAAAATCATGTTATTTTTTTAACCATGTGACATGACATAACCTCGAAAAGAGATAACAATTGAATATAAAGCATCCCATGTCGTTTTAAGTGCGCCATATAAAAATTTTAAGTGTTCCACTAACCAAAAGAGAGTCGCTAAGTGCTCATAGTGTAAATAACATAAAACGTAGTAACCTAATTTCAGCTAATCGTGTTTACTCGTCGCATGTAAACATGTGCCGGTGCAAATGACGGCATTTACCTGCCTACTTGAACGAACACACAAAACGCTTTTAATATGTGTTATGAGCTTAATTTGGAAATTAATTTTGAATTTGGCTTTGATAGAAAAATATAGTAGGTATAGAACGAAACAAAATGAATAACATGGTTTTATCCCAGATTAACAAAAAGAAAACCGACTCGAAAAAGTAAAAAACAAAAATCTTAATCATCCCCTAAAATAAAACAAATCCGTTTTTAATATATGGTGGTCACTTACAATAAAGCGACCCATACGCTCATTTGCCAGCCTTCTAATATCAAAAAGCCATATTATAATTAGGAATATAAATAATTTAATGGGTAATATACCCTAGAATAGCACTGTCTTAACGACGTGTGGCTTTTTGAAACACCAACACCTGGTAGCGTACATAACGAGTAGGTAATTCGAGCCAAGTTATCGGCAAGCAAACAAAGTTGAGGCCGACGGGGAGCGAACCCAATTATCTCTAATGAAGACAATGATATAAGCGCGGTTATTGATCTAGATTTAAATTTCATGACGGGTCAGTCCCAGCGATGTGCGAGCCCTTAATGCTTCTTGCCAAGTTTCTTATACTACGCCTGTGAGGTCTTGATACTTCCAAGAAGATTCGAAATAGGTATCAAATAAAAATCCTTGAATAAGTTTAATTTTTAATACCCTTCATCAAAAATTGTTGCTAAACAGCAGTAATTTAATAAAAAAATATGCTTTTTAATAAATAATTAGGTTATTCATAGTCTTCTTTTACAAAGACAAGTTACATATGAATACTAAAAAATAGGTTAAAAGGCTCTAGGTCTCTCATATGCGAAAGCCGATCTGTGTAGGTACCAAAAGCTTTGTATATTTCGCCAAGTAGTAACCACGTAAGTGTAACGTTGTGTTCCAGGTTTCAAGGACAATTAAAACCATCGAAATGACTGAGCTACATTAAACACTAGCTTTTGCTCGCGGCTCCCCCACGTGAATAGCCTTTTCCAGGATAAAAAGTATGTCCTAATCCAGGTCATAGTCTACCTATGTGCCAAATTTCATCCAAAACCGTTCACCTGTTAAGGCGACAACATCCAAACAAACATGCAAATTTACAAACACACAAACATCCAACTTCTCACATTTATAATAGTAGTAGGATAATATATTTTCTCTCCGGACGCCGAGCACAGTACAATGCCTTAGACTACTTGGTAATTCAAAGTTCTCAGTAGTGTAGCCATGCTGTTTATGGGCGGGCGTGGCGCTTACCGTCAAGTCAGTTCGTCTCGTCATACAAACGAAATGTCGTAGGCAAAGAATTTAGTGTATACTACTAGACAGGCTGTTTGGAAGTAAACTTGCGTCACATAACGCGGCAGTTTGACAGCTGACAGACAGGGAGCGCGATAGGGGTTCTAGTTGAGAGTAAGCGAAATGGTAATATTGAGTTATTGGCCGCAAATTAGTGGTACAATTTCTATGTATCGCGCAGCTTGTCTAGTAGTATACATTAAAGTCTTTGGTCGTAGGCAATAATGTAGCATATCTGTCTTCACAGACCAAAACCACCCAATCCGACTACATCCAAGTTTAATGTCCACTAACTAATTTCTTATCCCCAAAACATAATAATATGAACCAACATACACACGAACAAACATGTGAAATTATGATTAACGACCGTACACACACAGACACGTACCTTTGTACACTACGCACTTACCTACATAATGGAATAGATCACGATGGTAGATTAAAATAGGCCTCGTGTATACATCGATCGCTGGAACCGCTTGATATTGATATTAGTTATGTGCAATATCATAGATCTTCAAAGGATTCATTGCAGTCTAATTTGTGTAATTAACGATATTTGTACATTAAACTGTCTCGGTGGTGCAGTTGTAATGCGTATGTGTTACGACTGAGGCTGACGCTGAGGTCTCGGTTTCGATCCCCGCGTCGGGTAACAGTGATATTGGGTTTTTTATATGTTACGAAATGCTCAGTATCAGCCCAGAGTCTGGAATTGTGCCCGGTTTGGCGATAGGCTTACACACATCATCATCATCATCATCATCCCTATCACATCATGGGACGGAGAAACGCTCGGCGAATTGTGGGTGTACTGGTTGTAACCAGTACACCAGGTAGACAGAGGTGTACCTCTGCCTACCCCTTTGGGTATTATAGGCGTGAGTGCGTATGAATGTATGTACTTTTTATTGGTCTTGATAATAACACATTTCTGCTGATGGGTTTTTTTTTTATATTTATTTTATGGACGAGCCGGCCCATTCATGCTGTAGACAAAATTGTCTATAGCGTGGCTCTACCACTCGTGAAATGTATGTGATGAATTGTATAAATATAGACACATTTTTATTTTTTCATACAATTTTTTGTAAATAGAACATCGTTCGTACTTCTTATAATGCACACCTTAGAAACCTCCGTGGCGCAGTGGGCGAATAGCCGGATGTGAAGGGAGAAGTCGCGGGTTCGATTCCAGAACCGAGACATTTCAGGTCATAGTCTGCCTGTATGCTATTTTTTTTAAATCCGTTGAGCTGTTGAAGCATAATTGATTCCAAATACACATTTTTACAAACATCCAAACTTACACATTTGTAATACTAATAGGATAAATATTCCATTTCAAAGATAAGTACTTACAACGCTTATTTCGAACTCCTCAAGTTATGCATGAGATATGAATTACTGATCAAAAATGGCGAAAATATAGCAAAGCAGTGAAAAAAGTTAGTTTGATTCTTATGACCGGCGTAACCGGGATCCTATTCCGTATTGATCGCTTGCGAAGCGTTCGGTTCAAGTACTGCCACTCGTTAAGATGTTAATGATTTTGCATAATAATTGCATCTCGTCAAAAAGTTCGCTAGTAAACAACCCTCCGGTACAGATCACGTGACATCATCATAATTTCTACTTTGTTAAATTAAATTCTACCTGCTAACTTTATTCTTTCTGCTTGGCGTTATCACGCCTTAATGCCAGAGACCGGCTTCCCATCATGATTTGACTGTGGGGTTGGTATTACGTGGAGCGACCCGACGTCTCACCTCCACAACCCGCAACGGGAACCAAGTTTCGCCTGTTACCACGGATGCTTCATAGTAGTTACCTACTACGTATTACAAATGTTACGAGACTTTTAGATGATTTTGATATACTACTAGCTGTTCCTGTTGCTACTCAGGCTGCTTTGATATGCTACTCTCCGTTCTACAAGCCAAATCTGTTTGTAACATGTGTTAAAAAGCATACGCTGACCTCACTGCGAATAGGATAAGAGCAGGTGAACGAAGACTACATAGTTGTTTCTGTGGTTTCATCAACGTGGATATTACTGCTCCAGTCCCATGGGTTGTAGCGTAATATTATATAGCTATGAACCAAGACAATATCACGACAAAACGAATATGTAAGTTTAAGGTGTGACTATAACCTCAACCGGTCAACTCGTACAGAAGTTACACGATCACAAACAAACGCACTAACGATTATTTATTAAAACTTAAGATTTTAGTCAACCGTGAACAAATATCAGACTATATCCGAAAAATAAATTGTAATTGCCTTATTATCCAGTAAATTAGGTTTATCTTAGCTAAAATCTGAAGTCACAAATGTAACAGAAAGAAAATGATTTCGATAACTTTTACTCAAAGAAAAATATCAAAAAGCAAACTGCAAAAGGTATTTCTTCGATAACAAGACATATTTTAAGGAATAAAAGAAGCGTTATATTTACAAAGAAATACAAGAATGTATGTGGCAAAGATGGGATCATTTGAGAAAGCGGCGTTCGGTCGGGGGTCACAGCGGGCCCGATACATTTCTAACAAATGCCTTCCCCGAGGCGTCCACTTCTCCAACGTTGTATTGGCTCTTGTATACTTATAATATAACTCATATCTACAAGTTATTTTTCAATACCTATTATTTCTACTTAGAAAAGTATCAGATAATCCACTTGCAACAGTTTTCAGTTTGAGTTTCATTCTTGAATGTGATTGTCTAAATTGATTGTAATGACGTCAAGGTATTAAGGTAACGCTCACCAATCAAATCAAAAACCCAAAAATCATAGATGTATTGCCGACTTTAAAGAAATATAATAGAATTTGAGAAGGAGAAGGAAGATTTGGGCTCCCAAAAATCTCACTCACAATACAAAACACAACAATAAGCTATATTATATATATCACTTTACATCGGTATTATATGAGATGGTGGTAGTTACCCGGTTAAACCGGCTCATTCATGCTGTAGAGAAAAGTGTCTACAGCATGGCTTTACCACGTATAAAAATGTAAAAAAGATAACATAAAGGTATAAACACAGAGTACATTTTTAAATGAGTGTTTTCCTCACTCATCATGCAGTAAATTGTTAGTCCTTAGGCACATAAGTGCGCTGTAAGTCGCAGGCAGCACCCGTTAAACGTTCTAAGCGGATCTTATGACGGCTAATTCTTGTATCAGCGAGATAAGCCCACACGACGCTCTTCCTGACGATACCAGTGTGCAATTTATACTTGCACATGTGTTAATCAATCTTACTTAAAAACATTTTAGATTAAATTCTGTGGCAGTAGGACAGAGTAGAGTAGACCTATGTTTTGAATTTGGGTATCGATATGAAGCCGCGGTATCTGTAAATGACGGTAGTCATTTGGAGTTTTGGCGGGAATTCTGACAGTGCGGTTGATCTCTTATTTTATTTATTGCCTAAACTAGTTTAAAGTCGTGTTTGATTTGAATCATCTTTTTGTAGATGTAAGAGGCCTATGATGTTTATGTTGTATAAATATGGTGTAGATTTGTGGAATAAACTTTGAATGTGATGAACAATTTTTGGAAACATTGAAATTGTGTATTGATCAACCGTGGTCGTTCGATCCACTTGAAGAAAATCTTCTTTGAAACGTCGTACTGGAAGGAATTGACACCAAAACTCCATCACGATTTTGAAATCAGCCACACCGATGTTTCATCGTTCTTGTGAATCCTTGAAAGTAACAAATACTTGTCATTGGCTATATGCATGGAAATGTGAAGCCATAATTAAACAAAAAAATCTCACATAAAATATATCAAATAATGTACCCAAATGTACCAAATGTAAATCATCGTTCGTCAGCAACATATTTCTGGAAACATTTCAAACAAAAATTGCCAAAATATTTGAATATAAATTAAAATACGAAGGCAAACAAATTCTTTACCACAAAATAATTAATTAAAACGTACAAGTTATCTCTGTGCGACACCTAGCGACCACCGTTCTTTTATACCGCCATCTTTTCATCGCCAAAACTCATTTCAATTAATTTTCGTAACAGTAAGTAAATGATGTGCCTTTAAAAAGCGAGATATCATTAACACTGAGGAAGGGAACCAATATTAATGTATTATTAAAGTAAATTAAAAGAAACAAGTACGGTTTTAAATATGACGGAGCTATTCTGATTATAAATAGTGATAACCTTAGTAAAATATATTCGAGTTGAGTTTGGACAGCAATTTAATAGTATAATTCTTATGAAGAGGTAATTAAAAAATCATCTTATACATCGGAAAAATACCTACTTTATGAGGACTTTGCAATAATTGCTGATACTATGATATCGAATAGTACCTAAATAGAACCATACTTATATACGCACTCACGCCTGTAATCCCCGAAGGGGTAGGCAGAGGTGTAACTACCTACCCACATTTCGCCGAGCGTATCTCCGTCCCACGATGTGATAGGGGGCGAGCCTATCGCCATACCGGGCACAAATTCCAGACTCCGGGCTGATACTGAGCATTTCGTAATAGAAAAACCCAATACCACTTTACCCGACCCGGGGATCGAACCCGAGACCTCAGCGTTAGCGTAATCGTAACGCGTACGCATTACAACTGCGCCACCAAGGCAGTCTAAATAGAACCATAGACGTTATAAAATCCCACCCGGGCCGCGCCACGCTGACAGTGTTTCATTATATAAAATACAGGAATTGTAACGAACAAACATGTAATATTAGCCATGCCATCGATATCCTAAATACTTTCTACAGCTATTAACTAAGTTAAATATTCATTTGTCATGATAAAGTATGAAATAAATATTTTGCAGTTCTGCACACTAAAATGATATTATACCAATACAATTCTATTTCATCTGTAGCAATCTACAAAGTCAGTGAAGACTTACTAGACCACACTTAGAGACAGACTAAAGTTGATTGTATTTTTTAACATACTTCATTACAGCAGAATGTCGGTAGAGGAATAATTCGGTCATATATATAAGCGATCAAAGCCACGCAGCCTATAAACACCTACAATTTGAGAGGAATTGATTGTTCTTTGCTGACCTAAATTGAGAGGAAGCATAATTTTTTAGGCCTCTAGCAATGCCACTGAGAGTGCGAAACGTATTAACAAGTTGCTACTTTACGTCGGTTTCTAAAAGAACACTATTTAAAACCGATGTATATTGGAGTATACGTATAGTATAGTAGAGTATCCGTGCTGTAGTGTGATGTATAAAACCGACATATAGTATATTGCAGTACACTTATAGTATACTAGTAGACTTCATGCTGTAGTGTAAATAAAACTGGCCGCTACAGTATGGTAATAGTATCCACCATATAATATGATGAAACTAAGGAAACTTTTCCATCATACTGATAGAAAATGTTGATTACCTTCATAATATTTATATTGTAAATCCATATTTATATATCATTACAAAAGCAGCGGCGTACTTTGAATTATAGAAATTAAACACCTCCATTCCGGTAACACAACTCCCCAGCTCCCGCGGGAGAATCATTAGGAAAAAATCGTGTTGATGGATTTAATTACAAAAAATAATTATTATAAAGAAAGTTGGCTGAATAAACTCGGACGGAGCGGGTTCTTCGATTCCCCCTTAATCGGATTAATTTACTTTTAAAAAGCAGGGGGTGGTTGTTGTAATTAATGGAATGATAACATTACCTACCTCGTGGTCGGACGCCTTTGAATTGTAACATAAATATCTACATAGCACCTATGTCGCTTTATTTTGCGACTAATGTAATAAACTTAGAAAGAATATCGGAAATTTTATAATTTTTAACACACTTATATGTATGACATGACATAAAGATCTCCGTTTCTGTACAAGATATTGTAACAACGTAACTAATAACAATTAAACAAAGCCCTGTAATTTATATACGACTGAAAAGACTTTCTTCAAACGTAGCTACGAATAAAAAACAACATTTAAATAGGTACAATCGTTTAGATGCTACTATGCCTTAGACAGATAGGTAGACAGAAGGAGTCAATTAACGACACCCTTCTTTTTTGTCGAAGGTTAAAAATCAATTTGAAACATAAAATTTAACGGTTCCTCTATATTTTTTAAGTTTCCATCAACAAAAGTGTCCCCTAAAAAATAGATTGACTACTTTTACTGGCATTGTTTCACTCGTTTTTATTGAGGCAAAGACATCGCGTGTAGACGCCACTCGAATCCAAATGAGCGTTTCGTAACGGTCCCGATGAGAAGCGCTTTTTCCACTCGGTTACCTACCGGTGATCTGTTCTGAACGCATCTCCACTGACGCAAATCATATTGCGAGGAAGGGTTCGGGATTAGGAACGCAACCCGACTGGAATTGGCCAGTCATCGCCGCTGATTTTTCTGTCTTACAAAACCTTTTGACATAAATATCTAATGCTGTATCATGGTAGCGTTTGCGGGTGATGTTGGTGAACTGATAAGGGTAAATATTAGATGTTGGGTGACTTTGAATTTAGCTAGCATATGCTAACGAATTGCTTGTACGGTTAATTGCATTTGTCTTGAAGAAGAATCTATTTTAAAGGAAGTTCAGTAGCGGCTGTATTCATGTATGTGATTTTTTATAGAAGAGAACGTTAAACGGGTAATGGGGTCACCTGAGGTTGAGTGATCTCTACCCCTCATGAATACCCCCGATAAAAGGACAGCCGTAGATGCTTTGATAACTTTAAAGGAATTGAATAGGTATTGGGAAGGGGGGGGGGGGGATTTTTGAGCCTTCCGAAATATGTACCTACGTTGATTTTGTGTAAGATAACTGGTACTGAACTATCCGTAGTGTTTAGTGTAAACGTAACTACCTACAGAGCGGTAGCTCTACCTTTACAAAATAAAGATATGAGGAATTACTACAACCATGCCAAACCAGTTTAATCATAAAGATAAAATACCACAAAGATAAAATGTTGCCAATATATTATACTTAGTTTTTTAGCATAGGCCGGCAAACGAGCAAGTGGGTCACCTGTTGGTAAGTGACCTCCAACGCCTATATACACTCACAAAACCAAACGAATCATAGGCGCGTTGCCAACCTTAAAGGAAAAGGGTAATTAAGGGATTGGAAAGGGGAGCGGGATTTGGGCCTCCGGATATGTCACTCATCGTATAACTTACTATATAGAATAAATTCAAACAATTTGACTGTTTATTATAATTATATCACTTTTTGTTTTAACAAAGTCGTAAAATCTTACCTTACTATATCCTTCTTCCTACTACTATTATAAAGATAAAAGTATGGATATTTGTAAATTTGTTAATTCGGATGTTTGTTATTCAATCAAATCTTAACGGCTTATCATTTTTGGATGAAATTTGATGAAAATCACACAGATAGACCATGGCCTGAATAAGGACGTAGGCTATTTTATACCGGAACACGCGGACGAAACCGCGACAAAAGTTAGTCAATAATAAACATAATAATTCAACCGCAAAGTAGACTCCGCATGGCACATTTAGCATCCCACGCACGCGTCTGTGACGCCTTTGTGCTGAGCAATACGTACATCTATGAGAGTCCAATCGATGGTAGCATCACTAATTATAGGTTCAGACGAGTCGAATCGTTTTGAATAATAGACTCTAATCAACAAATTAAAGCTGTAAGGATTTTGTTGATCAATTCAATTGAAAGTCTGTTTAGACAGTTTAAACCGCATGCGATTTAGTGGTTGATCTAAAAACTAAAATCGAACCGTGTGAACCTACTATTAGGCACAGCGTCACTGACATCTTCAGTATGGCGCGGGCGTTAACAGACGAAACCGCAATATTGCAGTGTACTTATAGAATTAGATGCTGAACATAAAGTTATTGACAAAATTTACATTTCCACTGAAGTACCAATGATATATCTATTACGACATAGCGCAGTCACCAACAATGTGGATGGTACAATCTGTTCCCGAAAGCAATTCAAGCCCAAATTGCTAAAGTTATTCGGTACGTTCGGCCGCAGTGAGGGAATGAGTGTTATTTTTCTTCCACATGCTGTCTCATGTTGCGATCATTCTTTACTTTTCGTCTATCTGTGTTACACAATTTCTATCTATTTCAAGGCTGGATGCTTCTAAGGACAGCTTGTCTTATTTGCTTTGTACTATTTCCTAAATATTTTTGATATTTACTTTAATCGATGTTCATAGACTCGGATTAGATTTTTACTGTGGATTTTTGGTTATCTATTCATTAGTACATAAATAAATAAATATACTCAACAGTCACACGTGACCCCAGTCTAACGTACCTGTATCGTGAGTATCAGAGAGTTATCTCGTAGTTACGAGAGACTTAGGGTACCACAACACCCAGACCTGAATAAATATTTGTGGATCACACAAACATTTGTGTCGGTGCAGGAATCGAATCCATTGCCTCTCGCTTCGCAGCCGTCTACTGCGCCACGGACCATTGAACCAATACTTTTAAAAGTTTGGTATTCACGATTATTCGCGTCTAACCTCAAAAAATTAAAACGCAATAATAAAATATTTATTCTAATTTTACATTTCTCCTGTATCTAACAAATTGTTTCATGGGTTTCGTAATAATGGTGTACAAAAAATGTAACAGTATTAATATCGTGACAATATCCTAGTAGGTAATCCTAGAACCATTCACAATAGCGAAACAGAAAAAAACAATAATTACAAGACCATCGCAATAATTCAATCAATGAGTTATGTATATTAATCATAATATATAGTTAAGCCATCACTTGAGATTATTGCATGTTATTTATTACTTGAGATGCTTCTTGCGCCTTTTCTTTTGTCTTAGGTATGAAAAATATCGTTTACTTTATCGGTGAAGGAAACATTATGATGAAACCTGAATACGCGAGAAGTTCTCCATAATAATTTCGAAGGTAGGTATGTGAAGTCTGTCAACCCGCATTATTCCAGTTTGGTGGACTGAGGCCTAAACCCTCTCATTCAATAGACGATGCCCGTGCCCAGCAGTAGGCAGGTAATACAGGGCTAGTATTAATATACAGTTTTTCTTAGTAGTACCGTTTGAGAATGACCTTTCTATCACAATCTAGAGTTTTTAGAAAAATACTTAACATTCTATTATTTAATGTGATCAAAGTGGAAGTCATTATAAAATATGTTAACGATCAAGTGTCACGATAAGTAGCAGCCTATTGTGCAACAATGTATAAATGAATAAAGTATGAAGCAAAATAATGCCTGCCCGATTGGCAGCGTTGATTTAGAGATCCAAAAATCCTTCAGTGTGACATTTAATGAACACCAGAAGAACAAGATTGCAAAAAAATTATTAAATCGACGTTAATCGATAACTAAATAACCAAAAAAAAGTACACGCAAAAATCACACCCCTCGTTAAGTTAACGTGTATAATGGGCATCAGTATCTACGAGGGACTTACAGTCCCACAACATACATGTCAAATATTTGTGGATCACACAATCATTTGTTTCAGTGTGGGGATCAAACCCGCGGACTCTCGTTTCACAGCCGGCTACCGCTGCCACTCGGAGACTGTCTAATAATACGTCATTATTCAGTAATCCCATTGTACACCGTGCAAACCAAAACTAATCGTAGCGTGAAACAAGCAGAATTGACGACGTAAATTTTTCATTACGTTTGAAATACTATACATTGAAATCGATTGGAAAATTTAAAAAAATTACTTAAAATATTACGCACTTGTAGATTGTAATGCTTCAATTATGTTTAATGTTACATTTGGCTCAGTAGTAACATAGCCTCACTTATTACAAAATGATCTGCTATTTTTCATGTCGTAGCCCGTAAATCAGTGCTGGCGCTAGTCTAAGCTACACTACAGCATGACGCTTGTTCGACCGGGTTGATACCACTTTCTACGAGACAAAATGATTTGCTGACAAATCTACCATTTTTTTTGGCCGGCGATAATAAGCTATACAATCATATATTTTTTTATTAGCTCGAATGACGTGACGAGCAGGTCGCTCGCTTAATGGTAAGCACCACGCATGCCCATAAACAGAAGCAACACCACACACAGAACTTTGAATTTCAAAACACTGCTTGGCACTGGGCTGCGCTCGTTACTGCGGTGTTAAGTCTCATAATACCCGGTAATTACACTGGCTTCAATGTCCCTTAAAACGTAACACAACAGTATATACTGCTGCTTGGTGGCAGAAATAAACAAAGCCGTGTTTCAAACTATGTATGCAACCGTATTTAAACGTATTTAACCGTAATTGGATTGTATTGAAAACATATTCGCTTCTCGTATACGAATAATGTGACAGCTCGAGAAGACTAGCACTAGGGCTTCTAGTGAACATAAACAGATGCAACGTCTCTCGGCGGTCAACATTGTATTTGGGGGCATGTCGCTCGCCTGATGGTAAGCGTCACGCCTGCCCATAAACAGTATCAACATCAACCAGAATTTCGAATTATGAAGTACTGCATGACACTGAACTGCGCTCGTCACCCTAAGACATAAAGTGTTAAGGCTCATAATGCCCAATAATTTCACCGGCTTCAATGTCCTTCAACGGCCTCTTGCATTCGAGAGACTTACCACCTAGTAAAATTATTACAATTGTCTCACTGTGGTCGATTACTGACTTCGTAATTGTTCGTTTTGGTGATCTACTAATTCAATGGCGCCATTGTATCGTCATTATAGTTTTCCGATGGCGTACCAGTGAAAAAATTAGAATATTTGGTAATCACCTTTCTACCACAATTCCAACACGATTACACCAAGAGAATTATGACCGACTTGTGATTAGTAAATTACGAACTTTTTTCACAATGGTAATAGATTGTAGTGGTATGGTTGTCATAACGACAACTCACTTAAATTAGCAGACTCGGGCTCATGGACTACACTGTATGTAGTTATTTTGCAGTGCCAAGAATAAAAACTAACGCGTATTTCAAAATGCAATACTATTTTAATATGAAGTGATACGATAATTTTATGGAAAAACGTAACAAACAAACTAATTTATTATAAACAAAACAGAAATGTAAATGATAAATATTCATTATTATGTTAATATTGATATAATTCAATGACTCCCTGATAACATAGTTAAATGTGAATGACGACACTATCTCAATAATAAACACATAATACTGGTCAAGTCATCGCTTACATGCATACATAAGCACGCCTGTATCGTCGAAGGGGTAGGCAAAGGTGTAAATAGTGCTGCACCGTTTCGTCAAGTTTAATTCTATCTGATGCCTTGATAGCAGGGGAGCTTCGCGCCATACCGGTTACTCTATGTGATTTTATGAATCGAAAATTCAAACACAAATTTTGATTTCTTCATCTGGAATTTCAAACTAGGACCACTCGGTTTCACAGTAGGCTTCCACTAGACCAATGAGACCAGTGAGTTGTTGGTAAAGGAATCATGGTTTACACATTTAAATTTATTTAAAACTCATAAGTACAGAATTTATGTGAAGGCCTGGTTTTCGACGGCTGGTTTTTTTCGTTGACGTTCATGATACATTTCACAGCACTACCTACATGTATTGTATGTTTATAATAATTTATTTTACCGGTGGATCTCTAAAATTATACAAAATTTACTTCTTTTATGCAAATAGTGATAAAAAAATATCCATGGTTATTAATTTAATTATTTAATCTTAAATTTTACGTTGATTTTGTTTTTGCTTATGCATCCATGCATTACGTACATCTCATTTAAGCAAGCAAGCATTAATTGCACCTAGCATTAGCAGTAGCATTATGCCGTTTTGGCTTCAGTCAACTTTTATTCTACATTCAATCTCATTACGATCTATGTTCACATTTGACGTTGATTATTGGTTTAAGAGAATGCCATTTGCAACTTTCTTGACGCTGAGACTATATCGGAATGATATTTTGAACATTTAAATTACGAGAATTAGCCTCCAGATATCATAAATGTTTTCAATAGATAACTTTTTAGTAACTCAAATTGATTTAACAGCGGTGTCAAAATCAAAGTTGATATTTGATCCGCCTTTTAGAAATCGAGTGATAGTGTAGCGCAATCCAAAAATAGAGTTGACCAATAACAGACAATGTATCTTAGATAGGTAGAATTATACCGGCCTTCCTAATTGCTTCTTCACAATCCGTTTAAAGGATTCCATGCTATAGAAATAAGGGAGCACGTGTGTCAGCAAACTATTCCACAGCTTTATGGTCCGACAGAAAAAGTAGAGTGGTAGAGCCACTCTGTAGACACTTTTGTCTACAGCATGATTGGCTCATCCGGGTCGTTACCACTGGCTCATAGAAAACCGACGTAAAATAACAGCTTTCTGCTGCGTTTCGTACGGTGATTGAGATATCCGGAGGCCCAAATCCTCTCCCCTTCCCATTTCCTTAATTATACCTTTCCTTTAAAGTCGGCAACGCGCCCATAATTCTTTTTAGGTATTGTGGGCGTACATGGGCAGTGGAGATCACTTACCATCAGGGGACCCACTTGCTTGCCTATGCTATATAAAAAAAATATTTTGCGAACCTCTTGGTTCGAGCCGAGATAGAGTAGACCACGAAACTGTGGTTTCACAATCCGGTACACGTGGTTCTATTTAGGAAAGGTGAGAGTGGAGTAAGTTCAAATAATTGTTCAGTGCATTCACCGTGATACCGACCATAAAAAACACAAAGAGAGGCAATCTCCCAGCTGTAAAGGATCTGAATTCTTTGTAACGTCTGCATCATCCATAATGCGGGCAGCCCGTCGCTGCAATCGATCCAATGCATCGAACAAGTATTTGGAGGAACCGTCCCATAGATGCGAACAGTATTCCACACCCAACCTTGCCTGCGCTTTGTATAAGCGGTAAAGCTGACGGGCCTTGTTCAGGATAGCGACCCTGCGTGATGTGGTGGATATTGCTCCCTTGATGTGGTTCCTTGAGTTCAGATCGCAGCAAATATCCATGCCTAGGATTCTTAGGCTATTTCGCATTGCGAGCGGGATGCTATTGCGGGTTGGCAGACTTCACATACCTGCGAAATTCTTATGCAGAACTTCTCAGGTATGCAGGTTTCCTTAAGATATTTCTTCGTTAAAGCAAGCGATAATTAACAATAAAAATACACGTAACTAAGAAAAGTCAGAAGTGTATTGGGCTGGTTTCGAACCTGCAACTTTCGTCTCGGCAACCCGTACCACTCCCGAACTATCGGGCTATTAGTAACAGTTATTATTGGAGAAGTAAGTAAGTAGTGAAAACAGTATCTTCATAATGACTAAAGTTAAAAAATATTCGTCCGTTGGACTGTTTGTTTGTTGGATTGTATCCATAACTCAAATCATAATAATAAGTCTTTATATATGAAATTGCCGTTGTACGAAAAAAGTTGTTTTTTTCCATAACTACCAATGCTATCGATGCATCTTTGCCGGCGCAGTGGCAGTTTATCGATGCACTTCTTGAAGAAATCGGCTGGACGTGAGGCAACAAACTCTTCAAAGGCATTTTGTACTGCCTCTAGCTAGAGTATTGATTTTTTTCCTACCAAAAAATTGCATCGATAGCATTGGCAGCTATGGAAAAAAAAACAACTTTTTTCGTACAACGGCAATTTCATATGTAAAGACCTAATATAAAGGCAGATTATACAATACATTAAAAAAACTTAAGTACACAGTAATTAAAAATTATACATAGGTATATAAAAAGTGTAATTAATTAGTATTCCATGAGAATAATTGTAGAATTTTCCTTTAATAGGTATTCACAGCTTCTTACTGGTTAGTGTGATTTGCTTCGAGGTGACGCTAAGTGCGTAGTAGATTGGGAATTGCATACAAAATCAAACGTATGCTTGCGTACATTTGCTACTGCTATAAATACGTATTAGACCGTTCTCCATTTAGTTAATATAATTAATTGTAGTGGATAAACAGTTTTGTCATCATCTTCTAAATCGTAAGTACTTATAGAGTTGTAATCATTTAAATAATTTATTATAAGTTATTTAATGAATACTTCAATTTAAACTATATTTACGTTCACCAATTAATATAATATAGCAATATTATTCAAGGAATAAAATGCATGCATGCAGGCCTCAAAAATATGGTTATGTATTAGTCACTTGCTATTACTGTAAAATTTATGTTATTATATGGCTCTTTAGACTTTCTCTATCCAAGACATATTTATATTGCGAAATAATTCGCCTCGTTGATGCAGCTGTAACTTTCATAGGTTCTAAATCTAAAAAAATAAATTAAATTAAATAAAATAATCTGTGTAGCAATCCGCGATTGTACCACCGTACGTGAGAATCTTGATTTTGAAATGGTTTTGTCTGAGACTGCGTTACTGTTTAATTATACAACGATCTATGCTCCTATAAGTTTCCTGATAGACATTTTGAAAAACCCTCCATAGTAACCCATTCCATAGAGTAGCGCCCCAGGGTCAGCCGGTGATCGCCAGCACAATTCTGGCGACCGTTAAGGACCACAACGTCTTCCGAAAGTCGATCGTTATATTTAGACTACAATGGTACTTACCTCAGTCACTTTATAGGATGCAGATTTTTGCTTATTTTTATTGTATGTAAAGAAGATGTATTTAATCATAGATATCGACCTATAAAATATTGCTATACTAGTGAAGGATATATCGTGAGGAAACCTGCATACCTGAGAAGTTGTTCATGAATACTTCGAAAGTACTCGTATATATAAAGTCTACCTGCTAGCATTAGATCAGCGTGGTGGATTAAGGTCCAACCCCTATCATTCGTAAAGAAGGCCCGTGCCCAGCAGTAGGACGTGCATAACACAGGGCTGGTATTATTATGATTATAAAACCTTATTATCGGTGACTGCCTCGGTGGCGCAGTTGTAATGTGTACGCGTTACGATTGAGGTCAGCGCTGAGGTCACGGGTTCGATTCCCGGGTCGGGTAAAGTGGTATTGGGTTTTTCTATTACGAAAATGCTCAGTATCAGCCCGGAGTCTGGAATTTGTGCCCGGTATGGCGATAGGCTCGCCCCCTATCACATTAGGGACGGAAAAACGCTCGGCGAAATGTGGGTGTACTGGTTACACCTCTGCCTACCCCTTCGGGGATTACAGGCGTGAGTGCGTATGTAAAACCTTATTAATAAGGACCAAATAATAAATATGAAATAGTTTACAGTTTGATTTGCGTATTGATTATTACTCATATGCTTCGTCCAAGTTTCCGTTGCGTAAATTTTCCTGCAAGGTGAACCCTTATCTGACTCTTATCGTGTGCTATTAAACTATAACAATGAAATTTACGCACATGAGTGTTAATGTTACTCGAATAATCTGGTTTTCTACTGTTTACTTCCGGGTATTGTTTAAATCCTAAGTTTATAAGTAAAACTAATTGAGTAACATCGCTTTGTTTCGGATAAGTTATTGAATCATTGTGTATACAACGTGTTACAGAAAGGTGTGGTCATGTTTTAGGATTATTGTATACACCTTATAGTAAGTACCTATGTACCGGATCATTTCAAAACCGAAGCCTCCTAAAATTTCACGAAAATTTTAGTAATTCGTTTATTAAGATCGATAAGATTAATCACATCATTATTAATTATTATGAAAGACACTCACTTTTTCACGTAAATATCTTTTTCCGATATAAAATGTACCCCATGTCCAAATCCATTCAGCTATTCAGGCGTGACTGACCAACAAATACCTAAATTCACAAACTCACATACGTTCACTTATTAAACAACATAATATTACTACGATTACGGACTAATAAGATTAGCACTGTGTCAGTAAAATATAAACCCAAAAAATATTTTTTTGTAACTAAAAAATGGCAAATGAGTAATACCCAATTAACATTTTCATGTCAAACTAGTATTATAAATAGTATGTGTCCATGTAGACAGGTTGCTGACCATTCCCACAAAAAGCCCCGCACTTTACACACGGGGAAAATTATAAAAAAAACTTAACTTAATTTCAAAGACCTGTAAACAAAAGGAAGGGGTGGGGATTTGGACCTCCCTCTATATCTCACTCACCATACGAAACGCAGCAGCAAAGCGTTCCTTTACGTCAGTTTTCTGTGAGAGAGTGGTAACAATCCAGTTGAAACTGCACATTCATACTATAGACAAGAATGTCTACAGCGTGTCTTTACTTTAACCTTTATCTGATTACCTCTGAATCTATTTCTGAATAATCGGTTTTAGTCAATGTTGCATATTATAACACGTGCAGTACTAATAACTAATATGAATCATTGTTTCTGCATGGCGTTATTCAGGCTTAATGCCAGGGTCTACCTTCCCATCATGAAATGACGGTGGATTTAGTACTACTGTGTGGGAGACCCGCCGTTTGACCCTCCGACCCATTGGAACCAAGTTTCGCATTGTCTCGTCCGATAATCAGCAGAATATACCACGTGTAGGTGAGGTTACCTATGGGCATAAGATGTTGGTGGCCTATTTACACTCCTACCATAAAAACATTATTTTTTTTACGCTCTACAATTTACTCTACCTCAATAACAAGACATATAAACGAATCAAGTAATCTAAAGCAATATACATAAGCACACACATAAAAGCGAACTTGTGTAAAAGTAAAGCAAGCTTTTCTCATTCTCAGATTGTTACCGC
Source organism: Mimas tiliae (assembly GCA_905332985.1). Lineage (NCBI taxonomy): Eukaryota > Metazoa > Arthropoda > Insecta > Lepidoptera > Sphingidae > Mimas > Mimas tiliae. Next base: position 7,878,283 of record HG995248.1, on the reverse strand, counting down.
TGGCGTGGGCGAGACATAACTCTAACTTCCGAAGCACACGCTCTGAAATATTTATTCCTGAAACGTAAAGATCGGGTGGGGGGTATGGTGCGGTAGGGGGAGGTTTATCCCGCGGTTTCCTTCCCGCCGTGTTTTACTTCGAGAATGGGAAGTCGCCGCCGACAGATCGATAGCAACATAGATAACGTATTGAAGAAACGCTCTCGTCTCTGACCATCGGTTTTTTAATTTTGATTAATTAATCGAATTAGTTATTGTGTACGACTAAATAATTAAATTAGGAGTTGGTTTTAATGTAACGTAAGTATACATAGTAGTATTACTGGGCATTATGAGACTTAACATTTAAAGTCTCAGGTCGACGAGCGCAGTGCAGTGCCATGCAAAGTACTAAATATTGTTATTATTGTTTATGGACAGGCGTGACGTTTACCACCAGGCGAGTGACCTGCTCATCTTATAATTGAGGCGAATAAAACAGATTAGTGTTAATAATTTTACTTTAGCCTAAACAAATTCCTTTGGAATTTAACAAATTAAGACTTCACGAAAAGATTGTTGTTTGAATCGTGTTTTAACAAACATAAGGTACAATAAAATGAATAAATTAGTTATGCACTAAGTATAGTACCTACATAATTAATTACTACCTCGGTAGCGCAGTTGTAATGCGTACGAGTTACGACTGCTGTGGTTCGATCTCCGGGCCGGGTAAAAGTGATATTAGGGTTTTCTACCTCGAAATGCTTAGTATCAGCCCGGAGTCTGGAATTGTGGGCGATATGGTGATAGGCTCGCCCCCTATAACATTTTGGGACTGAAATAATTTCGACGAAATGTGGGTGTACTAGTTATACTTCTGCCTGCCTAGGCGTGAGTGCGTATGTATGTATAATTAATTAACACGCAAATCATAATGCTATTGTTACCATATTAAGTAATTGCAGATTTCAATATAATTTCAATGATTAGCTTTTGTTTTAACATACTCTTTTTGCAGTTTTTAAGTTTCAATTATTTTTTCCCATTTTAAGACTACTCAAAATCTACGACTAATTTGTATGTACTCGTAACATAATACCTATATCACCTAAAATCGCTTACAACGTGTTACAGATATAATTATGCGAAACGATTAGTGTGCACATTGATTCCAAGAGCCACGTTGAAGCCTACTTATGGTTCTACGGGCGAGAGAGAGCGCATAATCTTTGCAAGTTCCCCGACCTCCTGGGGGGGCACCCCCCACCGTTCGATTGTCTGCGGAGGCTGCCCCGCCGGTGCCATCTGATGTGCCGAGAGCACTCCAGATCTGCATAGATCGTTGCCTTCGTTTTTTCCCTATCGAAAAATCAATACTCACGGTTTCATAAAGTCCGTGCCGCGACACTCCTTAATTTCATTATTATGTCAATTCTTAAATACTTCGTTTTTTCCGGCTTAAAAGCTTTTCTTAATTTTCTCTTTTCTAATTAAGCAATTTACAATTGGTCGGTCTGCGGGCTCATGAAAACGCTGAAACATTTGTACCTATCGTATTCAAATATACATTGGATTCGTGCAAAGGTCCGTACATAATGTGAATCGTCTCATCCCAAAACCGTAGCGAGCTTTCCGCCGCTCCCACCCTCAAGGGGAAAGAGGCTCAAACTCAAAGCAATAAAGCCTTCGGATCCAGCAAAACAAATACAACGAACATTCCAATGCTAGATATCATTCGCTCCGCCCACACAGTTGGCATTACGACTGTGAGCTCTCCCATTGGTTGCCGCGAAGCCTTCTCCATTTCGAATTGGTTATTTTTTTTCTACAATTGAAATTGGAACTGTCTGTTTATACTGAATGTAATACGCATGCGTGTGATGTAGGCGTCTACATCACGTACACGTAGATACGTACGTTTACGTTTCCAATGTTTTATTGGATTCCTCCTTCCGTTCTCATTCGTATTTTGAATTCGGATGTGGATTTGTGGTCGCATTGTCGTTAGTGCGCAGTCGTAGCGTTCTACTTTTAACACATTTTCATTTTCATTATATTATTATGTATGACAACTTTATCCAGATGATTATAGTTATATTTTCATTGACTACAGTTTGTAAACGGGGTTTCTTCTCATGTATTAACAACTTATGGCCTTATAGCATGCTGGGATAAAAGAAAAATTCTAATATCATGGTAGATTTTAAATCATAGGAAACCACTAAAAGCATTTCATTAGAATTTCATCAAAACGTTGTATAGTACGTCGTATGCAATAATGCACCCGCAAGTGTATCTATACACATACCGAGTCTCATACAGGCTTCCCTGTGACACTTTACTGCCCAGACATAGAGTTCAAAATGTAATGTAAGGACTTTCGAGTCGAGTGAGTGTAACAACACGTTGGCATCCACAGCTAGCTCTGTCCGGAACAATTTCATTTGCGACTGGGCGAGGATAGCGTTGTAATTACAACAACAATCGATAGAGGCGCCACCGTCTGCCGCACGTTTAATCTCGCCAGAATCAAAGGACCGTCGCCTCACGCCCGCCCCAGTAACTGAATCCATTTTCTGCTGCCACCGCTTCGAATTTCTCACACCGGACCGCGTACATTACTCTCGATGTATAACGATCACGATGAGAAGTGTCTTGTACATTGGTAATGGACTTTGTGGTACAGATGAAAGTTGTGAGCAACTTATCAAATGGTACCTACAGCTACGTTGTCTCCAAGCCTATATCTGCAGAGGTATGTTTAAAGTCCCCAGACCAGATAGCTGCATTTCCAGTCTGCTATACATAACTATTCCGGGAGTTTTATTAAAGCTTAACAATGTTTTTCCGGCTAGGTATCAGGTGAAATTGTGTTGGTACATGAAATTAATAATTCCTCACCAACGTTTATATGTTTTAGTGAAATCGTAGCTACGAGCGAAAATGTTGTCAAATAATTGTGTTATTAGCTATCCAAAAAGGTTTCGTAATGTCATAAATTAACCAAAAAAGTTTACAAATGTTTGTGTGGTCCACAAAAAATTGTTTCGGTTCTGGTTGTTGTGGGACCGCAACTCCCTCGTAGTTCTTGATACGCCACGATACAGGTTTACCTAGTATGGGGTCAGGACTATGTGTGTGACTGTTGGGTGTATTTATTATTATATTAAAATTCTAAACCACTGCAAAAATCTAATTACTTTTAATTCCCAGTATAAAAAAAAAACTTGGAACTAGTATAAAATTCCTAATTTTGGTACGCATGCAGGGTTAATTAATATTTTTAACTAACTTTTCCCGCAACGCTCTTCCCGAAGTGTTGGCTGGACAAGAATTAATAGAATATTTCAACATTTGTGCATTTCCATTGGGCGCAATTTATATAAAATTACGTTTCTGTGTAAATAAGAAAGAAAAATGATTTATTGTCTCCAGTGATACGCATGCAACAAAACAAAACATAAATAACATAATTAAAAGTAAGTAAAATAAAATAAAAAATGCTGCACGCCTGCACCGTGACAACTAGGTTGCTAACTCAGCAAGATGCTGTGTTGTGGCACAAAACCATAACACAGCGCTGATTTTCAGTAGCCACCTACAAGTGACGTACGGAAGCAAGCATTACGTAAATATGTAAGGTTTAATTATAAGCCAAAGTTGTCTGAAATAAGTAAATTATTATTATTATATTGGCATCTCCATTGTATAACAACACGTACTACGTAGAGTTTGAGTACGCTCAAATCCCGCGTAAATATATTCATTTTTGTCAATAAAAAGTAGCCTGCGTTTACACACTGAAAAGTCCTGACCGTTAAAGAGCCGTCAAAATTAATCGACTGGTTTTAAAAAAACACCAGAGAAACAGAATAACAAATAATTAAATACAACGGTTTTATGTCTGATAAAATAAAAACAACCGTAAGAACTTGAGTAGAGGCATAATATTTAGAAATCGTAGATACTTCAGTATTTCATCTATACACAATGTGGTTTAATAGCTATGAATCATATAAATATAATAAATTGATAAAATAAACATTTAAATACCATAAATGAGAGAATACATCTATCACACAAAATAAATAGCCCAAAAATTTAGAAATAAAACACCTTTGTCAAATATTGGTTAAGTACAAAAGCTACTTAAAAACTATAATTTACAATAATATCAAGGGAAGCTGCGGTCACAAGCTAGTAAGCGCTAACTTTATAAATTATTTTTAACGTCATTGAATATTCTATTGTATTTATTTGTGAATAAATACGTATATCCAACAGCCACACGCATAGTCCTCACCCCACACTACGTTCACCTTTAAAGTGGATATCAAAAACTACTAGGGGCTTACATTCTCACAACAGCCAGTCCAGAGGGCCAATTCTGCTATTTTAACTGACACTCCGAAGGAATTTTAACCGAACTGAGATTACATTTTGAATTAATTAAAAATATGGCATTCTGCTCCTTTAAAAATTCGATATCATCTCAGTTAAATTGCATTTATACTGTCAATTCGATCAACTTTCAATGTCTTTCTTTTGTTGAAATTATGGCTTCGCATTATTATGCATTTCGCCAATGACAAGTATTTTACCGAATTTTACGTATCAGCTGCCATAGACTAAATTGTAGAAATTAAAAATGACCTAAGCGACAAAATCAATGTTACCAACTCACAATAAAATACCCACAATATGACTAATTTCAGTGATTAAAAAATGACGTAACTGGAGGTTATGATTTTTTAATTAATTGATTTGACTAATTCCATGTATTTTATTTATTTAATTAATTTATCTATTCCATGGCATAACTGAAGGAAAACGGCACAACAGCACCACTGAGGCAGTCCTTTCCGGAAATAACCACAATCGCGATTAATTTATTGAAATTTGAGATTCTACCGAATTACGGTTTTGCAACACTGCTGAGGACATATTTATAATAATTATGAATTGTGCGAGAGTTTTGGCGGGAATTTTGACAGTGCGATTGATCTCTTAATTTAATCTACACTAATATTCTAGAGAAGAAAGATTTTTTTGTAATTTTGTATGTAACATATAAACTAAAAAACTACTGGGCCGATTTCAAAAATAAATTGGCCGTTAAAAAGCTACATTATCACTGAGTAACATAGGCTGTAAACTCATTTCTAATACTTTACTGAAATAACGAGTACACAAAGTCGAACAATTTTGACTACTTTTAGTTGCTTGCAGTAAAAGAGAATAAAGTTAAGAATTTATCTGCAGTTAACTCACAGTCACTTCACCTCATTGTTGCCAAGTCAGATTTTTGAAAATACCGTGGTGTCCACATTAAAATACGGTATTTGCGCCAAAAATACAGTGCTTGATGGGAAAAAATATAGTGTATTTTACAGTACAATAAAATGTCGTACAAAAAAGGAAATAATTAAATTATTAAGTAAAATATAAATTTATTTTAAACTTTATATCCTAAACTAACTTAACATTTTATTTGTATATATCGATCGCTGCAGAAATGGATGGCTGCGATGATGATGATATCGGTTTAGTTTTTTTAATGTGTTTAATCAAAGAGTTTTATGTATACTACTAGACAAGCTGCGCGGTACATAGAAATTGTAGTTTAATAAATTAATTAAATTGTAGTATAGTAAATTAGTTGTATTACTAAGTTGCAGTCAATTGACCGTAACTCAATATTATCATCTCGCTTACTCTCAATTAGAACCCCTATTGCGCTCCCTGTTTGTGAACTGTCAAACTCCCGCGTTATGTGACGCAGTTTTACTTCTAAATAACCTGTCTAGTAGTATACAATAATAATACGAAATTTTGACTGTAAAAAAATACTGTGTCTCCATATACGGTATTTATAAAAATACGGTGTCCAGTAGATGGCATGAAAATACGGCAGATCTGCTGTAATTACAGTGCACTTGGCAACACTGCTTCACCTTCAGTCACATTTCGTTCTCAATTAATATTTTGACGTTTGTCTATAGACGAAATGCATTTTATATAGTTAAGTGTCAAAATTGTTACCAGAATGCCGTTTTGGTTCAGTCAACTTGTATTCTACTTTCGATATCATTGCGTTCTAAGTTCTTGAATATTGGTTTAGCAGAATACCATTTGCAACTTTCTTGTCGCTGAGATTAGATCGGAATGATATTTTGAACAATTAAAATTACGAGAATTGGCCCTCTGGCCAATTCTGCTATTTTAACTGACACTCCGAAGGAATTTTAACCGAACTGAGATTACATTTTGAATTAATTAAAAATATGGCATTCTGCTCCTTTAAAAATTCGATATCATCTCAGTTAAATTGCATTTATACTGTCAATTCGATCAACTTTCAATGTCTTTCTTTTGTTGAAATTATGGCTTCGCATTATTATGCATTTCGCCAATGACAAGTATTTTACCGAATTTTACGTATCAGCTGCCATAGACTAAATTGTAGAAATTAAAAATGACCTAAGCGACAAAATCAATGTTACCAACTCACAATAAAATACCCACAATATGACTAATTTCAGTGATTAAAAAATGACGTAACTGGAGGTTATGATTTTTTAATTAATTGATTTGACTAATTCCATGTATTTTATTTATTTAATTAATTTATCTATTCCATGGCATAACTGAAGGAAAACGGCACAACAGCACCACTGAGGCAGTCCTTTCCGGAAATAACCACAATCGCGATTAATTTATTGAAATTTGAGATTCTACCGAATTACGGTTTTGCAACACTGCTGAGGACATATTTATAATAATTATGAATTGTGCGAGAGTTTTGGCGGGAATTTTGACAGTGCGATTGATCTCTTAATTTAATCTACACTAATATTCTAGAGAAGAAAGATTTTTTTGTAATTTTGTATGTAACATATAAACTAAAAAACTACTGGGCCGATTTCAAAAATAAATTGGCCGTTAAAAAGCTACATTATCACTGAGTAACATAGGCTGTAAACTCATTTCTAATACTTTACTGAAATAACGAGTACACAAAGTCGAACAATTTTGACTACTTTTAGTTGCTTGCAGTAAAAGAGAATAAAGTTAAGAATTTATCTGCAGTTAACTCACAGTCACTTCACCTCATTGTTGCCAAGTCAGATTTTTGAAAATACCGTGGTGTCCACATTAAAATACGGTATTTGCGCCAAAAATACAGTGCTTGATGGGAAAAAATATAGTGTATTTTACAGTACAATAAAATGTCGTACAAAAAAGGAAATAATTAAATTATTAAGTAAAATATAAATTTATTTTAAACTTTATATCCTAAACTAACTTAACATTTTATTTGTATATATCGATCGCTGCAGAAATGGATGGCTGCGATGATGATGATATCGGTTTAGTTTTTTTAATGTGTTTAATCAAAGAGTTTTATGTATACTACTAGACAAGCTGCGCGGTACATAGAAATTGTAGTTTAATAAATTAATTAAATTGTAGTATAGTAAATTAGTTGTATTACTAAGTTGCAGTCAATTGACCGTAACTCAATATTATCATCTCGCTTACTCTCAATTAGAACCCCTATTGCGCTCCCTGTTTGTGAACTGTCAAACTCCCGCGTTATGTGACGCAGTTTTACTTCTAAATAACCTGTCTAGTAGTATACAATAATAATACGAAATTTTGACTGTAAAAAAATACTGTGTCTCCATATACGGTATTTATAAAAATACGGTGTCCAGTAGATGGCATGAAAATACGGCAGATCTGCTGTAATTACAGTGCACTTGGCAACACTGCTTCACCTTCAGTCACATTTCGTTCTCAATTAATATTTTGACGTTTGTCTATAGACGAAATGCATTTTATATAGTTAAGTGTCAAAATTGTTACCAGAATGCCGTTTTGGTTCAGTCAACTTGTATTCTACTTTCGATATCATTGCGTTCTAAGTTCTTGAATATTGGTTTAGCAGAATACCATTTGCAACTTTCTTGTCGCTGAGATTAGATCGGAATGATATTTTGAACAATTAAAATTACGAGAATTGGCCCTCTGAAACAAATATTAGTGGACCACACAAACATTTGTGTCTGCGCGGGGTTCGAACCCGCGGCCGCGGTTCCACAGACAGCTACTTACCCGCTATGTCATGGAGGCTGTCAATATGGGATATATGCGTTATTTGTTGATAGTAACATTATATCCTTGTACACAATACATATGTATTAAAACTGACGAACGAGTTGATATAGTTCAAAACATATAGAGCCGCTTCAACGCTCTACCGAGCGCTGGTACTCGAAATCCTGTAGACGTAGCACGTAATCTTCTACTCGTAAGTTATTTATTTACGGCCATTTTCATTACCAAACGATATATTTAAGATCAGAGGCGGCAAACGAGCAAGTGGTTACTTGAGTGGTAGAGCCACGCTGTAGACACTTTTGTCTACAGCACGTATGGGCCGGCTCGTCCGGGTCATTACCACTGACTCACAGAAAACCGGCGTAAAGTAGCAGCTTGCTGCTGCGTTTCGTACGGTGAGTGAGATATCCGGAGGACCAAACACCCTCCCCTTCCCAATTCCTTAATTATCCCTTTATTTTAGGTCGGCAACGCACCCATGATTCCTTTGGTATTGTGGGCGAACATGGGCGGTGGCGATCACTTACCATCAGATGACCCACTTGCTCGTTTGCCGGTCTTTGATATAAAAAAAAACTCGGTGGTAAGTGAGCTACACCGCTCATGAACATCTACAATACCTGAAGAATCGTGAACGCATTGCCAACCTTAAAGGAAAGGGGTGATTAAGGGAAAGAGAAGGGGATTTAGGTCTCCGAATATCTCACTCACCGTACGAAACGTAACAGAAAGTTACTACTTCACGTCGGTTTTCTGTGAGACAGTGGTTTCACTCATCTTCAGTGCAGCTAAATTCAGGTTATCATTAATCAGAACTTCATAGTCAAACAGATGTAACTTCTATTTTTATTATTTTTCTTGCAAAGTGAGCACATTCGATCTAATAGTAAGTACAGTGTAGTCCAAATATATAATGTTGACCGTCGAGAGACGTCGTGACCATCTACGTTCGCCAGAATTGTGCCGGCTGAAGTTACTGGATATACTCGACAGCCTCCGTGGCGCAGTGGGCGAGTAGCCGGCTGCGAAGCGTGAGGCCGTGGGTTCGATTCTCTACCGAAACAAATGTTTGTGTGACCCATAAATATTTGTTTCGGGTCTGGGTGTTGTGGGACCGCAAGTACCTCGTAGTTCTTGATAACCACTATACAGGTTAACCTAGTGTGGGTTCAGGACTAGGTGTGTGACTGTTAGGTGTTTATTGTATACTTTGGCTGACCCCAAAAATCCCCTCGTCGCAATGGACCACTATTGACACTAATTGTCATATTTGAAGTTACTAATTTACTAAGTACTAATTTTCATAGTTCTTGAGAAATTAGTTGTACTACGTTTATATAACCTATTCCGGACTGCAATTATCCCTTTGCCAAATATCAATAACGGTCCCATAATTTATCGTATCATAACAAACGTTATACTTTGTATTTACTATAGACTACATGAATACAAATAAAAAACAAGTGAAATAAACACATTTATTAAAATCATGCAAGCTAAAATACGAACTCCGTTATCAATAAAGGCTAATTCCCCGCGGCAAAATACGAGTACACTGCTCATACGATTAACGTAAGTACCAACTTTCACAGTTACGTTCTAAAGGCCATGCTACTTATAGAATAGGAAGCGAGTGTAGGTAATGGCGCAAAATAGTGACGCAGTATTATTGCAGGGGGTGTGGAGGTCCCATACTCCCGACTCTGGTACCTCCACACTCCCGCTCGAGAGCGACTGAAACGTCCGCGAGAAAAATAAGATCCGTACGCCGTCCCGCTTATTCTCAGAAAAAGGTTTCTTGTATATTTTTTAGGTATTCTTTAGGTGTATAGATGCGTTGTGTGAGTAGGTAAATAATGTAAATTAAGTATGGTTATATAAGGACGTGCGTTTGTGGTGTTGGATGTTGGGAACGATTTTTATTTGACACTATTAAGTTTAGTGATTTCTTAGGCACCCACTCACGCCTGTAATCCCAGAAGGGGTAGGCAGTGGTGTAACTAGTCCACCCACATAGCGTATATTGTGATTTCTTAGTATTACGCGAATATTACACATTGAAATAAAACTAGTTTATTTTTTATGTTTCTAGGGTATTCAATGGTAGACTAATCTAGAGTCGCGTCATTGGTCTAGTGGCAGCGTTTAAGGATGAGAATTGTGATATCCTGGGTTCAATTCCCAGGTCAGGCAATCACAATTTGGGTTTGAGTTTTCGATTCGAAAAATCACACATGAATTGCCCGGGATTGGAATTTGTGCTCTGTATGGCGATAGTCTCGCCCCCTATCCTTCGATCCCCTATCACATTATAAGACGGAAATACACTCGGCGAAATGTGGGTGCACTAGTTGCATACCTTTCTACCCCATTGGGGATAAAGGCGTAAGTAATATAGAGTAACCATTTGTGTCTGCATTATAAGAGTAAAGACTGGTGAACCTGTATATGATATTTTTCAAACGTGCAGCGGCATAGCGTGAATTGTACATTATTTTAAGATATAAAAATTATGACTACCGTATTTTTCTGCCAAAAAGTAAGTGATCCACTATCAGGGTAAATAATGTATAATATGTAATTCCTATTATAATACTTACGTATAACTCCGACATACTGACCGATTAATAGATGTTGCAAAACAACCGACAGGCAAACGAGCAAGTGGGTCACCTGATGGCAAATATTCATTTTTATTATATATTCTTTTTTTACAAAGCGCAGTGGTTGAGTAGCCAGTTGCGAAGCGTGAGGCCATAGGTTCGATTCCCGCACCTAGACAAATGTTTGTCTGATCCACAAATATTTGTCTCGGGTCTGGGTGTTGTGGGACCGCAAGTCCCTCGTAGTTCCTGGACTCAGGACTATGTCTGTGATTGTTGGGTGTATTTGTATTTGTTTGTTGTTTGTATATGCCGGCAAAATGGGAACTACCTGATGTTAAGTGATCTATCTACACCCCCCATTATCACCCACAAAACCACAAGAACCATGGATGTATTTCGACCTTAAAGAAAGGGATTATTAAGGGATTGAGAGAGGACTATTTAGGCCTCCGGAAATCACACTCAATATACGAAACACAGCAGCAAACGCCTACTTCACAATGAGTTTCTGTGGGTAATGACTAATGATACTACCCCAATCCCGGGTCTGATTTCTCTCCTGCCCGATTTTTCAAATCTCAAACAAAAATTGTCATTGCCCTATATGGGATTTTAATCTAGGACTTTAATGGTTTTTGCGCCTAGATACAATGCCATTAAACCAATGAGTCAGTTACGTCATTTTCACGTCATTTTCGAGCTTTTACCAAAATGTATCCAAGTATAATTTAGTCTCCCCATTATTTCAGTGGTAGCGTACTAAGGTTGAGAGCCGTGAAGTCCTAGTTTAAATTCTAGGTCGGGCGGTCAACTGTGTTTGAGTTTTCGTTACGAATAACAATGTTACGTTAATGTCACACGCATTGCCGGGATTAAAATTTCTGTATGGCGATAGTCTCGCCGCCTATCACCTCATGGGACGAAGATAAGCTTGGCGAAACGTGGGTACACCACCACCACTGCTGCCTACCCTTTCGAGAATATAGGGGATATAAGCGTGAGCTTATGAGCTTATAATCTGAGAACACTGCCATCTAGTTATAAAGCCTGGAACCTCTTTGTTTTCCCTTGAGAAAACAAACCATTGAAAGTAGTATGCGGGTACAGTGTGTGTATGCGTAAAGAACCCACAGATGGCAGTAAATTAGCGAAAACTTTATATTATAAAAGTAACTTGTATATAATCACAATCAAGTTTAGATAAATTAATAAACCCCACTAATCCCCAAAAACGTTTATGTGTAGCGTTTAACACACATTGAATAAAGATTTAAAAAATTAATATTCATTATGACGCATTTTTTTTTATTACCATTATTTTATACAAATAAAGTTTTAAAGTGATAAGGGCCACGCTGTGGACATTCTTGTGTAAATGGGCCGGCTCGACCGGCTTGTTACCACTGTTTCACTGAAAAGAAATGTAAAGTAACAGCTTGCTGCTCCATTTCGTACGGTACGTGAGATATCTGGAAGTCCATTCCCCCACCCCTTCCTAATCCCTTTCCTTTAAAGTCAGCAAGGCACCCATGATTCTTCTGGTATTGTCGGCATTCATCGGCGATGTATTACCATCAGGTGACCCACTTGTTCGTCTGCCGGCACGTGGTATAAAAAAATTACAATGATAATAAATAAATATCATTTTCGTACTTATATGTATGAACACAAATTAAAACAGTATTAATAATAGTCGACAATGAGGAGTCAATGAGCAAATATATTATTTCTAAGCCTACGACAACCTATCTTGTATAACCTTAGTCATAACCTGCCCTAAGGTCCGCCACATTAGGACGTCAATAAGAAATGAATTTAACCACGCCACACCAGTGACTAAGCAATAGTCCCTCTCTTTCTCCACTAACGTGTAACCCCATGAGTGAAAGAGGAAACAAAACAATTTAAAATTTGAGCAGCAATATTTGTGGGGCAATGCACTCACTAACTGGTTGGAAGAGGTCGAAAGTACGAATACTTTACAAATAATAAGAGAAAGATTGTTTAACAGGGTGCTTAAATGTTTCTACCGCAGACCTCTTTACGTTAAAAAGAATTCAGCTATAACATTTTTATAAATTATCTGAACTCCTCAATACTTGATTAATAGAAGATTGATTAAAAGAAGATTGAAAATGTGATAAAATAATTATGAATCAATATATTATAAAAAACACCATAATTATAATATTCACAAAAAAAAAGTTAATCGGTTGTAAAACTAAAATTTCCCTAAAACCTAGTAATACATAGAACATATCTATCTAGAGTTCTATAAATTAACAATGACAATATTATTTAAACTACCAGAATCTTCACATAACACAATCCCTTTACTCGAATTGCTTTTACACACTAGCATCTACTCGAGGCGAGTACACAGAATTGAAGCAGCATACTCGTAGCGTTTTTGGCATCTAATCCAGGTGAAATCCTGTTAGGAAAACTCATACAAATAATGACTTAGGAATCAAACATGTCCTATACCACATCGATAGTCATCCGGCTTCCTGAGAAACTTTGAGTCGTTGTTGACTATGTTGGAGTCCCACAAAGCGGTATAGTATCCACCACAGTTTCTCTTAGACATGTTGGGCAGACCACAGTACGGGATGCCTTGCACCAACATCATCATCATCATGGCCAATTTGTGATCCATTCTTGGACGTATGTCTCTTCTCTCATCTTCCATTCCCGGTGGTCTTGCGCCTGACTCATCCAGTCTTGGCCTCCATGTCTGATGTCCAGCATCGTGGTGGTCTACCGCGTCCTCTGGTATTGGCTATGGGTCTCCACTCTACTATTTTTCTTGCCCAGCGGCTTGTGTCCAGCCCATGTCCACTTCTTCTTGGCTAGATGTCACCACATCACTTACTTTGGTCTTACTTTCTTTCCTTTTACCTGACGTTATCCCGGCTAATGGATTTGGTATCGTGTGGGCGACCCCCACGACCCGCAACGGGAATCAAGTTTCACCATTACCTCGTTAATCAGAAAAGTGTACCATAAGCAAGTGAGGCTAGCTAGCTTTAGGCCTACAATATTGGTGGCCCACTTACAAATAAAACAAAAAGTAAAAAATAATTAAACACCATATACATAGTTGTCTTCATTCTATTGCCAAATTCAAGATCATCATCAAGATTAGCAAGTCAGTTTAAATACAGAATGTACCTTCCACTAGGAGTTTAGGGTATATTTTTTACGCCAATTATTATAAATGTATTATGTACAAACATTTGTTAGCAATATATTGGAGACTTCAGGTATTGTAGACTCAACATACATATTTGAAAAAAATACTTATATAATAAGTTTTGATCGTTATGAACAATGTTAAATTGGCAACACTGCAGTAATATTACAATATTTTGTGTACATACGTACAACTCTTTTACGTATTACTCTTTCGTTAGCAATGTCTTTAATATAAAATGCACTTGCGAGAGTCCTTTCTCCCGGTGTGCGTTCGGCGGTTGAACTCGCACGGGGTGACATTGCGGATGCGTGTTACGGTTGCGTTTCTTTCCCATCCAGTCTTGATACTTGAAAAAATACCTTAAAACCTTTTTAATTTTATAAAAGTACACCGCGCAAAACATTTTTGGACGTTTTGATCAATTATGTTCGAATTTCTGAAAACCTACTGTGTTTCCAGGGTTAATAGGGTTCGCTAAGGTCTATGAAAATGTCTGGAAACTATAGTTAATAATTATGTTATTTGCGAAACATTGTTCCCGTTGCAAATTAAGTCCCACGTAATACCAAATCCACGATTAAATCATGATGGGAAGGTAGATCCTGGCATTAAGCAGGGATAAGACAAGGCAGAAAGAAATAAAGTCCTTCTTGAAACAATTTGCACCGCTAATGTGCGTGAGCGACAGGGATCTTTATCTATAATAAGTACTTGACTTGACTTGTACTTAATAAAAATAAATATGGTGTGTAAATTCATAAGCACACCTTATTATTATAGTTTTTCATGTTCATAAACCATTATTAAAATATAATTTCGTCCTTTAAATATCAATAATATGATTATAAATTGTCTCAAGTATCAAGATTTACATGATATTCTATTGATAAATGTTCACTGCACTTGCATTACAGCTTATGGATGCACTGACTTGAACTTTTTTGGCTGTTTTAAACTCTGTCCTTGAATTTCAAGTTTAGATTATGGCGTACGTACCAGCGAAACGTGTACAGATAAGGGATAAGGTTTCTCATAATAATACCCGCTTATGCACCATAATAACATGGCCTTGAGCGGAGCTTACGAATAAATTAAAAATAATACTTGTTTTGATAATAGCTTGTATATTTAAATAAGATAAACTATACGCTATAGTACTTAGTATCAGCTACAGTTATGCGCATAGGAAATCGTCGTATTTTTACGCTATCAAGAGTAAAATAAGGAAGTGCATAATCTAATGTGGTTACAGATCTATAATATATCAACATGATAATGCGATCGTATTTCCAAAATAAACGAAGATTGCCAAAGTGCATAACAATATTTTTTTATTTGAGGTGGCCAGACAGTATAATACAGAATATTCATTCTAATTCGTAAAAAAATAATATTGCCGAAGGGTATAAATTGAATCGTATTCTTTTAAGAGTATAGTCACAATTGGAAGACAAGTGTGGTGATACATTTTATTTGGCAATCTTATTTATGCTGTAACATTAATAACAAATCAAGTGAATCAATTGATAAAGAAACCATTTCGCATATGTGTTATTTAAAGGGGATTTAGGCCTTTAGATATCTCACTCACCGTACAAAACGCCGCGTATTATTATTATTTTACTTTTTGAAGTCGGATGAAAAAAAAACAGAATACAGACGAAATGAGAATCTCCTTTTAGAAAACTGTTGAAAATACTAAACAGTATCGCATAATCGAAAGTAAACGGTGCGTCATCAATATAAATCACATTAGGCTAGGTCAAGTCGCCTAACCCAACTCAGTAGATATCGACTGTGCACAACACCCGTATAAAAGCAAAACCAAACCTGCACACGGGGCAATGCACTTTTTCGTACACGGTCAAGGCAGACTGTCGAATGCGCTAATTCCTAACTTGTGTGCACTGAATGGCAATAAGAGAAGCCTTCTCAGCCGAAATTAAGTCTTATTTTATTGCTAAAAGATGCTTTTTCCCAAAATTGTTCGGTGTAATGAATATTCCCCGGTAACAGCCATACCGAAACGTGATTATAAGTGAATACATAAAATAGTTTTCATCATGCACTTTTTATGATTCATTGGCATCTTTTCATGCCTAAAATTATAACCAAATATAAACTCAACAATAACAGGACAACTATAACCAGCGTCAATTCTAAGAGGAGACCCATGGCCTTCTTACGTAAGATCAGTAATTTTGACATTCTTTTGTTAGCGGATCTTGTGCGATGTATTTCCTGCTTATTCCCTATTTGCAACTGTCAAGAACCAAGAATCATTTACATACAAAATCGTACATGTAGGTACTTGTAACAATGTTTGCCGCAACATAAAAAAAACAAACACTATCACACAATAGACAAACAGGAAACTTTATTCCATAAATCAATACCTTTCAGAAAATGCATATTACTTTGAGCAACTGCCAACGTATGAAGACATATTACTCTACAAACAGTAGGTAGCAAAAGAATTGTATAAACACACTGTAGATGAAGGTCAATGATTTAATAAATTACTATACAAAAGAGTATTGACGAAAAGACAGATGTCGTAGATACGACACGCAGATAGTTCGTCTATTTTTGAATAGTTGAGTATGAAATCGCCTCGTTTCTTACATTGTGGTTACAAAATAAGTACAGGAAGTATTAAGTCTGTTGCGTCACACTTTTTATCAATCTCATATTATATTCGTCAGTTACAACAATTAAAATATGGCAAATATAATAATTTTGAAAAGATTTCAATCTGCCCATGATACAACACGGTCACTATTACCATATAACTGCCATAATTTATAAACTAAACAATTTATAAATACACTAACTCTTCCTACGTTATAAGGTTGATCGGTACCATGAGAGACCAGCCATTGGGGGAAACATCTGTTTATTTGGTCCTTATGCGTTTCCATTCATCCAATTGCGATTTATGATGAGACGTGTGTGTCAGACGATTTTATAAGTATATCCCATATTTTATACTAGCTCGTGGCTCTACACGCGTGAATGTCTTTGTCCGGGATAAAAAGATTGATTAACAAATACCAAATTCATAAACTAGGAACAAAAACATATTAATTTTAATATTAGTAGGAAGTAGTAAGTCCCAGAGGGGTTGACGTCAGGCAGGCGGCCGGTCGTGAAAACTATAAGCCAAATCTTTTTGTAACATCTATTAAAAAGGATGTCGCGTCGACCCTACTGCGAGTGGCATAAGGGTAGGTGGAAGAAGAAGAAGAGTAAGAAAGTAAGTAGAAGAGCATTGAAATAAAACTAAATCATTTATACTAGGAGAGACTGTCCCGTGACCACGAAGGCTGAAAAGCTTTCGAAACGTCGGGGCTAAAATAAAAATTAAACCGCGATAAAATCCGTATATACTAGTTTTATTTCAATGTGTAATATTCGCGTAAACATAAGAAATCAACTTCTACTTAGGTATTCTACTTAGGTAGAAGAGTAGAAAAATACGATAGTAAGAACAGTAGGAGCTAAGAAGTAAGAAGTAGGATAGCTTCATAGAAAACTATAGATTAATAATTCCTTACAGAATCACAATGAACGACGATGCCGAGTTATACCACAAGAGCAATAACTTACAGAAACTTGCTACCATCCGATGTTTAGAAGACTATGGTCCGGCAATGAAATGGAAAGGATCTAGTGATAGAGTCATAGATGTCGGCTGCGGTGATGGATACGTAACTAATATTATAAAAAAGTTCATGCCACATAACTTCGAGGAATTGGTCGGTTGTGATGTACATGAAACCATGGTGAAGTTTGCAAATGACCACTTCGGAAATGAACGAACTAGTTTTACACAGCTGGACATTGCGGCCGATCTGCCTGACGACTTCAGGAATACCTTCGACCACGCGTTTTCATTTTTTGCTCTACATTGGATTCAGAACCAAGAGTACGTTATGGCAAATAAATTTGCAATCGGGTATAAAGGGGTCAAACAAATTCGTTCACAACATTATGTCTTATGTCTCGGGGTGACGAGCGCAGTCCAGTGTCATGCAGTGCTTTATTTAAAGTTCTGTGTGGCGTTGCTTCTGTTTATGAGCAGGCGTGGCGCTTACCATCAGGCGAGCGTCCTGCTCGTCTCGTCATTAAATCTATAAAAAAAAAAAAAAAACATAGGGCATCCCCATCTGTCCGTGGCAAACTCTTGCGACGTTCAACATCATATACATTCTTTTTTTATTGCCCAGGCGGCCCGCCTGATGGTAAGCGGTCACCGCCGCCGATGTATGTATATTATGTATTGGGTAATCACTGTTGTGTTCTGGTTTTAAGGGTGTTAAATCCAATTAAACTACTAGGCATAGGATTTACATCTTATGTCTCGGTGTGACGAACTCAGTGCAGTGCAATGCCATACAATACTTAGCTATTTAAAGTCCTAAGTGGTGTTGCTATGTTTCATAAGCAGGCCTATTTGTATTGTCACTTGCGTGAATTTTTACCCTAATCATATCGTACATAAGCTTACGCCTTTATCACCGGAGGTGTAGGCGGATGTGCAACTAGCAGAGCACTCACATTTCGCCGAGCTTATTTCTGTCGGATTTTGCGATAGGCGGCGAATCTATCGACATACTATATCGCCTACAACTAAAATTAATTAACAAAAACTTAATATTTGAAGTAATTTTGTTGATTCAAGAATCAACAACAAAATTTAAATTACAATGCATTTGTTATTATTTATTATTTTCGTAATATCAAAAAATACAAAATTAAGTAATACAGCCGAATAGAGAATCCCACACCTATTTCAAATTGTTAAATCGACAACACATATTATTTATTGATTATTTTCTTTACTAATTATAGTACAGTACTCTTTATTTTAAAAGGTTTTTTACATTTTTAAATATTACATTACTGAAAAAAACTTTTAAAAATATAAAAAGTATCACTATAACGAGTGGTAGAGCCATGCTGTAGACAATTTTGTCTACAGCATGAATGGGCCGGCTCGTCCGGGTCGTTACCACTGTCTCACAGAAAACCAGGCCCAAATCCCCACCCCTTCCCAATTCCTTAATTATCCCTTTCCTTTAAGGTCGGCAACGCGCCCATGATTCTTTTGGTATTGTGGGCGTACATGGGCGGTGGTGTTCACTTACCATCAGGTGACCCACTTGCTCGTTTGTCAGCCTATACAATAAAAATAAAAAAAAAACCCTCCAATGGCGAGGCCTAAGACCCAAGCCACCGGCGGTTAGGGCCCCAGTGTGAGGAACCTCCTGATTATAGATATTATTATATTATTCCTCCTGTGTGCCGTGATTATAGTTATTATTAATATTCCTTTACAGAAAAGCATTCAAAAATGTATACAATCTTCTATCAGAGAAGGGGGATTGTCTTCTATCGTTATTAGGGCACACGCCGCTGTACACTGTCTACACAGTACTATCTGAAACTGACAAATGGAGCACATGGTTAAAGGATGTGGAAAAAATTGTTTCACCATACCACGTGTTTGACGTAAGTAATAAAAAGTTAACCAAAATCGCGTTTGCT
This sequence comes from Mimas tiliae, assembly GCA_905332985.1. Classification (NCBI taxonomy): domain Eukaryota; kingdom Metazoa; phylum Arthropoda; class Insecta; order Lepidoptera; family Sphingidae; genus Mimas; species Mimas tiliae. The sequence goes on along the minus strand of HG995248.1, from coordinate 7,858,822 downwards.
GTTTTCTGTTCAGGTGTTTTCCATTCTCCCTCATACTGCGTCATTTGATCTAAATTTATATTGTATACCATCACGAAAAAGCCCTCTATCAAACAAAAATAGAATCATCTAAACGCGTAAACATTTGTCGGAGTTATGCGTGAACAGACATAAAACATATACAGACGAATTGAGAACCTCTTTTCAATTCATCTTCTATTTATTTAGATGCTGTAGGACGATCTGTAAATCATTGATTTATTCGATAAGATTAATTGATGGAAATCGTGAAGAACGATTAATGTTTTTTTATTGCATAGGCCGGTAAATAAGCCAATGGGTCACCTGATGGTAAGTGATCTCTACAGCCCATGTACGCCCACAATACGAAAAAGAAACATGGGCGCGTTGCCGACCTTAAAGGAAAGGGATAATTAAGGGATTGGGAAGGGAAGGGGATTTGGGCCTCCGGATATCCCACTCCCGTACGAAACGCAGCAGCAAGCTGATACTTTACGCCAGTTTTCTGTGTGACAGTGGCAACGAGCGCAGTCCAGTGTCATGCAGTACTTTATTTAAAGTTCTGTGTGGCGTTGCTCCTGTTTATGAGCAGGCGTGGCGCTTACCATCAGGCGAGCGATCTGCTAGTCTCCTCATTAAAGCTAATAATAAAAAAATAAAAAAAACAACTAAGACGACACTGTAGACAAAACTGTCTACAGCCTGAATGGTGAGGGATTACGCATTTTACTACCATGTTAACCTAATGCTGGTTGGTAGAATTTATATTATTATACAAGGAGAAAGATCTATCACGTATGCAGATTACCTCACGATTTTCCATTAAGTACCACAAAAGTGAGAGACAAATAACACTACACGTAACTTCGAAGAAAGATGCCAATCATTAGGAGCTAAAATCGAACCCACAACATCCCTCTTGGCAGTCCAACAATATCCCACAAAGCTATCGATCCTTTTTATACTATTATTATATGATGGCGATATTAATTTCTTTACGTTATTTTGCGATACACGTATTATCTAAAGTTTCTTTCAGGAACCTGACAAACATTTAACGCAAATGTTAAAGAAAATCGGTTTTAAACAATATGATGTTAGATGTAAACAGAAGCAATATAAATATCAAAGTGTAAAAGAATTAAAAGGTAGTTAAACAATTATAATTTTAATAACACTAGATAATAAATGTTGTGTGTTTTATATCCTTAGAGCATTGGCGTAGCTAGAAATTTCCCCTAGGGGTGCCAATGAGGTTTCTAGGATAGGCAGCGCCCACCGTTGCCCCTACCTAGTTTCTTCCATTATTGTAGGCTACGATTTTCTAGGGGAGACAACAAGATTTTTAGGGTGGGTAGTGTCCACTCTTGGTCCTACTTAGCTACATGCATGTCTAAGAATCTTCATAGGAAGAAATATGTTAAGCGTGCAACATCTTTACCAAATAACAGTCTTGATAACGGATCATCTATAAATTTACAGTACAGGAGTTCGAATGAGTAAAATGATCCAGCTCTAAATATGTATCCTTAGGAAAAAATCGTATTCTATGAATTTTCAAGAACGGAACTCGGTGCCACTGCGGTGGCAAAAATGCATCGATAGCATGCGTTTACTTTAATTGATAGAATTAAAATAGTTTAACCTTTTTCGTATAGAAAAGCAATTTCATAAGTAAATACATATTATTTGGTAAATAGCATTTACTCAGAGTTGGTGAAACAGGCGCTTAGTAAATGAAACTAAGACTTATTTTGATAATATTGGGTTAGCGCCTTTATAAGGTAATTATTATTGACGTGTAAAAGAGCCCATTTGTCTTATAATATCGACCCTGTATTACACACGTCCCACTGCTGGGCACGGGCCTTGTCTACTGAATGAGAGGAATTAGGTTTTAGTCCACCACGCTGGCCTAATGCAGCTTGGTAGACTTTCCATACCTTCGAAATTTTTAAGGAAATATTTTCAGTAATGCAAGTTTGTTCACCGTTAAAGCTAGCGATAATTAATTAAAACAATAAATAGACTCGGAACTTTTTCTCGGAATTCAGAGGTGCATGCTCTTGAGATTGGTTTTGAACCAGCTACTTTCGTCTCGGAAGTCCATACCACTCTCCGCTGAGTTATCGCTGCTTTGTCTTACTTGCAAAATAAACGTCTTGATTTTAATTCGTATTTATCATTTCAGACGCTATATCCGCCATCAATCCATTCAGAATGCCTAAGGATATTTTCGACGACTTTTTTGAAGATTTTGTGGGTATAGTACGGGATATGAAACTATTTAATCACACTAATAACAACTCCGATACTATTACCGTTCACTACAATTTAATAGTAGTGTACGCTAGTAAATAATAATTACCTACTATTAAAACTTTACTAAAGTTATCTTTGGTTGTACTATAGTGTACATATTTGTTTACCATGTTTTTTTATTGAAATTAAATTAAATTTTATACAAAATTAAGAAGTTTGTATTAAAAGGCCACATTGTTTACCGTTTGTACAAATTATATATTTAAATATCATGTAATAAAGTAGAATAGATTAATTTCCTTTATACGTGTATCCCTTAACTGGTTACCTGTAAGCTATTATATTATAGCAGATGTCTGCAAAGGACCAAGTACGTCATATTTTGGTAAGAGATCTTCATTGCGAATAAAGTAACTAGAAGAATCATGGACGTATTTTGGGAACGGAAGGCGAGGATTTGGCTTCCGGATATATCACTATACGAAACGCAATAGCAAGCTGCTATAAAGTAAAGAGTGGCGGCTTGCTGCTGCTTTTAGTAATATCCGGAGGTCTAATCCCTTAATGATCCCTTTCTTTTAAGATCGGCAACGCGCACATGATTCTCCTGTATTGTTGGCGTACATGGGCGGTGGAGATCACTTACTATCAGGTGACCAACTTGCACATTTGCACTTGACCTCGATTTCCTGTCAGATAATGGTAACAACCTGATCGAGCCAGCCCGTTCATACTATAAACAAATCTAATTACAGCGTGGCTCTACCACTTGTGGCTATACCAAAACTTTAACATAATTATAATAAACAATTAAATTGAGTGATCAAGATTACTCACAGTTCCTTTCCTCAAATTTTCATTGTATAGCCCTATTTACATAGATATTATATTTATCTAAACCCGGAAAAATTACAATATTCTATAGTTACGTACATATCGAGAATTTTTTAAAATATGTTACTAATTGTATAAGATGTATATTATCGAGTTTTCAATAATATAGATAATTCTATAATAATATAATTCATATAATATTATATATACAAATACATCATAAATAATAATTATTATTTATGACAATTCCTTTAACTTATCAATGCAAAAAAAACTAAATTGTATCAAATTTTTGATAAATAAAATACGATTAATAATACTTTATGACACAAACAAAATCTAATATGACGGTGTAGAAAGCACATATAGGGTGTCGTTTTGCCGAATTTACCATAACCGTCAATTTCGTCGTGCGGCGGTGGCATATACGTATAAATACATACGCACACCGCTCCCGGCGTACTGCCCGGCGAAACAGCGCTGAGTACGGCGACCCAGCGCACGCGCACCCGCTACACCATATAAAAATACAAGAACCCTTCAAATAAAAAAATGAATAATGCCGAATTATACACAAAAAGCAACAGCCTGCAAAAGAGGGATGCGATTGAATGTCTGGAAGAATACGCGAAGAACATCAAATGGAAAAAATATGGTGATAGAGTCATAGACATAGGATGTGCTGACGGCAGCGTGACGAATATATTAAAAAGTTATATGCCCGATAATTATAAAAAGCTTGTGGGTTGCGATATAAGCGAGAAAATGGTGAGATACGCTAACAAACACCACGCGTTTGGAAGGACGTCATTTAGGGTGCTCAACATTGAGGGTGAATTGCCCCACGACCTAAAGGAAGGCTTCGATCATGTGTTCTCGTTCTACACACTTCACTGGATCAGAAATCAGGAGTGAGTTTTTTTTATATTAACTTAATTAAATGGTGCAACGCCTAAAATTTCTTAACCAACTCCACCTTGGTGTCACATTGCAATCATATTTTTGTGACACAACTAGAACGACTTACGGATATTTCAAAATTTACCCAATTTTATTTTTTTTATTTTATCGTTGAATATTAGGTATCTGCTAAAAACATATTTAGGTAACTATCTAAAGCTGATACTAAGTATATAGATAGTATAAAATTAAAATTATTATAATTGCCTAAAAAAATACATTCAAAGAATAAAAAATATATATTTCTGAAATCAAGTAAGTAATATTTAAAACAACCTCCTCGACTCATTGATTGAATGGCGCACTTATGGTGAGATATCAATGAGGTGTTGGGTACAAATCTCAGTTCCGGCATAGACACATTAGAAATATGTATCTATGGTTCCGGCAACTAGGTACTATTTGTATATTATTTTATTTTGAGTTATACTATACGAAAAATTAAAAATGAGTTGTCGGTGATTGGAGTTTGTGCCCGATATGACGATAGGCTCGCCCCCTCATCGGATCATGGGACAAAAATAAGCTCTGCAAACCGATGGTGCACTATTTGCACCTCTATCTACCACTTCGGGAATACAGGCGTAGGCATAATGTTACAAGGTAGTAGATCCCGTATGCGAGAGGCCGTCTATGTTGGTACCACCGCTATGTCTATTTCTGACGCCAAGCAGCAGTGTGTAAGTATTGTAGTGTTTCGGTTTGAAGGACATTGAAGCCAGTGAAATTACTGGGCATTATGAGACTTAATATCTTATGTCTCAGCGTGAAGAGCGCAGTCCAATGCCATACAGTGCTTTGTAATTCAAAGTTCTGTGTGGTGTTGCTTCTCTTTATGGGCAGACGCGGATCTTACCATCAGGCGAGCGACCTGCTCGTTTCGTCATTCAAGCTAATAATGAAAATATAGCTATGTGATGTGTGTTTATATAAATGTCGCCAATCTACAGATTTTGCCATTTTGATAGTACTAAAACAAACGAATGATTCACACGTATAACGTGAACAATTGCTTGTTTTAATAGCTGTAACTTTACCTGATGGTTGGTGCAATCCATAATAAAAACATTATTTTCAATTGCAGAAAAGCTTTCAAAAACATCTACGACATATTAGCAAACGAGGGTGACTGCTTGCTATTGTTTGTGGGGCACACGCCAATATTCGATGTTTATCGAAAATTAGCACGCAGCAATAAATGGAGTTCCTGGCTTAAAGACGTCGATCGATACGTCTCGCCGTACCACGACACCACGGTAATTATCAAATCTTAATTTTAATAGCATAATCGGGGAAACGAGCAAGTGGGTCAACTGATGGTGATTTTCACCGACCACAAACATCCACAATGCCAGAAGAGTTATGGCTGCTTTGCTAACTTTAACAGAAAGGAATGAGAATTGTGAAGGTGAGACGAATTTGAGCCTCCGGATATCTCATTCACGTTATGAAACGCAACAGCAACATTTTCACGTCGGTTTTTCTGTGCTAACAACCCAGTCGAGCTGGTCTATTCATGTTGTAGACATATCTATCTTCAGATCAGTGTGGCTCTTCCACTTATGATACTTAATTAGCGCGATTGCTTAGCCGGTAGTGGAACATACTGCCAAGACAGATGCCCCGGATTTGGTCCAAAATGCCAGAGCATACTTCTGACTTTTCGAACTTATGTGTATATTGATTATCGTTTGATTTAAAGGTGAAGGAAACTATCGTGAGGAAACCTGCATGCTAGATAGAAATATCGAGATGAAAAGTTTTTTTTTTGTGGTTATTAGTGAATGCATCAATTCACAAAAAAATTACGCTGTATACGACCTAATTTATGTGAATAATAGATATTAATTACGCTTTGAACTTACGAAATGTTAAAATAAAATTAGTAACGTGCAAGCAAAATCTTACTCTTAAGGCTATTGCTATGAAAAAGTTACCTAAAAACCCTTAACTGTCCCGCTGCTCGTTCCCATTTGGTAGAGGGATTTTGTCTATGAACCCACCATGCGGATCTAATGTTGGTATTTGATCGCTATTATCCAATCTATCTCATAATACAATACAATGATCTTGTGTCGTTACTCCTGAGTATCGGGAACTACGAGAGACTTTCGGTCTTACAACACCCAGAACCGAAACATAATATATGTTTGTGGATTAGAAAGACGTTTATTTCAGAGCGAGAATCGAATCCACGATATCTCGTTTCACAGCCAGGACACGCCCTCTGCACGGCGGTGGTTATCAAAACCATTACCTTGTCTATTGATTGACAGGGTCTACCAAGAGTCGTTGAAGTTGACATGGGTTCCAAATGATGTTGATTAGATCTCCTAAAACTAGCATAATGAGATTCTGTCCCTAAAGTAGTCCCTAAATAATATTTCACCCTAAAACTTTGTATTTATGTTTCTTATTTCATTTTGTTTTTAACTTTCAGGACCCAGAAAAGGAAGTTACGAAACTAATGGAAAAAATAGGATTCACAAACGTTGATGTCCAATGTAAAGATATGATGTACGTTTTTAATGACATTGATGTTCTAAAAAGTAAGTATAATAAAATTATATACACCTTTCAGTAGAACGTTTCCAAAATCTATAATTATGTCCCCTTTTTTAGACAGTTTTGTCTACAGCGTAAATGGGCTGGCTCCACCGGATTGTTACCAACGTCTCATAAAAATCGACGTAAATTAGCGGAAGAAGAGCGGAAACCCAAATCCTCTCCGCTTCCTAATGCCATAATAATACGTTTACTTTAAGGTCCGCAACGCATCCAAGATTCTCCGGATATTGAGTGCGTTCATGGGTAGTGGAAATCACTTTACCAAAATTTGGCGCTGGAAACCACCACAAGTTATATGTTTTTTATAGCATAGGCTGAATGGAGCACGTGGATGGCCTAATGTTAAATAATCTCCACCATCCATGAACACCCACAATACCACAAGAATCGTGGATGCGTTGCAGTCCTTTATGAAAAGATATAGGGATTAGAAGGGAAGGTGAAATTTGTGCCTCCAGCAGGAATACCTAATATCACAGTAAAAAATGCAACAAATTTCTCCGAGACAGTGGTAATAACCCGGCCGAGCTGGCACCTTCATCATATTGACAAAAATGTTCAAATCGTGGCTATACAATAAATCAATTTTTCCACCTTTAAAATGTGAGTTATGTGGTGCATGAAGTTGCATGTCTCTGTTCCGCCAGAGATGGCGTTAAGCGTTTTGTTACCCACTCTACTAACAGATATACGAAAAAATTAATTTATTTGTAATGATGAGAACGGTATCAAAAATAAGTAGCGCAGGCATAACAGTAGAGTCCTTTTAATACAATAATAGTACTGTATCATAGCATAATGGACGACACGCCCAACACGACAACGCCATCTGTTATTATATGATTAAACTACAATGAAAATACTAATCAATTTATTCAAATGGCACGGCGTATATTTTATTGAACAGATCTAATAATTAAGTACTAAAACTTAAATAAATAGACATTATTATTACTATATTTTACATTTTTTCCGAATAATCTACGGATCTGATGTGATAAGGGTAAGGGGGTAAGCCTATCGCCACACCGGGCACAATTCCAGACTGCGGGCTGATACTGAGCATTTCGTAATAGAAAAACCCAATATCACTTTTTACACGACCCTGCATACGCATTACAACTGCGCCACCGTGGCTGTCCTAATAAAATATTTTTATTTAATAAAAGAGCCGTTAAAATATTGATGATCCACGTCAATTTTATGAATCTACTGATTTCTTTGGCTGTTTTTTCTGCTCTGTCCGTGTGGAAGTCTTTCCTATTTCCGAGATTAAAGCACCTAACAATCGTTATTTTTAAGGACTTGTTATAAAACATAGACTAAATCGAATGTATTATTAGTACATATAAAGATTTCAAAAGATATTTTCTAAATATGTACCTTCTTCCACCTGCCTTTATCCCACTCACAGTGAGGTCGGCGCAACATGCATTCCCCGTCTCACGGTTCCAGCGCGGAATGTCACCATGCACGGCGTGGTCATTCCCTGGACCAAGACCGTCAAATATTTAGGAGTTATCCTTGACCAGAAGTTGACCTTCATGCCACACGTAAACGCGGTACGCGTGCGAGCCGCATTCGCGATGGGTCAGTTATATTGGCTCTTGAATAAAAAGAGTCCAATGTCCGTCCGCAACAAGATTAGGATATACACAACATGTATTAGGCCGATTATGACGTACGCATCGCCGGCGTTCGCTCATGTACCCGAAGTTCGTTATAAGCGTATGCAAACTCTGCAGAATCGCTTTCTGCGTAGAGTCCTGGGGGCACCGTGGTTTGTGCGCAATCACAATCTCCACGTAGATGCCAATCTGCCTACCATCAGGCAAGCCATGAAAGTGGCTAGCAAACGCTATTTCGATCGCGCCGCGCACAATCCAAACACGCTCATTCGTAGAGCGTCGATATATACTCCCTTTGATCGCGCAAAGAGGAGAAGACCGCGTTCCGTCCTCGCCGATCCCGACGATGCGACCACTCTGGTCATCCGAGAGATAGAGGAAGACACACTTAAAGCACACTCCACAAGACCGTCATTCCGTCCTCGCCGAAGAGGACCTCGCCGCGCTCCCCGAAGCACCCCCGACCCTTCGACCGGCCCGCGTGCCGATGAAGTACGATAAATTAGATTATAAGTAGAGTATAAATTCCCCTAAACCACCAATCGCAAATGTCTTTGCCCTCCCCCAGTGGCCGTCCTGAGCCGAGGTCCGTATCCCCCATTAGGGGGGATGCCCTCAGCAAAGGTCACTTAAATTTTAGGGCTGGAGTGCCTACAAGCATTCGCCCGAAAGTCCGGTGTCGCTGACCAAAGCTGACCCATGTGTCAGGCTATCAGCAAGCGTCAATCCAAAAAAAAAAAAAAAAAACAACATGCTTTCAACACATGTTACAGAAAGATTTGACTTGTATTTTACCACCGCCTGCCTGACGTCAACCCCTAACACATTATAATCTACAAAATTTAAATTGATTACATCTTCATGTACGTAGACGATGAAATAAAATTACATCTTACGTAAAAATAGCATTTAACGCCACAAATGTTTTTATTACAGAATCAGTAGCAGCAATAAACCCCTTCGAAATACCTAAGGACATTTTGGATGATTTTATGGAAGATTACATAGAACTTTTGCACGACTTGACGCTTGTGGATAAATCAAACAATAACATAGGTGAAATTATCACTGTGAGGCATAACTACAGGATTATTGTAGCAGGCGCTCGGAAATCCATTCGCATTTAAAATATTATAATATATTTACCGAGTACAATAACGAGTACAATAGATTTATGCAATCTATATTTAGCGGAGATATTGCGTAAATATACATTGATCTACCACATCGGCGACACTCTCTGCAATGGGCATGTAAATAAAGCGTTCTTTGGGGTACAACCTGTGGTACTGAACGCGAGCGGTGGGCGGTGGCACCCAAAAATGTTAATATTTGAGGTCCTAGACGTTAAACTATGTAGTGGTACTGAGAGGAAAATAAATTCGTCTGTGTATCACCAGTCAGACCGAGTAGTGGTATTATCAGTCTCACTCACGTCATAATATTATAAAGAAAACTTGTCTTAAAACTACCGTGAGTAGTTGAAGTACATACATACATACATACATACATACGTACTCACGCCTGAAATCCCCGAATTTGTAGGTAGAGGTCTAACCAGTACACCCACATTTTGCCGAGCTTAATTGGATTTAACCTCGGCGAAATGTGGGTGTACTGGACCCTGTCGCCCCCTATCACACCATGGAATGGATCCCATGGTGTGATAGGGGGCGAGCCTATCACCATACCGGGCACAATTCAGTTAGCTTGGTGCATCTATAATCAGAGGTGGTAATACAGGCGTTTATTCATAACTGTCATTTTAGGAATCAGCAATTTGAGATAGGCACTCACGGCTTTTTCTATACAGTTCAAAAACCTAAGACATTTTATCTCGCGACAACTAATTAGTATAAGTTGGGGAAATGTGTGGCGCTGTTGATTTTCAGTTTTGAAGTGTTGTTTTGTACACTTTGAATTAGTTCTAAAACTTTGTTGATTGATTTATAAATGTTCACCTGGGGATTGAGAAACAGGTGCTAACTGTAGTTAAAAGTGATGGTAAAGAAACAAAGTATAGTTGTAACACATATCATGGATGCAATTATATAAAGGAACATCATTACAGTCTCATAATCTTCTTAAATATAAAAATCAATTGCTGTTCGTTAGTCTCGCTACAACTTCTAAATGGACAGACCGATTTTGATGAAACTTTTTGTGTGTGTTTGAGTAGGTCCCTGGATGGTTTATATTTACAATTGGACCCGGTAGGTGGCGCTACAAGCGGTAGATGTTGCGGGTGGAGCCGCGCGGGACTAGTTTTAAATAAATATTCTGAACTGGATGTTTTATTTTTAACTCCCGAACAAAAAGAGGAGTGTTATAAGTTTGACCCCTTTGTCTGACTGTGTGTGTGTGTATGTTTGTGATATCATAGCGCTTAAACGAATGGGCAGATTTGAATATTTTTTTGTTTAAAAGATGGTTTAATCCCCATGGTTCTTACTTCTTACCTATATTTGAAAAGAAAATCTGTTCAACCGTTTAAAAGTTACGAAGGTTTTTTTCTAAGTGACGTCAGGAGTTTTTATAGAGATATAAGTACGGCACATTGCATCGTTATAAAATTTTCGTTGATAAATATTTATTTACATTTAGTTTAAGATTTGTTTGTTCTACATTTTGTATTAATAAAGTTGGTGGATAAATGATCAGTATCTGCAATTTATTTCGAATTTACATATGTATTCTTTTTTGATATGGTAATTGTTTAGGGTCTGGTTTCGAACCTACGACTTTCATCTCGACATTCGGTATCATTTCCCGCTGAGCTATCACTGCTAGTATATTTAATACACACACGTATATTTAAACGTATACTTTTTGTTATATCTACGAATTTTTCAGTAATCGGAATTATATTCTATTGTTACAATAACTGGTTAGGGTGAGACTTTGTGGTACCTAATTAATTATGCCTCTAGTTTTTATTATTCGGTGTTGTTTATATCTTTTATAATTACACTAGACAACAAAAGAACAGTTTTTGTATGTAACATTAAAGATTTTACCTAATGAATTTTAGGACAAGGTTAAGAATAATAGAATTGATATTAGAATATTTCATATAAGAATAGTTTAATTGTTATAAATTTTGATCGGTTTTTACAAAAATACCGTTTTTATGAACATATTTTTTTTATCCTGTCTCGGCAAAGTGACTACGCTACACCCGATGGTTAGTGTAGCGCAATCCAAGAATAGTGTCGACCAACGATAGACACCGTATCTATCGTAGATCGGCAGAATTATGCCGGCCTGCTTAATTGCTAATAAATAAAAATATATAAATATAAATATACATACATACATACATAGACTCACGCATGTTTCCCATAGGGGTAGGCAGAGACAACGGATTTCCACTTGCTACGATCCTTGCATATAAATATATAATAATAAAGTTATATAGTATTATAAATATAAATGTTGCTTTTGATTTTGATCTGAATGATTTTCTTCTGTATTTTGCTTCCGGGACGTATCGTTGTAATGTCCAGCAGAAATCTGCTAGCATACGTAGTCTCCACTTGCCCTGATATTGTTTTTCTATAGAATAAATGTCCTGGTGTAATCTTTCACCATGTTCATAACTGACGGCACCCACATTTTCAGGAAAAAAGTCCAAATGTGAATTTAATGTATTTGGACATGTTACATCCCAAAGCCTTATAAGTAGTTAAAAGCTCAATGATAATACTTTTATATTCATTTGATCGTTGATTACCCAGAAAATATTTCATGATAGATTCCCAAGCTTGGTTTTTCAAGATCACTAAGTATCTCTTTAAATATTTCGTGTTTTATTAATTGCCTGATTTAAGAACCTACAAATTTAAACCACAAACCCATACTTTAATGTATACTACTAGACAGGCTGTTTAGAAGCTAAATTGCATCACATAACGGGGGAGTTTGACAGCCGACAGACAGGGAGCGCGATACGAGTTCTAGTTGAGAGTAAGCGAGATGGTAATATTGAGTTACGGTCAATTGACCGTAACTTTGTGGTACAATTCTTATGTACCACGCAGCTTGTCTAGTAGTATACATTAAAGTCTTTGCACAAACCAAATCATGGTGATCTCCTTGATAGTAGGTACACATGGATCATTCTATAAAGAAGCTTCTTGAAAGTCGGGATCAAACGTGTTATCTATTTCTTCTGGTACAATAGACAGGTCGGAACTTTGAGGTAATTCTGGTACAAGTAGTTCTTTACTGTGAGGGATGTAACATACTACATATTCGGAACCCAAGCTTTGTCTTGTTGTCCGACAGTAAAACCAAAATAAATGTAAATGTGTCAAATTTACATACACACGCACTCACGCCTGTAATCCCCGAAGGGGTAGGCAGAGGTGTAACTAGTACACCCACATTTCGCCGAGCGTATCTCCGTCCCACAATATGATAGGGGGCGAGCCTATCGCCATACCGGGCACAAATTCCAGACTCCGGGCTGATACTGAGCATTTCGTAATAGAAAAACCCAATACCACTTTACCCGACCCGGGGATCGAACCAGAGACCTCAGCGTTGGACTCAATCGTAACGTAAAATGAGTCAAATTTATTGGTTGAGTAATTTCGCCACAAATGAAACAAAGCTTCTCAGGATAATTTTTACACTTTTTTGACATTATTTAAGGATCACTTAATTCTGAAAACATAAAAGACCACCACTTTACTGAAAAACAAGATACCCCCAATTAAAAAAAGTAACTTAAGCAACTAATATAAAATTTTACTGGTCGTAGTTGTAACACAAAAACTAGACCTAACAAATATGGTATTATAATGAGGCTAGGCAGGTATTTCATAATACCCTATAGTCATCTTTTGAAATGTCCTTTTTATTTTGACAGCCTCCGTGGCGCAGTGGACGAGTAGCCGACTGCGAAGCGTGAGGCCGTGGGTTCAATTCCCACACCGAGACAAATGTTTGTGTGATGCACAAATATATTTTTCGGGTCTGGGTGTTCTAGGACCGCAAGTCCCTCGTAGTTCCTGATGCCCACGATACCGGTTAATCTAGTGTGGGCTATGTGTGTGACTGTTTGGTTTATTTATTATTTATTTGAAAAATATGTTTATGAGAAATCTTAACTGTGTCCACGTGATTAATACAAGACCCTTAAATAAATAAAAAAGTTATAATGGGATCTCGGTAGTGGGGGCGATAAAACCTGTAGATCGGATTATGGAGAAAATTGACACTGAACGGCTAAATAATAAAGATATCAATTGTCATAACCCGTAACTTTAATGGAACAAGTGTCATAAAGATAAAAATTACTTTACTTGTTTGTTAATTTGCATTAAAGTTGTATGTTTGATATGGTCACTTTTTATAATACGTTAACGAAAGATTGTTATATTTGTTTCATACTTAGTCTGATATTACCTATATGTGTATTATGTAGAGCTAATGAGCAGTAAATATCTTCAATCCTTTATATTCCACTTAAGCTTTTAAGCATTATTAAATTGCCGCTGACGCTGAGGTCTCTGATTCGATCTCCGGGTCGGGTAAAAGTGATATTGGGTTTTTCTATTAGAAAATGCTCAGTATCAGCCCGGAGTCTGGAATCGTGCCCGGTATGGAGATAGGCTCGCCCACTATCACATCATGGGACGAAGACACGCTCTGCGAAATGTGGGTGTACTGGTTACACCTCTGCTTACTCCTTCGGGAATTACAGGCGTGAGAGTAATATATCGCTCGAATATGTAAACGAATATATGTATACGAGTATATCTAGGAAAGCAAGTATAGTTTGCAAGACGAACTAAACAGACGAATAAACCTCACATGGAATAAATTCTGGAGTAATAAGGAAGTACACAAATCAAACCTTCCTGTAAAACACAAAACAATTCTGGATTCCTGTATACTGCCTTGTCTTTCTAATCCCTGCCATACATGGATATTTAATAACGACACAAGAAAAAAAATACAAACATGTCAAAGATCTATGGAACGAAGTATTTTAAATCTGAAGAGAAAAGATAAAGTAAAAATCATTGACATAAGAAATACAACAAAAGTCATCGACGATTACAGACACTGAAAAAACTTAAATGGAAATGGGCTGGCCATGTAGCACGCATGGATAACGATAGATGGACTAAAACAGTAACTTCATGGACAGGACCACTGTATAAAAGGAGCAGAGGAAGACCCACAGAAACGTGAATAGACGATATTAACAAAACGGCTGGATTAACAAAGCCAAGGATAGAAACTTTTGGAGGAAATTGGAGGACGCCTTTACTCGTTGAGAGGTCCTTAATAAAATATCACAGAAACTCTAAATATTATATCAGCTATTGAAAATGCATGCATTAATCATTATTATTTTATTATGTTTAATTTATTTATTTATTACAATTATTTAAATATCTTTTAAATTTTATTTTAATTACAGGCATGAATAAAGAAATAAATGTTATTGTATTCTAATTTTAAATTCTAGGTTTGTTCATTATAATATGAGTAATTGTATATATATATATATATATATATATATATATATAAAAAAAAGCTTGACATGTAATAATTTATGTTCGGTATAGTTATTAATATATTTTTTTAGGTTATAGAACGGTTTTAGTCACATTTTACCTAACTAGATTTATTATAATTAATTCAGACTATAATTATTATAAATATAAGAAATTATAATTAATTTGAATATTAAGTTACATTACCTTTACCTTTACCTACATACATTTTATCATAAAAACTGTAAAATCAATTATCAAATATTTTTGTTTTATTAAAGAAATAAAGAGGCTTTATTATTATTTATTAACACGGACTCAGACTTGGTTAATTACAATAATCAATTATTATTTTAGCTACCTACATTTGTTTATGGTCGTACATGTACGAAATAATAATTTGATATCTCATTTTTAATGAAATAGTTAATTTCAAGAATAATGAAGAATAATGAAACGAGCATCAAAATACGTTCAATTCTTATTGTGGGAGTTTTATATATACACAGCGTACAGATGATTTTATCAAATGACTACTGTTCCGTATGTTTATGGACAATAAAATTCGCATTAATGTCAGTTGTTCATACTTGATAAATACAAAAATATATATTGATACAAAACTTGTTAGTTTTGTTGTCAATATTTTTCCTTTGAAAAGCTTGAAAATGGAACATCGTCGGCGTCTAATACGTCTGAAGCTTTCAGAAATAAACATACATAAGCACATGCCTTTTCCCCGAAGTGGTAGGCAGAAGTGCCACTAGTGATGCACTCTCTTTTCGCAGAGCTTTTTTCATCCCATGAATAGATGACAAGCATATCGCCACACATTTGCACAAATTCCTATCTCAGACTATTAATAAGTGATTTTTCAAAATGAAAATTAAAACATATGTGAATGCCCGACCTGGGAGTTGAACCCAGGACCTCACAGTTCTTAGCCTTAGTACGTTGCCACTAGACCAATGACGGTTTGAACTATAAATAAACAAATACAGAACAGTAAGTTAAACTAAACAAATTTAATTTTAAGTCAAGTTTACGTTTCAACAACTTAACAATACCTGCCGCTTTAAAATAGCGGTATTTTTTATAGCATAGGCCGGCAACCGAGCAAGTGGGTCATCTGATGGTAAGTGATGATACCTGATGGTAATTATCTATGTGTAATAATATGCGTTTTACCATGAAGTAAATAAATAAGTATACCCTACAGTAACATACAACGTCCTAACCCCACACTAGGTTAAACCAGTATCGTGGGTATTAGGAACTACGAGGAACTTAGGTCCCATAGCAGGCTACTCGACTACTACGCGTATCTCGTAACCATTATTTAAAGGTTGTTTCACTAATAACTACTACTTACTATAAGACACAATATCTATGAACGTCTTAACGATTACAAGTCCTAATATAAAATCTAGTTATGTGTCACTAACATATTTACTTTGAATTATTTAATTTTTTAAACATAATGTAGTAAATTGTCCTACAGTATATAATAACTTATCATTATGTAGCTAACGTTAACAATTCTTTACAACAAAGGCCATCTAAAAGTTAGAAGCAAATAAATACCAAATGGATAGTCAAAACATTCGTACATTGACGTAGGTAAAGTATATTAATCTAATTATAAACTTTAAACAATTATTATCTAACCACCGTTCAATAAATAATTACTGTTATAATCAGTCAATTGCAATAAAATTCAATAAATACAATAAAGATAATTGAAAAGTGGGCAAATAGGTCAGACTTCTGAAACAGTGATAAAAATATTTATCAATCAACAACGCATCGGCGGATCCCTAAACTATTGACTATATAACCCACCTGCACTCGATTTTTCTTACGCAGTTTTAATCCTTTTCAAAATGAGTGCTCAAGAAGATGTGTCTACTACTGGGAGCGATCCGCAGGAGCCCGTGTAAATATTAATTTTTAAAATTATTTTAACTCTGCCTTTAATATTCTATTTTTTTGTATATTTCATGTATTGTTGATAGTAACAGCTATTGGCAACAATCCTCCAACCCACTTTCCATTCGTGGGAAGGTGATAGGCTCGCCCCCTATCACATCATGGGACGGAAATAAGCTCGGCGAAATGTGGATGTACTAGTTACACCTCTGCCTACCCCTTTAGGGAGTACAGGCGTGAGTGCTTATGTATATTATAATAGCACTGCTCCTCGATATAAACTTTAAGATAGTCAAATCTATAACACTCCTCCATGCGCGCACATTGCTCAAAAGTGGGTTTAAAGTTTCCCCTCAGAAAATAATATATATGTAAATAAATATATTATTCACAATGATATAGCCAAGAACATGATGAAAATCAGAGTTTAATTAAACCACGAAAAACGTTAATAATCCCAATTCCCAGTTGACAAACTGACAAACATGTTCGTGTATATTAAAGTGAATAAAATGTAAATATTTAAAGTGAATAAAATTTTATTATTTAAATGAATAAAATGTATATTCATGATTAGTGTAGATACTGACTAAACTAGAACTAAATTAGTTATTTCTTTATTTGATCCAAGAAATTTATGTTAATTTTGACTTTTTTACACATTAGTGTTCTTTTGTAGGTCAGTATTTAAGTTACAGTTATTTTTAACTTCTTTTTTTATAAACTGTTTTAAACCAATAGTTTTAATTGAATACTAGCAGAAAGCACAGCTTTGTGAGGGCTCGCAAGTATACGTAGTAATCATTTGGCGACTTTTGAATAGTATTACTTTTAATGCATTGGTTATTGATATAAACTATAAATAATTCATTAGACAAATAATTTCCACACATTTTTTTATTTTATTCCTCATACGGGTTTTTTCTTTTTTGTTCTGCACTTCAACATAAATGAGTTTATAATATCACTCATTAGTAACTCATAGTGTAAAACTAATAAATAAAATTTAAGTTAAATTAAGGTATATGTAAATGGGGCATGTTACTCGATTCAATAAAATATTATTATAAACTTCATGTATGTATAATTAATAACACTCTATTTAATTACTTATACCTGATTTAAAAAATACATTATATTTTTTTTATTAGCTTGAATGACGAGACGAGCAGGTCGCTCGCCTGATGGTAAGCGCCACGCCTGCTCATAAACAGAAGCAACGCACACAGAACTTTAAATAACAAAGCACTGCATGACACTGGACTGCGCTCGTCATCCCGAGACATAAGATGTTAAGTCTCATAATGCCCAGTAATTTCACTAGCTTCAATGTCGTTCAAACCGGAACACAGGCGGCAGAAATAGACAAAGCGGTGGTACCAACCCAAGCGGCCTCTCGCATACGAGGGACCTACCACCTTGTAAAATATACATATAAATTGACATTATATAAACGAACATTGTATTCACATCAATATTAACTCTGTAGTTTTCTAACAGATGGCGTTAATAGTAACAGTCTAGTTATGGTCTAGTTGATAAAGCATTACACAATACACATGCCTTATTTTTTATTTTGTAATCTCCGACAGATTGCGTTAGTAGTAAAATAACCTTACTGCTGTTTGTTTTAATATTTGTTTTCAAAGTAATTTAATAACTATAGATAACACAATGTTAAATTCTAAATTTAGTTGTGTGGTAGTTTTTTCGTAAAGTGTAAGTACCACCAAACACTTAACATGTTGTAGGATAGAAGGGGACTCGCTTCGCTCGCTCTAATATCTATTGAATGTTTTACAACAGTGGTAATCATAGAATCAGTGGCAGAGCCTGGCACTAAGCCAAGATAACGCCAAGCAAAAGTATGCGATGTTAATTTTCATTTTTATTTCTATTTTGTAATTTAACTTTGTACTTGTATTGTACAGTATGCTCTTGTCAGAATTATAATTAATATTATTGTTACAGTTTGAACATGAGCGACAATATTGAAATTTATCATGAAATAAACGGTATTACAAGAAGGGATGCAGAGACTTGCCTTCAAGAATATTCACCTACTTTCAATTGGTCGAAAAATAAAGCAAAGGTTCTCGATATTGGGAGCGGCGACGGCAGTGTTACTGCAATACTATCTAAATTTCTACCCAGTGATTACGAAGTGCTGGTCGGGGCAGACATTAATCCAAAATCGATTAAATTTGCAAATGAAAAATACGGAAATGACAGGATTAAATTTGTCCCACTCAACATAGAGGGAAAGTTACCAGTTAATATGAAGGAAAGCTTTGATCACGTGTTCTCATTCTACACCTTCCATTGGGTTGATAATCATCAGTTAGTACCTACTATATTATTCCATTGATGTACAAAATGCACTGTCACTCACTTAGTGCTTACTCTAAAAATCTCCTTTCTTTTCAGGACTGCCTTCACTAATATATATGATATATTACAGAAGAATGGAGAGTTTTTTTCGATATTTTTAATGTACTCCGACATTTATTTTGTGTTTGAAATTTTATCGAAGTCAAAGAAGTGGGCACCATGGATGACAAACTTTAATAAATTCCCCTCGCCCTATTATAACTTTCATGTTAGTAAGAATAAAATTAATATATAGAAAGATGAGAGTAGACCTATAGGTATCCAGTATTGGGACAGTGAGAAAATATTAGTATCAATTCTGTCGTCAGGAACTAAACTTATCTAAAATCGCGGCTCCGCCCATGTGAATGTTTTTTTCTTGGATGAGAAGTAGATCATGTCGTCATCCAGGTCATGATCTACCTATAAGCTAAATTTCGTTCAAATGCATTCGACCACTAACGCACAAAGAATAACCAAAAATACAAAGTACCAAATATACAAACTTTTACTTTTATAATATTAATATGACTTCAGTGGTCTTACACATGATGCTAAATTTGATCGCCCACCTTACTTAAGATTACTTAATTCTAGCCATCATTGTCCCACTGCTGGGCTATAGTCTCTCGTCCCTCTTTCCATTTATGATTAGAAGTGTAACTTTGAATTAACATATAATATTTTTTGTGCAGGATCCAGACGCTTATGTAACAAAAATGCTAAAGAATATTGGCTTCAACGTAATTGATGTGAGGTGTAAACAAAGAGTGTATTATTTTGATTCAGCTGATACTGTGAAAGGTACATAATATACTGTGCTACAGTGCCTTCTTCCTCAAATATAGAGTTCTTGAAATACATGGAGAATACGAAGGATGAATGTACTATGGTGAAATTTATATACTTAGTTAGGTCATTTGGAACTAAAACGTTCAATGAAGTTGACCTTCTACAACTACGACGTTTTGTTTGTTGTACACAAGTTGTTTCGTTGTTGTAAACATTGTACAATTAAGTTCATCCATTTTGTAACTAATACGTTTTATTCATAGTAGATTTTTAACACAGATATTTTGCTCACGCTTACGTTCTATAATCCAGACTATATGAACCTATCCAAATTTCTTTATGATGTAGTGTATTCATATGTTTTTAAATCTCTCCCATTCCATAATAGTCTAAGATCCCGTCATACAACGACCTTCACCGAGATGCTTATTTGATGAAACGCATTTTATATTTAATTTAATATGTCAATAAATATATTGCATATGGGTTGCCTAACAAATTTCAGTCCAGGATAATATAAATTAACAATAAAAAAAAAAAACATTTCACCGGTTTGATTAATAGACAAATTCTATACCAATCGAAAGTATGAAGCCCATAGAATATATGCAAACGTTAGGTTGCCTATTCTTTTCCGGTCACAACTCTCGGATAGCCAGGTATAAACAGGTAAATCGATAGTAGCATTTTGCACCGGTATGATTATTGAATTAAAATTTATTGCTTCATACTTTAGATTGGTATAGAATTTGTCTATTAATGAAACCGGTGAAATGTAAAAAATTTTTTTTTTTTAATATTAATTAGGTAAATATATCCTGGACTGAAATTTGTTAGGCAACCCATATGCAATATATTTACCGACATATTAAATTAAATATAAAATAAGTTTCATCAAATAAGCATCTCGGTGAAGGTCGATGTATGACGGGATCCTATACTATAATCACAATAAGTGTAGAAACAATACTTATAAGTACTTATAAACTAACCGTAAAAAAACTCAGATTATCTTCAAACATCATTAGGAATCATCTTGATTAAACCTGCTTTCAACCAAACCACGCGCACACACATACAAAGGGGTCAAACTTTTACTACTACCCCGTTAACTACCACTAACCCCGTCTTTAACAAATTAAACTCACAATCACATAAGTGTCCTGACTCCACAATAAGATATAAGTTTTGTCATCAGATAAATATTACGATTGCACAACACCCAGAACCGAAAAAAAATGATATATAATATATATTATTTCACAAATATGGCCCATATTATTCATTAATTAAACACAATTTTATTACAGATGTTTTGACAGCAATAAACCCTTTCAACGTCCCGAAAGAGCTATGGCCAGAGTTCTTAGATGAATACATCGAAATACAAAAAAATATGCACCTTATTGATGATACAAAGCGCGTGAAGAATCGATACAACCTTATGCTAATTCATTGTTCTAAGTAAAAAGTTATTTATTTACTTTGAAGCATGTTCTTGACATCTCATGATATACTTATAAGCAAATATTGATTTAGTTTTTACCCGACTACGGTAGGCCGCAGGAAGGATAAATGTATTAATGTATAGTACGAGTATATATGAATCTCACTATGTATGTTTGTGAGACAGTTTGTTGCCTAACACGTTCTTTCATTATCTTAAACGATGGATGAATAAATACAGTACCAACGAATATTGAAAGTACTATTAACGCCATCTCATTATACATCTTTTTATACATAGTCGGGTTATGTTCGTATTAAATGTCATTTAATATTTTTTTAGAATGTCACAATAAAATGATATTAATAACATATGTTTTTTAATACTGCGATAACTAAACAATTAATGCAGAGGCGGTTCCTGCAGAAGCTGGAGCGCCTCTCATCGCGGGAACCCGGGGTCGTCTCAAGGGGGACACTGCGGGCTTTTGGTTGGGAATCGAACTATAGACCTAGCCGGTTTCATAGTCTTAGGCCCGTACCTATTATAAAACAACACTCAAGTGAGCTCTTTGATAAGCGCCAAACAAAAACGGACCAATCACGGGTACAGAAATCGACACAAATCAAAGGGCTCACTTGAGTGTTGTTCTATAATACGGGCCTAAACCTTGCCACTAGATTACTTAGGCTTATTACCACTGTCACAAAATCGATTGATTTCATAACTCGTTGCTATCCTAAAATCCACAAGCCTGGCTTACTTCAGACTCGTTCCCCCACTACCAATCTCATAGTGTTCACAGATTACTTATTAGAGAACATGGACAGTCGGGTTTAGGTAGTTGCTGTGTACTCTGACTTTTAGAAGGCCTTTGATAAGGTGTACTATAAAGTAAATAGCATTTAATGCCATAAGAGGTAGTTTGATAAGATGCTTTTTGACTAACTTTGAATAGGACCTTAATTCGTTCTCAGTTTGAATACGCGGCACTATCTATCTGGAGTCCGTAATAGACATAGAGTATACAGATAGTTAAAGAATCTTACGTTCGAAATAGTTTTGGTTCTAAAATCACATATACACGGAACTATTAAAGAAGTTTTAAAACCCTTGCTTAGAGTCCAGGCAAGCATTTCTACGTCGAGACTACTACGTATTTACTAGGCGATAGGTCCCATGTATGCGAGAGTATGATAACAACTTTTGTCTCGAGGTGACGAACGCGGGCCAGTGTAAGTAGTGTGTGGTATTGCGTCTGCTTATGGATAAGCGTGGCGCCTAACATGAGACGAGCGACCAGCGCGTTTCGTCATTCAAGCTAATAAAAAAGATATAATAGGTATACTTTACCGCCATTGATATTTTTTAAAACTCACATAAAAATTAAAATGTTGGTAATTATCGCGCAGCTGGCTCTGGACTATTAAATGTCTATCATTTATATTATAATTTGATTAAAATTATATTCTTTTTCTGTTTATTATCATATAAATAGCTTCATTATAAAAATCGTCTTATGTCATGCTCCTACGCATTAACTGTTTGAAGCTGTGTGCAATGGCTACATTTTGTTTTATATTCATGTAGGTTTAATTATAACAGATAACTATTTTTTATAACTTAAACAAATATATATATGATAATTATGATGGCAGTTTCTTTTCCATGTTAACGTGGTCCCATATACAAGGTGGTAGGTCCCTCGTATACGAGGCTATCTGGGTTAGTACCACTGCTTTGTCTATTTCTACCGTCAAGGAGGAGTGTGTAAGCACTACTGTGTTCCGGTTTGAAGGACATTTAAGCCAGTGAAATTAATGAGCATTATGAGACAACAACATCTTATGTTTCGGGGTGACGAGCGCATTCCAATGTAATACAGTGCTTTGTAATTCAAAGTTCTGTGTGTGTGTTGCTTCTGTTTAGAGGCAGGCGTGGCGCTTACCATCAGGCGATCCACCTCTTCCGTCAGGTTGACAGGTCAGGTAGACCTGTTTTGTCGGTTGGTATTCAGGATCCGGTTGAGCAATTATATAATACAACTATTGTATATTGTAATAAAACCTATTAGCTTGAGTGACGAAACGAACTCGTCACCACAGACTACTTGGAAAGAACTCTCGTCGCTCGCATGATGATAAGCGCCGCACGCCTGCCCATAAACAGAAACAAAAGCGTTTGTTCTACACGCCGACCGCTTCGCTGCCAGTACCTCTCTAAGTTGGGTTTCAACCTGCCTCTTTTTCTACTTATAAGTACTTCATTGTTCGTGGCTCCACTCTAGTGGAAATAATTTTCCGGGATTATTGTGAAACACGTATTTCATTATTTTTAATAAGCAATATCTGTACTCGATTTACAGTACAGCCGTATTCTGTTCCATAAAAAAGTTCCCTCTTTTCCCCTTCAAAATGTAAATTATCGAATATCCTTCCATAAATTTCATTTCACGCCTGTAATCCCCAAAGGGGTAGGCAGAGATATAACTAGTACACCCACATTTCGCCGAGCGTATCTCCGTCCCAGGGGCGTCGTAGGGGGCGAACCTATCACCCTACCGGGCACAAATTCCAGACTCCGGGCTGATACTGAGCATTTCGTAATAGAAAAATCCAATACCACTTTACCCGACCCGGGGATCGAACCCGAGACCTCAGCGTTAGCTTAATCGTAACGCGTACGCATTACAACTGCGCCACCGAGGCAGTCAGTAAAATATTTGTAATACATATTGAGTCTTACTTATACATAAAAAAAACTAATCACAAATAATATTCATGAAATATTTCTATTATCGAATAATTTGTTCCTCAATAGTTAAACCTTTAACAAAAACCAAGAAAAATAATAGATTTACTTTTTATATAAATTTCCTGACTATTAAACTAATGAGATCTGACGTTATGAAATCCTATTTAAATGAGCTTCTAATCATAATAATAGCTGAAAAAAACAATCGTTTCTACAGTGACTTAACTACTTAACACCCTAAAGTCCTCGGCGTTTTTAGTAGGTGGTTCCATAATTAGTTATGTATTCTGAAAAAGAAAATAAGCTCAAATTTGCTTGCAATTACAGAAAATTTATACAAACAATACAAAATGTTAAAAGTGCATAATATTGAGAATGAAATTTTCACATCAAGATGTGGGAAGTATAGAAAAAAAATATGCGTATCTTAGAAATACTAAATAATCCGTGACTAATACGGTCCGGCCCTATTAACCGGACTTGAAATGCCCTTATAAGGCTATGAGGTTCTTTTCTTTCTTTCTACCTGGCGTTATCCCGGCCATTGCCAGGGCCCACCTTCACCCGCCACTAAGACGCAATAACGCACTAAACGGCAAATATTAGACCAACTTCCTAGACCGATTTGTGGCTACTGACAAGATGGCGGATCGTACAATTATGTGACCCTGAATATAAGCCTTCATACTGGACCTTTAAATGTGTGCGTAAGCGCGATCCAAAAAATATGATTGAGGTGTATTTTTTTAGTAATGGCCCTTCTTATCCGCAGGTACCTTATTACATAATATGTATATATTAAGTTTACATATTAAGTTTTGCGGACTTTATAATGTATCTATGTATGTGGAAACAGGTTTATGGGGATTTCTCCGTTCCTGACTTCATCATGGCCTTGAATGGACGCTGCGCAATAACATAATTTAAAAATAACTATCGTCAACGACCGACATCTAAGGTCAAAAGTCAACATCACCTGCACGTGGTACACTCTGCTGATTACTGGACGAAGCAGTGGTAACACCTGTCTCCCGTTGCGGGTTGTAACGGTCAGACGGCGGGTCGCTTCACATAATACTAAATCTACCGTGGACCTGGACGCGGCCTCTGGCATTAACGCAGTATAACACCATGCAGAAAAAGTGTCAAATAATAAAAACAAAAATCTATTCTTTTTGTAGTATTTGCTTTTACCCTCAAAATTTCCATTAGAATTCTACTAATCTACATTAGGCCAACCTGGTGGTTTAAGACCTATCCCCCCTTATTAGCAGAGTATGCGCGTGCCCAGCAGTTGGACTAATAGTCAAAAATAAAAAAAAAAATTGTCTCTTTAGAGTCGGTGCCTATGTCAGTCTAATAAAATTGCACCAACTCCAAAGAGACCTATAGAAATTATTATTTTTACTTTCAGTGTTTTTATTTTGAAGTCCGTTTCTAATTGTTGTTAAAACATATTTAATTTTTAATTTTTTGTGGTAGTTACAGAAACATCATGTAAATTGCACAATGAAACAATCGCGACGAGTGTACTGTGGTCCGTTGGGGAGTTTTGTTTTTTTCTCTGTACTCCGTCATCAGACCTTAACCAAATTTATATGGGACCACATCGCATAAACTCTATCGCATGAATTATTTTTCAACAAAATCAGTCCACAGTTGGCGAAGAAATCGATGTACATACATAAAAAAGCAAAAATATAAATAATTTAAGATAAAACGCGCCGAATTGAGAACCTCCTTTTTTGACGTCGGTTAAAAAGGAGACAGGTCTGACCCTTGGAATTATAGGCTGATAGCGGTCACATCGTTGCTCTCTATAGTCGTGGAGCGTGTACAAAATATCCAGCTATTGCGGTCCCTTGAGGAGCACCCGCTGATCAGTCATCGCTAGTATACGGTTTCCGATACGGTCGGTCAATACGGTGATCTTCTTGTTTACCTCACACACCGCTGGGCAGAGGCTTTGGAGAGCAGGAGCGAGGCTATGGTTGTCGACATTGACATCGCGGAAGCGTTCGATCGGGTATGGTATAGAATCCTTCTAACGAAACTACCATCCTACGAGATCCCGAAGGACTATAGAAGTAGTCTACGAGTGGTAGAGCTACGTTGTAGAGAGTTTTGTTAATAAATAATAATACTAGCCCTGTATTATATACGTCCCACTGGTGGGCACGGGCCTCCTCTACTAAATGAGAGGGGTTAGGCCTTGATCCACCACGCTGGCCTAATGCGGGTTGGCAGATTTCACATACCTTCGAAATTCTTATGAAGAACTTCTCAGGTATGCAGGTTTCCTCACGATGTTTCCTTCACCGTTAAAGCAAGTGGTAATTAACAATTAATACACACATAACTTAGAAAAGTCAGATGTGTATGCACTTGGGGCTGGTTTCGAACCTGCGACTTTCGTCTCGACAGTCCATACCGCTCCCCGCTGAGCTATCACTGCTTTTTTTAAAAGTAAGTTTTGTTAAAAGTATTTAAATTATAATTCGCGGTTAATTAAATCTTATAACTGTAAATTAGCATAATTTTGTTATAATTTATCATAATTAGCTTCACAACTTATTCGAGCATAAACCGGGTTAACTATCAAAAATACTCCTATAATACTTAAATGTAATCACTTTCTTTAACAAATCTATAATATTTCATAGATCCAATCAATATTTCTCGAATTGATAACCTTAAAAAAGCATTTAATGAATCACAAATTAAATCTGTAAAAGTAAGACGGGTTGTAAATACCACGAGCAGTGGACACGCTTTACTTAATAATAGTAATATGTCTACTACTTCATTAAGTGAAACCTTTTGTATCTGGAAATGAGTTCAAGGATCTCTAAAATGTTAAATAAAGCCAGATACGCTGCCGCAAATCTAAATAGACAATCCTCGCGGACGAACTAACCAGTAGTGCCTTTATAGCTTTTTAAGATGGGCTTCGAAGAAAATACTTGCATTAATGAAGAAAATAATTATTCTCATAGGTAAGTTTTTTTAATCCTGTCTCGGCAAAGTAACTACGCTACATCTGATGGTATATTATATATATATCTATAATTTTGATGGTACATAGTCTCTTTCCACATATTCCCTTTTAATTAAGATTTGTTTATTTTAATTAAAATAAAGTTTCATCTAACTACTTGCTATCATATCTTCCAAAGTATTCCTTAATAATATAGGTAGCTATATTATTTTATTTATCATATTATTATTCTTTAAATCTAGTCAGTAGACTCATAAAATTAGTGATTAAACATTATGAAATAAGTACATACCTACTGGAAATCAAATACAGACCCGATTTTTATATACGAAACCGAAATTTCAATATGAAGGTCTCTTGTAGATAAATAATAGATTTAATAGTAACAAAACAACTCATATGTACAATTAATTGTGTTGATTTCGATTGTGTGCTATATTTGTAGTTTTTTTTTTAGAATACATATGAACGACGATGCTGTACTCTATAACAGTGCTAATGATGTCACTAGAAGAGATGCGATACAATTATTAGAAGAATATTCAACTAAATTTAAATGGAAAGTATACAATCCAAGAGTGATCGATGTTGGCAGCGCTGATGGCAGTGTCACTAATATTTTGTCTAAATATCTACCTAAGGATTATAAAATACTCGTTGGGTCTGATATAAATATAAAATCAGTTAAATATGCAAATAGAACATATACAAATGACCGGATTAAATTCATTGTACTAAATATAGAGGGAGATATACCTAATGATTTAAAGGATGGCTTTGATAATTTCTTCTCGTTTTATACATTTCAATGGGTGAGAAATCAAGAGTAAGTAAAAAGTAAACAAATTAAGCTAACATAACGTATGACTATACTCCTTATTGCGAATAAAATTATATTTTATATCTATTCAGGAAAGCATTTACTAATATTTACAATATGTTATCAACAACCGGAGAATGCTTTGTGATGTTTTTGGGATACTCCCATATCTACAGCCTATTTTACGCATTATCTAAATCGAACAAGTGGATTTCATTTTTAAAGGAGTTCGACTTATTTGCCTCGCCTTACTGGAATTATCAGGTGACCAAACATGTCCAAAACACATTGAATAACTCCATTAACGTTTATACATTTATATATTATGTATTGATCCAGGATCCCGAACAAGAGATAACGAATATTCTAAAGAGAGTTGGATTCAACGATATCGATGTGAGATGTAAACAAATGGTTTACGATTATAAAAGTGTTGAAGCTCTAAAGTGTAAGTTGTATAGTTGAGATATCTATTATTAATAAGTTATACTATATTTAATAATCAGACTGCTTCGGTGGCGCAGCTGTAATGCGTACGCGTTACGACTGAGGCTGACACTGAGGTCTGGGGTTGCATCCCCGGGTCGGGTAAAAGTGATTGATATTGGGTATTTTTATTACAAAATGCTCAGTATAATCCCGGAGTCTGGAATTGTGCCCGTTATGGTGATAGGCTTGCCCTTATCACATTATGGGACGGAGACATGCTCGGCGAAATGTGGGTGTACTGATTACACCTCTGCAGGGGTCTTCGGGGATTACAGGCGTTAGTGCGTCTGTATGTATGTATTTAATAACAAAGAAGGTCGAATATTGTACAGAAATTAATCAATAAGGCCCGTTTATCGAGGTAATTGATGAATGAAAACTTTCTCAAGATAATGTCGATACGTAAAGAAATCTTAACAATTTGAAATCGTTATTTATTTTTAACACGCTTTTATTAGCTTCACTTGTAACAAATCTTGGAAGGAACTAACTAACTTCTAATTGTCGTATCGGTTTGAAACAAATATATGTAATACCGATGACAATATAATAATTTGGTTCTATCAAGCTGATCCGATGCTATCATCCACCTCCAGGGTCTATACCCTGGAGGTGGATAGTGGTACTCTTCAATGGTTACTAGTAAAGCCCTTGAGTTTGGGCTCATTTGGTTTGTTGTAATAAGATTAATACATTAGACTTGGTTATGAGGGTCTGATGATGTATCGTGGGGTTTGGTCAGAGGTACTCGTTAATGGTTAATGGTTACACATAACAATATTAGATTAAATTTGTCTAACGGGCCTTTACACATCGGCGTTGGCCCCACGCACGCCTACCAAACGTCCAGGACTCGTATAGTCCCGAGACATGATAAGACATTCTTCGTGTAACTGTAATTACTATCAAACACCTTATATTACTTACGGCTATGGGGAAAACTACCAAATTTAATATTCCAAAACATAGGTATTGTCTAACAATATAAAGGCTATATAATTTTTTAAAACATCGCTGAATCATAACCAGTGTACTGTCTACAAATAATCTGAAGGAGGAGGATAGACGACAACATAAAATGACCAACACTAGACCAATGATGCAAACTACGAGAATAGACGATCTAATCATCAATTTTGTTTTCAGCTCTCGTGACTGCAATAAACCCATTCAATGTCCCTAAAGATATGTGGCCAGACTTTTTAGACGACATCATCGAAGTATCGCATGCAATGGGACTGATAGATGAGCAAACGGGCACTGTGAAAATAAACTATAACCTACTCGTAGTGCACTGTTTTAAATGAAACAAATGCTAATTTGATTATACAACGTGCTATAGAAAGGTGTGGTCGAATTTAAGGTCTATTACATACACCTTACAGTGAGTATTTATGTACCGGTTTTTTCAAAATTGAGACATTCTACAATTTCACGCTAATTTTAATCACCCATTTACTAAGATTTATCATGTCACTATTCATTATGAACGACACTCACTTTTTAATAAAAGTGAATACCGTGTACGTAATTGTACGTAACTCGTAATTTGTAAACAAATTTATGTAACGAATTACATATCACGGAAAGAGCCCGTGTATTGAAAAAGATATAGAAGCACTATAAAGACTTCATTCTTGGGTATTTCATCTATGAACTCGGTTTAGTACAGTCCACAAGCCTCTTGTAAGCAATTATCAGGTGTACCAACAAACATAAGCATCAATTCATAATACCTACTTTCTTTTAGATAAATACATATGACAGCCTTTATGGCGCAGAGGGTAAGTAGCCGGCTGTGAAGCAAGACGGTGTGGGTTCAATTCCTGCACCGAGACAAATGTTTGTGTGATCCACAAAAAAATGTTTCGAGTCTGTGTGTTGTGAGACCGCAAGTCCCTCGTAGTTCCCAATACCCATAATACAAGTTTACCTAAATATTGTATTAATTTTAAATTTTTTAATTTTAAATACTACAAAATTGAAATAAAATGAGGTCTGAAGTTATCATTGTTTATCATTTAGTGTTTTCTATAGTTGCAAGTCGATATCGACTCATTCGATAAAAAAGGAAATGCTTTACACACTATACATTGCTTTAATTTGACCACACATTTCTTTAGCAGGTTGTATAACATGTTTAATGCAGCATTTTACTATGTTGAATATAAAGTTACCAAGTTAAGATTTTAGTAATAAGTTCTAAACAATATCTGCAATTAGGGTCTTGGTGTTTGTTAGTCTAATCTTTATTTATCATATTAAGGGCTTTGAGTCGCTCTGCGACTATGCCAGCCCTATTGTACAAAAACAAATAATTATACAGTTAAAATATTATAAATTAAGGAGTACAAACATCTAGCTACATCGCACATCGGTTCCGCCAGTATACTCTGAAATACCCCTATATCAAGAGGATTTATAAGGTAATTATTTATCATATACATTCTCATAGACTCAGTCTGAACACATTGAACCAGAAGACGATAGACATCTTCTGGGGTTCCACATACCGAACAGTTTGGAGAGTCTGTTTGTCTCATCAGTTTGAGGCATGAGTCCAGAAGGCCAATTCTCGTAATTTTAAATGTTCAAAATATCATTCCGATCTAGTCTCAGCGTCAATAAAGTTGCAAATGGCATTCTCTTATACCAATAATCAACGTCAAATGTGAACATAGATCGTAATAAGATTGAATGTAGAATAAAAGTTGACTGAAGCCAAAACGGTATAATGCTACTGCTAATGCTAGGTGCATTTGACGTTGACTATTGGTTTAAGAGAATGCCATTTGCAACTTTCTTGAAGCTGAGACTAGATCGGAATTATATTTTGAACATTTAAAATTACGAGAATTGGGCTTCAGATCTGAGTCTATGTGCTATAACCATGTGATGTCTTTTCAAACGACTGTTTGTGCACATTACAAAGCAGTACAGTCAGTTTCTTCTTTTTGAATAATAAATTTTTCTCTAAATGTTGCTAAAAATTATTGATGATGGTTTTGGTGTCCAATATCAATGTCTTGTTGATACAATCCAATTCTACAGTAAAACATTATCTTCAGGAAAACTGAAACGAGTCATTTTATTATACATAATTAATACATTTCTTCTATTTAATTTTATTATTAATGCATACTGTAAAATTAATATTTCCCATAATATGGGGTAATAATTTATTGAAATTTCGGCAACACCAAACGGAGTAATTTTGTTTGGTTATAAATTTTAATTATTGATATTTACTTTGATTAATGCTTTACTACGAAGAATTTTACGATAAGAATACTTTAAACACAATATATCATATTTTTAGAAGCCTTATTACTGATAAAGCGTGGTATACTTACGAATGAAAAGATAAGTCGGCATTTTCTTTCCACTATCACTTTTTCACCCTATAATGCTACACCGCACCATGGTTTCATAGAAAATGATATAAATAATTATACGAAGTTCTTATCAACAGCAAAATATAGCATGCATTTGTACTTTTACATAAATTTTAACTAATTTTACCAGAGGGACGATAGACAAATATACGTCAACTGTCAAACTTTGTTTATGAAAGTTATTTGATATACTTCAAATACTAAACATTCGTCATGAACCAAAAAATATAATCGTTCTGTTTCATTCTTTTATACGATATCGCCATAAGTAGCTCTTTTACTTGTGTGAATGCGACAAAAGCTATGAATTTCTCTAGGTATTCTCCCTCTACGGCTAAGTGACGTTTACTTTGACATCGTGAAGCAAGCGCTAGTATACTCAGTGAACGCGCTAGAATAACACTTTAAATAACCAAGCATATCTTTTCATATATCTGGACCTTAGATCTAGACACACGGCACGTGCACAGAACACTATTACTCTCACGAGGGCACGTGTGTCAAACCAAGTTGCATTATATCCAATTCATTCTTTATTCGATAACATTTAAGATACGATTATATCTCAAAATGTGTGTTATTTAAAATGGAATTAGGTAAATATTTACGAACTCTAACGACGTAATATTAGGGGATATTTTTTTTATAGATATTATTTTAACTGTTTTTTATACAAGGTTAGTCGGAAAATGTGTAGAAAGCTGGAAATCCATAAAAGTACCCGTAATTCTGAACAACATTTATGCTTAATTTTTTTTCAAAATACCCCATATTTACAGAGATGTTGCTGTTCAAAGATTGTAGAAAAAAATACGCACATGTAACTATGATAAAAGAAATGTCGTCTCTATTTCTTTTATTACATATTCACTCGTATCGGCGAACTCTTTGACAACGTTTTGCTTTACCGCTAAGCCGTTATTCGGCTGCCGCCTGTCGGAATGTCCGCTAAATGTGCAATTCATGAGTTTTGTGACCCTAAATATGATCCCAAATGCAAACAGCTGATCTTAGGGTTACGTGTGGCGCAATTGTAATGCTTATGCGTTACGACTGAGGCTGAAGCCGAGGTCTCGGGTTCGATCCCCGGGTCGGCTAAAAGTGATATTTGGTTTTTCTATATCGAAATGCTGTGTATCAGCCCGGAGTCTGGAAATATACGAATAGTTACGAGTGGTAGAGCCACGCTGTAGACAATTAGGTCTACAGCATGAATGGGCCGGCTCGTCCGGGTCGTTACCACTGTCTCACAGAAAACCGACGTAAAGTAGCAGCTTGCTGCTGCGTTTCGTACGGTGAGTGAGATACCCGGAGGCCCAAATCCCCTCCCCTTCCCAATTCCTTAATTATACCTTTCCTTTAAGGTCGGCAACGCGCCCATGATTCTTTTGGTATTGTGGGCGTACATGGGCGGTGATGTTCACTTACCATCAGGTGACCCACTTGGTAGTTTGTCGGCCAATACAATAAAAAAAAAAAAAAAAATGCCTGGTTTGGCGATAGGTTCGGTCCCTATCACATCATGGGATGGAGATACGCTCGGCGAAATGTGAGTACTGGTTACACCTCTGCCTACCCCTTCGGGGATTACAGAGTGCGAGTGCGTATGTATGTATGTATATATTTGTCGTCGTAAGATAGCTCGCGGGGTGTATAATAGGCGCGCAGGTATCATTTATTTGTACTCACGGTATGTATGCACACTGTCACCTACAATAATAATAGTTATGATAATATTAATTATTGTTTATTGGATGCAGTATGTAAAAAAAACCCTGTTGGCCCTTTTTGGGTCGTGAAGATAGACATATAGACAGCTTAATAAAAATAGTTAAATTAAAAAATATATAAACAGAAGCGAGATATTATCCTTACACAGGTAACTTAGAAAATGGACATATTTAAAAAATGTTATTCACATCTGTATAAATTTGGCCTTTATTTTCAAGGATTGGATCAGGAAATATTTAAAATAAAACTGTAACGTTCACCCTATGAATGCGTAAGCTCATTTAATGCAAATATGACAGTGCTAAAATTAAAAAGGAGCGCCTGATAAAGATACTTAGCACATCGATGTTACTTGTTGCCTTAATATAAATGAAGGCGCTTAAAAATGTAAATAATTAAACTATTGTTGTAATACGCTGCAACATGCCCCCAGCCGTTGAATGCTTGCATTTCAACCCGAAGCTTCCAGTAATGGACAAATCTTCGATGCAGCTCTTCTTACAACACCATTTGCAGTCTTTATATCCGCAACTCTGCAGATATCGTCGCTCCCAAGATACAGTGCAGTTACTCGACCCATCTTCCACTTCAATGGCGGCAAGTTATCATCCTTGATAACAACAAGGGAATCGACCTTCAAAGAATCGTTGCAGTCTTGCCACTTCACTCGCTGCTGAAGCTCCGAAACATTCTTTGCTCCATCTTGCGCAGAAATGCTGCCGAAGCTGCTCGATCCTTTGATGTCGAGTTAGGTGATGGTCGGAGTAATCACGGATACCCTTGACCGGCAGTGAGGTAAGTGGCCTTCCGATTAAAAAGTGACCTGGAGTGAGAGGTAACAAGTCTTCGGAGTTCGACGACAACGGAGTGAGTGGCCGAGAATTTAAAATCGCCTCAATCTGTACTAAAGTTGAGTTTAGCTCCTCATAAGTCATATGACAATTGCCCAGCACTCTAACTAAATGATGTTTGGTCGACTTAACACCCGCCTCCCAAAGTCCGCCGAAATTTGGAGCATAAGCCGGAAGAAAGTGGAAAGTAATACCATCATGAGCTGCACCTTCAGCTAAGGAGTTACAATTGCGCTTTATAAACATAGACAGTTTATTGTAGGCTCCTACAAATGATGTCCCATTGTCCGAATAAATATTAAGAGGCTTTCCTCTTCGGGACATAAACCTACGTAACGCTTGTAAATAATTGCTGCTCGTCAAATCGCCCACTAACTCTAAATGTATGGCTTTAGTCGTAAAGCACACAAAAATTACTATGTAGACCTTCACCAGTCTACATCCACGACCTTGACGACTAGCTGAAGTTATGGGCCCTGCGTAATCAACGCCTACATTTTGAAATGGGAAATCTGCTGGTGATAGTCGGCTTGATGGTAAGTTACCCATTTGTGGAAGAACGACCTGTCCCTTCAAACGTTGGCAGCGAACGCACTGATGATAGCAAGTTCTGGCTAAGTTGCGACCACCTAATGGCCAGTATGTCTCTCTTATTGTGGCTAATAATAATTGAGGACCTGCATGCATCAATCTTCGATGCTCAAACATAAAAAGAAGTTTTACAAAATAATGAGTGGACTGTACTAAAATTGGATGTTTTTTCTCAAATTAATATTCTGTATTATGTAATCTGCCTCCTACGCGCATGATTTTGTTTTCATCGAGAAAATATTAAATTTTAAAAGTAGGTTTTTAGAGGGTAATATTTTGTTTTTTAATAATAAATTATATTCAGGAAAAGATTCCTTTTGTGACTGAATGATAAGGAAATTTAAAGAATTCTCTAACTCGTGGGTAGAGAAATATGCACCTTTCACGGATTGGCCTTTACACATTTTAATAAAACGAAACATGTAGCAAATATTGCGTTGTAATCTCAAAAAATTTGAAAAACGTTTAAAATTTATCAATCTGACCTCCAAGTGTGTATCGTGTTGAGTGTTAGCAAGACAAATATTTGATTTAAGTTCGGGTAAAGTGTGCGAGTGTTCAGATATCAACGGCCATTCAGTGATGTCCCTTTGTAAAAAAGATGGACCATACCACCACAAATCTAATGATGTCATAGTGGTGGCTTCAACCCCACGTGAGATAAGATCGGCAGGATTTTCATGTGTTGACACATGTCTCCAAGTGCACGAACTAGTTGTGTCTAAAATGTATGCAATACGATTGCGTACAAAAGTATTTAATTTAATGGGAAGCATCTTCAACAATCATAGAGTCGGTCCAGAAAACTACATGTGAAGCCTTAGTTCGAAGTGAACTTGCAACCTTTTTATACAAACGAGCGCCGACTACAGCAGCGCAAAGTTCCAACCTCGGAATAGTTAAAGGTTTAATCGGACTAACTCGACTCTTGGCTATTAAAAGACGAACGACGACGTCGCCTTTATCATTTATTAAAGCACGCACGCATTTATTAAAGCATTTATCAAGCACCATAAGCGCGCTCTGAAGCATCGGTGAAAATGTGAAAATCCATCTGCTTGTATGAGTCACAAACAACTCGACGAAATATGGTTAAATTATTAAGTGCTGGCAATGCCTTGATCAATGATACCCAGGTTGAGATGACCTCAGCGGACAACTGTTCATCCCACGTAAGTTTTTCAAGCCAAAGCTTTTGAAGCAACATTTTCATGCGAATGACGCAGGGCGACAACAACCCTAATAGATTGAAGATGCGCGCAATTACTGCTAGCATGTCGCGTTTTGTGCTTTCGATTTTTTCAGGGATGTTAATTGGAAAACACAAATTATCTGTTTGCGTTTGCCAACTAAGTCCTAAGGTCTTATTTATCATATCGCCTTCGATGTTTAAATCGAAGAGAGACTGATCAGACTCATTTGAAACTAGGGTAGGTTCATTAGACTTCCACTTCCTTAACGCCATGCAAGCAGAAGCAAGAGCATCAGTTACCTGACGACGCAACATAAGCGCTTCATCAAGTTGGTCTGCACCGCTCAAAAGGTCATCAACGTAAAAATCATGCAAGATGACTTCCGCAGCCCTTTGATCTTTACATTCAAGTCCAACTTGTTTTAAGCATCTTGTTGCGAGAAATGGAGCACTCGCAGTCCCATAGGTAACTGTGTTCAGTTTGTAAGTTTTAAATAGGACTAGCTGGATTGTCACGCCAATTAATTTTTAACAAATGTCTATCCGACGGATGTATAGACACCTGTCTGTACATCTTCTCTACGTCTGCAGAGAGAACATATTTGTACATCCTAAATCTGAAAAGAATCGAAGTTAAGTCGTCTTGAACGGTAGGCCCTACCATCTGTATATTATTTAATGAAATGCCTGAGGTAGTAGGCGCACTAGCATTAAATACGACACGTAATTTCGTAGTCATACTACCTTCTCGTAGTACTCCGTGATGCGGTATAAAATAAGACAGCTTGTCCTCGGCAATGTGACACTCTGACATGTGTCCTAAAGAAATATACTCAGACATAAAGTCCTTGTACATTTTGTCGAGTGAGACTTGGTTCTTATTTCTCCGCTCAAGAGATAAAAAACAACGTTTTGCACGATGAAACGAATCACCTAACGTGTCTGGAGATTCCTTTAAAGGTATTCTAACGCTGAAACGACCATTTTTTAAACGTGTGGTATGATTAATAAAATGTTCTTCACAACCTTTGTCTTCAGCGGAATAAGTAGATGACTCATGATTATCTATTTCTTCCAATTGCCAAAACCGCGTTAATTGGGTTTGTAAGTCATCTAACTGTAAATTATTATAATTATTAACGAGATTACCAAAATTGCATTTGAAGGGTTGATTATTAAAACGGCCGCCGTTAATTGGGCCACTAACCAGCCAACCAAGTCTGCAGGTTTGAAACAATATTGGTTTCCTATCCCCTAATATATTTTTTTCTGACCCTAATAAAGTCCAAAACACATCAGCTCCTAATATCATATCGATCGGCGCTGGAGTGTGGTAATATGGATCAGCCAAAGTTAAACCTGTCGGTATGTTTAAGTTTACTTGCCTATAAGGCACATTATCTGTTATTGTCGGCAAAACAAAACAGATTATACTATTGTGATAAGATTCACATAACGACTTTATATGAACACGACACATTTTTTCTACTTGTGACAGTGAATTGTTAATACTTTGTATAGACTTATTTGTGTTTACAAATGGTAAATTTAATGTTTTTAATAGTTTTTCAGTCATTATACAAGTTGAACTGCCTGAATCAAGAAGAACGCGCGCAATGTGTTCCTTATTATTAACGTCGTAGCACCTAATTAACGCAGTCGACAACAGAATGTCGTGCGAGCTACTTGTTTGTGAATGCGCAGTGATATTAGCTGATAATGCAACTGAATGAGAGTGGGCGTGATTAGAGACTGCGACTGCGCAGCTGTCTGCATCTGTGGAGGGAGACGCCTCGGTCCGGTTACCGTCAATCGAGCGATGTGTCGAGTTATTGCCTATTTGTTTTAACTTATTAGTGTTATGAATTAACGTATGGTGCTTATAATTGCAAATTTTACACCCGGATCGTTTACAATTCTTAGGGTAATGTCCTCGACGAAAACAGTTAAAACAAACTTTATAGCTAGGCAAAACCGACATTCTCTCGTCAACGCTCAGTGCCAGAAACTGTGGACAAGTGTTAAGGTTATGATCCCCTTTACATTTCGGACAATTGAAACTATGTGAAGGCGAATTATTAGTATCATTCAAAGATACCATAGCTTTGTGTTTAGTGTTGTGTTTTGTCGAAATGTTTGAAGAGTTTTTAGTTTTCGACAGCTGGGCGCGTTCCAATGTCTCAACAAAATCAGCACGTTCTTTCATAAACTCCATGAATTGCGCAAAAAGAATATATTTAGTTTTATCTAATCGCTTCTTAAAACCTTCCCATTCGCGAAATGTTTTTGTGTCGAACTTTTGACTAAATAAATGAATTAATAATGTGTCCCACTTGTCAACTGGTTCGCCTAATTTCTCACAGGCTCGGATATTCTTATTGATCTGGTCAATCATATTTTTTAATGCCACTGACGATTTTTTTGTAATTGGTTCGAGGTCAAATATGGCCGAAACATTGTTTTGGAGTAATAGGCGTTTGTTGTCAAACCTACCACATAAAAAGGTCCCATGTTAGTGAGTAATTTTCTGCAGAAAAGTCGACTGACTGGATCACATCAGCAGCTGACCCATCCAGTGACGTTTTTAAATAATGGAACTTATTAATTTCGTCGATATCGTCATCTTTGTGAATCAGACTGGTGAAAGTATCGCGAAATGCTAACCAGTTATCGTACGAACCTGAGAACTTTGGTAAATTGATTGTGGGCAATAAAGCAACCTTACGCTTAGATTGTTTTGAACTACTATTAGTAGACTTAGCATCATCATCATCTGATTTGGTAATTAAGTTTATGCTATGTTTTGCCTGAGCTAACAATGCATAATATTCGGATTCAACACCGGTTCTCACTTATTTCCGCGTCAAGATTCTCGGCTACGCATTCTAATTGTGTTTGAACTTCATTGAATTCATCATAGAAGCTCTCTAACTTATCAATACGCAATTGCAACTCCAATACCTGACAGGGGTTCAATTGGGAATCCTTTAACAAAGATAGGTAATTCCCAAATATTGTTAATCTTGCTTTGTAACTGCCTCGCTTCCTTTTTAGATCTTTAATATCGGTCATTTTAGGAGACGAGTGCCGTAGACCTGTAAATTTACAATTTTAAGATTAACAACTTATGTATATTTTGTATATAATGTAAATACTAGTTTTAACAGAATCGCCTTTGTAAATAGGCTAAGAATTACTAAATTGTGGAACTAATGTACAGGTTTTAATTACTGTAGGTACCTACTCATTACTAATTTAAATGTATATATAATTTACTAACGATTTACAATAGCTTAAAGGTTTGCTTAGTATTTGTGAACTATTTAAAGTAGTTACAAATAAATGTAACTTTATCGTTACTGTACTGTTTTAATTAAGCACGTGTTAACTATAGTTCAAATATCAATGCAGTCATATTTACTTATAAGCTTATAATTTTATTAAATACATTAGCTATGTAATGTACATTAGTAATAAGTAAAGAAATTTTAAAAATAACGGTACTAACCTTTACAAATTTTAATATCCTACTGTTAACAGTTAAGTTAATATTACCTGATTTATGTTTAAATGGAGTGCTGGGTGGAAATAAAGTGTTAAGTACTTAATTATATTGTCCATAAGAAACACTAGATATTTTATTTATTACTAAAGTCCAAGCCACTTATCCATCCATGTAGTAACGTGTCGTGTTAACCTCTTCGCATCGCTATCACTCCACAAGGTGGCCAATTTTCGGTTTATTTTCGGATTAAATATCACTGCACTGGTAATCCTTATAAATATCCGGTTCGTAATGGACCATGTTTAAATTTGACCTTAATTTTCAAGGATTGGATCAGGAAATATTTAAAATAAAACTGTAACGTCCACGTATGAATGCGTAAGCTCATTTAATGCAAATATGACAGTGCTAAAATTAAAAAGGAGCGCCTGATAAAGATACTTAGCACATCGATGTTACTTGTTGCCTTAATATAAATGAAGGCGCTTAAAAATGTAAATAATTAAACTATTGTAATGCGCTGCAACAACATCTGAATTTATTTGTGTATTGACGAAGCCGGGGGCTCGGCACGTTTGTTGTATGTGGACGCTGCAACATGCTATCTCGCTCTGGCTCCAAGTCATCGCTCTTGCCGAGGTAATCAATCGAAATACAATAAATTAATTAATGTTTGAAAATATATATGAATATTTTTATAGTCCAATTTTCGTATGCGAGTTTTTTTATTACATGTGAATATAGATTCTGATATCACAGTTAAACGCCATAAACGCCCAGCAGGGTTTTTAAAACATATTGTATATTACACACAGTGCAGACTGCTAATGATATGACACTTCATTTTGTATGGACTTCCATTAATTTAGGAGTAAAATATTGAATATGCTGATTATAATTTTGTGTTTATTTTCATGATACATCCTTCTTTCAACCCTATAAGGGTTGATGCATGAACTTGAATTTGAAGATTAATGTATACGCAATAGAAAGTAATATAAAAAAAACTATTACTAAAACAGAATCAATATTGGTTGAAAAATTAAACCACAATATGTGAGGGTTGCTGGATTGCGAGGTAATTAAAACCAGTGATAACAGGTCAGTCGTGTATTTAATTTGTTGTTATTCTTTCTTGATAACGTTATTCTTTCTTCCGAGGTACTTTTCATAATGCGTAGCGAAGAGCGAACTGGAGCGAACTGATTTTCAGCAGCCCGGACTCCCTATCTTTTTTTCAAATCTTCGCTGTCTCAGGGCGCCGGGTGAGCGATAAAACGGGCGTGGCTTTGCCAATCAGAGCGCACGCGCAGATTTGCACACAGTGCTGCCACCATGCGCAAGACGTAGTTTCCTATTGCTATCTATATACAAAAATAAAAACTGATTAATACATAACATTATAATTATTGTTTCAAATGCGTTATCCATTTCTATCTTGCACAGAACGCGTATGAAATAGAACGAAGGAGTACTCGGACCATCTCGCTATCTCCCTCACACGCGTGCACCGCATTATGATCATCGTATAGGTTGACGTCATCGTGCTATATTTAGCATCTATGCATGTATGTGGAATATATGTGTATGTATTTAGGTATACAATATTTATTGTATGTATATATTTTAATCTTAGACGGTATTATATGTTTTCTTTTATGTATGTATTATACACTGCCCTCTCTTGCTTCTTCTCTTATCTCCATCCTATGGTTGCCTGTAAGAGATTGCCCTGAGCGATAAGGCCGCCAATTGTACTATTATTTGTATTGTTTTTTTCTCTTTACATGTACTTAAGTGTTGTACAATAAAGAATTATAATTAAAAAATAAATTAATAAATATATGGCGTGTATCTTTTTATTGTCATTCGACAGTCATGCCCTCGACATGATCTAAAAAAACTTTTAACTTAGTATTTCTGAGTGGATTAATAAAAAAAAATCTATTACGAATAATATGGTAAATGTAAGAGCAGCTATTGATTAAAATCTACTAGTATTTTTATTAAAAACAATATTTGGGTGATGGTGATCTTTACTATCAAATGACCCACTTGACCGGCAAATGATCTCTGCAATAAAAAATAGTCTCCACAAGATCCATATTGTATACGACTCTAGACATTATTTGCATACATAAGCATATAGGTACAAATAAATTGAAACTGGTTTGAAACTAAAAATTTACGATCAATTTTATTGCAGTGTTTTTATTAGCTTGAATGACGAGACGAACAAGGTGGTAGGCAACGGTGGTAGATCTCTCGTATGCCGTATGGCTGTATGGCGTATGGGTTGGTACCGGCTGGTACAATGTTGGTACTGCCGCTTTGTCAATAAGTCGTATCCATTGTATCAAACCATTTATAAGCCATTTATCAAACCGTATCAAACCTTTATCAAACCATATCATAAATGTCAAGCAACGTTCGACATTATAAACTCTTTGATTAAAAATCTTAAAAATAAATGAATATGTCATAACTCACTCAAAGAGAATATAACCTAAACTCACTCTTTATAACTCATAATATACAAAGGATACTTATATCCTCTTTGCAAAGGACCAAAGCAAATGACAAATAGGTACTTCATTATAACACAAGTGAGAAATCTATAAAATACAAGAAACTTTATTTTAATCCAAGACAAAATAAACAATGAAAAGGGGGAAGGTAATAACTCCTAATTTATTTCTTTCTACCTGGCGTTATCCCGGTTTATTGTCAGGGTCCGCCTTCCCATGATGATTTGTCAATGGATTTGGTATTATGCGGGACGAACCACCGTATGACCCCCCCACCACCCGCAATGGGAACCAAGTTTCGCTATTACCTCGTCCGTTAATCAGCAGAGTATACAGCAGTGTACCACGTGTAGGTGATATTGACTTCCCATTTTAATGTAAAGTGATATATCACTTTAAAACACATTTATGCTTTTTCTGCCTAGCGTTATCCCGGCTTAGTATTAGGGTCCACCTTCCTACTAAAACTTCACCCAATCTTGAATATCCTCTGTAGTGAAACTATTAGCTCTTAATAAATGATATATTATTAAGAGCTCTCTCTCTCTCTCCGTTACAATTGAGGCTAACGCTGAGGTCTCGGGTTCGATCCCCGGGTCGGGTAAAATGGTATTGGGTTTTCTATTAAGAGATTCTCAGTATCAGCCCGGAGTCTGGAATTTGTGCCCGGTATGGCGATAGGCTCGCCCCCTATCACATCGTGGGACGGAGATACGCTCGGCGAAATGTGGTTGTACTAGTTACGCCTGGAATCCCCGAAGGGGTAGGCAGGGGGTGAGTGCGTATGTATCTCTCTCTCTATAGTACGTCAAGCCAGTATTTTTTGGCCGTCCACGTGAACTTACCCCTAGTAAGATCTGGCTCAGGCAATAACTGCGACCAACGTTCTCAGCATCGGTTCATCTTACTAAAAGCAGTGATCGCTGTTTGTATCCCTTCGCACTGTACCTCTACGGAGTTTTATACTTGCGAGTTGTGTAACTCTGGCTTCATGGAAGTCCAGTTCACCAGTTTATTCTGAGCAGTCGTCTCTCGGTCACTTTTCTTTTTGGTAGTAAGTACCTTAACCTGACCTCGTTATGGATGATGCTGTTGCGGCGTATCGCGAGACTTTCAAGACTTTACATCTCACTTAAATAAGCAAAATAAATCTCTAGTGGCTTTTTGGAGATGTTTGCTTTTGCTAAGCTTTACGCTTAATATCTTTATATTGAATAGTAAACTGCAGTTCCAAATCATAGTCAATGGAATTGTACGTTATGGTTGTTTTTACAATATAATACAGTCTTAGAGAATGTTGTGCAACTGTCAGAATCGATCGTTCAAAGATTGACCTAACAACAAAATTTCGATACCAGAGCGTCCTGGCAAAAAGTGTCGTACTTTCTAGCGGTGGTGGTGGTGATATCGTACGAACTTTTTTAATAACTAGGGGCTTTGCCCGTGTTTTTCCACAAAACATAAAAAAAATACTTAAACTCCGACAAATATGAGACATATCTTACTTTCGTCCCCACATTATTCTGCATCGATTGGTATCGGTCTCGACCCCATACGCCCAGCGGTTTCGGAGGAGATAGCGTGACAAGCTTTTGGCAGCGGCAGCGCCAGTAACTTTTTTTTAGAATAGAGTGATACAAATATAATTAGAATTTCAGTCTAATATCAAAG
This sequence comes from Mimas tiliae, assembly GCA_905332985.1. Taxonomy (NCBI): domain Eukaryota; kingdom Metazoa; phylum Arthropoda; class Insecta; order Lepidoptera; family Sphingidae; genus Mimas; species Mimas tiliae. Next base: position 7,814,995 of record HG995248.1, on the reverse strand, counting down.
AAAATGCACAACAATGTCCTATAAATTAAAAAAAATACTATAAAAACTTACAAGAAAACAATAATCAACGTGTCAGCGCCGAGAAGCATACTTCCTAGCGGGCGCTACCTGTTCCACTAAGTTTTTGATATCGTACGGACTTCAGTCTAATATCAAAAATATGTACGAGAAAAGTACGGAATTATACGCTAAATTAATAAATATACTATAAAGTCTTACGAGAAAACAATAATAAGGAAGAGGTTTTAAGCAAAAATATAATGAGGATTTCCCTCCTCCCTTCAAATGAGAAAACGACATCTTACCTCGACATTTTGTAGAGTCCAAATTTTAATATCAAGTTATTACAATTGTCTTAGAACCGATCGGAAATCTCGCTCCCTTCAACAAGAAGCTCCGAAGCTCAAGTCAAAGACGATGACCATTCGGCGCCATTAGATGTTTTTATTGTCAAAGTATTAAACCTAAGATTAACAGATAAAGATGAGAAACATTTCGCTATAAAGGTAACGTTCTTGGATCAAGTGATACTAACAGGAGTTATTAAATCTAGTGGAGCGAGAGAAGTCGTTAAAGAGAAAACAATAGCGAAGGGTATAATGACCTACGATCCATCGAATTATGAAAGAATGTGTAAATTTGCCGATTATCCTTTGATAGGTAAATTGATACGATCCCATTTATCTATTCTAAACTTCATTCCTAATTAATTGGTAATTAATTTGAAGGCTATTCATTTACATATAAATTATTATTCGTATATATTTACGTCGAATATTTTCCTCGTGTTTATATTCATCATATTATTGAAATTCTATTTTTGTAACCTGCCCAAAGAAAAAACTGATTAAACTGAAATATTGAATATTAGCAAAATATACAAACATTTATGATATGTCGTTTTCACTACCCGAGGTGTTACTTAAATCATACCATTAGACATAGATGTCTGTGGGATACAAATTTATTTAAATGGTTTAGCCTTTTGAAAGAAGGATTTTGACTATTCAGTAAATACAATCATTTTTTACACTGAACCTTTAACCTCGGGGAGTCTGAGAAAACTAAGTTGTCTTTATTATTATTATAATATAAGATAGTTAACATTTCGCAGTAAATATTGAACCCATAACAAGCGTAGAATCCAATTGCTCCCACGCTAGCTCGCTTCATCAAAATGCAAGGCACATAAACACAAACGAAACAGAATCAAGAAGAAAACGAGTTGATGATATAAGTTGCTGTAACGTTGACTTATTGACTTTATTTTTAGGTAATCACGTGATTGAAATTAATTTCTATAAATAACTACATTAAAAATTTTAAAACTACAAACTTATCACTGTTGTGTTATTTTTAGATAAAAATAAGATATGTGTAAAGAAACGAATGCAGCCCGTGTGCAATATACCACTCTTGCAGCGCAAGAGTTGGGACAATCTTCCTCTTCTCACCATGGAATTATCAATCACAAGAAATAAGTTAAATTCTCAACATCACATAATACTAAAACAAGCCAACTATTTCAAAATAACTCTTACAGCATCATACAATATGATTTTCCCTCATGACGATGAATGCATTTATACAGCTACAACAAAAACTCCTTGTAATAATGAAACTGTAAGTCCCAATAATATTAATTATAATGCTAGCAGCCAGCTTCATTGTATTATCGTCTGTTAAAATGTTTTCAGAATGCTCAGAATATTACATTCAGTCACGGTCATCGCGTCTATGAAAGATTCAATGGTACTAATTTCCACCCTGAATGGGAAAGCATTCGGTATACAAACGATACCTATGCCAAGGGAGATGAAAAATTTATGTGTGATGTTAAAGACATACAAAACGAAGACAACATTGATATAAAATATTACTTTATGAAAGAATCGTCTAACTGTAAATCATTTTACGTGTAATTTAGTTTTCAAACTGCAATCAATTTCTATACCTGTATCACTTATATTGCAGATACTACTATTTGGGGTTCGTTTCACCGTACACTAATCTTGGGAGATATGGATAATCAGCTTTGGGAACACCTACGGCAATATCACTGGCCACTTGAAATACAAATTATGACGGGAGATCGTTCAGGCTATATGTTTATGGCCTTCCTTAATCTTAGTCATTTACTATATCCTGGAGGTAGTCATTACTGCAATATGAAATTTTATATTTAGTAGTTAGTTACTCTTAAAAAAGTCCCTTAAGAGACGGGTCACGAAGCAGCAGAGCGCAGGGGTTGTTCCGGCGGCAATCCAGAGCATACTCAGGATCTCCCGGGACCGCCCCATTTGCACTGAAGAAGGCATCCGTGGGGTTTTTAGTCAGTATAGTAGCATAGAGATTTTTAGGTTAGGGACCTCACCCAGCGGTCATTCAGATAATTAGTTCGGTAAGCTGATGAGTCCGGCATAACCTTCTTCCCGTGGGGCTCGAAAGATATATCCGTAAAAGGGTTTACTCCAGAGAAAAACTAGACCAGGATGGTATCAATGTCTCACAGAAAAAAGACGTGAAAATGCAGGTTGCTGCTGCATTTCGTGCGTTTGAGTGAAGTTTCCGGAAGCTAAAATATCTTGGATTAATCGTGTTCATACTCCGAAAATTATTTCGATAAAACGTAGGGTTTCATAAAATACAATAATAGCAATATTCTCAATAAATTATGGAAGGTCCAGAGAAAGAATAACAGTTTAATAATTATTATAGAAAATATAGTTAAGGTAGCAGTACCTTTGCAATGGGCAAATTCCGAACAAATGTTAGCAAAGTGTGGTTGTGAAACGCTGTTCCGTGCTAACGATAAGCCACCTTCCACACCAGCAGCTACTCAAAAGCCAAGCAAGTAAGATAAGCACTTTTCTTATTCGTTATGAGGGAATCGCATCCCAAAATTACGATTATTGAGAGGAATTCGAACTTTCTACTATTTCTCCATCACTATGAAGAAAATATAGTGAAGGAAACCTGCATACCTGAGTAGTTCTCCATAAGAATTTAGAAGAAATGTGAAGTCTGCCAACTCACTAATGTGCTGGCCTAATGGCCAGCATGGTGGAGTAAGGTCTAAACCACTCATTAGTAAACGAAGTCCGTGCCCAGCAATGGGACGTATATAATACAGGAGTTTTCATAAATTATAAACGACGAGTTTTATAACGACAAAAAGTTGACGCCCTGGTGTTTAATTTTCGTTGAAAATTTCTTTCAACTAAGAACGTAGCAGTTTAGTTTGTATACCGACCGAAGGCATCAGCGAGCACTACACTTGCCACTGGGTCCTCTATATCTTATTATAATAATTATTATACTGCCTCGGTGGCGCAGTTGTAATGCGTATGCGTTACGATTGAGGCTAACGCTGAGGTCTCGGGTTCGATCCCCGGGTCGGGTAAAGTGGTATTGGGTTTTTCTATTACGAAATGCTCAGTATCAGCCCGGAGTCTGGAATTTGTGCCCGGTATGGCGATAGGCTCGCCTCCTATCACATTGTGGGACGGAGATACGCTCGGCGAAATGTGGGTGTACTGGTTACACCTCTGCCTACCCCTTCGGGGATTACAGGCGTGAGTGCGTATGTATGTAATAATTATTACATTGGCAATTACAGGATGACAACGGAGTCTGTCCCAGCAAGTATTAGCAATGACGTAAGTTTAATGCGACCAACGGGCGCTGACGAAAACAACGCCTTTGTTATAGTCGAAGTAAAATTCGCACGTCCTCTAAGAAAAATAGTTATACCGCCGCATATAAACAAGTAAACTTATTTATATAAAATATTATTATGTAAGAATATATGTATAGAACAAATTAAGTAAAAATATAATGTGTATGTTAAAACAGCATTTTATCTGTAATCTAATGAAAAACAATCCAAATTGATAGTTAAAAACAAACATAAACCATCACTTGCAATTTTGTTACATACACACTACTATTATAACTATGTGACAGTCTACTTGTCTCCGTCGTCGTCCCAAGCATGTTTTCGTAGATCCCAACGACCCTATCACAGTCGCTATCGAAGCAGCACCCTTGCCCAATCCGAATCGCAATAATAATACGCGACCCAGATATCGGACATGCCTGAGAGTTCGAAGAACTCCCACAACTGGCCCTCGGCACACTGATGTGCAGAGACTGCCCTTAACTATACTTCCCAGCGATTGTTCAAGCTGGGGTCTGAGCCTTCTAAAAGGCGCCTCTGTGCTTAATCGCTACTAAATACACAATACATATTTCGGGCTAAAGCGCCATAAGCGCCGGCTTTATGGTCAGGTGAGGCTGTAAAAGCAATATAGCCTAACAGCACAAATCCATTAGAAAAATAAGATACTCTACTTGTCGAAAAATAAGCATCAAGAATCTGTAGATCTGTAAATATCTCGTTTTTAAAGTTCCGTAGCCAAAAGGCCAAAACAGAACCCTTATAATTTCTTCTGTCTTCTGTCCGTCCGTATGTCACAGCCATTTTACTCGAAGACTATTAGCACTATATGCGTGAAATTTGGAAGGTAGTTGTATGAACCGCTACAAAAAGGTGTAATGAAATTGAGACATTTTTTGGAGTGGTTCTCCATACGTGTAACTAAAGGTGTTTTTTCGCACATAGTGTTAGAAGTTACATGAGGGGAGTATTATTTTACTAATACCAAACTATGGCTTATCAATTCTAATAATGGTTTATTGGTCACTTTTACAATGTTACTGCTTTACAGACCACAACCCCATGTCAGGATTCTCTAGAGACCGTCCTCTAATTAATTATAACTAAGACTCGACTAGGTTTGAATAGTAAACCAGCAACGTAATGAACTCTTAGACTGTCGACTGAGCACTGATCACAGTGAACTGGAGACAGACTGACTGCGGGCAAAATGGCCCCCAGTTACGGTGACGACCCTTTTTTATACGAAAAGAAGGAAACGAAAGATCAAACGTTGTTAAAACACCGTTGAAACAACCAACACTTACTGTTAATACGTTTTCTTTCAACCAAGCATTGTTGTCGCGAAACCCCCTTATACATGTTGGGTTAGCGAAATGCAGTTTTTCAACACATTTGTTGCCACAGCAACTTAACCACATAAAATAAAAGGAATCCTAAAGCACAAAGATATATTGCTTTATACAGTCACCATGATTATGTTCTAGCACTTACGGCTAAACTCGACTTTGCCGCACTAGGTACACAAACCACTAACTACACTGTCCACTTGCTACAGACAAAAGAGCCTCGTCGCCCTCGTCGTTAAGTTACGTGAGACGAGTATTATTTCACTAATACCAAACGAACGACAATAATCACTTCAACTAATAGTTCACTGGTTATATTTACAATACTACTACTTTACAGACCACAACCGCATGTCAGGATTCTCTATAGACCGTTCTCTAATTATAACTCAAATAACTGGAACCGAATAGTAAACCAGCATAGCTTCCACGTAATGAACACTTGGACTATAGACTGAGCACTGATCTTAGTGAACTGACTAACCGCGGGCAAAAGAAGCCTCCAGTTATGGCGACAACTTCTTTTATACCATTTAACTACCCTTCCACAACTATATCGCACCATTGTTATTACAGTGTACCCAACGTTGCTTTCTCAGACACCCTCAATATACCAATATTAACAGAATACGCTTACAATATACTTTCGTGCAGTATTTATCTACCCACAATATCTTATAATAAAAAATAAGATTTCCTGTAACAGACTTTTAAATGAACAATTGTAAATAATCAAAATAATTCGCGGTATTCCGCGACAATTGTCCTAGCCTAGAGCTCCTAGTACGCCTTCCTACTGCGACGCGACGTCTCCACTTCGGCCGAGCTTGATCTGCAATTAAACCATTACATATTTTACTTACAGAAGCGAAATTGATGACATGTTAAAAGAAATGGACCAAGGTCCCAACAAACGTGAATGTACTGGCCGTGGACAACTAGACAGAGACTGGCAATCTACTATGAGATGTGCCGCGAATTCGTTGCGTAGAGTGCCTTATTACGGTAAAAGACGAATTCTATCTTACATAGGTGCATATGCCTGCATCACCGAAGTGGTAAGCAAAAGTGAAACTAGTGCACCCACGGCTTACTGAGACTATTTATATCCCATGATGTTACCAGTGGCGGTAGATAGATAGTAAGATATGGCTATCGGACTTAATCGGCCGTTCCCGGGAAACTTCTGTGTAATTTTTTGAATCGAAAATCTCATGCACAAATTTTTTGACAACTGAGATTCTGGGTTAAAAAAGTTTATACCACTATACCAATGAGGTGATATTTGTATAATTTTTAATTTATGTTACCCGATATCTTTGCCTGATATTCTAATTGCAGAGCGTGAAGTAATAATTGGCAACTCCTCAACGAATAACAGCAAATGCTTTTAAAGTCAGTTTTTAAGTTATAGTTAAACTTATAGGAACAACGGAATTCTGCATATTCAACCGGCAGTTAAGTGAAACCAGAACTCATGTGGAACTCTCTACATCTTGTTGGCAAGATGCTGCTGTTTATGTCAACAACAACTTCGTGGTGCAAGATTACTTAAGATCTAATGATGATTTTGAAGTAAGAGTCGTAATTTCAGACAATATTTTGTTTCCAAACAAACTTCTATCGTGTTTCTAGTATACAAACACAAGCCTTACATTTTTTTATAGAGGCCGGCAAACGAGGGAGTCGGGTGCGGGTCACCGCCCATGAACATCCACAATACCTTAGGAATCATGGATACATCGCCAACCTTAAAGGAAAGATATAATTAAGGGATTAGAGTGATTTGGACCTCCGTATATGTAACTCACCGTACGAACGTAACAGCAAGTTGGTAGGACAAGTCGGTTTTCTGTAAGACAGTGTTAACAATCTGATCGAGCCATCCCATTAATGTTGTAGACAAAACTGTCTACAGCGTGACTCTATCACTTGAGAGCAAGTTTAATATTTTATAATTATCTAATCAACAGGAAATGCTAATGATGGCACATGCTTGTTTAATACGCACTGCGTGTAATACTTTAGTTGGAGTAGAAAATTGGCAAAACTTGGACCCAATACTCAGAGCTGCCAGACATGCTCGTCAAATGCAGGATACGGCGCACGCTGTTGACCTTTACATACAAGTATAACGTTTTTCGCTTCTAATCTTCTTTATTTATGATAGCCCGCGTATCCATTCCCATGGAAATGGAGGCTAATATTTATTAATGTTCTATTTTCCGAATGTATTACGGATCCTAATATACAATTTAGACCGATTTAAATACATGCATACATACGCAGTCACGTATGTAATCCCAGAACGGGTAGGCAGTACACCCACATTACGTCGAGTGTATCTCCGTCCCATGATGTGATAGGGGGCGAGCCTATCGCTATTTATAATCACCGATTAAAAATCTGTATTATAGCCTCTTACTAATAAAACATTTTTTTATACGGTGTATTGTCCCTTTCGCTTCTAAATAATAAGAAAATTAAGTGTAATAAAACGTTTCAAGCGCAACACGGTTTTAAATCAAAAGTTAAGACATAGGTACTTTCCGAAACAATTTTTATAAAGTTATTCATGTCATTTTGCTTATTCGGCTAATTATTTTAATTCTTATAAATAAATACATAGTCCTAACCCCTCAGTAAGATACGAGTCTCGTGTCGGGGCTATCAGAAACGAGACTTTCGGTTTCACAAAACCTAAACCCGAAACAAATCTTTATAAATATTTGTTAATCACACAAACATTGGTCTCGGGTCGAAACCGAGGTTCAGGGATCGAACTCACGGCCTCTCGTTTCACAGCCTACTACTCGCCGGCTGCGCCACGCCTGCCTTTCAAACTAGATTTGCTGGACATATTATGTAATTAAGGTATCTGGATGGTTATGCTGAAAATCAAAATTTATACGCAAAGAAAACAAAGCACAGGCTCTGTGGTGATATGGGAAAGAAGCTGGCTGTAAAACGAGAACCCGCGGGTTCGATCGCGGCATGGCACCGCAATATATGATCGACAAATATTTATTTCGGGTCTATGGAATCGAGACTATGGATATTGTGGAACCGTAAGAACTTCGTTTTAGTTGATACTCACAATACAAGTTAACCTATCACGGGGTGAAAACTGTGTGTGTGTAAGAATATTATTTTATCGATTAACACATCTGACACCATTAAAATCAATAAAAAACAAATTTTAAACGCAAAAACAGTTTTTTTTTTATACTTATCGCATTTTTTTAAAACATTTTAGGTAGTAGTACAGAAACCAAGGTGTGCTAATTGCTGGAGGGAGCTGGCGACATGTTTGAATGACGTAGATAAAGATTGGGCTCAAGTGTGTATCAATAAATCCTGTGTTCTGGATCCTCGTAATCCTCTTACGTAAGTAAAAGTATAAACTAAAAAGCGTTATGGTATAAACTTTTGTATAGATGACGCAGTATAATTTATACTCGTAGATTTAAAATTGTCAGTTGCATTTCAATATGGTATATTTTATTTCGTAAGAGGCGATGATAGTTGAGCCGCTCATAGCCAGTTGCACTTACAAATCTGCTAAACGATTCGCGACTCGCGAGTTAAGCAACACTTGGCGCGGTCAGTCTATGGATGGGTGACCGCTAAGTGCTATTTCACCTAAGCGTCACCGTGCTTCGGGTACGTAAAACGTTGGTCCCGGCTGTTATCATATGATAGCAGTGCTAGTAACAGATAGCGAAGTCAGGCGACTTCGGGCGGTTTCATAACTTTGACACTAGGTTGGCTACTAAACATTCGATATAGAATAGAATTTATAAGATCATTAATTAGATATTTTCACATTTACTACTATAGACTATTATTATTACTATCATAGACCGATTAACCAGGTTCTAATTCTCTATTTTTCTGTACATTGTTATTATTTTACTAAACAAATACAATTGTTTCAATAATTTCCAGACTTCTAAGTAAAGCTGGTAGTTTATTCGAAGAAGATCCAAACGCGGCGGAGCCATTCTTTGTAGCTCTACTATCACTTCATCCTTTTTGGAGTACAGCGTGGGTAGTGGCGAGTGCTTACTACTCTGAAAGAGAACTTTACCATCTAGCAGATAAAATTATCGAGAATAGCCAAAAGGACGTGTAAATAAATATTTACTTATTTATGTAAAATAAATAATATTACCTGCCCTATATTATAGTGTCCCACTGCTGGGCACGGGCCTTCTTTTTGAATGAGAGGTTTAGGCCTTAGTGTACCACACTGACCTTATGCGGATTGGCGGACTTACCTTAAAAATACTGATTAAGAACTTCTCAGATATGCAGATTTCCACTCGATGTTTTCTACTACCATTAAAGCAAGCAATAATTGAAAATAAATACACACCTAACTCCGAAAATTCAGAAGTGTCTGTGAACCCTGGGGCTGGCTCAAATACTCGACCAGTCTGTACCACACCTCGTTAGGTCATCGCCGCATAATATACATACCAAATATAGATTTATTTGGTACCAAAAGTATCACTGTTGATACAGTACCTAATTTACCTATTCAGAAATCGCCTGAACTCTGTTTCCGAAGAACCAGAATATCCTAGGTACTGGGATCGTGAACTCGGTGACTGGTGGGAGCACACGCCTCTACTGCCCGGCATGAGTCGCTATTACGATGCTGCAGACCTTCTGCTAAGACTCAGAGCTATTAAAGTAAGTAGTGTATAATTGTTACGTAACTTTATTATTGGTAGAGCCACGCTGTAGATAGTTTTATCTACAGTATGAATGGCTCGAACTGATCGCCACTGCCTCACAAAGTCCACACGCAAAGTAGTAGGATATATGGCGTTCATTTAGATCTTTAGTCTGTGTTAATAACTATGTTGTAATCCACGTCCTAAGACTGATGATAAAATGATTATTTGCTGGAGATTAGCATGGCCTTTGGAGCGTTAAACTAGTTACTAGTTACTCTACTTTTTTATCTGATATGGAATAATGACTACTTGGTTCTTGGTGGTAAGTGGTACGATGGTCGCTATCTAGTCGGTATCCAGTTAAATAATGAAGAGTCGACTTTTCAATATCCGAATAAGTTTTAACTGCTATAAGACAATCAACTTTAGAATAACCAATTTCACTTAAACTTCTCTGTACCTATATAATAAGTAACAAATACCCTATTGGGCGTTTTAACTGTGATATCAGAGTCGATGTTCAAACGTAATGAAATAACTCGCATACGAAAATGAGACTATAAAAATAATCATATTTATTTTTTATACTTTAATTATTTTATTGTTTGTAAACCGTATTTCGATTGATTACCTCTGTAATCAATCGAAATACGGTATAGGTCTTGCAGAGGCAAGACCGATGACTCGGAGCCAGAGCGAGATAGCAAGTTGCGGCGTCCACGTAGATCAAACGTGCCGCGCCCCTGGCTTCGTCAACACACAGAAATTCAGTTGAAAACAACATTTTTTAAATGTGATCATTCTTCTAAGATATCTGTGTAAGTATAATATCTCGCTTCTGTTTATAATATTTTTAATTTAACTATTTTTATTAATCAGTCTATATGTCTATCTTCACGAGCTAGAAAGGGCCAACAGGGTTTTTTTACACACTGCATATCGGCAAATAATATTTTTTGTATAATTCGTTTACTCTAACAGTTGGCAGAAGTGTGTGTTGCTCGGGCGTTGTCTGAAGCAGGAGAGTCGGCTGCATATTTCCATCTGGTGGCATTGTGTTGTCGTGTAAAAGGAAACCTAACCGATGCTCTATGTCACCTTAAACTTGGACTAGAAAAATACGGAGAGGTAATTAAAATACTGTGAAAATGATTGTTGTACGTATGTGCTTCAATGTTCGCCATATAGGTACCAGTAGGTTTCAAGTTTTGATAGTTTGCGATAACGATAATAGTTTTCGTTTTCTCTCTATTCATCTACTAACAGTTGCCACTATCGGAAACTATAACGAACTAAAATTGGTAGTAATTTTATATCATATCTGTTGAATATGAAATTAAGTCATTTCAGACAATTATTTGCGTCTTTACGGTACGAATTCACATCATAAATAATAATTTTATATGAATTCGAAAACTGAATTTATTTATATATCGTACTAGACCTACTGGTATCTGTCCACTGTCCTGGGCTTATATCAAAATCGTGATATTCTCATAGTTTAATTAATAAGAGACAGTAAGATGTACAGGACAAAACAGCGATAGCTCAGCGCGGAGTGGTACAGACTTTCAAGATGAAGGTCGTTGGTGCGAAACCAGCCCCACATGCACGTGAATGTGCCCCACGTGCAGAGCATGTATCTCGGATTTTTCTAAGTGACGTTTTTATGAATTATTAATGTTAATTATCGCTTGCTTTAACGACAAATAAACATCGTGGGGAAATCTGCATACCTGAGAAGTTCTCCATAAGAATTTCGAAGATAAGTATGTGAAGTCTGTCAACCTAAATTAGGCCAGCGTGGTGGACTAAGGCCTAACCCCTCTCATTTAGTAGAGGAGACCCGTGCCCAGCAGTGGGACGTGTATAATACATTATTATTACAAAAGTTAGTCAAGAGGAGTATTACTTGTGCCTTATTCGCCATATTACCCTATAAATTAATTGTTTCTTTTCATAAAAGATCAGTTACTTAAGAAGCCTTGAAGCTGAATGTTACAACAAGCAAGGTAATGTAACAGCAGCGATGGAATCTTTTGCTAAGACTGGAGGATGTATTGGTGGTTACAGGTGTGATTCATGTTCTAAAAGTATAACATTCCTAATTTTAAGCGTCCACACCTCACTTAAGGTGACCATTAAAAACCAGCACGGTGTTGTGGCGTATGCCAAATACAGCAATATGCTAAGAGATCAGCTGCCTGTCAGTGCTCATAGCCACGAAGTACATCTTCTTTAATTTTTAAGATTTGTTATTTTATCTGACTCTTGTGCCCCAGCATGTATATATTGTAACTGCATTTATTTTTTTCTTCCTCTAAAATTGACATTTGCGACATTTTTGACTATAGATGGACAAGATCGTGCGCGACCGGGGTGCAAGACGTTGGGGGGTCGAACGGTTGAACGGTTGCATTTGTTTCCCTTCCCTGCTGCACAAACCACCCCCGCTAACATCTAGAGAACCTCGCCCCCCACAGGAAGGTCGCGCACGATCTTGTCCATCTATAGCTAATCTCGATCAATAAATCAAATAAACTAGTCTTTATAAAAAACAAAAACAAGTACTTCGTAACAAGTAAATTCGGTGCAAATATTTAAATTTAATGTTCACCCATATTTACGGTAATGTTGTTCTTACTACTATTCCTATACACTATGTCTTTTAACTATCTGTGAAATATGTTTTGTTATCTTGATACTCCAAATTTACTTCACTGCATTCAAATACTCTGAGACCGCCAACAGAAGTTACTTCTCTCGACAGTCGCCAGAAATTGATGTGCGCACACCTCGCTCACACCACACTGGTACAAATTGCAATGCTAGAGAAAGCCAATAATGTTTTCACCTTGTGTACGGTGTTCGTTAGTGTTAACAGAATGGGCAAAATTCTATCCAATAATCAAACAAGAGTACAATCATATAAGACTTATTAGAGATTTCGATGATAAAGATAAGAATTCTAGGACTCCAACAACACTATAATCACTTATTTCTCCGTATTTAACACAATTTCAACGCGTCCATGCTTATCGCAACGTATTGCGCGTACGGAAGCAGAATATGGTTCGATAGCGTACCAAATTGGTGTTCGACAGCGCCAAAACACTTTAAATATCAGGTACGGAGGGTACAGCAGACATTCTTTCTTTATTTCCGCCTGGCGTTATCTCGGCTTAATATCAGAATCCGCCTTCTCATACCAAATATTTGACGGTATTTGGTATAATATGAGGCGACCCGCTATCTAACACTCAAAGCCCACAACGAGAACCAAGTTTCGCCATTCAAAATCAGCAGAGTGTACCACGCGCAGGCGATGTTGGCTTTGAGCTTAAAATGTTGGTGGCCCAATCATACTCCATCCCACCAATAGAAATAAAAGTGTATTTTTATTTACCCACACTACATTAGCATACTTCTTTCAATGCCGAGCCGAGAGCCCCAACGGGCTAGATCAATTCTTATTGATTTGGTGAGACGACAACCTAGTGCCTACGCATGGGTAGCGCTTGCCGACGATTGGATGATGGTAAGTCTATAAATGAAAATAATTATTTATTTATTTGTTAAGGACAACCAGTAGTAATTACACTATTACATTTTATCTACTGTTATTACTTACCTACCCCTTAAGGGATTTCAGGCGTGAGTGCGCTATGTATATATATACTTCACGTCACTTACAATTAAGTAAGTACCCAACTGGACCGAATAAGTCCTGTTAAGTATCATCAGGATCCAAAATGAAACTCTAAGGAATTGATCAAATAAAAATAAAAATAATATGCATGAGATGAAATAAATAGTAATGCAGGGTTTAATAAGAATAAAACTGGTGCCATCGTCGATCATCATCATCGCCATGGTCGATCCATCTATGTAATAATCCCAATGTAAGTTTAGTTCCGATTCACACCCGCTTTCCTATTCACCCCCTTTTTAACCGACTTCAAAATGGAGGAGGTTCTCAATTCGCCTATATACCGGTGTAAGAGGAGTTGACGTCAGGCAGGCGACCGGTCGTAAAAACTACAAGCCAAATCTTTCTGTAACATATGTTAAAAAGCATGTTGCACCGACCCCACTGCGAATGGGATAAGGGCAGGTGGAAGACCGTGTGTAAGGGGGCCGCTTTCGAAGCTGAAACGGTAATAAAACACTATAGTTTGCTGTTTACTTGTCGTTTTGGAAACGTAAGCAAAACAGATTCCGAGCGACAACTGTTTTTTATTTCACATTACGTTATTAAGAAAAATACAATTTTAATTATTACTTCGATGAAACGTCATTGTATTTATTGGTCATAACAAAACTAAAAACCAACATTACCACCTGTCTTCGTTTTCAGAATCATTTCCCTTACACTATATAACGGAAAATGAGGGTAAATATAAAACTTTTCAACGGAAACCAGCAAACGCACCGCGATTCGGGTTTTGAAGTCGGTTTTTGCAGTTTTTAACTTATACGGTATCTACTTTCGTAGTTTTGTAATCTTAAGCGAACTGATTTGCATTTTCAGAAAAATCCGAATAAATAGTTCACATCTCATGTGTAAATAATACATGTTTGTCAGAAAGCTGCGATGGGTGAAGGTGGTGACGCGAGTGACACCGAGGAGCAAGCCGCGGCAAAATGTTGTGCAGCTGCTTGTGCGGTGCAGGCACTCAAGTGGGACAGGCGAGCTGGCCGCGCCTGGGCTCTCCTGGCAACGCTCGTCAATCCCAGTGCAAGGCGTCTACACTGCGTCAATATGGCTATCTCTGTGAGATATAATTGCTTTATTATCATTGTATTTTTCTCATAAAGTTTATTATCAGATTTATTTCTTTGTAATCTTCTTAGTGTGGCTACAGCATGTCTGATGAAATAGAAGTTACACACTCACCATCCCGGCAATCGTTTTGTCATCGACTTAGCAGTGCTTTGAGGGAATGTCGCTGTAAATGGTGTAAAAACTTAAAACTTTAATGTATTAAATATAAATTCTTTGCTAATGGATGTTTTCATAAAACAGCATATAAACATTATTTAATAGTTACAATGTAGTTTAATTTACACGATTGAGAAAATAATTTAACACAAACTGACGATGACGAACTGACGACACATATTTACGAGGCCGCGTCATGCAAATTGAAAATAAGAATATTATGAGGCGTGGTCGTAAATTAAGTTTTCTTTGGTTTTCTCGCCTGTGCCGTCACTCGTCCGAGAAAATCTCTTTATCTAAATGAGGCTTTATACGCTTCATCAAGTTTTGGCTCCTTAGAAACTGTTTCATCAATAAAATATTATTATAATAAACTAGTTGCAACCCACGGTTCCGCTCGCGTAAATGTCAAATTCATGTATCCATTCAACCATTAAGGCGTGATAGATCAACAAAACCTTCACATTAATAATAATATACAAAATTCTACCAAAACAGATCCCAACATTACACAAACTATTATCCGACCAAATTTTTATATAATCTTTCAATCACTAATTCATGCTGTTAGGGATATAATTTAGAAAAATGCCGATACTGTACATTTAGTTCTATCCAGAGCAGATATATGAAATGTTGTGTTTCTTACTTTAAAAATTACGGACTTCCATACAAATGTTTATCCCTTATTCTACCCCCTTAAGGGTGAAATTTCCAAAAATCCTTCCTTAGTGGATGCTTACAACATAAAAGGTATCAACTGTCAACATTTTGTAGCCCCAGCGGTTTAAGGTCGCGTTTGGATGCTGTGATAGCTTCAGAACGTAATGATTCGGAAATACCCATGGTCCATATCAACCACCCTTATAATTAAATATAAGTAGGACCTTGTATTTCTCTAATTAATTTGGTTTGAAAAACTGGACCAAAAACAAGCCCACTGAGTTAGACTACATGGATCTCCTCAGGCCTGGGTCGCGCCGCGTCGAATCCTACTTTTAAGCCCACTGAGTTTTTTGTCGCCGAGTCTTCTCAGACTGGGTCGTTTTGGATCCGATGGTAGTTTTATAACATGTGCAGTTCCGTCGAATTTTCTTTATAAATCAGTCAGGACAAGTATTTATTTATATATTTAGTACAGAATAAACATAACATTCAATAAAAATAATACAAGATCTGTGCATATATACATTTTTTTATATTTATTCATGTCCGTGGAGTGTGCATTAATAAACTAGTAGGGGGTTGCCAGTATCCCAATAGAGAATATTATTCTACACACAAAAAGAACTGTTTATTGCACTATTAAATACCTTAAATACGTAAAAATAAGATTTTTTTAATGTAATTTGTCAGTAATTATGCCAGTGTCAAGTTACGAAAAAAAATAGTATTAGAAAAGAAATATAGTATATAAGTATAAAACGTACTTTTATTCAATAACCAAATTAGGAACGTTTCGAAAACGTTACTTTAGTTTCAATACAAAGAATATTACCTGATTTAGAAGAAACTATAGTTTTAAATACAAATTTACCGTAGAAAAACGACGTCCCCAAAAAAATTTTGCCTGACTCGTTTAAATTAATTTCACACGAATAGAATCCCTGAAAAAAAAATATCGTTAATATAGGTTTAGTCTATCTTCAGAATCTTTTAACTATGAAAGCTTTATGGCATATTTTAAGTTTGTAGGCTTTTTAGTTCCTGATGTTTGTGATAATAATAGTATTTCGTTTTATATATTAGCGTAATGTAACACATATTAGATACAGTATATTGTCTTGCCTTTATAGGTACAGTACTACAATTTAAGTTGCGTTTCGACAATTTTTGTTGCACGAATTGTACGATTAGGAAGTAATTAACGCGCCTGAGGCAATCGAAACGTAAACTTTCGTGTTTCTGAAATAGACGGAGATTGGCGAAACGCGTAGCTGTAATCGTAGTACTATATTTATGAATAACCTAATCATTAAAACCCCCGGTATAGATTAGTGAAAATCTGATAAATTGCTGAACAGATATTCTTCAAACATAGTTAAGATTAAAGATACCATGTCATTTATTACCACATCATATTTACCATATCAATTAAACCAGCTTTCAAACAAACAAAACGCATTCAAATAGCTCCATTGGTTTAGGAGCTATGATGCCTCAGATGTGTATCTGATACACAGGCTACAGCCAAAGCAGTCACACTTACGAGACCCCCCTTTTTGTCGAGGGTTAAAAGACTAAAGTAATAAAATTTACATACCTTTTTGATGACGCAATTTTCTGTTTTAAAAAATGGTCGTATTAAACTTGCTATCATGTCATGTCGACACGGATCTTTTATTCGATAATTCCACAATGTATTCTTTCCTCCGTTGCTTTCGGAAAATACTGTTACTTTTACCTAAAAGATGATAACCGATTATTTTAACTTTATATAGATAGTTCAACTCATTTGTGCACGTTTTCTTGATATGTTAAAGTCTTTACGTGAACTTGTAAAAATTTAGTTTTGATTTGTGTGGCAGTGACGAGTCGGCTATCTTAAAAAACCCATGAATAAGCACACACAGTACAGATCCTATGTCTATCTTTATATATATAATTCTACGTTACGTGTGTATGTCACTGAACTCCTCCTAAACAGCTGGACCGATTTGAATGTTTTTTTTTGTATGCATTTGGGTGGCGCCCCTGGATGGTTTAGATTCATAATTGGACCCGGTAGGTGGCGCTACAATTGTATGCTGTGGGTGAAACCGCGCGGGACAGCTAGTACAAATATATAATTAAAGATCAATCTACTATTCTTTGGTCATTGCTATAGATACAATAACTGAACGCTCACGAATTAGGAGAAATTGCACCGACTAAAACATCCCGCGTACAAATTACCGCTCTACTCCCGTGTTTCATATAAACAACGTTAACCCCTTTAAAATGAAACTTCCAAAAATTATTTCTTAACGAGTACTGATATTAACGTGACGTTTTAACGTAAACAAACGAAATAAAAAAATATATAGTGAAAAACTGTTTTACTTTGAAGATTTAATCAATTCAAGATCTCTTATTAAATGTGTCTTACATTAAGGGCGATGAATGAATCAAGTGAATGAATGACTCAATCGTTGTATAAAATCCAAGAGGACAAAAACCAAGAAAAGACGCCATTCTTCATTCCGATTTCTGTTGAAGTATCGTTCTTTAAAATCCAATTAAAAATCGAAATTTTAAGATAGAGACTTGAAATGAGGTTCATATGAATCTGTTAAATTATTTTTAAATAAATGAGGTCTTGTTTGAAGGAGAAATGTCAAAATTCTACGATCCTTTTTTGACGAGTTATCGTAATCTGAAGATGAAAAAGTCAATATTTTTCCACAAAACATAAAATAAAAAAAAAACTTTAAGTCCGACGAATATGAGACATATCTTACTTTCTTCCCCACATTATTCTGCATCGATTGGTATCGGTCTCGACCCCATACCCCCAGCGGTTTCGGAGGAGAGAGAGAGAGTGACAAGCTTTTGGCAGCGGCGGCGGCGGCGACAGTTACTTTTTTTTAGAATAGAGAGATTTTGTATAGCGACGCGCGCGATCTATCATTCTGCCGCGACTACCGAATTGTGTTGCCAGAATGTATAATTGGATATAAAAACTGTATAATAGGTTGGTGTCTTTTCAATGATGTGTATTTTACAAACTTGCATACATATATAAAAGCAAATCAATAATAAATATACCTTTGTCTTTATTTTTTCCATAGAGAACTATAATATTTTCTGTATTTTTTCACCTAAATATGAAAAATAATGTAGGAGCCGAAAAAATCTTAGCAACCCTAAGACTGACGGGGAATGGCGGCGCGGCGTCTGATTGGTGGACGCTGAACAGATCGCAAGAATAGATCGCAGCTGTGGGTAGTGATCACAGATCGCAAGATCGCGGCTGTTGGTGGGAGGCTTAAGTTTGTTTTTAATTTATTATTGGCCTTGTTGGCTCGCGTTGCCTCTGTTTTTCTTTCTAAGTAACAATAAAGATTGAAAATAATTTACCTCATCGATTCGAGCTTCTACGAAAAATGTGAAATTAAATACGCAGGTGCCGTCATCTTTATTAAGATATAATGTTTCTTGCGTTAAGTTGACTGCTTTGGGTCCTTTACAAAGTTCATAGGAATGCCAAGTCATTATATAAGGACCCTGTAGGAAGAAACTGCTGCTTTCAAAGCTGACATTTACGTTAAAGTATTCATTTCTTACGCCCGAATATTGAAACGCAACTCAAGCATTTAAACTCGTGTTAAACCTTTTAAGATGCTCTTATCTGTCAATATTGTATGAAAATAAGTAGCCGTTAAACAGGCGATCGTTGAGTAGCGCTTTAGTATTCGGGCGTTAGAGTTCGATTATTTCTCAGAGATGTCTTTAAAGATTATTTCTGTATCAGTAACTGAGTGCAGACAGATAAAACACAGATAAAACATTTTATATAATCAGTAACGGAGCATAAACCTTTAACTGGCTCTAAGTATGTATATAATCGAGTTTTTCGAGAG
The DNA here is from genome assembly GCA_905332985.1 of Mimas tiliae. Lineage (NCBI taxonomy): Eukaryota > Metazoa > Arthropoda > Insecta > Lepidoptera > Sphingidae > Mimas > Mimas tiliae. The sequence goes on along the minus strand of HG995248.1, from coordinate 7,795,778 downwards.
GTAGAGCCACGCTGTAGACACTTTTGGCTCGTCCGGGTCGTTACCACTGTCTCTCAGAAAGCCGACGTAAAGTAGCAGCTTGCTGCTGCGTTTCATGCGGTGAGTGAGATATCCGGAGGATAAAATTTGGATTCTTTCTACTTTTTGATCAATAATGAAATACTGAAAAACCGTATGGAACGTAAATGATCTGATGATGATAATGACTACTTACGTAATTTTCGGGTGTTTTTAAACCATGTTGATTTAAAGAAAAACTGGGTATAAGTAAACCGAAAAAAATAAATGCAATCCAACTGCGAATAAACATATTCATATGAATATGTAATTCCAAGTAAATGACTGATGCCGCATAAATTACGTTACTGATTAGCCAATAGGTAACATTTTTCATGTTCAGTTTACATGATCATTTGCCGACTTCCGCATATCATTACTGTCTAATAGAAATATAACAATGTGTTTTTTTTTATTAGCGCTAATGACGAGACAGGTCGCTCGCCTGATGGTAAGCGTCAGGCCTGCCCATAAACAGAAGCAACAGTCAACACCAATCAGAACTTCGAGCTATGAAGCATTGAATGGTACTGGACTACGCTCGTCACCCCGAGACATTTGTTAGTCCTACTTACATACTTTTCTAGGTTGTCAACACAACAACATATTATTTTATATATGATACGGCCACGCTATAGATTGCATAAATTTGCCGGGCTTAACCAGATTGTTACTGTGTTATTTTTTTGATTGTTAGAGACTCATCGGCCGGGTCCATAAAGTTGTGAGAGATGCGATGAACAGAAGCCGATGGAGAGACATCATCCGATCGAAATGCGGACCATCCAACGATGACCACGATCCTCAGTCATGAGGGGTCGACTACAGAGAGAGAACCAGATTGTTACCACTGTCTCACAGACAACCGACGAATACAATAGCAATATGCTATTACATATTGGTTTTCTATGAACCCACGGTACTCAATCCGGTCGAACCGCCTATTGCGTAGCCTAACACTTCTAAAAGCTTTGTTTATTGACAATAATTTAATGTACTTTATAAAAATATATTATATATTTATTTTATTTAGTCCTGATTAAATATACAGCGAGTTGTCATTTACATTATGATTAAAATGATCCTTGTAGAACCAGATATGTATTATATATATTTTCATTAGCATAGTCATCCTTGTAATGGGGGCGGTACGTAATGTCGATCAGGTTTTGGTGTTGTCAAGTCGTCATCAGGCGGAGGACTTGGTAATTCCGATAACTTCTGAGTCAGCCATTTAAGAAAAAACACCATGAATCTAAAACGACATACATAATATTATAAATACCATTATAATCTTCTTCCACCTGTCCTTATCCCACTCGCAGTGAGGTCAACGCAACTTGCTATTAACACATGTTACAGAAAGATTTGGCTTGTAGTTTTTACTACCGGTCGCCTACCTGACGTTAATCTCTCTTGGGAGAAAACACTCAGACTGTGGATCACACAAACATTTGTCTCGGTGCGGGAATCGAACCTGCGGCCTCTCGCTTCACAGCCGGCTACTCGCTCTTGCCACCACGGAGGCTGATAAATACCATTAATATTTTGTAAAAAATAAATTTAATAATAAACCATGTCATAGTATGGTCAGCTTATTTACCACGGTGTAATCCATTTACAGACCTCTCCTCCCAAACTAAAGTGATATATCCAGCGAAGTTACGTCACATTACAGGAAAGGATAAATCTAAATAGGGTAGTTGACTAGATTTTTTTTATTATTTAAATCAATAAGTTATGTGTCTCAAAATCTATTGCCGAAAGAATTTTATAAATCGGACCAAAAATAAATAAGATAGAAGCCATTCAAATCCTGTAGAAGGGGTAATTGTCAAATGACAGACGATGCAACCTTTGACGTCACTGTGTAAAATGTTCATTATAGTGCACGCGTGCAAGCGAGATAGTGAGATATCCCTACTACGCACCCACTTTTCTTCATACCAATATTTAAAATCATAACTGCGGGCACATTTCTGAACCAATTTTGATTGTGTTTTAATAAAAGGGTTTCTTTTGTGTCTCATTTTCTGTTGCTTATAAAATAATGTATAAAATTCAATATAGGAAACTACCCTATTAACATTAAAAATATATACCTAAGTACTTATTTATTTGAAATACTTACGTCATGCCAAACATTATTGGTGTATGCACTAATGCAACATTAAAAATCTAAGCGGTTATTTATTATGATTGAATATTAATTCTCAACGCGACGGGTACAACCACTGCTTGGACGGCAAGAAACTGGAGAATGTATATCAATATTATTTCTTAAGTGTCTACAATACAACGTTCTAGTGTTCCATCACAAAAACTATGTGACTTAAAGCTATATTTAATTTTATCATTGGAAATCTTTTCACTGTTAAAGTAAAGAAATAAAAACTAGCTTTGTATTTTTCCCTTCAATTATAAAAGTAACGTAAATTTCATGAAATATATCTCGATAATAATCTCGAGTATGATGGACACGGTGGATATTCATGTCGAGCGCGTGCCTCTGTCCGCCCGTCTCAAACATTCCAACAGTTTAATAACCATGAGCTTTTACTTATAATACATCAGTAATGGTTTTAATCCATGTACCTTTTATTCTAAACTGATTTATTCTAAAAATATCAGATCACTTTTTTTAACTGAATAAGAAATAGCATATTTCTATTTTGAAAAAACTACACCTTTTTGCATGTCGTGTGCCCCAATCGCTTATAGTTGTCACCCGTTTTATATAACACAATTGATATGATAACAATAATTTAACAAAATAAATAAAAAAACTGCACAGATGACGGATGTATGCTACAAACAACGAATATCTTTTGTCTTGTCCACGTTGTACCTTCGTCATGAATCCGCATATTATGCTTATACGGAGAGTTCATTGAATGAGTATTAACTTAGACAAACACAACAAAATACTAAGATCTTATTATTCTGCATGTTTATAAAATTTTAATGTTATCATAGAAATCTTAATTTTGTATCTCGTTGAAATCTTTTATACCCACCAGTTAATAGCTCTACATATCTTAACGCATGAAGTGGATATTAAAACAATAGACGTAATCATAACAATGCATTGTTATTATCGGTAAATAAAATATATACCCAACTCCACTGTTAAAGGCGAACATTGGCCGTAGTACACATGTAAAATAAAGAAAATATTAGTCAAAACAATCCGATAATTTTCTAATATTGAGAAACATTGATTAGCTACCTCAGCGTGCTAATGATAGAGATGTACTTTAGAATGCATATTGTATCGGTTTGGTTATAAGACAAATGCTTCTATCGAAGGTTGCCAGAATTAAATTGTTAAAGCAGTAGAGCTCTCGTAGAGAGTATAATATTCTTCGCAGTAGAGCCTCGTTGTAGACAGTTTTGTCTACAGCATGAATGATCCGGTTTGACCGGGTTATTACCACTGTTTCACAGGAAATCGGCATGCCAGCTTACTGTTGCTTTGGTACGATAAGTGTGATATCCGGAGGCCCAATTCCACCATCCCTTCCCAACGTCTTAATTATCCCTTTCCTTTAAGTTCGGTAACGCGATAATGATTCTTTAGATATTGTAGATGTTCAAGATCGCTTACTATCACCGGCTTCTGCTATTAAAAAATACTTTTTATGCTGGTCTAATTTAACTGGATGTTATTGTCTCTGGAAGCTACTCGTCACGAAAAGTCACCCTAAAGAGTTATTGAATAAGTTTGTAAAATGTGAATATTATATACCTCGAGCGTTGACAGCAACGATTAAGAATTTAAATATATGTAATAATATTATTGTTACTGTTGTAACAATAATACCAGCAAAATTAAATAGTCGCTCCTCGATTATGACTTCACACTATGATTGTATAGCTTTATATCGCTGGCTAACCTATGATCTGATTGATATCTGATTTCATTTATTCTCTTCTCTTCCACCTGCTCTTAACCCGCTCGCGGTGGGGGTCGGCGCAACATGCTTCATAAACACATGTTACAGAAAGATTTAGCTTGCTTGCTTCTCAGATTACATTCTGAATATCCTAAAATAAGTTAAATTCACCTAAATTCACTTAATTCAATGATACCAAACACTGTTCATCATCATTGGTGTTTATTGCACAAGCCTATACCACGTTCAGAGACAAATTTAACCTATGAACAAAACCAACTTTAAGTTTGTAACTGTATCTTAAGTTTAGGAAATAATATAAATGCGCCGTCAGAATTTCTGCCCAGAACTCCTATTGTTTTCAGGGACTATTTCAATAGGCGTAGGGGGCGAGTGAAGTAACTCATTCAGACCGGTACATAATATATAGGAGACAATGACCACGTGTAACGTAGGTATGTTGTACATAATAAATAAAACTGACACATTTCATGCGGAATTCGTTTAATCAAGGTAGTTTAATTCACATGACTAATACGAGGGTTCCTTATTTCTGGTTCATCTTCTTCAAATGGAGGGATCAATGTCGGAGTATCAGCTTTAGGTAAAATGCTGAAAACGATGTTGAAGGTCATCGCCACAGCATACACCACGGCTACTACACCCAGGGTACTCGCAAAGGCTCTGAAATTAATAAAATATTTAGACAGCTGCTGGTGGGAGGATACCTGATCATTTTTGTACCCGTCTTGATAGCGACCACTGTACACATGGTGAATAATCCACCATGATGGCTCGTTCGTTTTGCCTTGCCAGGAAAAAACATCAAAATTTTAAATAAAAGGAAATTTTGTGCAGACTGCAGGTGCAGGAGAGGCTACTAAACCTAATCGTACAAAATCCTCGACGTCAATTAGAAAAACACCTGTAACTTTCAATGCCTGGTCATATACTCTTCAAATACAGCTAATAGTTAACCATCTCTACTAAATGTACAAATATGTAAGGTACAAACATGAAAACCGCATTCAAATTGGTTCTTTACACATAGACAAAGGAGTAAAATTTGTAACACTTTTTATTGCCGGGAATTAATATATACGTTGTCGGAACTTGTGTTAGTGTTTCACAAATGCGAATAAGCGCTGTGCTGAGTACATTCGCAGTACCTAAAGGAACAGACAGTTTTGTATACGTTTTTTGTGTAAAATCTGGTTTAATCCAGATGGTGCTAAGCTATGGTTGAAGAAAATCTATCCAGCCATTAAAAAAATATGAAGTTTTACTTATTGATGTTGGAGGGTTTTAGCGGTTTACTTATGATTTGTGTGCCAGTCATCTTATAATATAATTGACAGGCACACAGTCATTGTGTTTATACTCATAAATACGCAACAGTTTCCTTTGACCAATTAATATCCTTTTTTTTATACTATCTTTACGTAGATTTTTCAAGTTTTAACTACTTATGGGTGATCAATAACAACCACTGATAACACTATATCTTTCTTTTCGGTAATTAAAATTTAGATTTATTAAAATCTTCCCATTTAAAAGTATGTTTATTAAATTTAAACTAAAACTTAAAAAGACTTAAAAATGAACACAGAAATTACACACATATGTTTTGTTAACTACATGAAGAAAAAAATGCTGAGGTACTCTACAAATTACATGCCGCTTCAGGTACAGGCCAACTGAAATTGAACTGAATCCAAAAAGGCTCTTCTATTCTTCTTTTGGATTTTAAGTTTTAGTTAAATTATATTATTTTGTAATTATTAGTGATAGGTACGACTATTGTCCGTGTGTACTATTATGCGTTGAGGAGTTTTATTTTTTTACTTCGTCATCAGATTTTATCAAAGTTATATGGAAACAAGCAGCAGTAAAAACCTTCGAACAATATTTTTTCTTCTGAAGATTACGTACTATTGGTCCGATGTTTATTCGATAAAAACTGGAATATCATATTTGATACAGAATTATACACACGTAATTTTTTGGAAATAAAAGACTTACGCGTAAACCATTTTCTATTCGGCTGAACTCTTTGTTGAATTTGAGATAGAATTGCAAATGATTTTCTATAGTAGGAAGTAGAAAACTAATAGGAACTTGTAGTACAAAGACGTGAGTTATATTATAGATGACAAACGAGAATGAGAACGAACAGTTAAAAACTAATGTTAAATTTCTTATATTTATACACTTATATTGATTATAGGTAATTGTTTAAAATAGGTAAACAATGGGGATACATCTATGATTTCTATTAACTCTGACGGCTAACAAACATAAACAACATTTGTTTTGATAACATCGATGAAGTGATGTAAAATATTTTTTTAACTTGCTGAGGTCAGCAAACGAACAAATGGGTCACCTGATGGTAACTTATTTCTACCACCCATGACTATCCATAACACCTGAAGAATCATGGACGCGTTGCCGGCCTTAAAGGAAAAAGATAATTAAAGGATTGGGAAGGGGAGCGGGAATCTGGGCCTCCGGTAATCATAACAGTAAGGTCTTCATATCGGTTGTCGGTATACCGATTCACCTGTAGACAAAACTGTCTACAGACTACAGCGTAGCTCTACTACTTATGAAATTGAAATTATCGTTTATGTCACAAACTTTAGGAAATATAATATTGTGCATCGATCGGAGTATGACGGCCGCGGCAATCAGTACATAAAAAAATCGTATCGAAATATGCTTAAGTTTATTGTGTTCTTGTATGCATATTAATCTTATTCTTTTCAAAAACTTTTAGTTACTAATAGGTAGATATGTTTTTAAAATTAAATTACCCATTACATACTTGCATTATTTATTCAGACATGCCTGTGGTGTCACCACCTTCGATACAAGAACAACGTACTTATCCAAAGTAGAAAATGAAATAGATATATCCATTTAATTCATAATACGTATATTTATGAAGCACCTGTAGTTACTAATTATAAATAATCCATACCAATATTATACATTCGAAAGTATCTCTGTCTGTCTGTTACGTTGTCACGTTTAAACGACTGAACTGATTTTAATTAACATTGGCATAAATATATTATATATCCTGGGGCCTACCCCAGGACACAGGGTACTTTTTGTCCCAGAAAAAGACATTCACGCGGACGGAGCCACGAGCAAACGCTAGTTTTACATAATCAGTAAAGATTAATTTAACAAAAAACTATTCTTAACCATCATTGACCTACATTTAATTCAATCCTTCATCAGTAGGTACCTAATAATAAATTATATATAACTTATCAGTTAATAGAATGTGAATTGTTCAATCATTTCATCCTTGTACCGGCGGCTGCTGTATAATATGTCGATCAAATGGTGTGGTCACTTGTAGCTCTGGCGGGGGATTTGGCAGTTGATACAACCTTTGCGTCAGCCATACAAGCAGATATATAAAAACTCCCATACCTGAAAGACTGAGAATAATCTGTTATAAGCATCTCTGTCGCAGCTCAAGCAACAGTTACAACAAATCGTAGTACACTAACCTACGATTACTTATTTTGACAACGAGGTAGGTAGAGTCAGAGAAGGATCTCAGTTGAGGATGGATGTAATTTTATTCCATATCGATGTAATTTATATGTAACTGATTGTCGAGACACAACTTCTTTTTACAGGTGAGGTCAGCAAACGAGCAAGTGGGTCCCCTGACCCCCACCGCTTATAAACGCACACAACACCAGAGGTCATGGACGCGTTGCCGCCCTTTAAGGCAAGGGATAGAAAAGGGGAGCCAGGAATTTGGGCCACCAGATATCTCACTCATCGTACGAAACGCAACAGCAAGCTGCTATTTCACATGTGTTTTCTGTGAGACAGTAGTAACAACCCGATAGAGACGGACCATTCATACTATACACAAAACTATCTACAGCGTAGCTCCATATTTAACGGAAGTACCGATTTTGCATACCGATTTAATAGATTGAATTCTTTTTACTTTACAGATTAGCTATATAGTGTTCTCAATCTCAAACTAATATTATGAACTATCTCACAGAATTATTTAACTATCTCAACAATCAAAAGCCGCGTGTGATAAACTTCAAGAAAGTCGCTTAAGGTGGTTCGGTCACGTTTTGAGAAAGCCACAGTAGTACATCGGTCGCAAATGCCTGTGCCAAATCGTACCAGTAGAACGGTCCCGCGAACAGCCCAAAAGGAGCTGTCAACGTATTAGAGGGCGATATAAGAGCCACTAGTCTCACTACAGATTATTTTCATGATCGGGCAAAGAGAAAGCTTCTAACTTAAAAGGCGGACCCTGGCACTAAGCCGGGATAATAGAAGTCAGAAAGAAAAAAAACATAGACTACCACCATGAGGTGTCTGTAATACATTTTATACTCACAAAGCATATACCATTTTCTTAATTACAAATCCAATAGTATAATATTTTAATTATTCTTCTGCGGTCTTGGAAATGCTTAATTCACGACGGAAACAATGTAACTTGTGCCTATGTATCATTACGAATATTGTGGTAATGCGATGTAGAATTTACAGCGGACGCGACGATAATAACATAGGTGCCTCACTCATTTCTACATTAAATAATCCTAGCCGTACATTACAAGCTATACTGATGTGACATATAAGTGCTAAGAGTTAATAAGCAATCTAAATTGCATTCTTTATTTATGTCTGGCGAAAGGCCTGGCGTTATGCCGGTTTAGTTCCAGGGTCCGCCTTCCTACTACCTTGAGCATCCTCCGTAGTGAAACCGTTGGTTCTCATATCTCCCTCTAATACGTTACTGCGCTTCTTGGACCGTTCGCGGGATTGTGGCCTTGGTACGTACCTATATTGCATTATGCTATAATAACTGTAATCGGCTGCTTTATTTTATTTTATACTCATGAAAACGAAAAGACATATAAAGCATTCATGATAATCATTTTTTTACTAGCCCTGCATTATAATTATATGTCCTACTGGGCACGGGCCTCCTCTACTGAATGAGAGGGGTCAGGCCTTAGTCCACCACGCGGGCCTAATGCGGGTTGGCAGACCTTACATACCTTCGAAACTCTTATGAGGAACTTCTCAGGTATGCACGTTTCCTCACGATGTTTCCTTCACCGTTAACGCGAGCGATAATTAACAATTAATACACACACAACTTGGAAAAGTCAGAGGTGTGTGCTCTTGGGATTGGTTTCGAACCTGCGACTTTCGTCTCGATATTCCATACCACTCCCCACTGAGCTATCACTGCTCATATCGTTTTTATATCCCTATAGAAAATGTTCTATAAGATAAACATGGGCCTTCTTGAAAGCTGAACATACTAGGTACTTATCACCAGTGCCAGCCAGACTCATTTAAGAGTGCGATAAAAATATGGCGCTCTTACCCATGATTTGGTAAACGTAAAGCTTGAACGCAGAAAAAGGAACATGTCGCCTCTTACACGGGGGCGGTACCTACCTCTACTGTGATCCTGTATGATTGATACGTTGCTGGTCCTCAAGCGCCATGTCAAGAAGATCCACGCGTTACGAAGATGAAGATGCTGCGGTGGATGTGTAACGTTACACGACTAGATACAAGGTGATAAGTCCTTCGTATGCGAGAAGCCAGCTGGGTTGGTACCACCGGTTTGTCTATATCTGCCGCCAAGCAATAGTGTGTAAGCACTGTTGTGTTCCGGTTTGAAGGGCATTGAAGCCAGTGGGCATTATGAGACTTAACACTTTATGTCTCGGGGTGACGAGCGCAGTCCAGTGTCATGCAGTGTTTTGTTATTTAAAGTTCTGTGTGGTGTTGCTTCTGTTTACGAGCAAGCGAGGCGCTTACCATCAGGTGAGCGACCTGCTCGTCTCGTCATTCAAACTAATAAATAAAAAACATACATATCAGGCAAAGTGGAAGTGTTAATGTAGGAAGGCAAACTCGCCATGATAACGACAGACAGAAAGTAGTCTAAGATATTTTTAAATGGTAGAGCCACGCTTGAACATGGATGGGTTATTACCAACGTCTCTCTCACTGAAAACCGTAAGATCCCACCTTCCCTTCCTAATCTCCTTTCTTTTAACGTCAGCAACGCATCGATGAATTCTCTAGTGTTGTAGGACGTATACTCCGATTGATGCGTAATAGAAATTACGCCGAACGCGTTGGTGCCAGTGCCCCTGTGTATCTGACTGCCGTAATGGAATATCCTATAGCTGAAGTTCTTGAGTTGGTCGGAAACACCGCAAGGAGCAACTTGGGCAGTGAAGATCACTTACCACTGGTGACCCACTTGCTGACTTTTTTTTTAGACGCTAAGCTAATAATTGTATTATCTCCATGTAAGTGGATGTCAATCATATGATGTGTAATGACAAAACAACAATAAGTGGATAAGTATTTGTTATGAGTAAAATAAAAAATAAACCATAAATTAACAATATTCTTTTCTTGCATTCTTCGAGTATTGCAAGTTGTATTTTCTTGTTTAGTGGCGATTCAGAATGAGTAAAATAAAACCTTAATCACTCATACCTACCCAAGGCACCGTTGTGGCTATAAACATGAATGCTAAATACTCGTAGGTGCTAAGTATCTTTTTTTTTTTTTTTAATAATACACCCAACAGTCACACACATAGTCCTGACCCCACACTAGGTAAACCTGTATCGTGAGTATCAGGAACTACGAGGGACTTGCGGTCCCACAACACCCAGACCCGAAACAAATTTTTATGGTTCACACAAACATTTGTCTCAGTGCGGGAATCGAACCCACGGCCTCTCGCTTCGCAGCCGGCTACTCGCCCGCTGCGCCACGGAGGCTGTCAAATACAATAATATAGTGTTAGGTTACTCTCTATTTATTGAATGAAGGTGTGAAAATGTACCGCCGGCTTGATTGTAATAATTAGCTGTGCAAATAGTCATGGTAAAGTAGACAAATCAGTTGTACGCCTGGTGGGACGACAGTTGCATTATAAGAAAGTGCTTCGCCATTGGGAGCTATCAGCTAAGTTCTGTGTGGTTATCAGAAGCATAGTCAGAAGTGAGATAGGCCCGTAGCCTATAAGCTTCTTGATAAATAACCTAACAATAGCATGTTGTGGGCTTCATCGGGTCTTGCAATATGCCTGTTGCTATGTGGTTAGTCATAAAACTCATAACTATATTATATGTTTATATTCGCCTGAATAATTAGACGAAGAGGTGGCTCGCCAGATGGTAAGCAATGTATATAAACAGAAGAAACATCACTCTGAACTATAAATTACAAAGCACTGCACTACGCTCGTCACCCCATCTCCAATTTTACAAGGGCACCTCTATTTTTTTTTATAAATTATTCTTTATTATATTATACAATATGTAACAAAAACCCTGTTTGGCGTTTTAAGTGTGATAACAGCAGGCCAACCATGAGTTTGTCACGGTAAAATCGCCGCCTCAGTCAGTGGCGCCTCTAGCCGATACGTGACAAACTAAATTTTGTAATACAAATATTTTACGTAGTCGCTAGCGATTTTACTAAGACAAACTCATGGTTGGCCTGCAGAATCGATATTCAAACGTAATGAAAAAACTCTCATACAAAAATAAGACTATAAAAATAATCATATTTTTTTTTATCTTGAATTAATTTATTGTTTGTAAACCGTATTTCGATTGGTTACCTTTGCAAGAGCGATGACTTGGAGCCAGAGCGAGATAACACGTTGCCGCGTTCATGTACATCAAATGTGCCGCGGCCCCGGCTTCGTCAATACACACAGAAATTCACATATAAATAACATAAATATGTTCATTTTCTAAGTTATCTGTATAAGGCATATCTCGCTTGTTTTTTTTAATTCACCTATTTTTATTAAGTTGTCTATATGTCTATCTTCACGACCCAAAAAGGGCCAACAGGGTTTTTGTTACATACTGTATAGCTCGCTTACTGTGAAGGAAAACATCGTTAGAATACCTACATAAAATCGAAAGTACATGTTAAGTCTACCAATCCGCATTAGTCCAGCGTGGTGTAATAAGTTCCAATGTCCTCTCATTATAGAGATCCGTGTCCAGCAGTGGCACATTAGAGCTTGCCAAAAAGCTGCGCACGGCTACGAGTGATACATTTCTAGGTTTGCTCAATATAAGCCACCTTACATACTCTACATTCCTCCCCACTCACTCCCCCACGCCCATTTCTCAAACATAACGTGCACACGTTTAGAGAGCACACGTGTTTTTGCCCAAATCCCCATTTTGATGAACAGAGTTTATCGCGACACAAACTAGAAAATAACAAAACTGTCGGTTACAAAGCCACGTTAACAGTTTAAAATATTATAATGAACATTTTCTGATCCCGCCTATCCCATTCGCAGTGGGGTCGGCGCAACACGCTTTTACAATGTACAGAAATATTTGTATTGTAACTTTTACGACCGGCCGCCTGCCTAACGTCAAACCCTCTGGGGAGAAAATACCCAGATCTGAAACATGATATTTGTGAATCACACAAACATTTGTCTCGGTGCGGGAATCAAACCCGCGGCATCTCGTTTCGCAACCGGCTACTCGCCTACTGTGCCTACGGAGGCTGTCAAATAAAGCTTTGGCTGTCTGAAGTCTGAATTAAAGCTTAAGACTGTCCAGAAGAAATGGAAGTTGAAGTGGCATAGGTCAGTTATCAGTGTGACCGCATCGCTGCATCGAGACACTTACCTCATGTCGTGGACGAGTATCAGCGTGCGAAGCTATATTCGGACTGTATACAGTATACAAAGACTTCAATATATACTACCAGACGAGTTTAGAAGTAAAATTGTGGCACATACCGCGGCAGCTTGACCGTTAAGGCGGAGGAGCGGGAGAGGGGAGCCACTGCATTGAATAACTTAATTCTAGTTAAAAGTAAGCGAGATGGTAATATTGAGTTGCGGTGAATTGACCATAACTTAGTGCACAATTTCTATGTACCGTTTAGCCAGTCTAGTAGCATTACTGTGTAGTTTTGACTATAAACAAGGCTTATGATTAATAACTAATCAGTAGCCCTGTGAATGATAATTATCTCCTCAGTGGTCTAATGGCAGCGTACTAATGCTGAGAACCGTGAAGGTTCCGAGTCCAATCCCCATGTTGGAATTTGTAGTCCAGTTTCCGATTCAAAAAATCACACATGAATTGGCCGGGATTTGCAATTCGTACCCGGTATGGCGATATGCTCGCTCTCGATCACATCATGGGACGGAGATAAAGTCAATGTGTTTGAAGCACTAATTGCATCTGTCTACCCATTCGGGGATAAAGGCGTGAGCTTATGTTAATGTGATGATTAATTGCACAAGGCTACAGAACAATTCTGGTCTACTTTGGATAAGACTATATAACGTGTTACCGAAAGGTGCGATCATATTTTAGGGTCGTTACATACACAATGAGTATTTATGTACCGGATCTTATTAAAATCTAGACATCCTAAAATTTCACGCTAATGTTAATCACTCGTTTATTGTGATCGATAAAATTAATCACATCACTATAAATTATTTGCATTACTTAATTAAACCTACAATTTATTCGTATCAGCTGTTTATTATTTAGTGTTGTCAAAATATCGACATGTTACTTACTCATTCGGTAAAAAAGAAAATGCTTTATTTTGTCTTAGCAATACAATCGAATTTGATACTTAAAGCGATGGAATATGTATATACACTATATGTTGTTGTAATTTGACCACACCTTTCTGTAACACATTATACTAATATTTCAATTTTGTGAAGTGAACAAAATTGATGCATTGCTTTTATTAACAAGGATAAGGGAGCAATAAAAACATATAAAAAAAAACAACATGCTATTTCGGTTATGTTGCTTTTTACTATCAATTTTGGGATGTATGTGTACAAGTATGAATTCGAGGAAAATAAAGGTATACGTAATGTTTTATAATATATACTCTACAACGCAGTACTCGTTACGAACAAACATTACTTATGTTATTTTCGATATAGTACCTCTACGCAATCATATTTTTGTTCCACCGCTCATCATTTTCATAAGATATCATGAGAGCATGTCAACATTGTAACTTGTTTTCTCTAGTTAAACCCAATCGTTTTAAATAAAATATCCTAGCTAAAGAAACACCATTCGTTCATTGCAAAATATCAGCAAATACTGTGTAACATACTAACTGTACAGACAAGTAAATCAAAACTTATCAAGGAAACTTTATTGGTGTCCATATTATGATATTTATTATAAGTTCTCGCTTAAAGATTCATAGAAATGAACATTATTCTCACTGCGTATCATAAAACTGGTGAAAAAGTCGCGATAAAAACCTAAAATCCACATACTGAAAGTCTAAAAATATATTATAATAGATTTCAAATGTCTATACATAGATGAGTGTTCACTACGCGCCCACAATGAGCGTCAAGCGCGCATGACGCGTCCAATACGTTACAATATTATTTAAATACGATAAAACGAACCGGCTCCGTCCGTACGTACGTACGTACACACACGGCAACACACGGCAACACGCTGCAACACGCTGCAACACGCTGCAACACGCTGCAACACGCTGCAACACGCTGCAACACGCTGCTACACGCTGCTACACGCTACTCGTTACCGTACCGAGGGGACTAGACACATCATCCGAAAGTACGACAGTACGAGAGTAAGAGAGTACGATAGTACGAGAGTACCGGCCGCTCCTCTACGAGCGTTCGCGCGACACGCCAATGCGTTACATAAAGTTCGTATCGAAACTAAATTACGTTATATATATAGTATTTATATATAGACCGGACGCCGGCGACGTTCAGACGAAGACCTTCGCGAGTCCGTCGGCACCCGCGCTCGCTATGTACGGTCGCAGCGGATGGAACGCCACGTCCAGGATGCTCTCGTCGAACTTCTTGCGATGCGCCGTGATCTCCTGCACGCACGTCTTGGTGTCCAGGTTCCACAGGCGCACGGAGCAGTCGTGCGAGCCCGACAGCAGGAACAAACCGTTCGGATCCAGCGCCAGGCCCGTCACCGCGTCCAGGTGCGCCACCATCGCGTGCGCACATCTACCCGACACCGCGTCCCAGAACCTGATGTGGCGGTCCTCGTGCGCCGTCACCAGCAGCGGCAGCGTCGGGTGCGAGCGCACTCGGTGCGCCGGACTCTCGCACGGTACGCGCAGCACCGGCTGACAGAACAACATCAACGATTCCACATTACTAACAAACTCCTCTTATCAAAACAAAATCATTATTTGTTTAAAAATGTGTGGTGTTACTTCTGTTTATGAGCAGGCGTGGCGCATATCATCAGGCGAGCGATCTGCTCGTTTCGTTATTTAAGCTAATAAAGAAAACTTAATGCCAAAAATATGAAACCAACTCGGCGGTCGTACGGTAAAATGTCTCACCTGTCCAGTCTCAAGATCATAGAGTAAGAGCGTGCCGTCGCGGTATACGACAGCGGCACGCGAGGCGGCGTCCGCGAAGTCCGCGGCCGCGGGTGTGGGCGCGAGCACGGACTCGTCGGCTCGCAGCGTGGCGAGCAGCGGGCGAGCGCCGCGCGGCGCCCACAGCCGCACCGTGCCGTCCGCCGACGCCGACAGCAGCCGCCCGCCCGAGCTCGACAGCGACCACACGGCGTCCGTGTGCTCGCGCAGCACCGCGCCCTGCACGTATACACATATACACATATACACATCATATACACATATACACATCATATACACATACACACATACATACACACATAAACACACGATTTTTTGCCGGGAATTCTTAAAATACCATTGGCCGCTTATTTTATTTATTTTTAAAGTTGTTTAAAGTAATGTTTGTGTGTTCTGTGGGTTTTTGCAATATACATTTATAATGAGTATATGGAAGGAAGCTTTGAAAGGAGTGAATTTTGGGGTTTTTCATCGGAACTTGTTACCCACCCTTGATTGTTCGATCCGTTTGGAAAAAAATATATAGCATCGAAAAATATATAGTCTATAGAGCATCGTACTAGAAGGAATTGACACCAAAAGTCCGACAAGGCTTTGTAATCGGCCACACCGGCGTTTCATCGCTGTTGTGAAGACTATTTTTGAAGTGAAAACTTCTTTAGCATCTTTGTGATTTGTAAGTCGGTGAAACGAAAAAGCGACAGTAAAAAGAGACAGACACATAAATTCATAAGATTTAACGTGGGAGAAAATGAGATAGGAAGCATTATAAAGTTGTGCTCGCATGCGTAGTACAAAGCTTGAGAAAAGGCATCACAACAAACGTGGTGCTTTGTATATGTGTACGTATTATACGTTTGTAGAGTTTTTACATCATTTTTATAATCAAATTCTTCATTGTATAATTTATCGAAAATGTAAGCTCTGAATCTCAATAAATCTATGTTATGTATACGAATAAAATGTAAAATAATTATGAAACTTTGTATCACTATGATCATTACTAAAACCTACAATTATCCTCTTCCCGAAATTTTAAATTCGTCTTATTATCTTGATGCCAAAATTTTTAAAGGTTTCACTTCTACCACGTGTAAATTTGCACACATGATTTTTTTAAATTCATAATAGGCTTGCGTTCAACCACTATCTCGCCTTCACCATCTAAACCACACTAAACTATTATACAACGTTTTACAGAAAGGTGTAGTCAAATTTAAGCAACATATTCTGTACAATAAAGTACTTCACTCCTTGGTCTAAGTGCTGCTCATATGGATACCCAGGTATATGTGCATGCAAGTACTCACTGACAATTAACATTGATAATGGCACGATAAGGGCTTGATTAATCATGATTAGTATTTAATAATAAATAAAATCTTCCTGCCTGGCGTTAACTCAGCTTAGTGCCAGGATCCGCCTTCCTACTTAAACGCTTCTACTTCACCCGACCTTAAGCATCCTTCGTAGTGATATCATTGGGTCTCGTATCTCTTTCCATTACAAGCTAACGCTTTTTAGGCCGTTCGCAAGATCATACCCCTAATTCGATCTGACTCAGGCATTTGTGACTGATGTACTCTTGCGGTTTCCTCAAAACGTGACTAATAATATACTAATATGTAATAAGTAATAATTATTTAAAAATCGACATTAATTGTTATTGATTATTATGTAGTTAGTATGTATGATGAAGCGGTACCTGTACGGCGGGGTCGTAGGGATCATATGGATCAGCGGTGGGTGGCGGCAGATTCCAGACGCGTATAGTTCCGTCGAGTCCGCCGGAGAAGCATTCCTCGGAGCGCGGCGCTCCCATCGCTAGACACAGCACGGGTGCGGTGTGTGCACGGAACGTGTACAGCGGCTCCACGTCCAGTCCGGCAGACTTCTTCGCCGGCACAGTGCGTTGCAGATTCCACAGTTTCAACGTGTGATCCTCGGACGCGGTCACCAGAGCCGCCTCCGTGGGGTGGAACGCAAGTGCGCGCACCTGAAATGCCACGGTTGATTTTTAAACAGAATCTTTAGCTTTTTCTATTAGTAGATAATGTAAGGTGGGTAGAAGTTTTACTAAATAGTAGTATCTTGTATGCAAAAGCCCATGTGGATAGATACCACTTTCATCATTTGTGCCCCCATGCAGTGTGTAAGCACCGTTACGTCCCAGGCTGAATGACATTGAAGATAGTGAAATGATATGGCATTACGAAACTAAACATCTATATCTTAGGGCGACGAGTGCAATGCAGTGCATTACTTTGTAATTCAGTTCTGGGTTGTGTTGCTAATGTTTATAAGAAGGCGTGACGCGAAACATCAAGCGACGATCTACTCGTCGTTGTCACTCAGAGTAATACAAAAAACACTGTCCAATAAATCATGAAGATGAAATATGATAGCAAGTAGATTATTCATAATGTCCAAGCAGACTTATGTTGAGGTGTGAGCTATGTTTCCAAGTAAAAAAAGTAATAGGATATATCAAAGTACTGACTCCGTCGAAGTGCGATCGCAGCGTGTACTTTGCGTTCCATGTCTTGCGAAAGGACTCCTTATTAGTGCTGGTGACGTCGTAAGCCTCGGGCTCGTTGCTGACGGTGAGTTGTGCCAGTTCACCGAGAGCTAGAGGTTCCTCGTCAGACTCGCCCGCACCCGCAGTCGCGCCCACGCCCGCACTCGCGCCCACGCCCGCGCCCGCACTCGCACCCGCTGCCGCACTCGCCGCGACAGTCCCCGACACCGACGATACGCCGCTGCCGCCTGCACGCAAACCACACAATATACAATGTGTTACAGAGTGGTGTGCTCATATTTAAGGGTCGTTTACATACACCTAATAGTGTTGTTTATATACCTGATCCTATCATACAATTTCATGCTAATTTTAATCACTCGTTTATTACGATCACATCTCTATAAATTAAATGAAGTGCGTGAGTGAGAATAACAATGCTGGAGTGAGACAAAAGCTTATCTGCCTATCATTTAGAATTGCTTAACAATAAGGACCACCAATCACGTATACAAAAATGGACACTAGCAAAGAGGTCACTTAATTGCTGTTCTTAAATACGGCTGTGAGTCTTCGCGATGTACATGCGTAATTGTCTTGGGCACTACAAAGAGTTCTGGGGTGTGATTCAGATCCCTCTCTTATTTATATGGGCTTGTGAAATGTGTTGCCCGTTTGCCCCTACAGGGACGCCCATGATGGGAGCGCTTATTTAATTTGCAACCACAGGGTGAAATACTTTGCTACATCCTCCTACTGACAGCCTCCGTAACGCAAATAAGACTCAATATCCAGGCAATAAAATACAGCTAAACTCCCACCGTTTGAATTTGCTGTATAATGGCCATACAAAGTCGATTAGGCCAGAGGCCACCTCGTAATTATAGGGCAGCCGCCGAACAAGTATACCATTAGTATTTTCCTAAAATGACTATTATTCCAATACTCACCAACTGGGTATTCATCACCCTGTCCACCTCCAACAGCTTCGCTTTCAGTGAGCAAATTCAACTCATTCAAAACTTCCTCAGCCTCATGATCTACCTCCTCACCTGATCACAAGTAAATTGGTTAAGCTATTTCACAAACAACTTGCAAATACTTCCATCAAGCCGATATAGCACATGAAAAAATAAAACTGCAATCATTTTCAAATTTGGGATAAGTGTGACGTAGCCCGTATACGCTTTACAATTGCTGTGATTACAGTGATACATACTATTTAGAATGCCCCATTATGGATACGGTAATATTTCATATTCTATGAAAAATCATACCAAACCTCTTTTTTTAACATGCTATAATTTGTTAACAATTAATAATAATAATCAATTAATAATCAATTTGTCTGTAATATGTGAAGCCTATGTTACATTACATTTGTGAGCTCATTTACATGCTTCTCTCACGAAAGTAGATACCTTGTTTACCAGTAGCATGGTGCGGTTGTTTGGCATCAAGATCATCAATTTCGTCCATATCCATCTCCTGATTAGTCAGGAACTCAAAGTTGGCGAACACTGCGGCCGTCTCCTGAACCGAAAGGCCTTCTTCATTGTAACCACCACTTGCCGATACGCCGCTTTTTCGCGGCTCTTTGCCTGTAAAAATTTAAAAGCATTGCTAAAAAAGACGTCTCAATATATAAGTGATAGTGGTCATATAGCCCGAAGAACCTATAACCGTTGGGGTATACATGCTCTTAAGTGGAGATTGTGTTTATGAAAACAAGAGTAGAACGCCTTGTAGCCAGGTGAACTGACATCCTGCGAAAAGCAGTGGCAAGGATTGGATCCAAAAGGCCAAACACCGAGCTCGATGGTATTCATTAGGAGAGACTGATGACCAACATGATTATAGACTGATGATGATAATATTTCCGATATTTTTTTGTACCTATATTTTTAATCTTTATGATAAATAAGATATACAACGTCAAGACATGACATGCCATCTAATAAAATCAGATATAATAACTAACTAGAAATCTGGATGGAGACATTTGATTAGGTACCCTCCTTAGCGGCTGTTTAGCGATGCCCCGGTTCCAAACCCTGAGGAATTTAACCAGTTTGTCATAGAGAGTTACTGCCGCGTAACCATTCTTTATCCCAACTTTACAGGTACCGGCAAAAGTCGTGAGCACAAACTTTATCTGAATAGTTCATTTTAGGACTGTTTAGCGGAATGAAGGAGCTCGGAACACCAACGCTTCGCACTATTGATTCTCGTCTAAAAGACCCTCAACCACTATTGTCCATCTGTGCTCACGAAATGAGCTGTTAATTATACCCATGTCAGTGTAGGATACTTCTTTAAAAATGCTTCATAAAATATTTCGCTTAGTTTTTTTTTTCAAAAAGCATTATAGCCTATTAACATAAATATAAATATACCTTGTAGGCATGAATTCATCAGCTTGGACGAACGCTATTTTAAATATTTTACGAATATTCAAATATATTTTACGAAACATATTACTACGAGAATTTTAGTTTATATCTTAACCTGTATACTTGTACGGGTAGGTAGAAGTGCTACGATTGAATGCACATTTAGCTAACAGTCATTCTGTTGGAGGATGACACAACTATTATATATTACCAGGATAGCTTGCTACTACTGTAAAACGAATGATACAACATATGATGGACATGGATTAAAAATATTTAATTATATATTCAGCCCTATATAGTCTATCCAAGCGTAGTGTAGGCCGACCTCGAGCCCGCTGGACCGACGACCTGTTAGACGTGGCCGGAAGCGGCTGGATGAGGAAGGCGGAGGACCGTCAAGGGTGACGCCAACTTGGAAAGGCCTATGTCCAGCAGTGGACGAATTCAGGCTGATGATGATGATGATATTCAGCCCTGTTATATACTGTCCCATTATCTAATAACAGGGGTTAGGTTTTAGTCCACCACCCTAGCCGAATACGGGTTGATAGACTTCACATACGAAATTCGTATGGTAAGTTCTCAGGTGCACAGATTTCCTGACGATGTTTTCCGTCACCATTAAAGCGAGCGATAATTAATAATACACACGTTACTTCGAAAAGTCAGAGATGCGTGCCCTGGGTGATGGGTTCGAACCCGCCGTTTCCTTCTCGGCAGTCCGTACTCCGTACCACACCCCGCAATGTTATCGCTGCTAATTACATTTAATATCGGAAAATGTTAGTGTGGATGAAACAACTCACCGTAATCATACTTGCGGACCATATGGTTCATTGAGTAGTCACATCTGTCATGTTGTTGCTTATCATAGTTTCTGTAGTTGGGATTCTCGGCCTCCTCATTGTTGAGACCAAGCAAGGCGCGCACTCGATTCGAGCGCACGTCGAGGATTGTGTCTGTATAGCCGATTTCCTGTTCACCATACATTGTCGTTCATTCAGTTTTTGGATATAATTATTTATTCCGTCGTAAATTTAATGTAGCATAAAAAATTATTGACATGTAAGTGATATTTTTTTTTATGGCATAGGCCGGCAAACGAGCAAGTGGGTCACCTGATGGTAAGTGATATTGATAGTGATTTATCTAACGTGTTATAGAAAGGTGTGGTTAAATTTAAGCAATGTATAGTGTACGATATAAGTAATTAATCCCCTATAGTACCAAATCCGATTGCATTGCTAAGACATATATATATTTTTTCTGTTTTATCGAATGAGTAACATGTCGATATCGACTTCTGTAAGTGTAAGTGATACTTCAGACCTCCTTTCATTTCAATTTTGTACTATTAAACACATTTTTAGTGCTTCTATATGGTATATCGTCTTCGCACACAGGCTCTTTCAGGTGTTCATTTTTTTAATTACAAGTTACATACGTATGTCCGTAGAATTACGTACACATTGTTCAAATTTATTGAAAGTGAGTGTCGTCCATAATAATATGCTGTGATCAATTTTAATAAACAAGTGATAAAATTAATCTGAAATTTTTAAATGTGTCGGTTTTGAAAAAATCCAGTTTATAAATACTCACTGTAAGGGTATGGAATGACCCTAAAATATGGCCACACCTTTCTGTAACACATTGTATAAACATCACACATAGTAAGACGTACACAAATGATTTGAATCATGTATAATTTAATTTTGTTGGCTGGCAAACCTGCAGGTATTGTTTTATAAGTTGTCGACCCTGCTTCCATTGCGCCCGCTCGGCCGGTTCGGGCTCTGCCGGTGGCTCCTCCGGTGGTGGGCGAACATCGCCCTGTTGTAGCTCCACACCATATTTTAACTTGTGAAACTTAGCTCTTTCTTGTTTCAAAGCATACTCCAGCATCTTGATCCGTCTAACGAGGTCGTTCTTTAGATTCTCTTGACCCTTCCTCTCACCTTGGAGGAAGGCGATCCGCGCCTGATTTTTGAAACAAAAAACAGTAATCATAACCATAATCATTATTATTACATTAAAACAAATACAATCTGATGTAAGGAACACATGTTTTAGCAGATGTTAATTTAAATTTAATATTTCTATTTACACAAATATTTAGGATTCCTTAACACAAGTTATTAATTGTATTATTGGTATTGACCATTCTACTGGAAATAAACAAGTAATAAAGCAATTCTCGACTGCCTTAGTGGCGCAGTTGTAATCGTACACGTTACAACTGACGCTGACGCTGTGGTCTTCGGTTCGATCTCCGGGTCGGGTTAAAGTGATATTGTGTTTTTCTATATCGATCCGTCCGGAGTCTGGAAATGTGCTCGGTATGGCCATAGGCTCCCCCCTATCACATCATAGGACGAAAATAAGCTTTGCGAAATGTGGGTGTACTAGTTACACCTCTGCCTACTCCTTCGGAGAGTACTGGCGTGAGTGTGTATGAAGCAATTCTGCTCTAATTTCCTCCATCTATCTATTAATTGCAGTTTGCATATCTAGCATGCATTTCAGTGTTTTCGTACTTGGATCAATGAGACGATAGGTAACTTCCATCGTAGTATCGACTCACGAGTCGCCAAAACCATCAAAGCAGTCATTTGTACGGCAGTAGGACTGTTACACACAACAAGCTACTTCCGAGGGCAAGTACAAGAAAAACATAATATTTTGTTATTTATTAAAATAAAATGTGTTTGTCCCTCTTTTTTGTAGGTCTATTTAGTTGTAGATGTAAGTCAAGTTGGAAACTAGATGTCAAAATTCATATGTTCTGTTATCTTATTCGGTATCTATTTTTATTCATAATATCTATGTGACACTGGCAGAATTGTGGTAGAGCAACACCGCAAAGGCCATAAAATAAGAACTGAACTGACTTGCTCAGCTTGATCTCCAGCGACTCGCCTCTCAGTTGCCCGCCTATTACGCACTGTCGACCAGTCACCGGCGACTCGATTAACAGTGTTCGTCACTCCAGAGACATAAGATGTTAAGTCTCATAATGCACAGTAATTTCACTGGCGTCATTATCCTTCTAACTAAAACACAACATTGCTTGCACACTGCTGCTTGGCGATACAAATAAGACTAATAGGTGGAACCAACTCTGGCGGCTTGTCGCATATAAACAGCCTACCACTAGTAAATACAAAATTATTATTTTGAATCGAAAATATTTTTCATTTGGAATCCACAAGATGTCATCAGACATCATACATACGCCACAATACCCCAAAAGCTTGTATGAGCAGCCTCAACAGTGGAGACTAACTCTCAGAGGCTACAGGTAAATCAGACCAATCCGAACTGAGATTAAGGATGAAATTATTTCACTAACGTGAGTTGAACATCCCTCTGTACAAACCGCAAACATCCCCACCATAAATAAAAATATTTACATCTAGTTGTGGGGATTGAGGATTGAAAATAATATTTTACTAAATTTATTATTAAGGTGGTACCTTGATGATTTTAAACCAAATTAAATAATGGAAGTTCTGTATTCAAGCTATATGTAAGTATGACTGCAAACTTCTCACTACGAAATCAATTTTCATGATTTGTTTCATTAAAATAATCAACATACTTTTCGGAAAGATTAATATAAAATACATTAGGTTATCATTGTTCCATATAGTATGCATAAAATATAACCTATATTATCAAGATTGAAGATTCTTTTTAATTGAAAGTTAAGTCTTTTTGCCTCAAAGTTAGTTATCATAAAATTTAAACAAAAACTAAAACTTGGTAGTTGCGCACCACATAGTTAGCAAAATAGTTGTTTCACTAAGCGCCTGTTTCGCCACCTCTAATTAAATAATACTTACTAAATACATTACGACATGAACAAATACAAATGTCACACTCTGCCATATTATAAATAAACCGTTACAAAGATCTTTATTAGGTTGTTTCAAAAATAGTTGTCTTATATGTTAATTGGTGGTTTAATCTTACACGAACATTGCGAATAAGGCCCTAATTTCTTAAAAAAATATAATGGTTATATGCTCTACTTTATATTTATGTGCTATTAGTGTTTAACAAATTGTGTTGTTTCATATTAAATAGCTAAATGATGACCCATAAATACTGTAATGCATAACCTTGATTGATAAATGGGTATTATGTCTTATATCTCTTCCTTCAAATAAAATATGTTCTGACTTGCATATTGATACAATCAACATCAAAAGACCATGAACATATATGTATGTATCCAAATATCTATGTATGTATGTACCATAGTACACAGATATGCTGTTGCATTTCTTATGGTTAGTGAGATAGGCCAAAGGCAGAAATAATCATTCTCATAAATTGTTGCATTCCCAACTACCTAAACTAAGCATAGTTTGAAAAGATCAAGTCCACAAATAAATATATTACAGTAATAGATTATTCCTCTGAAATTATAATATAACTTTCACATTCCCTGTTTATTGTTCAAAGTAACATTTTCTAAATGCTACAACCTACTAAAACCCCTGGGAATTATAGAAATTGAAGGCTAAATAATGGGTATTTTAAATAATTATTTTATTTGAATAGATTTTGAATTTGGAATCATGTGATAAATAAATCCGATCAAGTTAATGCAAATAATTTATAACTTGTATGTATGACAATAATTAATATGGTGTATATTTAAAAAAAAAAAAAAAAAACTAGTGTTATCAGTTTTTGTTACAGATCACACCTAAGGTAGCAAATTGTGAAAGAACTAAGTAAAAGAAACAAAAATGGACAATGTTTTTGAATCTTTAATAATAATGTGCATTCAAGATTATAATGGTATTAACGTTTCTGGTACCATCCGCATCAATGTGTCCAAAAATATGTGTACATTTTGCATACAAATAAACTAATGATTTTGTAATGATTAAGGTAATAGACTAAAAATCCAAATAGCACATTTATAATTAGAAGCCTCTCCAGCAACTATCATAAAGTTTCTTAGGGGATTCAATATGTGTATAAACCTTGTTGGATTACAAATATAAAATGTATAATTATTACAAAGCCACTGATTTAGAGTAAGCAATATCAACAAAATGTTATCAACATTTTAACAAGTGATAATCCTATGATTATCGAGTTATATGTAATGAAAGCTATTAGATTGGTTGTATAAGATGCTTTTCATAGAAAGTATACATTTTACATAGGTAATTTTCAATGTTTATTATAGTTATAGGAAAAATATTTGGAAGTAGATTATTAATAATATATATCTTCCACAATTAGCAATGGTAATCTATCATATTTCATAACATATAGGTATGCCTTGTGACTTTTTATAAGATTTGTACAAGATACAGTTATCCACAAAGACTACAATAGCACATTATTTTAATTTGTTTCAAATTAGATGTGGTAATGGCTCAGATTATCAATGATTAAAGGATATACCTTAGTAAAAAGCAACAGAATTATGTAATTTAAGATACTTATATGAAAGTTTACGTGAATTGAACTTACAAATTTGCATGTTTTTAAAAATAGTAGTTAGCAGACATTGTCATTAGTACGCGCGATGTAGGTAATAGGAAATTACTACAAAATCAATACGAAACCAATGCTATCTTTATTAGATGTGTCATATGTAAAAGAAAAACTAAAAAATCACCTCAAACTCAGCTCTGTCCACCTCCCATTGTGATCTCTCCAGTTCGAATCTCGCCCATTCGTGTTGAATAAAATGCAAAATGCCCGGTATTGAATACTGGACAGTTTGACTAGGTTCCTCATTTTGTTTGTTATTTACACTAACTCCAATTTGAGATCCTACTTGGCCTCCGTTGTGATGAGATACGGAGTTATCATCCATGGCTGTGGGGATTTTCATGACATGGCCACCATTACCGAACTTAACTTGTCACACACCTATCATACAGAACTACGGCGATGAACTATACGAAATGAAATACTAACACATCATTAAATCTATATTTCAACTAACATTCACATATACGACACCATTAAAAATAATTTTTATCGACGATTTCATGAATGACAAAAATTATTGCATGACGGAAAGAAAAGTCGCAACGACGTCCGTCCGCTACATTGCTTTTTCTTTTTTTTTATCAATGTTGCCACTTTGTCAACGTCAACCATAAACAAACAATATCGACTAAAGTGTAAAAATTAGAGATGGGTAACTTAGTAAATTTTCCTACGTTGACACAGTAATTCAGGTGCATCTTCCTACCTCCATCAAAGAGTTCAGTGCGTGGATGTGGGTGGAGTGAAGTCCAGGGACCTTTCTGTACAACTTGGTGGGCCTCAATGCTCTATCTTAGATCAGTTTTTATTCCTAGTGTTTGTATGTAAGATCGCGCGCTATCCCGTATCTATTGTACTAGAAACGTTTAACACGGCCAGAAGTCGCGATCGCAGAGTCATGTACGGGACATAGAACTGTCTCTTGTTTAGCTTCCGCAACACTACCGCACATCTGATTTTTTACATTGGCACACCATTGGTCAGTGATGCCAGATTGGGGAGATTCACCCCAAATTTGGGGGGATTTTAGAGCTCATTCGGGAATTTTGGGGTTTTAATATTCTTGGGGACGTATTGGTGGTCTTTCTCTTTCAATTCCCCTACACAAAACTTCGTTAAATCTCAGGCGATGCGGCGAGGACACATCTCCTCTAAACGGATGGACCGATTTGGATGCGGTTTTTTTATATTTGCAAAGTAATTTAGTCGTGAGTGTTCTTAGCCAAGATTTACATGGTTCCTAAGTGTTAGTGTGTCTTTACTTCAATTTTATTCACAATATATTTTTATTATAATATTTTGTATTATTTTTTACCCTTTTGAGGTAAATGTTTTACCAGTAATTAATTCTTTTTTGCTTTTGAATCATAGGTTTTTGTAGGGGGTCGGCAGCGCGTCCATGATTCTTTAGTTATTGTGGATGTTACCCACATGCTCGATTGCCAGCCTTCGCCATAAAAAAATTTATCCGAAAAGAGTACACCACGAGTACCCTCCACCGACGGAAATGTATGAATGTGGAAGAGGTACGTCAGGATCGTAGCTTGTGGCGCTCAATAGTTTTTGCCTAGCTCGAAGGATATCCCGTTAATTAGTTTGTAAATGTAAAAGATATAGATGAAAATGTAGATGCTTTTGTATAGTGTGTAGACCATAACCTAACCGTTAAAAACCTACCGACCTCTCTACTTCATCATTAGACACATCACCATATTGCTGTTAAAGGCCACTATTTTAATCGAGTAATCCAGAAAATCCAGCGATTCACTTGCAGAGCCCCTCAAGGATCCAATACAATGAACTCTTCAATATAAGGACTGGCATAGGCCAGACCCTACCGAAGATCATTACAAGTTCACAGTACATTCATCATGTCAAGTTCTCTATAGTCGCGCCCTTACTCTTTACAGCTTCAGCCCCTCTGTGAGCCTGACCACCCGTGATGAAAACCATATTACGATAGCTAATCACCTGGTGCCAGGAGTTTGGCATTAATAAGTAGCTCCATTACCTTGGAGAGCAAAGACGTGATCAGACTGTTGCATACATTGACGCAAAAATATAAAAGAGAACAAATTCAGTGTAAGGGTTTTTGAGTATGTACATATATACCGTCGAAATAAGATGACTATTTCGATGGTGTATACAACGAAACACAAGCAGGAAACTCGGTGTAAAAGAATTTAAGATTTTATTCTTCACGGTCGGTCTGTTTATTTTTATTGTTTGAGGCACATACATTTTTTATTAATGAATAAAAATATACTTAGTTGAAATTGTTTTTTTTTTCTTGAAATGCTGAATTGTGGGGGGAATCTACGTAAGACTGGGGGGAATCGGGAATGGTAATCAGGCAACACTGCCATTGGCGAAGCGTGCACTATGCTGGCATGCAATGCATCTTTTCGTCGGCCATTTTGTTCATTGAGTTTTACTTTACTGACTAGCGTTTAGTGTTTGAATGAATTGCAATATTAAATCGCCATAATATTAAATAAATAACTTTAACGGTAAAAGGTAGATGTTATTTCTCATTATAATAATATTGCATAAATTCGAGAAACATTAATAATGAGTAAGAATTATTGTTTCGGCATTTTGTGGGCTTGAAGCGTGACGCTTCTTTTATGCACGTTATCATTTGTGTGATATTACAGAAAAGATGTCACGTTATGGGGACTGTAAAGTCTATGTAGGAGACCTGGGTAACAACGCCAGTAAACCCGAACTAGAAGACGCTTTCTCCTATTACGGACCATTGAGAAATGTTTGGGTAGCCAGAAATCCACCCGGCTTCGCTTTTGTAGAGTTTGAAGATCCGCGTGATGCCGAGGACGCTGTAAGTTGCACATTTACTCCACAACAATTCATGTGTAATGTAGGTATACACGTTACGGATACCTATAGTTCTCTCAATAATATTACATATAAACATAACCTATGATGTTAAATCTACCTACCCAATGTATTGAATCAATAATATTTTAAATAGATTCGCGGACTAGACGGTCGCACAATATGCGGACGTCGTGCTCGTGTGGAAATGTCTAACGGCGGCCGCGGGTATAGCGGACGCGGGCCTCCTCCACGGTCGCGCTTGCCGCCGCGCCCGTATGACGACCGTTGCTACGACTGCGGTGACCGAGGACACTACGCTCGCGATTGCACACGTCGCCGCCGCCGCAGGTGAACACTAATCCCTAAATGTATTACTGGCACGCCAGTACGTTTTGGCATGGAATCTTCATAATGAAAATCCGAAGATTACACATTAATTTGAGATTATCACATTAAAATGTAACTGGCACCATTAAAAGATTCCATACCATAGTCATGGATTCAGTTAAACCAATGATAACTGTGTTATAGGTTATCATTGGCCTGTGCGCCGAGACCGAACTCTTCAGTTACTGCACTTATTGTCTGCGCTACGTAGTTTTCACTTCGCGGCGTGTGCTCCGATTATGTTGGCCGCATCGGTAACCTCGCTCCACAAACTGCGTAGCTTCTGACTACGTGCACACTCCACTATTCGAGAACTACATTGAGAGTTAAATTCGTTCTGCGCGTCGCGTCACGTCTATTGTAATCACTGCGTGCTCTCAGTGAGTTACACATTATTATCACATATTTGTGTTCCGAGAAGGCCTGTAAGCTGTCACACCAGATTTTTTTTAGTTGGAGGTAGTAAGTTTATTTGAAGTGAATTATTGGGGTTAAGATCTAGATTCAGTAAAGAAGATTTAGGACCGAAAACAGGGAAACAAGTAAACATTTGGTCCCTGATAATATTGCCACTTAAAGCTAGGTAACCATTATTTTTGAAAAATAAACATCTATCTTGCAGAGTGTACAAATTATTGCATAATGTAAATTTTTGTGTGGTGTATACATAGTAAGATCTGGTGCTTGCTTCATTTGCTGGGCTCGCACATTCATCTGCAAAGTACAACCTTACAAATTACTTAGCCTTAGTTGCTTCATATGTTTCCAAAGGCGCTAAGGG
This sequence comes from Mimas tiliae, assembly GCA_905332985.1. Lineage (NCBI taxonomy): Eukaryota > Metazoa > Arthropoda > Insecta > Lepidoptera > Sphingidae > Mimas > Mimas tiliae. Next base: position 7,765,913 of record HG995248.1, on the reverse strand, counting down.
GCGCGCAAGGTTTATACAATGTTAAGTCAGCAGAAGCCATACAGTTTAAGAGATGGCCTATGATTGACAATATTCTTAGAATAATGAATCTAAGAAATGTTGGTATTAGTTTTATTATGTACCAACCTAATTAGATAGGTATATTTTATAAACCTAATTTAAAATCCCAAATATATTGGCACTATTTTATACTGGCAATCGTCAGCCACCACCATAGCACATTGTTTTTTTTTGCCAGTTTACGCAATTTGTGTTCAAGCCATATACATAAGATATTTTTTTTTACAATTCAGTAACTAACATTATAAGAGTAGTATTGTTATCATTGGGGACCAAAACTTTATCAGGTTCAGCCTTTTTTGGTCCTAAAATCTTTTTCCTAATTTCTAGATTGTAGCCTATAATGGTTTTAAAGTATATTCAAATTAAAACAAAATTTGAAAGGCATGAATCTTGAATCAAATTGGCAAATTTGTTGATGTTGATTGTTTATTTATTATTACTCAGAAATCAGAATCATCCAACAGCATTTGATGTAAATTGTAAACATTGACACTACGAGAGCAAGAACTACCTATGTCCTAACAAGAGCTAACAAGCAAATATATTCAAAATGTTCTCTGCTTATACACTTCGTTATGATACCTAATTATAAAAAAAAAAAAATGATGGATATAAATATGTGTTGGATGGCAGATTGATATCAAAAGATTGCATCATATTTCATTTATTTTTATCCTTTATTACTGATTGCCCTCAAGTTCGTCTTGTTACAAAGACCTTAACTAAAGATTTCCTGATTTTGGGTTAGTCTTCACCAGATTGGTTCTGCCACATCTACAAATAATCTTCCCTTAAGTGTTCTTCCATCATGTGCCTACTATTCTGTCAAGTCCATTGTCCATTACACTCCTATGTCTCTCATTATATGGGAAAGCCATTGCAGTCCTTATGCATTCTGTCACATACTTCAACTTTGTTCTTTCTCTTAGACTTATTTTTTATTCACCAATTATAAGCAGGTTCCTCGCCGTATGATAATCCCCACTCATGTTCTTCAACAGTAGCAACCAGAACTTTAAAAAACAAAGTATTGCATGGCACTGAGCTTGTCACACTGAGATAAGATGTTAATCTTCATAATGCCCAATTATTTCACTGGCTTTAATGTCGTTTGAACCAAACCATACTCACATTGCTGTTTCTTGGCTGTTCTTGTCTTTTTCGTTATTGATTGATTGTCAGCCATAGCAGACTGATTGCTGCTGGGCATGAACCTCCTGTATTAATGAGAGGTTAGCCTTTAGTAACCTAATACAGGTTGGTAGATTTCATATATGTACATTGAAATTTTTATTTTTTTTGAGAACCAAGTTTCTAATTTGAATCGTTTATTTTAGTTAAAACTATAAGTTTCTTCGCAATTTTTTGGAGGACCAGTACATTCTTCCATGAGTTTGTGACTGCACTGTTTCCTAAGACTATGTCTGTATTCTGTATATGACTTGTATAAGCTTTTTTGTCGAGACTCTAGTTTAGTCTTATCAGTCTTTTGTTGACGCCCCAAAGGAGTTGCCGTCAGGCAGGCGGCCGGTCGAAAAAACTACAACCCAAATCTTTCTGTAACAGTGGGAAAAGGTGGAAGAGAGTCTGTCGTTGACGCCGCGGTGGCGGGTCGAATAAGAATGGTTGAATTTTACTAAGTACTTGGATATTTCAGTACCAATTTACTACTTGGACTAGTTGCAACTTTGTAAACGTATTTAAATGTAATGTCAAACATTATTATGGCCATAGTTATCATGATAATAACAATCAACCCGCCTATACTGTCAGAATAGCAGATAATCGTAACTTGCATTTTGTTATTTAAACTAAGGTAGAAAACTTTATTTAATTGATACCAAAATATGAATTGGTTCATGATGCAACATTTTTATATCAACCCACCACCTTTAACTCTCAAATAAGCCCAACATATCCTCGTTGAATAAAATAATATGTTAGTTAGGCCATTCTTGCGCTCGCGGCCTAATTTTTTTATTTAGTCTGCACTGTGTCTAACACAACTTGGTTTAAACAATAGAAATTATTCTTTTAAGTTACTTGTGTTGGGTCAGATATCAGAACATACGCTCAAGTCTGATTACCCTAAGGGATTGGCAGAGGTGTAACAAGTGTATTCACGGTTCGCCAAGCCGAGTTAGGTTAGCACAGTGCAGTATCATTGTATCTTTATTTATTATTATAATTATGTTAAGTATTGTGACTGTATGTTCCAGCCGCTCGAGGTCCCGCAGACGCACGCGTTCGCGCTCGCCACGTTCGGGTTCGCGCTCACGCAGCCGCTCCCGTTCCCGCTCGCGCTCCAAGGCTCGCTCTATGTCGCGCTCGAGGTCACGGTCTGCATCCAAAGAATCCAAGAAGTCAAACTAGTTACAACTATTGTCTGAATTTTAAATATAATAATATTAAGCTTATCCTGTTTATGGGAGCCGATACAAATGTTCGAAGCAATAACACTGAATCCACCGGATTTCACTTAAAAATATCATTCCTATGAATAATGATTGTATAAGACATCAACGCATTGATTTATATCAATAAAATTAGTTTTCTGATAATTTTTGTTATTAATTTTGATATTAACCCACTTCTGTTTTTTTTTTATGTAGCGCCGTATCTACCGCCAAGTGTGGACCAGTTTTGATGATTATTTTTGTAGTCTGTATGATTTACACCATGGATGATCCCGTAACCGAGTACATGGGAAAATGAAGAACACAACAAAAGCATGGCGATTAGAATAACATGAATTAGCTATTTTTAAATTACGAGGTATAACCTATAAAAAGTTACAGCCCCTAACATAATTATGGCCCCTCACTTCTCACACCATAGGCGATAACGACAATATCTTAGAAATCTCGTATAGAAACTCTTGAAAAAGATTACAGATATGCAGTGTATTTTATTTGCCTGAATGACGAATCTAGCAGGCATAGGACTGCACTTTTCACCCCGAGACAAAATGTAAAGTCTCATAATGCCCAGTAATTTCACTGGCTTCAAACCGAAACAAAACGGTAACAACCCAGACGCCATCATGCATATGAGGGATCTACCTAGTGGTTTGTAACGCTTTTATAAATAAACTAGATTTTGCTCGTGGGTCCGCCCGCATGAACAGCATTTTCCGAAATAAAGATAGTCTATGTTCTAGTCCAGGATGGTCTACGTGTGCTCCAAATTTCATTCAAAACCAGTTGATAAGGTGTGATTGAAACAAATATCCAAACATTCACATTTATTAGTAGTAGCATAGAATAAGAACCTACGTACCTATAATAAGAAATATAATACATTGTCAAGATATATCTATTTATCGGTTATCAATGGTATTCAAGAATGTAATTGTGGGTAGATTGAAATAATAGCCATACAAATAGTCACGGTGAAGCAGACACACCAGGGTAACAATTGCATTATAAGAGAGGGCATTAGGAGCCCAGTCTGTAGTGTCGGGAGTCTCGGTCCTCGGGTACATCATCACGCGGTTACCCTGCCTCACTCAGTTACCACTCTCCAGCTCTAGTCAAGGTTTAAAGAATGGGTCATGATGCCTGAAGGCACTCATACCCAATTAATAAAAGTAGGTACGGTCTCGAGTGAATGGGACATGGGAATGCTGTCTGGAGCATTCAGTTCATTAAGTGCTCGTTATACCTACAAGTCGAAGCAATAACCCTCGTTTTTGTTTATTTTCAAAATACTCATCCCGCTTATAGTTTCTAACAATATATCTGTAAACTGTGGTCCCTCAGTCCAAAAAGCCATATTTTTGTATTATGCGCAGATATTCCAATGACCGAATAAAAACCCATGCCCGTATGCTCAAGCAAACCAATCTATTGGGTATATTGACAAATCTCAAATTAATCTTGATATAAGTACTACTATATAGGTACTACTTACCTACGATATAATTTTCATCGTTTATCCTTACTTATTCCATTTTAAGTAGGTATAGATAGTATAGTCTTAAAAAAAAATCTTTGAAATTTTGGGTCAAGCCCCCCCAAACCAAAATCCTAGATCCGCCACTGAAAGTTTTCCTTACTATGCTTTATGCAGGTGGATAATTGAGAATACTACAAAAATAAATTCAATGTGTGTAGATTTCACATAAGTATTAATATATACGTTGTGGACAAAGACTTACCTAACCCCTACCATTAGTAAAGGTGTTATCTTATGTCAGATGCAACTAGTGCACCCACGGTTCGCAGAGCTCATATCCTCCCATTAATGTAATAAGGGGCGATCAAATCTCCATACCCGATACAAATTTCAATCCCGGTGGCAACTCGTGATTTTTTCAATCGAAAACTCGAATCAAATTTGTTTAGTCAAGTTGCTCGGCAATCGCCAAACCTGGGAATTTTTACCCAGGACCTTACGGTTTCTCAGTTTACGTACCTACGCTAGACCAATGGACATTAATCAACTAAAATAAGGAAAAATATAATTTATAGGTACTTGTTTAATAACTCTTATTTATAACATTCTATAATATTAATTAAAATGTTTATAAAATGGCGATTGGTTTTGTAAACCGTCTATGCATTCATTCGGTCGACATTTCGGTAAGCTACGTTCTGTTTTACACGAATGCAAGTTACATACAGGTAAGGTCCAATAGGTACATATCAAAATGTTTTTTAGGTTTATATTTGTATTTTAATGTAGGTAAGGTCCAAGGTACACCGCACGACCTGCACACGTCGAAGTCATCTAACTTTAGAATTTAATATGTAGGTATATGAAACTAGCTTTTTCCCGCGTGAATGTCTTTTTCCGGGATAAAAAATAGCCTATGTTAGGACTTAGGCTACTTCTTATTTAATTATAATTTTTATATTAATTATTTCAAATAATTACATACAAATGTTCAACTTTTCGTATTGCGAGTATCGCATTATTTTTAATAAGCTATATTTATACTCGAATTTTACAGCGTTATTTCGTTCGGCTCGTGCGGAGCGGATAGGTGTGCGAAGGTGACATGTATGGTGACACCGCATACAACGAATTCTAAAATTCAATGACTGCGGTACATGCAGATCTGATAAGTGATGTTCCCTTTTTACTTTGTTTTTATATGAGACTTCAACAGAATGTACATAATTAACAGAAATTTAAAAATATTTAATGTTATTACATTTACAGTAATTTTAATATACAACGTGTTACAGAAAGGTGTGGTCATATTTTAGGGTCATTACACACTCCTTATACTAACTACCTATGTACCGGATCATTTCAAACCAAGACATCCTAAAATTTCACGTTAATTTTAATCACTCGTTTATTAAGATCGATAAGATTGATGACATCACTCAATTTTTAATAAACTTGAATAAGATTTACGCAATTCTACGGAAATACGTAGGTAACTTGTAATTTAAACACAAAATACCTGAAAGAGACTGTTTGCTGAAGACGATATAGGTACCATCCTCTGAAGTATTATAAAGATTTCATTGTCGGATCATCCATCTATGAATTTCGCTTAATACAGTCGACGAGCGTCTTATAAGCTATTATCAGGTTTACGAACACAAAATACCAATACATAATACTTGTTTTTAGTCAAATACAACATATTTTTTGAACTCGTAATCATACTTCATAAAATCAGAAATTGCCGAACTGACTGCGTCAAATAAATATTGATATTTGACAATTGTTTAATGTTTTTTTAATTATAAAATAATTAAATAAAAGGAGGTCTATAGTATAATTGTTTATCATTTAGTGTTGTCCAAAGTTGAAAGTCGATATCGACATGTTACTCATTCGATAAAAAAGAAAATTCTATAATTATTGTCCAAGCAATGCAATCGGATTTGGTACTATGGGAGATAAAATACTAATACCCTACACTATACATTGCTTAAATTTGCCCGCCCCTTTCTATAACACGTTGTATATATATATGTTTGCGGGTGTTTTATTGATCAATTCCTGTTGCGGTACAAAGCGAAAAGATTTAGCTTACAATGTCCAAAGTACCTACCTACCCTTTGAATGCAAGTTGCTTCATACTACTTATCCATCCGTAATTCCACTAGATGGTTCGTAAGTACTCAACCCAATGTTTACAGCGCTACATGGCGGAACACCCGCAAACTTTACATAATCAATTCAATATAGAATAGAGGAATGCGGAGTAAATCGCGCATGCATCCACGTAAAACAAAGCAGCTTTACAGTGTAAGGTTTACACTTTCGAGGTAAAGAAATTACATTCATTCCTAATTTACTTTTTTGATTAACAAAAACAATAGAACTATTATAATATTGTTATAAAATTTAAGGTGATATCACCTAGGATTTGATTATATAGATAATTATAATAATCAAAGCCAATGGCGTATACATAATATCAAAGGATCTAGGTTGCTTTTACGACGCCAATATAGCCTATTACAGGAATTTGAAATTAAACCGTGGATATTTGCACAAGCTTACTTTAAGTTCACCTTTGAGATCATTTTATATTTTATGTTGCTTATATTAACCAATCTGTATATTGCATAAATTATGTCTTGACATCACAGTATTAAAAAAATAACGTCACTCCAATAATCTCACTTACAATAGATCTTTAAACTTAGGCATAAAAATATATATATTAATATGTATCTTAGTCTAAGTAAAACTTAATTATTATCTATACATAATAATATATGCTTCATATTAAATAGATTCTGCTCCTCCTAACGGGACTAAGTAGCTGAAAATGTTGAAAAACGAAATAAAATAATATTTAATTGCATTGAAAGAAATGCACAATAATTTCTTATTTCTTTTTAAGCTAAAACGGACACACCGCTAGGTTAGAATCATTTTGTATTTAAAAATAATAACATAATAAATAGGTACCTACAATATGATGACCAGATATCGCTATAAATTCGGTGTAATCTAAACGCTTATTAAAGATTTTTTCAAATATGTACACCCATCACATTGTTTTATTATATATAAGTGCCATTGCGATTGCCGCACTACGCTGTACTTATCTCCAAACGATAAGATTAACAAATCAAGAATAAAAATAATTATTTGTAGATTGAAAGAAAATTGTGTTGCGTTGTTTACTAGGGCAATATAAGATACCTATTAACAGTACAACGATATAATAATATGTACCGTATACTCTTCGGCAATTTACGGTTTTTATGATATTTTATGAACGGCCGGACATAGGGTTCCGGTTAGTCACTCATGGAAATAAAAACCTAATCTAATCTTATAACAGGGTCTGTTTTACGTCGTCATCACAATTCACTATTTTTGAAATATTCGAAGAGAGCCGAAGCGTATAATTTAAATATTAGTATTGTACAAAGTTATTGGTGTGATTACTTTTAAACACTAAGTGCCTGTACTCTTCTCGGTGTTTGTATTTTCCTAGTGTATCTACCAAAGACTTTAATGTATAGGTACTACTAGACGAGCTGTGCGGTACAAAGAAATTGCGCACTTAGTTACGGTCAATTGACCGCAACTCATTTAGTCGCCCGCAAGAGAGCGACAAGAGCAGTTGTTTGAACAGCTGCAAACGGTAAATTCGATAAACTAACACAAAATTGTTTATTGTGACCCATAAAGCATTGTCATTATTTACGTGCATATGTTATTCATTCAATTTGAAGTTATTTTACGCAAGTAACTATATTATTTCTTGGTTTTGATCAAAAAAGTCATTTGTTGTGAATGAAAACTAATACCAAACAAAACAGCCGTCTCAATATTGCCGTTTCGCTTACTCTCAACTTCTCTCGCTCCCACGACTTAGACGTCATTCCCGCCTCGCCGGCAGCGTATACAACACAATGTTACTTCTGAACAGCACGTCTATGGTATTAGTCTTTGGTATTTACCTACAATATGCGCAAAATAACTTGACCGGGGTGAAGTGAACACTTCACCTGCTCTCTATGCCTCCATTTATCTTCGTCTCCGAAAACAATAACTTTGACGCCGCTTGAGACTAACTTTGGGGCGGCCAAGTTATTTTGCGCCTATTATTATATTATTATATCGATGCAATTTTCGCAACATATTCCTGAGCATCGCAAATAAAATCAGTAGGTATGAAACAGAAAACGATATACACTACACTCGACAATGTTCTAAACATTTCTGTACATGTTTACTCCAAAACATTAGGAACTACATGAATTTGTAACATTCTTTTAGTCTGTACCTACATTAAAACTCGACCAGCCGAAAGATCTATTTTCAATAACTTCGATACGAGATGCTATCATAAATCCTGATATTTCATACCCACACCACATACCAATACCCAGTCATATTTATATTAAAAAAAACAGCGTCGCGTCGTCACTTATTGATCAGTGTATGATAAACTGATCACATCCAAATGGCTTATACTTGAAAAATTATCTAGTAAAAATATTCCAATAAAAGAACATTAATTGTTGGAAAAACATTGTTTCGTCTTTATGAGCGAAGTCGTTCGTGATTGACACTGCTTGAAGTGTTTGTATTGCTGTGTCCATATTTTTTGTGCGTTGTACATAACAAACAACCTCAATAACTTTGTAAATAATTATTCGGTAGTAGTCTTCAGTCAGCGAATTTATGTTTCGTATCCTTTCCATATTAAATTTTCTTCGTATTTTAAATTGAATCATGTATGTACATTTTATTACCTAAAAACAGTTTATAATTAAATATTAACAACACATAAATTATTTCTCCGTGGATACTTGGATCATCCAATTTTTTTTCCATAAATGTGTATTTTATTACGAGCTCGATATTTTCCTCTAACACATGCAATGCATTCTAAAATATAAATATGGAAGCATTGTATCTATTTGTTACATTATTTATTATTAATTAAAATGACGCCCATAATAGTCTTCCAATTTCGAATTACTTGTTATCTTCTTACATCTATCGATGCACAAATCGATTCACAGTAATGAACTTGGTTGCATTGTTTCTTCTTACCTCTATGATCTAATTAAGCTCATTTAGTTGCTTCACATTTGAATTAAGATCACTCTCCATTAATTAAACCGTAAAAATGATGTCGACATGATAAGTACACTTTTATCTAACAAAGGGGGAGAGCATTTAGGTAGTATTTTTAGAAATACCAAATTGATTCGAGATTAGGCGGCCTATGCTATAAAACGATACTAAGCGACAAAGTTCAAAAACTTAGACTAGACCTAATTAATGTTACATAGAATATCCCATCACAATAACAGTAATAGTTGTTTATTTACCTATGAAATTGTCGTTCTGTACAAAAGAAATACCAGAGAGGCAGTAGAAAATGCCTTTGGCATCGATAAATTGCCACTGCACTGGCAAAGATGCATCGATAACATGTGGCTACTTTGATACATATAAATAAAAAAGATGGATAGATAGATACAATAATTGATAGGAAAATTCAATCATTTATACGTATTTCCTTACAAATTTATTTTATTGGTGGTTTTGATCAAAAATATTATTGTAATGGCTATTCTATGCCTATTTTACTCTATGTACCTACGTACCGAACTTCGTTGCTGATTTATAGCTTAAGTGGCCGCGATGTGCCAGATTAGTAGGTCCATAATATTATAACCCATAAATAAGTTAAGCCACTGAAATAGTAAAGCACATTGGCCAGCTAATCAAGAGAAATGAGTGAGCTTTTGATCTTTCTGGAAGCTACCCTTATTATAGAAGATTGAGAATTAGGTGGTAAAAACAGCTACATAAAACAGTACCTAATATTTATTTCTCTTGGAAATGTAAATAAACAAATAAAACTACTTTTTTAATGCGAGCATCAATTAAAATGATGTTGAAAAAATACATTATATGTAGTTTATGAATATTATTTTTTTAAGCTATTTTTAATATATTCGAAAATCTCCACGTGGTTGTTCTAAAAATACAGCATAGAACAAGATAGGGTTATGAAAAAAAAACCACTTTCAATTTCATAAAAAGAGTGTTACTTCTATACAAATGGGTACCAAATACATCAGTAATTAATAAAAAATTCTTATAATCAAATCCACGAAATAAAGGCATAATAGATTATATCAAACTAAAACATTGTTAATTAATATACTGTGTACCTGTGCCTACCTGTAGACCTAGCAGAAATTATAGCTAATACAATTTGAACTTTATGCAATTTCAATATTAACAATACTCCGGTCAATTTACACATCCAAGGTTACAATAATTTACACTTGGCTGAAAATTGGTAGGATTGTTCAAAACACTATTATAAATTAAATGTGAAAAGTCCTCATAGATCCGACATCTTTGATGAGGACTTTTCACATTTCATTTATAATGGTGTTTTGAACAGTCCTACCAATTTTCAGTCAAGTGTGAATTATTGTAACCTTGGATGTGTAATTGTTTTTTCCCGATGTCGGATCGATGAGGACTTTTCACATTTCATTTATAATGGTGTTTTGAACAATCCTACCAATTTTCAGCCAAGTGTGAATTATTGTAACCTCACCCCTATTTTTTGGTTTAATTTGACCGGACTACAAATATGATGTAAGAAATGTGCGGAACTTACACTATTAAATTGTAGGTTTAAATTTAATTATTACCAGTGAAAAAGTGGCCTGATCGTTAGTTGTGAGTGCAAACAAATGTATAATTCTGTGCTTCAACCATGGTTGAGTGAGTTTGTCTCAACTCATGAGTTTGTCTTAGTAAAATCGCTAGCGACGACGTAAAATATTTGTATGACAACATTTAGTTTCTTACGTATCCGCTGGAGGCGCCACTGAGTTTGTCATAGAAATATCTCACGTCGCGTCGCGTCGTCGCGTCTCTAGCGATTTTACTGAGACAAAATCATGGTCGAGGCACTGATCTCTACATAAGTTCTATTAAAATCTTTATAAAATAGTCAGATAATAGGGTAGTTTCCTATATTGAATTTTATACATTATTTTATAAGCAACAGAAAATAATACGTAAAGGAAACCCTTTTATTAAAACACAATCAAAATTGGTTCAGAAATGTGCCCGCAGTTATGATTTTAAATGTTGGTATGAGGAAAAGTGGGTGCGTAGTAGGGATATCTCACTATCTCGCTTGCACGCGTGCACAATAATGAACATTTTACACAGTGACGTCAAAGGTTGCATCGTCTGTCATTTGACAATTACCCCTTCTACAGGATTTGAATGGCTTCTATCTTATTTATTTTTGATCCGATTTATAAAATTCTTTCTGCAATAGATTTTGAGTAACATAACTTATTGATTTAAATAATAAAAAAAATCTAGTCAACTACCCTATTCTGGTCCAATAAACTATTTATTAATTAATTAGTGTTCGACTTTATAGCTTAAAAACAAAAAAATATTCACCAATCAAGTGTTAAAGATTTTAATACAAATTGCATTTATATAAAAAAAAGATATTATTTTGTTTAAACAAAAAAATATCCATTGCCGAATCCTTAAAGCATTTACTTTTGGAAAAATGTATATGATGTATTAATTGTACAAAATCTGTCATATTTCCTTTGCCTTAAATAAATATAAACAATTTTTTTACGAGTTCAACATAATCAGTGACAAACACAATAACTTTACAAAAAGCAGATAATAATATATTTAACCTTTTCTGGAGGTCATATTTTGTATGCGACATTACTGTAAGAAACCAAAAAATTAAGGTACAAGAATAATGTTATGTAGTCTATTATAATTAAATAATCGTTGGTAAGTCTGTGTGTACTCATGTCACTTCTGATCGACTTGATCGATTGAGATCATATTCATACCATAATATCTGTTTTGTGCGAGATGATGGTTTAGAGCATTTTACATCACGCAACGACCCACGAAGCAGTAACATGCACGCGGGTGAATCCGCGAGGGACACCTAGTATATTTATAAAATGTTAAGAGCATAGTATGCTTTCATTTTCACGACTATAAGATAGCTATATTAATCCGATTTCTGTGTCTAATAAAAAGACAAATACTCACTTTGTTATCACAATACTTCTCAGTTTAGTTACATCTGGGTAGATCTAAACAGATAAAACATCAATCTTATAGACCAGTCGATCTATTCTCAAAATAGAAGACCTTGACTGTGGAATAATAGCAAGACATAAAATCATTGCTATCACGTAACAAAATAATTAACAATCACTGGTGTGAAAAATCTTTGGGCTTTCTCTCCTTAATTATTCTTCTCTGGTTTCTTTACCAAATGAGCATTGATTGGATATTTTAGTTCTGTTCTTAGTTGATCATTGTGCTCTTCTAACGAATTCACAGCATAATGCAGCACAAGCTCGTTTAAAGTCCTGTAATAGATCATTTTAATTAAAATTAATATAAATAATTTTAAAATTATTATTAATGGTATTTTTTTTAAAATTATTAATATCACAAAAGTTAATACACGAGTTTTAGGTAGACAACCACGGTTCGGCGGGCGCACGAACACTGGCGCCGCGCCGGGCTACAGTGTAGAAGGCACTAACAAGCTTGATCTTTTGTAATCGTAACGAATAAAAATTATAAAATATTTACTTTTTATAATTTTGGTAACATCAATTAATAGAAGCTATTGTTTAAGTGTGTGTTGTATCATCCAGTGGGTAAATATATTCGTATATTTTAATAATTATGTCATAATGAAAATAAAAAATAAAAAATATTATTTGTCTAAAACTAAATGGCCTCACTGATCTACTATCAGTATTAATCGCTACTATCAGTAGTATCTAGTATCAGTCTTCTTAAGCTGATGTACCTTAATGACCAACCTGAATTTAAATGACAGGTCAGACAAACTCAATTTTTGTTTGAATGATGGCCTGGGATTGGAATTTGTGTCGCGTATGGCGATAGGTCGCCGCCACATCATAAGACTGAAAGAAATTCGGAGGATCGTGCGTGCAGCACTATTTGCCCTTCTGTCTACTCCTTCGGGGATACAGGCGTGAGCTTGTGTGATACTTAACTAAATTAGTGAGAAGAAACTTCTGTCCACTTATTTTGCTGTACAATAACCGGTTGCCTCTCCACGCATCATCATCATCATCAGCCTGAATTCGTCCACTGCTGGACATACCGAAGCCAAAATGGTTGTACATAAGACTCGACTCGTTAGATCAAAAGAAAACAAAAAAGACAAAATTATATTTTACTTTTGTGGTATATTGTCTACTGACAATGACTGAATAAAATTTTATCGAATTATGACACTTTTGTCTCAGCTATTTCGCGGCGTGTATACTAGGAAGCCGGCAGGATTTTTTTATCTATAATAATTTTGCGGGACTTGTTATCGAGATTATGATCATGTATTGCATTCTGGCATAGAGGGACTCATAGGCCACTGGCCATGTCACTGACAGTAGTTTTAGACCTACTCCTACACAATATATTATATTCACTGTCCTGTAAGCAGAGATGTGACTTATCTGAGATAAAAGTATTTGAAATACAGATACAAGATGCATAACTTCATCTTGTTTATTAAATACTTTTTTTAAATCTTTATCTTCTATCTTGTATTTAGATACTTTTTTTGGTTATCTTTGTATTTTGGAAATACTAAATCCTATATATGCATTTTTTACGTTATAGCACCATAAAGACTACAATTACTGTGCGCATTCGTAAAATTTTAATTTAACAAATAAAAATATGTTAAATTATAAAAATGTGAATGTTTGGATGTTTGTTAGTCGCGTTCGGCTAGCTAATTATGGATGAAATTTCGCACACAGGTAGACCATGACCTGGATTAGGACATAGGCTACTTTTTATTCCGGAAAAGGCCGTTTACGCGGGCAGAGCCGCGAGCCAAAGCTAGTAATATGATATGTGTAGATGTTTTTGTATAGTGTGTAGGGAAAAAAACGCGCAGGAGACAGAGCTTTAAATCCATACTAATATATAAATGCGAAAGTGAGTGTCTGTCTATCTGTTACCTTTTCACAGCTAAACTACTGGACTGATTTTGATAAAATATGGTATGAAGAAAGTTTGTACCTTTAGGTTTAAGCTACCTTTTGTCTCAAAAAATGTCTCGCGGGTGATTTTTTTTTCATTCATCCCCTAAAGAGGTAAAATAGGGGATGAAAGTTTGTATGGACATTTTTTTCAAAAAATGGATATGGGTGCCATTTTCGAGATTTCTTGGGGTGCTGATTACGAAAACAACATCCATTTTAAAATCTAGATGGCAGACAATTTTTTCTTTAAAATGTCGATATGGGTGTCATTTTCGAGATTTCTTGAGGTGTTGTTACGAAAACGGCATCCATTTTCAAATCTAAGATGGCGGACATTTTTGGTCAACAAATCGATATGGGTGTCATTTGAATTGAAAAAGTGGCCGTAATTTTATTATTATTTCGTTACAAGGCCGATTGACTTCAAATAGGGGACGGGACGGGGACGCAAATTCGTAATTTAGATCCGAACATATAATTGCGGGTACCATTTGCTTTTTAATGTGGAAATCATACATAAACGGATCATGCGTCTTCGGATTTTCCATATTTATATCCACAAGGACCTATGTTTTGGGAGAATACATAGTACATAAAATAATGTTTTCTTCGTAACCAAGCAGATGGAGCGAAAAAGCTGGTTTCAAATAAAAGCTTAAAAACGGCTTATAAACATATGTTTATAATAAATATGTGAAAATAAAATATTTTATCTTAAAAAATACATACATACATACATAGACTCACGCCTGTTTCCCATAGGGGTAGGCAGAGACAACGGATTTCCACTTGCTACGACCCTTGCATACCTCTTTCGCCTCACTCACTCTCATTAAATTTTTCATTTCATTTTTTTTCGCTTAAAAAACGTATTTAGAAAATACGTATTTTGTATCTAGTATCTCAAAAACGATTGTTCTTATTTTCCAGATACTTTTTATGAGGTATTTTAAGTACGCCTTGATCATACATATCAATGGATAACAATGAATACTTACTCATATACATTATATGGCTCCGCAAAACCATAGCCCCTTTCAGTCTTAAATATAATGCAGTGGTAGACCATATTGTTACAGCATATAGATAAGGCCAATTGTCCTGTAGAATTAGGCCGTATTAAAAATGTACCCTGTGGCTTGCCCGCTAAAAGTTTCTCTGCTTTCTCGCGAGTACAGTTCACTTTCCAGGTGATCATTTCACGATGAGCATATAACTCTTTGAGTTTGTGAATGTTATCATCTTCTAAAGCTTCCAAATACTCTTCTGATTTACCACGACCTTGTAACCATCTAAAAATGCGGAAATTGAAAACGGTATTAATAGACTTGTATATTTTTACATATCGACCATCAAACAAACTGTATATTATGTAGAAAATAATATGCTATTAAAATATTACTGACAATTCCGTTGTCATGAACTAAACTTAACTAAAATATAGTTTACTCTTGTCAACTGTGTAGTAATTAACTACAAAAAAGGTTTAGTTTATCAGGTCTGCATACACTGTAGATTGACAAATATATGACATATGATAAATATTAACTTTGAACTAAAACAGGACTATATAAAAAATCCTTAATGTAGTATTAATTCGATTTTAGTTGGTGACAACAGACGTGACACTATTACCACTACACTGTATGACACAGTAATAAACAGGACTGGTTGAATAGGTGTTCAAAAGACATAGTAATATTTTGATAATATTAAAGAAGAGACTTTCAGTATTCATGCTTCATCTTCTTCCATCAGCGCTTATCCTACATGCGGTGGGGTCGGCGCAACATGCTTTTTAACACATGTTACAGAAAGATTTGGCTTGTCGTTTTTACGACGCGCCGACTGCCTGACGTCAACACATCTGGGGAGAAAAGACCCAGTTCAGAAACAAATATTTGTAGATCACACAAGCATTTTATCTCTGAACGAGAATCGAACCCGCAGTCTCTCGTTTTACATCCGGCTCGCCCACTGCGCCACGGAGGATGTCCATTCAGTCTTCATTGCAAATCATTCAAAAAATTATTAAAGCTAGTTAATCAATTACTTATAACATTAAATCCCATTTATTTAATGTCCAGTGTATTAACGACAACATTACATAAGTCCGTTTGCCTTATCGAGCTATAGGTACGTGATGAATCAACGAATTAAATTACATTATGGATCCTACGTTGTGCGCCTTACTTGCAGTAAAACGTTTTTATTTGTTACAAGAAAACTCAAATTCACTGAATAGTCAATATAATCATTTGTAATGTAATGGGATCGTATCATGGCATTTAAAAAAATATTGTACAGTAAAAGCTTCTTATTCGCGCTTCCTTCATTCGCGTTTTCACTAATCGCGGATTAAAAAATGCAACTCAATTCCTATATTCGCGGCTAAAGATTTCTTTATCCGCCGATCTAATCGGTACATCGGTATATACACATTGATAAAAAGGATGCCAATATGTAGGTATTCTACCGAATATCCTTTGTAAACGCATCGTCAAATGGACTAATAAAAAAGTTAAATAGACCTTATTACAACTATGCTTAAAGTATGTTGTTAAATGATATCGCCTCTGTAAAATGACGAAGAATCAGTGCAAATTCAAACTTTGACTGAAAACATAGCCGAAATTGCGAATGGAATAGGACGAGATGGGTTCGAACAGATAGAATCAAGTGACATTCAGAAGTTGCTTGAATCGCAAGATGAAGATTTGACTGAAACCGACTTGCAGGAAATGTTAAATTCACAGCTCATTGAAGAGGCTTCAACAAGCACGGGAAACGTGACATTTAATTTGAAAAATCTTAGTGAAGGTTTAACAATGGCAAATGAGCTTTGTGATTTATTTATGAAAATTGATCCGTCTATGGAACGAAGTCTTATTTTTGCTAATGCCACTGTTGACTGATATTCATCAGTCTGAATTGAAGGAGCTTTTAAAAACTGCCAAGCAAGAAAAAAATACAATATTCTTTAAACCATAGCCTAAGCCAGAAGATAATAATTAATCAATATGGTCAAAAACTTCAATTAAATTCAGTTTTTTATATATGTATTTGTTTTTTATTTTGTCACCTAGGAACGTATCCCTTATAATCCCATATAAATTACCATTCCATATTCACGGTTTATGTATTCGCGGCATATTTACGGAACATATACCCCACGAATAAAGAAATTTTACTGTATTTCAAAAACATTTGTAAGGCCATTTCATTCAAAAAAAGATTTTTTAACGTTATGGCACAATATATACAAAAGTATTTAAGCATCTGCTAGTTGGACAATAAAACAGTTTAACTCAGGAAGAAATAAGATACGTTTATCTCAGTTATTCATGCCGCTCGCGCTATAGCTAAGATAGTCATGCAAGGCAGAGTTCAATAAAAATACGAAATATACGAAACTCGAAAACTATAAAAAATCTGTAAACATGCATGAGGGTGGTTATGAGGATAGCTCTAAGACTACTCTATATCTGGCTTTCAGCTTGATACTATTCTTTAGGCACCGCTGAAGCCCATGGGCGACGTTAACCTCTTACCATAAGGTGAGTCTTCAGCTCGTCTGTCTTCGAAGGCATATAAAAAAACACTGGATATCACGACAGTAAATTCCCGAAAAGAGACTTTCACTTACCTGAGATCTCTCGGGAACGGGAACGTTCAACCAGGTACCAATATAATTAAGCTGAACTTGCAAAAAGTACTAACCTTTTATAACTAGCCTTTATATTGTATAGTTCTATGACATCTGATTTTAATCTCGTCAAGTCTCTTTCAAGTAAGAGACTAGATTCCAAAGTGGACCTCAATAAATCATTGAGATCTGATTTGGCTTGCTTCAAATTCTGAAGTTTCATCTCTAGTTGCCTGTTGTTTTCGAGGACTATATTCTTTTCGTGCGGTTGAGCCTCCGCCTTCATTTTTTCTTGTAATTTAAGGTGATCTTCGCACAATTTTACAGCTTCTCTAAAGGCATCAAGAGCTTGTCGCTTCAAATTAACTTCATCTCTTAAGCGCATATATTTATAAGAACGTGTGTTATAATCTCCCGTCTTTAGTACAAATTTCTTGTGTATGTCTTTGTATCTAGTTTCAAGTGCTTCATCACTAATGCTTTCACCACCCTCATTTTCTTGATGTCGAGACAAAGGGTACATAAGCCTGATGTCCAGGCTGCTATTACAATGCGCCAATGAATATTCAGTGTAGAAACGTACGAGATCGACAACTGATTTATACACATAAGGCTCACAAAACCCATAGCGACCTTCATGATTATAAATTTTTATTAGTTTGTTAGTACCTCCTTTTCTTAAAGTCAGTGTATATCCACTATCCTTGTTTGATGCATTACGAACCAAAAAAGTACCATCACAGGTGTCCCGGAGCTTCTCGATGGCTTCATCTCTGTAGACAAATAGGATAAATATAAACATAAAATCAAGTAAGTAATAAGTCGAAATATAGTAGGAATGTAATAAGGCAACACTAGACACTAGACAGCTCCGTGGCGCAGCGGGCGAGTAGTCGGCTGCGAAGCGAGAGGCCATGGGTTCGATTCCCACACCGAGACAAATGTTTGTGTGAACCACAAATATTGGTCTCGGGTCTGGGTGTTGTGGGACCGCAAGTTCCTCGTAGTTCCTGATACCCACGACACAGGTTTACCTAGTGTGGGGTCAGGACTATGTGTGTGACTGTTGGGTGTATTATTATTATTATTATTATTATTCACGTACAACAATGGTATGGCGCCATCTAAAACCGAGGTGACCATTCGCTATCCACATGCGGTAGGGGAGAAGACAGCAATAATAATCATAATAGGTTTTTACCATGAAGTTGCCGTTCTGCAGTAATGGCCATGTTAAATTTAAAAAAAATGATTGGCTATGAATTATAATTATACTCAATCTACGGCTGAATTAGCAGCAGCTTTCGACGTTAGCATCTAAACAATATTAGCCCATTCGAGTCAAATTGGCAAGGTAAAAAAGCTTGACGAATGGGTGCCCACAAACTTACTAATCGCCAGCGCGTGCGTTGAAGCCTGCCTTGCATTGCTGCACAGAAAAGAAAGAACTTTGATCTGCAACCTGCGACGAAAAATGGATTCTGTTTGACAATCGCAAGCGTTCAGCAAGTTGAGCACCTAACTAATGACCTAAACCATCGATATAGTATTCTACCTGATTGAACATGACAGCTTAAAAACGGCCGGAGAAATAAGAGCACAAATATTTTTGTGCTCTTATTTCAGATTACTATGTTCCAAACATAGCCAACGCGAGGACGTGTCAAAATGCCGCGGTGCGCGTATACAAATTAACCATCCAACCAAAAATAATCATCGTAATAGCAAGGTTTCGGATGGAGTATTTTTCTTTCGGTAAGTACAAGTTAATTTCTGAATTAGAGTACCTAAAAACAGTATTTAAACATTATTTAACAAATATCTCATTGTTTGGCCAATATCATCCAATAAACACCAACTATTTCCGCAAACATTGATTGTTAGGGAACAAGAAATACATTGAGTAGTTTAAAAAAAAAAATATAGATTTCCTAGTAATCCATTTCGCTGTATAGAATGGATATCTGTTGTCGCAAAAGAAAGAGAAGAAGAACGGTATATACCTTGTAAAAATTCTAATATTTGTTCGATGCATTTTGACAATAGCAATATAATTGGAAATTCCCAAAGGCATAGATTACAAAAAACGGCGATTCCTAAACTGCAGGTATTTATAATATGTATAATATATTAACAGTCATGAGAGATGAAATAAATGTGAAGCTTTAAACAGGATGTATCATAATATTATTGTAATTGTAATTATTTAAATTGCAGATTCACGTCCAACAAAAAAAAGTGTAAGCACCGGTATTAGCAGAAACGACGACATCAAGTGTTGTAATATATTTGTATCTTTTATGTTAATGTTCTATTTTAAGCTTGTGTTTTTTAATAGTTAAATAAAAATAGGTTTGTTTTTTAATCTTTATTATACTTAAGTGACAAACGTCCCCCGGAGCGCAAACCGAAATCAAAAGGTTTCCCATTATACAACTCGTCATTGTGATGCACATTAGTTTATTACGTCCAGTTTATCAAGTCTAAATTCCAATAAATCCCAAATCCTCATAATTTTTAATGACATAGAAATTGTGTCTTGTTCCCAATCAAATCCTTTTCAAATTGAGCTTACTCGTAAATCACTACTCTTACCTATCAATATTTTTTTTTTTTATATTTCATTTATGTAAAATCGTACAAATAATTTGTCTATTGAGCCCACATTATTACTTATTAATTATAATAGCGCTTGTGTTTAAAAGATCACAGGTTTCATTCACAACATGCGCCTTTACTTGGTGTCACTTTGATACTCTCCTTTATCAAATCCAAAAAAAAAAAAAATATCATAATCGACCTAACTCTGAAACAGTGTAACCAACATAACGTATTCGTTTTTATTGTTAAGCGGTTTCTTTTTAAAATAAATAATTTTTATACAGATAGTGAAATGAAGAGTTTGTTAGATATTGAGGAAGGCTATAGGCTATATAACATCACGCTAAGACCAATACGAGCGGAGCACTAATGAAGAATGTTTCAAAATCGGGTTTTTTCCTTTTGAGAGGTTCCGCTGCGTGCGCTGCGGAAACGGTTAAAGTTTCGCTAAAATAATGTATGACAGAATTGGTCCCCTTAAAAAAAAGTTCGCGACAGCATATATCTATATTTTAAGGAAAACGTTCTTTAAGGTCGACCATTCACCCATGATTCTTTTGGCATTGTGGGCGTACATGGGTGGTGGAAATCACTTACCATCAATTGACCCACTTGCTCGTTTGCCTATGTAGGCCTATGATATAAAAAAAGTTATCGCTTAGCTACGTTTTTGTCAGTTCGTTTCGCATCATTAAACCCTGATCACCATCTGTAAACTCAATCACTCATCGAAACCTATTAAGTGAGCCCAAACACGAAACTGCGTTCCCGTGGACACCTTCCTACTTTATCATCAGACCCTGGATACCATCAAGAAGTCAACTACTCTTCAAAACCTATTCAATGAACCCAAACACAATATATTTGCTATTAATTACCGAAGAGTTGGAAGCTGCAGAGGGCTTGTTGCAGCATCAGCTCAGTTTCACCTAGCTAAGAACACCCCTTTTTTTGTTGGGGGTAAAAAACATACGGCTAAGTTTCTTAGTGCTTCATTTCAGATTAGTGAGCATTTCCGAAGCACCAGTAAATTTCAAATATGAAGTATAAAAGGTGGCTCTTTATTTAAAAAATATATTTATTTCAATATTAAAAAACTTATATTTAATAGAACAAAACTTAACTACTTGAAAAAAAAAATCGACTCCATGGGATTCCATGTACTGTCACTGTTTTTACAGACAAGTTGTTATTATCGTCATGACAACCACGTGATTAATTTAATTTGAAGCGTTAACTCTATGCATATAAAGTTCAATTTTACTAGAAGCCCGACGCAGACCAGACAGATGAAACTCAAGACATTTTCGTGCGTCAAGTTTATATGAGAAGTTAGATCTAGAGTATTTATGATCGAAGGCCTAAACGAAGAATGACTCCTAGATAAGTGATGCGTAACTGTTTGGTGGGCTAGTACCAGTGTGATTCATCCCAGTTTCTTACCAAAGGGGATGAGCATTACTGCAGATGTTTACTATGAAGAACTGAACACAATGATGAAGAAGCTCGCATATTTGCAGCCAGCTTTGGTCAACCGCTCATCTCCGCTGCTCCTACACGACAACGCGTGACCCCGTACTGCACAACAGACGATCTCCAAGCTACAAGAGCTGGGGATGGAAGCTCTTCGTCATCCGCTGTACTCACCAGACTTAGCGCCTACATATTTTTACTTTTTCCAGAGTTTGGGCAACTTTATGGCGGAAAAAGAAACCGGAGAGTTTGTTACCTCCCGTCCAGCAGATTTCGTCAAGAAGAGCAGCGATAAATTGCTACTGCGCTGGCAAAGATGCATCGTTAGCATGGATGGTTACTGTGATTAATAAAATTAAAAATACTATAACGTTTTTCGTTCAGAACGGAAATTTCATAGGTAAAAACCTATTGTTATAATTGTTTAACTTGAAGTAGCCAAGTGTACTATACACTTGAAACGAGCGTCCGCGAGACCGAAGACCACGGCCATCGACCAGCTAGTGTGCTATTTTAACTCCTCATTCTAAAATATATCTACAATCTATATGGCGCGTCGCAATTTTACACACATAATTAAATGATCAATTTCACTATTCTGTAAGTAAACTATATTTTTTTTATAAATTAGATTATTTGAAAATAGAACAGTTACCTGCATAGACAAGAGGTTAATTGAAACAAAGCAAAGAAACATGATTAAATAACAAATTTATACAAAGCTGAAATTCACCATTAGCTGTCAATGGTGCCTTGTTAACCAACTAAATGTAATATCGCTATTTTTTTTGGGGGGGTTTGAACTTTGTATGGACCTTTTTTAATGGAACGGAATACGACTGTGAAACCATGCATGACAATTAATGAAATGTGTGATTCACATTTTTACGAAATTTTATTTGGAAAAGGTTGAACTTACGCACTCACTGATTAATCACGATTCTTCAAAAACTAATGAAGCTGGGATAATGAAATTTGGTCAGATGATAGTTTGTGTAATGGCGAGGAGTACTAAGAACGGATTTTTGGAAATTCACATTTTAAGGGGGTAAAAGGGGGGATTGAATATTGTATGAAACTTTTTTATTGAACGGAATACGACTGTGAAACTATGCACAAATATTGCTTAAGAAAAATAATGAAATATGTGATTCACATTTTTGTAGAATTCCTCCTGAAAAAGGGGGGAAGGGGGGGGGGTTGAACTTAGTATGAAAGTATTTATTTTAACTTTTAAACAACTTGACCGATTGGGGTAATATTCACACCGTACATTTGTTTTGTGGAGACAATGGTTTATAACTATATGTCATCACGCTACGACCCATGGGAGCGGAGCAGTAATCTATATATAAAGCGAAATACCACTCACTGATTGACTAAGCACAAAATCTCAAAACTACTAAAGCTATGATCATGAAATTTTATCATGGTAGTTTGTGTAATGTAAGGGGCCGGCTAAAAAATATTTTTTGGAAATTTACATTTTAAGGGAAAGGAGGGAATTTATATATTTTACCTTGATTTCTTCGATTTTATTTGAGAAAATTCTATTTGATACGAGTTTTGCTGTGATGACTGAGTATGGTGTAAAAAAATTAAACTCCTCAATGAATAACAGCACACTCGTCGCAATTGTGTGTGGAATTTAAATGCTATAGCTGTATCTACCACAAAACAATTAAAAATAAAATAAGTTCTTCAAAACATAAAAACTAACTTCTAATCCCAGCATCACAAAAATATTGTGCAGAGCAGTTCAGTTTTATGCAAAATATGAATGAATACATATTTTTTTTCCAAAAATATGGTTATATCCATATTATGTAATATGGAAAATAAACATTAATTTTCTTGGTCCAAATATCATGAAAACACAAAAACCTTAAAATTCAAAATATGTATTTACATATCCAGGCCCTAATTATAAATAAATGTTCCCATACATTATAAAAAATATAGTTACTTTAGAAGTTTTAAATTAAATAAGAGTATAAAAGGAAAATGTGGTATTGTGGAGATATTTATTTTCGATACATTATACAATTATAATAGTATTTCAAAAGAAGAAATGGTCATCTAAAAGATCCTATTTAGTGGCTTGATTACTCTTAGATAAAGTACCTAAACCTTTGGAGTATTATAATAATAATAAAAACATTTATTGCACACAACTCCATATACATATGTAGTACATTAAAAATTACACTGTTTGGAATACTGCTTCGGAACCGGAGGGTGATGATGGTAATCCATCATGTTCCATCCACCACACCAACAAACGCTGTATACACCCACAGCAGTCACACTTGAAGCGCCTTGTCTTTTGAGGAAGTCCTCAAATGATGTGACACATCAGCGAGACCACTACAGATGCAACACAATGAATATTGGCATGGTGGGTGTTATATATTATCTATTTAATTTGAATGCATTGTTCCGAATGTCATGGTGTGTGTGCAAAAGAGCTTTTTCAGTGTGAGGTCGCAGTCAAGCTGCAACCGCTGGTCTTCCATAAGCCCGTATTAATAATCTAACATTATTAAATATAGTATTCTTTCATTTGGTTCCTGGCCCAGGTTGTAGGGGTCAGACAGCAGGTCGCTCCACATACCAGGCATAAAGAAAAGTTGTAAACAATTACCAAATACCTAACCTTCTTTCTACCTAACACAATCCCTGCTTAATGCCAGGTTTCTCCTTGACATCATGATTTGATGGTGGTTTTGGTTTGACCTGCAGTCTGACTCCCTCGAAGTAAGTTTCGCCTTTGTCTCGTCTGTTTAAGATTGGAATCGATACAGATTATAGTTTGTGTAATTTAGGGGCCTGCTAAGAAAGGATTGTTCGACATTTACACTTTATTGGAGAAAAGAGGTGGGTTGAACTTTGTATGAAACTTTTTTATGGGACGGTATTTTACGCGGACAGAGCCGCGGGCAACAGCTAGTAAGGAATACATACCTTGTGATATCGCCCCAATACCATTCAGCGTTCTCTAGTCTATCATCAGCCGCTTGTTGTGGCGCTCCTATTTCAACCATTATTCATTAAGAATAATATCTTAAGAATCCTGCATAATCTATCGTATATCTTCTTTGGATATTCAAACTTTTACTTAATTTACCACTGTTATGATGATTTGTAAATGAAGTGTAAGAAATCGGAGCGGCGACTAGTGGCCGACTTCCGCCTTCGAGGTTACACAGAATATAACTGTCTATTTCACTTAATGCACACTGATAACAGGAATTATATCAAAAATTGTTCTTTACTGATACACTCTCAGTCAAAACACATCCAAAACGATTCGACACTGTGAAATAGTTATCTAGATCACAAAGGAAATGGACAAGAGCGTGATTAATACCTATAGTATTGAATAGATACCATATTATTGCGTTTTAAAGATATTATATGGATGCAGGTACACCCTAATATATCATACACTTTATTATTATTATATTATTATCCCACATAATCGTAATAAAAAAAACCGTAGCATTATGTATTTCAATCTTTACAAAATCCACAGATACAGACTCGGCTATTAACTTATCAACAGATCCGCCATGAACAGTCTTGCCAGAGCCCGATTGTCAAAAGTTGCACTTTTCATAAAAATTATAGTACATTTTCAGTTATAAAAAAACCGACTTCTTTATTCAACACTGGGAAGCTTAAATAACATCAATAAAATTAACGATACTAGACTACTTTATTTGAAAGCAATTTCTGTTAACATGGCGACAGCGGTACCGGAAAGACTACTTTTTTTTATGGCATAGGCTCGCAAAGGAGCAAGTGGGTACCTGATGGTAAGTGATCTATACCGCCCAATGCCCATGTACGCCCACAATCCCAAAAGAATCATGGGTGCGTTGCCGACCTTAAAGGAAAGGGATTGGGAAGGGGAGGGGGTTTCGGCCTCCGGATATCTCATCATACGAAAACGTACGAAACGCAGCAGCATGCAGCTATTTTACACCGGTTTTCTGTGAGACAACCAACGACAACAACAAGTGTGTAGACACAGCGTGGCTCTACCACTCATAAATCGTTTCACTATCGTTCATGTAAGAAATTATTGATTACTTTCAGAGTAAATTAGTGAAGACGATTTTTGTTTTACTTTAACTTATTTTTATCAATATTTATGCAACAGAGGTAATATGAGGATTACATACATACCAGGGATTGCGCGGATTATCTTTTTTTACGGATAAAATAGAACAATTAATTAAGAATTGCTAGGTACATTACACATTTGATGACAATTTGTTTGACAAAAGAAAATATATTTAAACTATTAAATCATTTACTTTCTGATATTAGAAAACAAAAGAAAATACATATGTATTTTCACATACACATTAGTAATAAAGACTGACCTGAAAAATAAAAAAACCTCCCCATGTTGTGGTTAACCAACAGCACTTATTTCTTGTATAGTGTACTGGAAACAATAACTTCAAAATGTTATTATATGTCATCTGTTGATTGGTGTCAATATGTTGTATTGACTAAACGCGGTCTATTTCATTAGTTTTTTTTATGATTGTGGTGCGTTAAAATGCTGAAAACTATTCATAGGCGTGAAAGAAAAGTGGTTTACAATGTATTCAAATATTTGTTGCAGAGCAAGTCTAACAATGGCTAAATCATATGGTCATGACTTTCCATATATAGTATAAAACTCTTTGGTGATGACGTAGATAGAGAAACCTATATATTAAACCAGGTTTTTCATTTCTTTTACTTTACTGCGAAAAAGACAAAGTAATTATTTATTGTTCTTATCGTTGTTTGACTAAGGTCATGACTATACTTAGTGCCATGCACTGTGTGTACTAGATGCCATGTGTGTATTTTTCTGTTTAGGCTATACACTATGTAATATTCCACGATAAAAAAGCATAGTATCGAAAATATACCAAGTTATTATGCAGTTTTTGTATCCCACTATACATTCCGGCAACACAATTCGTTAGATCGTTGTGTGGATCGCGGCAGTTTGTAAGATCGCGTACGATCCCATACAAAATGTAGTAGAAACATAAAACGCGAAAATGATCGAACTTGCGCTTGGTATAGCGTAAGCATCAGTTCCGGCGTGAAGTACCGTCGAACTGTGCGTCGAACCCTTGCCAGGATACGCAGCTTCTTGGCAGCTAGTTGGGCCTTGGACTCAATGAAGGAGCCGAAGTTGAGGGTAGACGTCAGCGTCACGCCGCCGAGGATTGCGAGATGGTCGGTTACCGGTAGGAATACATTTCGGAAAGTAGGGGCCAATTAAAAGGGCCTCTTTTTGCGGAGAAACGACACGCCTGAGTCTTAGCCGCATTGAACATGACCAGAATAACAAATTTGTGAGAATTTAATTTCGAAGGCTAGTGCTGCTCTTTCACCTTAAGTGTATGTTGATTTTAATACTCGCAGAATAATGTGGCCGGGATGAAGTTACTGGAGAGGGGTGCGCCTACGTAGCATCTCTATAGTATGTGGGTGCTCCACTATCAAATTTCTGCCCCCCGGTACAAAAAAAATCGTAGATCCGGGGCTGTCTCTATGTTTACTTTAGGGGACTCACTAACGCAAATACAGTTGATAACGCCTGTTAAAATTGCACCATGAAAGAGACGAATGCTTATAGAACTTGGTAATATTTTTGCACTTTTTAAAATCGGATTAATCGTGGAAGTTTTTGCAAAATCAAGGTAGGTTCTCTAATTTTAAGTTGGCCACCCTATGTCAAAATTTGTGTCACCTTTGAGGAATTGATATTTCGAAATTGTATAATTTGGGATTTTTCGCGTTTTAATTACTATGGAGATTAAATGGCTTTTATATTGATGTTGTTCACTAAACCATATTAGATAGGAAAACCCTGGCTAATAAATAAACTACCTAGAGAAGTAACATTATCTATAGACATGTTCTTTTTGCACATCGAGTATCGACTTCAAAATGTGTTTTAAAGTTTTATTGATATTTTGTTGTTTGATCCTCGTCGTATCATCAACACACATAACAGGAGATTTTTCCACTGATGAATTCTTTAAGTTTCTAGTGAAGTTCGGTTTCCAGAAGACCGACATTCACTTTCAAAAAGAAACATATGGCTATATATTCGGGAACATTACATCGAAAGATAATTTCAAATACCCTATGACGTTCGCAGTTTTGGATAGAGGACTCTTTTTACACTATTACAAAAGCCGGGATATAGCTGACAAAGAGTTAGCATGTCAGGTAATGTTTCAAAATTTAAATGAATCTGCTTACCATCCGAAATGCAACGCCTATGGTCAGGATCTCTTCAGGCGCATACCTTGTACGAAGAGTGAATTATGTATAGACGAGAATACACCATGGAATGTGATAAAGAAAAATCAATTTACATATGTTATACAAAACAGTGGCCAGCCAAGGTAAGTAAAATGTTATTTTCAATTATAGGTATAGCTTGTTAATTAAAGCAATATTTTTATACTAAACAATAATCTGATATGATATTTATCAGTAACATCTCTTATAGAGAGCAATACAATAATTCTTCAGTGTAAATCTTCAAATTAGTTATAGTATTTCTTTTTAGTTGAGAATTGTAGGTTGCTAAAACCCTGGAACCGCACCAGTACTGAGTAAATAATAATGGCCACAACACTGTTTAGACCATATTGATGTAGAGGATTTTGCAATAGCACTCAGAGAAGTATGAACTGATACTTACTTTATTAATTTAACATTGAAACCATGAGTCCCATTCATCTTAGTCCTTACTCTTGGTATGTAATGTCAGTTCACAGATGTTATAAAATGTAGCAAGCTTTAGAAAACTATAATAATATATTTTTGTAAAACAAGATAATAAAGCAATAAACAGTTTGTTTTATAATTACAATATGGCAAATGTAATACATAATGATATACTTGTTTAAGTATACATTATTGGAACTTTTAAAATAGTTATATTAATACTTTTAAAAACATTTACTATAGTGAATACATATTCTCTGGTAATACTGTTGAAAAACAACACAACTGATGAGGCAACTAGAAATTGATTGCATATTCATACTAATTTGTAAATAAAAAAGTCACCATAGCATATAACTTTCATTGTAAAACTTTATGTACATAAAAATGCATCCAACATATATTTTTTTTTAAGTCATTGTCCGGCAAACAAGCAAGTGGGTCACCTGATGGTAAGTGATCTCCACCACCCATGTACGCCCACAATACCAAAAGATCATGGGTGCATTGCCGACCTTAAAGGAAAAGGATAATTAAGGAATTTGGAAAGGGGAGGGTGTTTAGGCCTCCGGATATCTCCACTCACCATACGAAACGCAGCAGCAAGCTGCTACTTTACGCCGGTTTTCTGTGAGACAGTGGTAATGACCTGGGCCAGCTGGTCCCTACATGCAGTAGACAAAAGTGTCTACAGCGTGGCTCTACCACTCAGATTATATCTATTTGATATACTATTGGTTAAACCTTAGCATATCTCATATTTTTTTAATTTCCTTCCACAGGTTTTGGTATGTATCTATGGTGGCTTGTTATCTCGATGAGGAGACATGCACATGGCACCACTACTCCGGTGCACCATCCAAGGACAATAAGACACTAACAAATATACCACAGACAATACAGTATGACTTCTGGCTGGTAAATGGAAGCCCTAATTTGTCATTCTACAACACACTTCTTTATCAATTCTCCTTTGATAGACAAAACACTCTTGAATTGTATCTTGTGTTTTGGCTATGTTATATTATATTGTTGCCAGTGCAAATATATGCAGTAAGGTAAGCATGTATTTAAAAAGTTGCTTGTTTGTACAATTAATGCAATATGACTTGGCTGGCTTGAAGTTAGTCACCCATCTGCTACAACTGTTGATCTCTGAAAACCAATAGTTGCACTGAGATACCTTCAAGCCTGACAAGTCTTGTACCTGTATATATTTAACACACCTATATATTACTGCCTGCCTCGGTGGTGCAGTTGTAATGCGTATGCGTTACGATTGAGGCTGACGCTGAGGTCTCGGGTTCGATCCCCGGGTCGGGTAAAGTGGTAATGGGTTTTCTATTACGAAATGCTCAGTATCAGCCCGGAGTCTGGAATAGGGTAGTTTCCTATATTGAATTTTTTACATTATTTTATAAGCAACAGAAAATGATACGCAAAGGAAACCCTTTTATTAAAACACAATCAAAATTGGTTCAGAAATGTGCCCGCAGTTATGACTTTAAATGTTGGTATGAGGAAAAGTGGGTGCGTAGTAGGGATATCTCACTATCTCGCTTGCACGCGTGCACTATAATGAACATTTTACACAGTGACGTCAAAGGTTGCATCGTCTGTCATTTGACAATTACCCCTTCTACAGGATTTGAATGGGTTCTATCTTATTTACTTTTGGTCCGATTTATAAAATTCTTTCTGCAATAGATTTTGAGTAACATAACTTATTGATTTAAATAATAAAAAAAATCTAGTCAACTACCCTATTTGTGCCCGGTATGGCGATAGGCTCGCCCCTTATCACCTAAGGGACGGGGATACGCTCGGCGAAATGTGGGTGTACTGGTTACACCTCTGCCTAACCCTTCGGGGATTACAGGCGTGAGTGCGTATGTACCTATATATATTAAAACCACTTTTCCACATCACCTATATATTAAAATTTGTCTTTGAGTGGTAGAACCACTTTCTAGTCAGTTTTGACTACAGCATGAATGGGCTGACTCAAGGGTTATTACCAGGTCGTCCAGGTCCACTGTCTCACAGAAAACCGACGTAAAGTAGTGGCTTGCTGCTGTTTTGTACAGTGAGTGAGATATCCAGAATCCCAAATCCTCCATCTACTTCCTAATCTCTTAATTATCCCATTCCATTAAGGTTGGCAATGCACCCATGATTCTCTGGTATTGTGAGTATATATGGGTGATGGAGATCACTTACCATCGGTAACCCATTTACTTGTTTGCTTGCTATAAACAAAATTCATGTACAGGGCTTCTTAACATTAATATATTTTGAAAATTATATTTTTCTTGATGATTTTAAAAGTTAATTTTGTCTATGATTTTTCTTATAATTACATACCAAGTATTATCATCATCTTGTGTGGGGAAGTACCAAAAAATATACTGGCATAATATACCTTCTATAATCTATAATGTATCTATATAGATAGATATGTATAAAAAATGTGTTGCACTAAAGTGATTAGGTATGATTGGGTAAGATGGACATGTGAATATTTGGCATTATACAACTGGATAAATCATGTCTGGACCCCTAGCAACCTTAGTTGAGTGTTAAAGATCAACTATAAACAATAATATTTGGTGAAAATAGGCATGATAATAATGAATTAATATATTATTTATTAAATCCTTTTTTCTCATTAATCTGCCTGAGTTAGGGCTAGCGCGCACTGCGAAAAACTCTACCGATTTTATTTTCGCGATTCTTGGAATCATATTGTCTTCTACCCGTAGCAACCGGTAAATTAATATTTTAGTTCTGTTGTCCATTATAGAAGTTCGTCGCTGTCGAAGATTTGCATAGAACTGACAAAAATCTCGAGGAAATTTATTTGCAGTGCGTGTTATGTGAAATTCCGTTTACTGAATATAAATCGTAAAAATAAAAATCACTTGGTAAGGTGAGATTTCGCAGTGCAAGCTAGCCCTTAGTCACACTGACAGCTTAAAAGTTGAATTGTTTTAAAATCCTGTCTTAGGGATTGCTTACACCCTAAAAAGGACCTACTAAATATTCGAAGGCTATATATAGTTCCTGAGAATTTAGTGCCTAATATTGGCACTCACATAAAGTGAATGTATACTCACTCACATATATGTAAATTACTTTATTAATATTTGAATATACTTATTTCAGAACCCAAAAACATCCAGTGACAAAATTATTCACATTCAGTCTTGTGTTGGAGTTCATTGCACTTTGTTTCAATGTGTTACACACTGTGAAGTTTGCTGCGGATGGCGTGGGTTTTGAAGGGCTTGCTGTTGCTGGAGATATTCTGGATATAATGAGCAGAGTAAGCATTTTTATTGTCTGGCCATGAATCTCCTTCACACGCCCGAACTGTAACGGTACGCGTACGCTGATGCTTGTGTGTAAAAGCTCTATACATATAAGGGTGAACATTTCCCTAATTGCGCCGCAATAATCGAATTTTACGGTTTACTATTGCGCGCGCGTCTTTATGAGGTTGAATATACTTTTATTGCATACAACGAATCCTAAAATTCTGTTACTGCGAAGCGTGAGGGTCTTGCGGCGCCTTTAGGTGTATTCACCCTAAAGCCGCATGTCTACCGAAAAGTATTTGTGTTTGCATTTTAAAGACCACAGAAAATATATTATCGACAAAGTTTGTGATTATGCCATCTACGTCTACTCGAAACATTTGATCTTTTTTGTCCTGGAATGGCAAAATGAATACACTTGACATGATGTTATGTAAAGTGCAATACAAATGACAGATTTATGCCATAAGTTACTGGGTATGTACTACCTGGCCACAGAAAGTGAATCGCCTGAAAGAGCTACTATGGTGAGGCTTTAACCGTGTGTACGATGGTCGCTATCCAGCGAGGTATAAAAATGTATCAGGCTCCCTCACCACCAGTCAATAGTCGGTCTGTGTATTATGTAATAGGCACTTATAAGAAAAAATGGACACATATGTTTAATGTCACTGATAATAGTATTTTAAGAGTTAATATAATGGCTGATAAATGCTTATCTGTCACTATCATTTATAAGATTTATGGTAACATAATATTAACAAGATACGCTAATGTATTACGGGATTTCATATCTTTTTTAACCATTCTAGTTTATAATTTATTAATCACTTGTTTTAATAAGAACATTTACATTTAAGAACGACGGTATGCATACTTATATATACGATGTTGTCTCCTTCTCACTATTTTTGAATTTATGAGTATACCAAAGGACATATACCACGAAGATACCCTTCTGTAAAAATATTATCTTCCATCTGAGCAGTCAGGTAAAACAGTATCAAAATTAATTGTAAAATGAAGCAAAAATTAATATTGTAAATAAGGAGGTGGGCTCGTAATGGGAACATGTCGTTATCTCCATCGCACGCTGCAGAATAATAGTATAACACTACACAATCTTGTTAGGCTATTAGCCTTCTACAAGATTTGAAATGCTTGTATCCTATGCTTATTTTTGAGAAAATATACAGTATTCCAATGTCGTGGGCAACAAAAATCACGTGAGAGTTGGGACTTTCCCGACTTCCTGAATAAATATACATATTATGCAATGCACCCAGTTTTGCTTGTTAATAGATGTTCAAGGTGGATATCATTAGGTGACCGATTGCCGGCCCTAATCTTTCTGCCTGGCGTTATCCCGACTTGATGCCAGGTTCCGCAAAAATGCTGTTCACACAAATATCTATCACGCTACGTATATGATCTTGCTGTATGCTTTACTAATTCGTTTACTATACTATCGCATAATGTGTCGATAGGCTTACCCCTAGTACATCATGCGACAGCAACAAGCTCGGTGAAATGTGGGTGCAATACTAGTTGCACCCCGGTCTACCCCTTTGCGAATAAAGGCGAGATCTTATGTCGTTATGTGATTAAAATGTATGTTAATAATTAGGATAACATCTTTGTTTCAGACGCTATTTATGCTATTGTTGCTATTATTAGCGAAAGGCTGGGCAGTTACTAGATTGGAGCTCACGTACAAGCCGCTTGTGTTTGGTGTTTGGCTTGTTTATGGAGTGGTCCATATTTTACTCTATGTGTGGAATACAGTAAGTAAAAATTAGACTTTTCATGTGCGAATTAAACTGAGGTATGTTTAGGGATTTTACTTTATCCCTAGATTTCAATATGTAGGCCGCGTCCTCGTCTGCCTATCTAGGCAATAAAAAAATTAATCGATTATCTTCTAATATATAAAATTCTCGTGTCACAATGTTCGTTCCCATACTCCTCCGAAACGGCTGTACCGATTTGTATGAAATTTTGTGTGCATATCAGGTAGGTCTGAGAATCGGACATCTATTTTTCATTCCCCTAAATGTTAAGGGTGGTCCACGCCTAAATTTTATTTTTTATTTTTTAGACAAACATTTTTGTTTTAATTTTTTTATGATACAGCATATACACAACATAAATTTTCAACCCTCTACGATTAACCCTTATTTTTTAACAGTCATTTTAGTATTTTTGTCAAGCGCGTTTCTCACCGGGGGCGCCCACTAGGCTACTTTAATCCTGGAAATAGGCATTCACGCGGGCGGAGCCGCGGGCAACAGCTAGTAATAATATAAAACTGTTTGTGTAATGTAGATACGAGGTATTTTATTGCGCTTTCTTAAGAAATAAATACATTGCTAAGTTAATATTTTAATAGCGGGTACCCACGGCAGTAACTTTAGGCTGGTATCATAGGTACTAGCTTTTGTCCAGCGAGAGACAAACGCGAGCATAATAAAGCACTAATGGCGTGTGGCGTAAATATTAGCAGCGATTTAATGTCGCTTGCTGCTTGTATGTACACGTCAATATAACGACTTTCGCGTCGCCAATAATAACAATGAAAATTGTCGTCGTTCCGGGCCGAAGTTTTATTTTATTTGACGAAACGTGCAGTTGAATCGCCTGATGGTAATCGCCACATCTGCCCGACAGCAGTTGAATTACAACGCACAGCATGATACTTGACTGTGACTTTCTGTGACATAAGTTGTTAAGTCTCATAAATAAGTTGAATAATTTAACCAAAATGTATATCTTGGTCAATTTTTATTTTTAGACAGAAGTAGACATAATAGAAGAAATAGATGAATATCAAACATGGCCGGGCTGGTTGATCCTGTCGCTGCGGGTCGCCATCATGTCATGGTTCGTTCTAGAACTGAGAAACACAATGATGTACGAGCACAACATGCCCAAATTAGATTTCCTCCTACATTTTGGCGCGTCCAGTCTCGTGTGGTTCGTGTACCTGCCGATCATAGCGCTCATTGCACTACAGATTAGCCCTTTATGGAGGTTCAAGTTTTTATTGGGTGAGTGTTAATCCTTTACATTAATCGTCGGAGTTTATTTTTTATGCTGGCACGCCAACGTGACACTGGACTTGATGGAAAAAACAGTGCAGTCCAAATATAACGTCAGAATAATGCCGGCCTGAAGTTTCTGAATATACGCTGGCTGACCCCGGAACGAGATTCGCCTGAACCAATTTAAAAAAATCACCAATTAAAATATTTTTCTGCGAATCGTTATTTCCAAATATATTTCAGACGCATTATATTGTTGGTGATTGATGGTTTCAGGTATAACTTATTCTGCGGACTGCCTGGCGTTCTGTGTTATGGCACATTTGTTATGGCCCACACGATCTGAACAGTATTTACTACTTGCACCGTCGAACAACTATACAGGTAAGACTTGGCACAATTATTGTAGGTTAGTAAATAATTGAACTTACCTTACGCATCTTGCTATGTGTGCGTGATGTCTTTGTAAAATATTTGTGTCCAGAGTCCAAAAGTTACTCGTTTTGCCTGATACCCACGACATAAGATAATCGTATCTCACTGTGGAATTAGGAATGTGTGATTGTTAGATTGGATTATTTATTATTAAGTATACATAAATATAGATACATTTTGTTTTTCTTTTATAAGTAAATAAAAAATGTGATATATCTTAGTAGCTGGAAAGGAATGACGCATTGTAATTATTCTATGTTTTCACACTTATTACGTACTACTATTATAAATGTAAAATATTGGATGTTTGTGAGTTTGTGAATTTGTATGTATCAATCACGCCTTAACAGGTGAATGGCTTTGGATGAAATTGGACACACAGGTAGACCATGACCTGAATTAAGACGTAGGCTACTTTTTATCCTGAAAAAGGTTGAAGGTGAATTCATGCCGGCGGAGCCGCTAGTAAATGCTCGTTAGAAATATTCCTTTATAGTCCTACTTTAAAAAAAAATATGTTTTACAGCGGGTATAGAAGAGTTAGACGAATTCAACGAGTCTCCGCACGTGGTGCACAGCGACACAGTGGCGCTCACCACCGCAGAGAGTATCAACGCAGACGACGAGGATATCATATTCACACGACCCTCTCACAAAAACGGCAACACATTCTCATAGCAACGATCAGCCGACCAACAGAGACACGCCATTTAGCAAGCGTCAATCCATTGTGTTGACGCGGCTGTGTAAAATGTTCCGGAATAAATTCATTTCGTCAATAATACGATAGGTATGTTGCCGAGTTGTCAGTTGTCATTTTGTGGAACAATTGGTGTTGAGTAGGACACGATTTTGAAATGAGTTAGTAAGAGTTGCCTCTTTTTTTGTAATGAGCCAGTACAAGGTCCCACTTCAAATGAGGCGAAGTATTCTAAAGGTGAAGGTCACTCGCTTGTTCTCATTCTTTTAGGCACGCGTCCGTGTCATGGGAATAGTAAGAGTAACGCGACATACAATTTTATGACGTACATGTAAAAAATTGAAGCGCTCTTACATTTTGTCATGTACGGGATAAATGTAATGCCTCTTGTACGTCCTACTCAACATTACGAACAATACAGTATTCTTTCGAACTGGTGTCGAACAAGCATGAACAACATTTGAGTCTTACACACATTTCGAACGTAAAATATTTCCTATGATCTATTCAGATTATAATTTCGATGTAAATTAAATGATCAATGTTTCATGACGCAGTGGGCCAGTAGCGGCTGTGAAACGAGAGGTCATAAGTCTTTATTTGATAATCCTAAACTATCGATTAACTCGCAATTTTTTGTGTCGTAAGTACAGATTATTTTTAATTAAGAGTCTTAATCATTCCTTATACTAGTCCTTTCATTGGAGGCAATTACTTTAAATTAAAAATATTATTTATTTAACATTCTCATACAGAATTAGGACAGATAGTTCATCTCATTTGTGCGCGCGGTGCTATGTGTGTGTAACAATAGTTATAGGACGACGTTTTACGTGGCATCACTGCCAGACAAAACAAAATTACAAATTTGCAAATCACGCACACATTATCGCGTACACCATTATGTAAGTTGAACTATTTGAACAATAAAGTAAATTGAAGAGCTACCTATGCCTACATTACTTACGTAGACGTGAAATTGCACAAAATATTTCTTTAAACCTGATATGTTTGCGGTAGATACATCATTCAAAAAACCTACTCGTAGACATCTGTGACTATTTTAGAGGTGAGGTAAGGTAACATATATCATGAGATGGTTTATCGAATAGCGATTCTTTATTAAAACTAAATATTATCGATATCAAATCATTCTTTAAATCGATTGAGTTTATGTAAAATAAAACTAAAATACCGTTTATAACCTCATAATTTAAAATGAAGTGTTGTATCGATAAAGTTCTATTTATATTTTGTTGTTGAAAATTATTATATATCTTTTTTTTGTAATATTGGTAATCGAAATGTTTCTAAGTTATTTGAAAATAAATAAGACGTAACTATTCACGATCTATGGATATAGAATGCATCCTGAACAAAGAGTAGTGTTTTAGCTTTTGACTGTTATTTCAATTTTATCGTATAATCGATCTTTCACAGTGCCTATCCTATTATAACCAGAAGTCGGTGAACATGAAAACTCCATTGATGCAACTTTATTACGAAAATGTGCCAATTATAATATTATATCGAGTAAAGTGTATTACACTTACTACTACAGTAGCAGCACCGTACGATGTTACTTGCGACATATGGACGCTCATAAATTTCCTAAGTACATATTGACAACTACTTGTTGAAGTACAATGAAAGTATTTCATTGTTAAAGGAACCGCAATAGTGACGTACTGCTGGAGCTATTGTATAATGAAACTACATTAAGTTATAACTTATATAATTGTCCCAAGTGACATCGTACGGTGCCGCTATAACTGTACTGACACGTATATTTACATTAATAATTAAGAACGTTAACGAGTCCACGCCGGATCGAATGGAAATTAGCGAGTGATAAAATTAATACGTATGAAAGGTTTCTGAAGTAGTTTTACGTGTTAAATGGAATGTGTACATAAATCACGATTTTACTAATATAACAAACTTGATGATTTTGTGTTCGATTGATATATTCGAATAGATAAAATATCCTTATAAAGTTAACGTTTATATGGAAAAATATAAACTAACTGTCAAAACCCCGATATCAAAAAGATCTGTAGGTACCTCATTTTCAAGTGCTTAAACAGATTTTCTTCAAACATAGCTGAGAACTACTTCTTATGTATGTATGTTTATACAAAGGGATCAAACTAATAATACCCCTTTTTATGGGGGGTCAAAAATTCAATAATTGTTATTAATGACAAGTAAAAATAATTTAATTGGACACTATTGTTGATGTACTATTACTTAAAATTTAATGAAAGTAGGTACAATGATGCCTCTAATCCTGGGGGCAGGAATCGTTTTTTTAAATTTCGTATAAGGTCTTGGATTTTACGATTTAAGGTATCGTCTAGCCTCTTGCCTCTGGGGACAGCTGGAGGAGGCCTGAACCAACGAATCAGCAATATCATAGGCTGGGACCTATACTTATAACCGGTACTTTGAGTGCAATTTTAGAAAATTGCATAACAACGTGGCTTAGGTGGCGTGGCGTGGACAGCCTCGATGGGCGAGTGCTACGAAGCGAGAGGCCGTGGGTTCGATTCCCGCACCGA
This sequence comes from Mimas tiliae, assembly GCA_905332985.1. Lineage (NCBI taxonomy): Eukaryota > Metazoa > Arthropoda > Insecta > Lepidoptera > Sphingidae > Mimas > Mimas tiliae. Next base: position 7,727,311 of record HG995248.1, on the reverse strand, counting down.
GACAAATGTTTGTGTGATCCACAAATATTTGTTTCGAGTCTGGGTGTTGTAGGACCGCAAGTTCCTCGTAGTTCCTGATACCCACGATACAGGTTAACCTACTGTGGGGCCAGGACTATGTGTGTGACTGTTGGGTGTATTTATTATTATTAGGTAAACCCAATTTCACGAAACTTAAGGGCACCTAACCATGAGGTTATAAAACCTCAAGACATGATAAGGGGTTCCTTTATGTTAAGGAAATATTAGTGAAAACTGCCATTATTCTAAAGATAAGGTAGTATTATTTACTAAATAGTAAACAGTACATAATTCACAAATATTACAAACATTTAAATAGTCTTTACAATACTTGCTTATTATAATCATTATTGTTTAAAATCAGTAAAGTTACATTGCGCCAAGTGATAGTACAGTGAATTACATATGTAAGTACCTAATTGAATTATTATGTAATTATCTACTTTGTGGTTTTAAATAGGTCTCTATGTGCATAAAAAGCGACTACTATCAAATATTAAATTCGTTGGTGTAGGTCGTCGGTTTTCGAAGGAATTATTGAAAATATTACAAAAGTAGGTACACATACATTTTATTGTAGGCCCTTTACGAACATAAACCTATTTTATTCGGTTGTCGGTGCATAGTGCGCCCATACCTACTGTGTGTTATGGGAATTTATACATAGTTATACAAAGACTTAAAATATAATACGTACCTAAGTTGTGTGATTTCGCGCTGAGTTTTAATTACCTTCAAGTACAAGTAGATCTCATACTAAAGTTGGCGAATAATTTTTAATTCGCACCAAATATATTTCTTTGAATTTATAATTGTATTATTTATTGATTAATGAGAAATTAATCGAATCCAGCTCGAAATATATGAAAGATTTGTAATAAAATTAATTGAAAATGTATTCAACTCGCGTATAATGGTGCAAGTAAAAGGAGCGAGCTCAGCCACGGACGGGACGCGTTCTACTCATGTACACAACGCGACGTATCTTCAAAAATATCGATGTTTTGACAAGTCACCTCGAACTCGAATAACTACAAGGTGGTAGATCTCTCATATACGAGGCCAAGCAGCAGAGTGTAAGCAGTTTTTCGAGTGTTTCGGTTTGAAAGACATTAAAGCCAATGAAATTACTGGGCATTAGATACTTAGCTACTTTTTGTCTCGAAGTGATGAACGCAGTCCAGTTCCATGCAGTGCTCTAATTCAAAGTTCTGTGCGGTGTTGTGCCTGTTTATGGGCAGGCGTGGTGCGAACTGCTAGTTCCCTCACTTATGCTATTAAATAAATAATAATAAAACATATGGCGTCGTGTAGAACAAATAGGTTTCGTTTCGTTTGGAGCTCGGCTCGCGCTGACACGCGTCGTTTAACTGCACCATTACACGCATCATGAGTAGATCCTACTTGTCCACTTTTTCTCGTCAATCTTTATGGCCTCTCTGAAGTTAGTCACGAGTGGCATAGCAGTTGGGGTTTTTGTGAGATTAAATGGTGTCAGGAGGTATGGAGGGAAGGTAAAGTGATTACTTCAGAGCGGCCATAAAGTTTGATGACAACTATAAATATAGTTTGTTTGTATTTGTAGTGTAACCAATTACGTATAATTTGTTAGAATTCATGTAGTATCAAAGACTTTAATGTATGCTAAGTACCAGACGAGCTATTTAGAAGTAAAATTGCGCCACGTACTGCGGGAGTGTAACGGCTATGGCAGGGGAGCGGGAGAGGGGAGCTTCTGTAGTGAATAACCTATTTCTAGCTAAGAGTAAGCGAAATGGTAATATTGAGTTACGATGAATTGACTGTAACAATTTCTATGTACCGAGCAGTCAGTCTAGTAGTAGGTACACATTGAAGTCTTTGCCTAGAAGTAATATTCTGTCATGTCAATTGATTATAAGTGAAATAATAGTTAATTAGCGTTAATCTGAGTAATAAGTGCTATGCACGTAAATGTATGTGCGAAAACTTCGATTTACAGGATTTGTTAATCGCAAAATGTAATTTTACATTAGCTTTTATACATTCTCAGTGAGAACACTAACAAGAAAGATTTTATATGGATCTGTTACTTCTTAAATCTGCTATCATGGAAGTTTAGATCCGTTTTGAGATCTTGTACATCACAGCGTATTTTAGGCTATAGAAATACTCTAGAATACCCGCTTAGTTTTTATTTATTTTTTTACCTTGATACGATATTTTAGTTTAACCGCAGATATAGATCTAAGTAGATTCCTCAAGGGGCTATCTGTATGAAAACCATGCGTGTCATATACCTGCTGTAACGTCACAAGACTAATTTAGTGATAAAACAGCCTTGAACAATTTGAAGATTTTTTACAATACAGGCACAATAGAGCATTTTTCATGTGTTCGACTGGCTTCTTAAGGAACATCGATAACGTACTAAATCATCCATATAATAATACCAGCCCTATATTATTATTATATTATATTATTATATACGTCCCACTGCTGGGCACGGGCCTCCTCTACTGAATGAGAGGGGTTCGGCCTTAGTCCACCACGCTGGCCTCATGCGGCTTGGCAGACTTAACATACCTTCGAAATTCTTATGAAGAACTTCTCAGTTATGCAGGTTTCCTCACGATGTTTCCTTCACCGTTATAGCAAGTGATAATTAACATTTAATACATTATGGATGGAAATCATCCATATCCAAAGGCCCAAATCCCATCTCGCCTTCCCGATCCCATAATGATTCTTTCCATTAAGGTTGGCAACGCGACCACGATTCGCGATTTAATAATTTACCGGCCTGTGCTAAAAAAAACGCAAAGTTTGTGCTCTTACATCATATACTTAGATCTACAACTGAGGTTTTACCATCAAGTAATATAACGCTCCGTACCTAGGTAATAGAACAGGAATACGGTACATGTTGTAATTATTTAAATTAAGTTTAAACTGTGATGTGTAATAAGTGGTGGAAATTTTTATAATCTTTAGTTCTTTAAAGGTACTTATTACTACATTTAGTTTTTACATCCTTGGACATCATTTTTAAAATATATCCATGTACAGTAAGTACTAAGGCTTAAGTTATTGCCCTTCGGCAATCTTCGTTTTTCACGAATTAGTACGAATATACAATCAATATCCAATGTCATAATGTTAGTGTAATCCACAAATAATTGTTTCGGGTCTGTATGTTTTCTCATCATAAGGGTGACGTCAGGCAAGCGGCCGGTCGTAAAAACTAGAAGCGAAATCTTGTATGTATTAAACGCGAAAAACATGTATTAAATATCATGTTGCGCCGACCCCACTGCGAGTGGGATAAGGGCAGGTGAAAGATGATGCCATTAATGTACAACCTAGTTGACTGGCCAATGAGCCCGACTGATTACTCTCGGGACTGATTACTGTGAAAAAATTAATGCATTGTCTTTTGTTACAAATGGTCTGTATTAGATCGTCTTTCACATAGACGTAATTTAAAATAGATTTTGATTGCCGAAGCTTATAATTTTAATCACAGTACTTATAATACTTACCTACTCTAGATATTTTATGTACACGCCTATGAAATACCTACTACATTTCGTAGCAATAATTAATGTGTTTATATAAAACCTTTTTAAATTAAATTGGAATGTAATGTGTTTTGTGTATTTTTTGTCTAAATTGATTATTATCTAGTTGTCGTGAATTATTGTAAACTTTTGTTGTAAATATACTTTATAATTTAAAGGTATTTTCATCCACCTTGAAGCACTTCCTAAATGGCGCAATTTTTTATAAGTATAAACATTATGTAACAAAAACCCTGTTGGCCCTTTCTAGGTCGTGAAGACAGACATAGAGACAGCTTAACAAAAATAGTTAAATTAAAAAAAACAGAAGCTAGATATTATCCACACAGGTAGCTTAAAATTAAAATGGACATATTTAAATAAAATATTTTAATCTGAAAAGTGATGAACAGCTGACTCATGTGACGTACTAACGGGTAGACGGGTTACAGACGCGGCGCGGCGCGTTTGTTACACATAGACACAGCAACTTGCTATCTCGCTCTGGCCCCGAGTCATCGCCCTTACAAGAGGTAATCAATCGGAATACGATTCACAGACAATAAAATATTTAAATATGTAAAAAAAAGATTATTTTTTTAATCTCATTTTCGTATGCGAATTATTTAATTACGTTTGAATATCGATTCTGATATCACAGTTAAAACGCCAAACGGGGTTTTGTTACATATTGTATCAGTAACATAAACTGCACTATAATTTAAGTGATGTGAAAGCAACTAAAGGGCGCCGAAAGACAATCTCCATCAGCCATGGATAGCTGCGGTAAAACATTGTTTCCATCTACACAAAACAAACTTTCGCCAACAAAATGTATAGCGAAACAGTATTTTGTGCAATGTGTAGGAAAACATGTCCAGGAGACCCAGCTCAAAAAGACAAATCTCAGCTTGCCGGGATGAAGCATAGATTTATCAAAATAAAACACACTATTTGCCAACAACAATAATTTATTTTCCGACACACATAGGTACATTAGATAAATACAAAAGGATTTTGAAGCTAGCGGAGCTCTTACGTCATTATTAACAATTTTACATTATAACAATAGTTATTTACGTACATACATACATTACAATACTAAAAATGATAAAAACACGAGATAGAACCGTAATTTAACTTAATAAACGATCTTAGTGCGTTCAAGTGTACCGCTTACCTATACCCTACTTAGTTTGATTGGTTGATTTTTGTATTCGAGCTGGAGGTTCAAACTAAGATCGTTTATTGAAATCGAATCTAATCTAGCCAATGACATATAACTACGGAAATAAATAATTTAATATATTTAGTAAGAGATCGATATTCTAACAGCTTAGCGTTCCAGTAATATTTTAAAAGTAATGTACAGAACTGTTTTCCTAATATAAAACGTGTTACAGACAGGTGTGGTCAAATTTAAGCAACGTATAATGTACGATATCAGTATTTCATCCCTCGTAGAACCATATCTGATTGCATTACTAGGAGATAAATATAGGATTTTATTTTTTATAAATATGTCGATATTCGACTTTCATCTTAAGCCAACACTAAAATTAAAAGATATAAGTACAGATGGGCCTTTGTCTCCCTCCAGCATTGCTATTCTCGCTCACGCACTTCACTTAATTTATAGGAATGTGATGGATCTTACGATCATAATAAACGACATAAATAAACATAAAATTAGCGTGAAACTTTAGAATGCCTAGATTTTGATAAAATCGATTAGATAAACATTCGCTTCCATATTATTATGTATGTAACGACCCTGAAATATGACCACACCTTTCTGTAACACGTAGAATCGCTACCTCTGCATAAAGTTAACAATACATTTACGTATAGATAACCATACAGATACAACACGACGACATAAATTCACACAAATGATGCGCTTCGACAATGTTCGGTTTTTACGAATTAGTACGAAAAGTTATGGAATGAATGGTCGGCGATAGGGATCCGGGCAGTCACTCAACAGAACATTGTGTTACTACAGGTTGGTTTATGATCATCATCATTTTATGTCTGTCTATTCTAAATATCCGGAGATTGCCGAAGTGCATAATTTAATTCGTAGTATTGTAGGTACTTGAACGCAACTGGAAACAAATGAAACTGTACCTACATACATTAACAATGTTTTCATTAAACCTAGCAAGTATATATACTACTATAAATAAGTAATAAAGAGTATTTTCAGATTGTGCTCATATTCAAGAACAGCAATTAAGTGAGCTCTTTTTTCTACCACCTGCCCTTATCCAATTCGCAGTGGGGTCGGCGTAACATACTTTTTGTTTTAACACGTTACAAAAGATTTGGTTTGTAGTTTTTACGACCGGCCGCCTGCCAGACGTCAACCACTCCGGGGAGATTGAGGTCTTTGCTACGTCTAAATTTCTGTATACATGAGTGGTCCGTTTTTTAGCGCTAAAAGCGGCCCAATCAAGATACAGAAATCGTCAATATGCATTCGCGCGCACTATGAGACCTCATGGTAACGTGTGATTGGTCTGATACAAATGAATATTATCAAATTAATAAGTCCTGTACAAACAATTTTAGAAAAAATTATATACCTAGTAAGTTATACATTAACAATTTTAAACAAATACGAGTATTAAGTAATGTAACAAGTAAAGAAAGTGAAATGTTTGTTTACATTTCAAGTCAAGAAAAGCTCTGACATTGAAGATAAACTAGAGCAGTCAATAAAAAACACGGTGTGTTTGAATTACGGCTAAGAAATAAATTATCTTAGGTATTCGTGGGCAACGATTCTTTACCTTTAAATAAGAGTCGTGGTATGAAAGTGAAGACTAGCTTCAACTTTATTATATTTTAAGTCCAGAGCACCGAGACTTCGGCATCGAAGGCATTCAACGTAAGGTCCAATTGCCAAAATTGTTTCAGAAATGGAAACAAATATCTACCCACATTTCAAATATGGCCATTGTATTTGGCGTACAGTGCGACAACTACGAGTACGTAGAAGTTGGAGAGATAGGTGGCTCAGTTGTTTACGCTCATTGGTGGATATATTATTTGACATTTGACAGATTAGGTAGGTACTTATTCTATTTAATTTCAATTAGTTCCAACATATGCCACCGCCATCTTAAAACTGTTGTACGTATTTTATTTGAAAAACACCAAACAACAACTTAACCAAGGGGTTGTTTGATAATGACTGCGACACTGTATGCTGAACAGGAATTTAAAAGATAATAGGCAAGACCGAGGATTCCTCATGTCCGGAATGCGGAGAGGAAGAGACAAGTCTCCACTTTCTGGCAGAGTGTCCAATGTACTCTCTGCCAAGGTGCGAGATAATGGAGACGGACAGGATAGCACCAGATCAACTACATAATATCAAAATGGAAGACATTATCAGTAAGACAACAAACAGGTTTAAGAGGGTAGGAGGGGACATACTGCAGGAGCACCAGTGAAACTAGTGCTCAAAGGTGGAGACTACCACGAATAGCCATGGGAACGCTGGTGACCCCGAATCCTGAAAGGGAGTTAGTTATCTGCCAGGTGTGGGAGAGTATGCAGGCAGACAACGCCAAGCAGCAGGTACGCTCTACGTAGAGGCTGGGCGCAGCCCGCCCTGACGGTCCTGACGCAATGGTCCCGAGGGATCAAAGTGGCGGGACTATCAAGCGGCTGCGCTGGGCAGAAGTGGATATCGGAATGGTGCCAATCTGGAAGATAGCCATGTGCCCAGGTCTGTCTGAGCTGCAGCCGAAACCCTATCGGTGGAGACCTTTTCCAGAGGGGTGCAGGGAAATCGAGCCAAATCCGAAGCGAAAGTGGTAGTACCACTCAGACTGGGATTCAGGGTGAAATGGTTCAATTTAAGTGAGCTGATCACCCGTCTGTGCTGCTCACAGACGTTCCCACCATAAATACAAATACAAGGGGTTGTTTGAAAAGTGGTTAATAATTTGTTTCTGGGAGAGATATAGCGATTAGACTTTAAAATGACACGCACTTTTTTCGAATTATTTCGTTCCTTTATGTTTTGTATTCCATGATTGCCTTCGTGTTAACTTTTATTTGTGTTGTCATCCGATGATCATTAAAAAGTAATAAGTATTATTTAATATCAATTTGTGAGTGGTAGAGCCACGCTGTACACAGTTCTGTCTACAGCATGAATGGACCGGCTCGTTAAAACCTCCGTAAAATAAGCGGCTTGCTGCTGCGTTTCATACGGTGAGTGAGATATACGGAGGCCCGAATTCCCCTTCCCAATTCCTTAATTTATCCCTTCCCTTTAAGGTCGGCAACGCGCCCATGACTCTTCTGGTATTGTGGGCGTACACGGGCGGTGGAGATCACTTACCATTAGGTGAACCACCTCAGCGTTTGCCGACCTACGCAATAAAAAAATAGGTACATTAATTTAGCTACATATGCAACATAATATAGGTTGTGCCTACTACCTATTCGAAACGTTATTTGTGAAACGAACTACGTGCGTCAGTAGACTACCTACATAACGAAATAATAGCTCATTTTGATTATAAACATGAAACACACTGTGTTCCTCACATCTGACGTCCCAGGGCTTCAAGTTTACGCCAACAGGCTAAAATTAGATGAACACAGAACATGGTAACCTAGTATGAAGCCACATAACAGCAGATGTATTAAGCTTAAAGGTTGCAGCTATATCCAATATATACGAAGTACATCTTACATCACGTAACAGATTAGGTAATCAAATTGTTTCTACAGCACAACAGCACTAGTTTATATTTAAAATAATAATAGATACGATAAAATACTGTAAGTATAGTGGTTTGTGAAACAATACTCTATTCATAGAACATATCCCGACGAAGCATTCTTGTCAGCGACTCTATACTATGATGACCGGGTCTACATCCACATTATGTTTTAATAGCAAGGGTTACACGAATATTGGTTGTTATGGTATAAGTTTATAAAATAAAAATGTTGGGCGAGTACACATACCTAATAATAAATACACCCACAGTCACACATAGCCCTGATCCCGTAGTATTATTCAACTTTCGATTCGTAGATAGATAATACAAGAACCCTTAGGGTCTCGGACAACTAAACGCGAATCATGTTTACGGACCACACAAAAAAAATATTTCGATACGGATAACAAGGTTAAGGTTTATCAGCAAGCTATGGAACTCAGCATTTTGGGTAGAGAGTGAGTCTATAGTGTAAGGAATACGGTGCTACGTTCCCTAACCGCTTCCGAAGCCGATACCGTAATAAAACACTAGCGTAACATAAACGGAAAGCACTATTATTTTGCCGTTTACTTGTCATTTTCGAAACGGAAGCCCGCAATGTAAAGTGTACTAATACTAAAGTCGGGGTCAATGAACGGGAGCATTACCGCGCTTCAATACTCAGTAGGCATATCTCGCCGTGCACCGCGCTGCATAGCTGATTCCGCGCGTCAACTTTTTTTATTTGCTTTCATTACGTTATAATGAAAAATACGAATTTTGATTATTATTTGAATGAAACGTCATTATATTTTATTGGTCCAAAAGGCTGCATAAAAGATTAAAAAAAGGTCTATTTATTTCGCGATTTGTTTAATACTATAGTGTTTGTAATCACCAACACTACCACCTGTCATCGTTTTCGGAAGCGTTCCCCTTACACCTGATATAAGAGTTTACTGTAGGTATTCAATAGGTCTACTTATAACTAAAGACTTGGAATATTAAATGACAACACTCACAATCGCACATGATAATACCCAAGTTAATAAAATATGACATTATTTCTTACACCGTGATATATAGTTGTATATGTTATGCCGTTTTACAGTAAATAAAGTTGGGATGACAATATAATAATACTTTGTTGTGTTTAACATTCTGTGAGGTACTTATTGTACTAATAATGCGATACTTAGGTATATCTTAATTATAAGACAAAAAATGAGGACAACACAACTATGCCTATTATGATTTTAAACTTTATTTTTATTAGTAAAGCATGTAATGTTTAAAAACAAGCAACTATTTGTGTGGTAAATGTAGCAAAATAGGACCATGTTAATCTCATTATAAATAGGTAATAAATAATAGCATTTACAAAGGTAAAAAACTGAAGTTAAATATTTTAAATAGTTTATAAGTATTTGCCTACTTATTAAAAGAAATATATGTAGATACCAAATGTGTACAATTTTATATTCATGCAAACAAGGAGATTTAAGGATTAGAAATGTACAATATTAATAAGTATTATTTCATTGGTATTGGTTATTAGGTAAGTAGGTACCTATTTATTAATAAATAATAATAATAATAATAATAAACATTAAAAAAAACTCTAGAAGAAACTTTACAATATCGTTATATCGATAATATTTTATAATATTACATAGGTATTTCAAATTTTATATAAAATCGAACGATTTATTAATTCCCATAAATAGTATTTAAGTATTATTTTACATATGCATCAATAGTATACTCAGATCTACTGTTCGAGAATCGAAAGATATGAAATAGGTTGTTTAATAATAAAATATGATCAGCTTATAATATTATGTCTGGTAGTATCTATGTATATTATTATGTGTATATAGCGTGATAGTAATCATAGGAATGAATGCATTTAATATATCACATGAAACCTAACACAGACCTACAATATACTCGTAAGTCGTAAGTAACATTTATAATACTGTATACCTACTCATTTTCCAAATTCAACTACGTACCGTACTTATTATATTATGCCCATAGACTAGACACCAATACTAATTAAATGAAGGGCTGCCACTAAACTAAAAAATAATTAATTACAAATAAAAGTGGTAATTAGTAAACTTTTACTTCTTACTTCTGTCTATCTCAGATCTCCATAGTATATAGGCTATTTAACGAGACCAATAATTTAAAAGCATTGTATCAAAAAATAAAACATTTTAAATGACAGGATAATATCACTCATCAACACAATAATATATTTAATTTGAGTTATATATCAATAATTAATTATTTACGACTTTTAAGTAGCTATATAATTTAGAAGAATGCCCGTTTGTAACTTTTTTGTACGACCTAAAATAGTAAAAAAAAAAAACATCCATCACCACTCAGCAATTTAGTTTCTTAGTAAGCGTAGTTTTGTTTCTAACTTTACTTTTATTCTAACTCTCATATAAATTAGCACAAACTAACATTTTGCATTTATCTTGTTCATCACATTGAACCAAGAGCTATATTTAATGGTAAAATAATAACTAGATAATTTTCAAACTATGCAATTAACTATTTAAAGGACACTAACTTTATTTGCATAGTGATCGTAAATATTTGAATGATTAGTAAATATATCTCAATTAGTTGGTTGTTAGCCCCTTTTCGATTTCAATGATGTTATATTATAATGGTTTTTTCATCATATCGATATTTATAAAAGAGGGCATCTCCTTACGGAAAGACCCAGCTGCACGGCGCGCGCGGCTGGATGGCTCCAAATAGAGCGAGATTAGGTGCCACACTCCGGAGTGTAAAATACGACCGACAATAATAATGATTTGCGAAAATCAAAATGTTGGTGGCGCATTTTTGTCATCTACATAATATACGATCACGCCTTTATGTCCGAAGGGGTAAACACAGGTGCTACTGGTGCTGCACCCACGTTTCGCCGAGCTTATTTCCGTCCCATCATTTATTGTTATCGTATTATAAAAATGTAGCTCAAGACACTCAACCTAAATGGAACATTATGGTACGCAGCATGGCATAGTGAACGCCGTAGGCGTACTTGCGCGATTACTCTTCGAAAATAAAGGTCGCCTAGAGGCAAAATCTTTATCCTGATAAACGGCTAATGCCTTCATTGAATGGAAGTAGCAACTTTGTTATTAGCATTTTATATTATTATGAATTAAGATCTACATATTTTACCCACATTTATTTGTTAAGATGACTCAGTCGATTAAGGTGGCCTTTTCATATAAACGACATCATTAATGTTTTTACAAAATAATCATAAATTCACATTCTCACATATCTGAGAGCACATAACTGATCGTCTGATTTATTTTCAGAATTTGTTATTTAGTCAGACAAAAAATGAGAGCTATGCGTACATATTTATAAAATGTGTAAATAATATAATCACTGGGTAGACTGGAATATAATGACTAATTTAAATTCCAATTTCCATGTATAGATATTCAGACCCTCTAAATACGTAGTAGTCAATATCATTGTACATACATTTAAACAAGTATTAAGGTATAATCATTCTAATGAACAAAACTAATTGAATCTGGAGGACTTGCGTGGGAACCACCATCTGAAACTATTTTAGGGCGTTATTCATTGCATGCACATAAGAAGAAAAGTGCTGTTGCTATTAAGCACAATCCTTGAAAAGAATTAACGTTATTAAATATTGGATAATTATATTTTTGTCTTGTAGATTGGTTTATATTTTTTTACACCTTATACATATATTGAAATATTTAATACGATTAACGAATAAGGTATTCGGTGAATATAAGTACATAATTTCCACCTTATTTTTTAACAGTAAATAACATTTTTATTCATTTCATAAATCTCATTACAACAAAGGTATAGATAGTTTAATGGAGAAAATATACGCATAAATAATTCATATTCTTAATAAACATTACTTAGGTACATAGACATAAACATTACTTAGATAATAAATAGATCAATAAAGATGATTCAAAAGGAAGATTATAATAATTCTTTAACAAGCACTACCCTATCACAAATACAGCCTATCTCATCAAAAAGTAAGCGTTTTATAAAATACTAACCATTATTAGCAAATAGGTTGGTGCTAAATTAACGACGGCCGCGCGGAGCTGAAGTGGTACTCACCGGAGCCAACAACCGTCGCGGTACTAAGAGGCGCGCGTTGCCTCTAGCAGCTCTTACTGCACCCGGCTGCTTCAAATCCGCCAAATGAGATGCGTATCCATCACTTAAAGTAGTAGCCATATTACTATACTTTTTGCTAATACGCCCGATGGCGTATATCTGCTTTGGAGCAAGTCCACAAGTATGGTAGACAGTTATATCTTTTCCAGAACCGTAGGCGGCATGCAACAAAACTCCGTGTTCGTTAATTAAACTACTTAAGTGAGCCGCTTTATGACCCAATGGATCTGTTGAAAACCCATCGGAAAAGAACACCAAGCCATGAGGAAAATTGTGTTCAGCAAGCCAAGATATAACTTTTCTCTGTTGCATGTCAGGCCTTCCTGTTATATAAAGGATAAGGTATCCTAAGTCCTGCCAAAAACGCACAACATCAACAGCACCAGCTCTCACTTTAGGGTCTCGTCCCGTAACTGACACACTGGCAGTGAATGATCCATCAATACTGAAGACGATACACTCAGTTTGTGGAGGCACAACTGATAAGTGGAAATTACAACAAGTGTGATCACCCCTCACAACAGCTCTTACTGGATAAATACCACAACTGACACTCTGTCTTTCTGTAAGTGTATAAGAAATTCTTCCAGTTTTATCGGTTACAGCGGTTGACAATAGGTTCCATTCTCCAGCTGGAGGATCTTTCATCATGTAAATATCGACTTTTTCGCCAGTTAACGTAATCATATCTAAAGGTCCGTACATGAAACGAGCCGTGAAGGTTTGTGGAGATCCTTCCTTTACAATTACATCATTAGCTCTGTGGTTTGCTGCAACATTTTTTAATTTGACGGAAGTTCTCTTCCTCATCCACTTTTCTCGTTCTTGTCCAGGTTTGAACAGCGGACATTCTTTGTCATCGGCGTGGCCGTATAAAGCTAAATCGAAATGACCAATTTGGCGCAATATAAATGCTATGACATCCGAACTTTCCCAGTAACTAGCGTGGAATAAATGAGGCAAAGCGTTAGTAGGGAAATTAGCAAGGCCTTCTGGGCAATACAAGGCGTAATCCAATCGCTTAGTTCCCCACCACTTCTGTTGTAGAGCATTCATGGTTATCAAAGGAATGTTATCAACTAAGCCACTAACCGTACTCTGAACAGAAGCTTCTGAGAGTCTTCTTAAAATTGGTGTTGGTGGCATTTGTAAATGATCACCAAATAATTGTGGATGACTTTGAATTAATTCCATCAAATGATATGGTTGGCCGTTTCCTAGTGGATATTTGGTATACCTGGCTACATTTATTGGAGGTAAATTCGTAAATCTAGCAGATAACAATGGTTCCAATCGTGAGGCGATCGGATCGGTAGGATGAAATAAATTATATATTTGCTGTACGGGTGGCTTTGTAATATCACGACTTTTGTCGTCAGACATCTTTCTTGATGCCAAAATTAAAGACAATGGACTGCCAAATGTAAAAAAATCACTGACTTCAAACTCGAACTTTATATGATTATCACTTGTAGACGAAGAACGCCTTCTTGGTGTAGGGGCCTGTAAGTGCGTTTTATTTAAATAATGTGGCTCTGACGGATCGTTAGGTATTGTGATCTCGGTATCAAGTATACTACTTTCACTGTCATGCCGCGACTGATACTGTAAAGTTCTGATTAGCGCATCATATGCTAATACTGACCCCATGCTGTCACCTACAAAACAAACTTGGCCATTAAATCCTTTCCCATCATCCGATTTCAAAAAATCATTGTAAGCGGCATTTGCGGCGTTAATCGTTTTCGTAACAGAATCTGTATAATCAAGTGAAGTCGTTGCAATCAGAGGTATAGCACCAATTGGTATGAGATCATTTGTAAGTGACGGTGTTTCGACAGTCGATGGTGAACAATCGAAACTGTATGGACTCAAAGTTGACAAAATGCCCAGTGCTTCTGTACAAATGGAAGGACATGAAACTAATTTTATTGATACATGGCCTACAAGAGTAGGGTAATGTTGGCGCATCACTGATTCAAAGGCGCCCTTAAATGTGGTAACATCAGATTTTTTTGCTGTCATATCGACATTTGCGTCTAAAACACTGCCAGCGTGAAAAACAAGTATCAACACGGTAGTTGCACAAGAACTATGCACAGGTGTCTCTGGGCATCCATCAATACTGTGATGGCTTTGTAAAGTAGCTACTCTACGAGATCCTCTTTCTGAAGTAACCCTTTTTAAGAAAGATGGATTAAATATACTATCTTCCTGACCCTGGTCTGTTTGTGTTGGAGATATATCAATATCAGCTTCATCCAAAGAACACATAGATGACCATTTGTTGAATGAAGATTCACAATCATAAAATTCATCTTCAGAACCAGTTTCTGTTTCAGACTCTCTAACAAGAGTTTCCATGCGCCAATTAGCTGCTTGAGCTTGTAAACTTTTAATAGACCCAGAAGATGATGACCGAAGATTAGTTTTAGAAAAGGTGTTTCGCTCTGACGGTGGAGTGTTTTCAGGAGTCAAATGCTTTTGAACTCTCTTGTCTAAGTTATTCTTTTTGGTGGTTAGTGGAGTGTTGATATCTTCATTTTTCTCCAAACTACTCATTGTAGCAGCAAGGGTTTTAGAATTTTCTTCAGAGAGATCCTGCTCTTCATATGACTCACCACCCATTTTCTTCTGCAATGCCAATTGGGTTTGCCTTTCTATTTCCCTTATATCATCCATAGTCAAACCATGCCACTCGTCTTGCCAAGCCCAAGCTTGACGATGAGCTCTTAGCATAGTTTTTCGTAGTGCAACATCATGTATAAATTTTTCTAATTTTGTTTGCATACCCCAGTACCTGAATTCTACTCTACATAGTTTATATGCACACATAAGAGATTTACCATTGGGCAGAGGTTGAGATTTACCCTGCACCTCCATCCAATATTCTTCTAGCCAATTGTCACTTAGAGGACCTCTGTTGCATTTTTGTGATACAAACAGCTTAGGATCTTCTTCTTTGATATAGTCTGCACCATAAAGTTGATCTTTTACCACATCAATAACATCAACTATTCTATTTTTTAAGTCGCTTCCACTTAACTTGAAGACATTTTCTTGGTGGCCATTGTCAGCATAATAGTAGGTTTCTATTTCTAATGAAAATTTTTCAACAAAAGGACATGTGTACCTTGTCTTTGTGTAAGGATAAGCATTCCAAGCCTCTTCTGACACAGTAAGAGCTGATTTTGGAAGCAGGCTCTTAAACCATCCAGGTAGGTGGCTGCCAACATGGTATATTTTTTGTGTATACTGACCTTTGCCTCCTGGGCCATCTTCATAAGGTTCATTTATAAGAATTTCTACTCCACTGCCTTCACCTGAACTTTCTTCTCTGCTTTTCTTGGCAATCATGTAAAGCTGAGCAATCCTGTATTCCTCTACCGTTAAAGGTAGAGGTATTCTGTACTCTTTTATTAACATTTTGATTAATTTCTCATATCCTTTTGGAAACTAATGTTGTTTATATTCTGAAACAATAATCATTTATGTATGAAATTCATAATAAATCTCCTACATCAATTAGTCAATTACCCAGGCGCTAAAATGTGTACACACACCCACAGACAGATAAAATGGTTAAATTTATAACATCCTCTTTTTGTCGAGGGTAAAAAAAATGTTACCAAAATTATCAATCAGGAAAAATAAAGTTATGTGGAGTAAAAAAGTATTGGCCGACAATATCTTTGAATGGGGTAAATTGGAAGGTGTTGAGGGAGACCTTTGTGGAACATACGTGTTTTCTTTGACATATGTTAAATAATAATTAATGAATAACACTAGATATTAACAATGCAGCAAGTATGGGGTTTAATCAGATATAGTATAAAATAGAAAGAGTTACATGTCTTGATTGACCGATTCAACAATGCCCAGGCCAAACTGGACCTATAAAGCTAAAATTTCACATGAAGCATGTAGAGAAAAGAATGTGAGGTTCAAATTTGGGCGAATTGTATATCAAGAAGATATTAGTAAATGTGGTGGTTGATATATTTTTTTTTTTATTTAAACCAGGTTCAAAATCATTTCCATCTTGTACTAAACCGAAAGCAAACAGTCATACTGAATTTTTATAAGTTCAACCACTTTTTTTATTATCTCAATTTGTAAATGAAGCTAAAACATATTAATACACTTATTACACTTACAACTAAAATGATCATCGGCCATGTCTGTTCCATATCATTCAGTATTATGGTGTTCTAGTATGTATTATATAAAAATCAGAACATGGTCATTTTAATGTTTTAACCAAGTTCAGAAATAGAGGAGGTTATTATAAATTAAACCAACCATTTAGTTTTTTCCATAAATGTTATAATAATTATTAATCAATTGATATATAGTTTATTGAAATCTAACTTATAGAGTGGATATAAAAAATATTTTATGCAGTAGTAGTTTATAAAAAAATTGGCATTAAAAAAATATCTCTGGATTATTGAATAATATGAAAATGATTACTTTCACAAATGATTTACTTATATCTAAAATGAACTGTTGGTTTATAATGCACACACCTATATTAATTCCATATTATGTATTACATTATAATAATTTAAGTACTTAATAATTGTACTATGTATAGGTACTAATTTATCGTACCTCTGTACTGTACCTTTATTGTATCTATGTAAACTCATATATATAAAGTCTATTCACCTATGTTTGAAAACTTTAAAGAAAATATCGATTTTAAAGGACAAAGAAATACTGAAGGTCTAAAATAATTTTCACTATACATACTACACAACACGTTATCCAGCTTCAAGCAGAAAAAAGTTACCAGTACTGTAAACATCTAAAATATTATCCAGATACAGATACGTGAAATTATAATGATTCGATGTCTCGAATTGTCTACGAAGAAACAAAATTATATTTTTAAACATCAAATAGAAACTAATTGTCATTGAATATTTACCAGGAGCACATCAAATCATTAGAAGAAAGAACAACTCTTCATACAGTCCATTTTAGAACACAATTAATTCATTTTAAATGAATTTATTCACAACACAATCCACGATCACCACGGGTGAACTTTGACATTTTCAGGCTTCTAATGTCAAAATGGCTTAACAGACCGTTCCATTTTATCTGGTAGTGAAATACTTATTACGCCGAAGAAAATACAGATTCTAATTATTCCGCACCCTCCGATGTTTAAAATTTATCGCTCACACCCTACACTGCTCTATTTCACAATCAAAATGCACCAATCCACCCGACCGCCGATATACAAATAAAGTAAATAAATATACTTCGTACATACTACAACCTTCTATAGTATATAGATCGTAGATTGGAACGCTGTAGATTCTGCGTAGGTACGGCGCTTATTCATAGTCGTTCCTTCAATGAACGATTATTTTATTTAGCACATTTATTTATTTTATCTTTTTTAGGGTTCCGTAGTCAAATGGC
Source organism: Mimas tiliae (assembly GCA_905332985.1). Taxonomy (NCBI): domain Eukaryota; kingdom Metazoa; phylum Arthropoda; class Insecta; order Lepidoptera; family Sphingidae; genus Mimas; species Mimas tiliae. The sequence goes on along the minus strand of HG995248.1, from coordinate 7,709,361 downwards.
AAAAACGTATCCCTTATAATTTCGTCAGATATGACGCATGGATAAGTGACTGTACGTCCGTATGGCACAAATATTCCAAATCCCCCTCCTCTTCCCAATCCATTACTAAACGACATTCTTTATAGAAGTCATTAGGTAGTTTTTAGTTTGTGAGATATGCTTGTCCAAAGTCGTGAAAATGTGTTCCCTCCTTCTAACTTTCATAGACGGAAAATTCTAAAACAAAAATACAAGGTGGTTTAACTTAAAAGATTCTTCTACCGAAAATACTTCGAATGGTTTCATTAAGCTAGGTTGTATAGTTTTTGAGATATGGGATATTTTCGGTTACACAACAAAACCCTTCACTGTGCGTGGTCCAATGCGCATTTGACCGGTTTTTATAGTAGAGGCCGGCAAATCTCACTCCCATACGAAACGTAACAGAAACTCGATAAAAACGAAATAAGATACCCTATTAACTGCACTATGAATACGGTCCTCTACTAGATGGACATGGGAAAATCGATAACAGTTGTAGCTAAATTAAAAGCGCCGCCCATTGTATTTATAGGTGTTCGTTTAGCTGGATATTATTCAGTGGGTTGTAGTCACATTAATTCACTCTGGTTACCTGTGTAGATGAAATAGGCCTTTCATGTAGGTATCTACCTACCTCTATAGAACTGCTTTATTACTTTATACCAATGTTCCAATCTGTTACTTTTCGATACGAGTTCGGTATTTCATTTCAATAACTTTGTTGACTACTGATGTTCGAAAGCTAGGTAAGGGCGTAGGAATTCGTTTTTTCTAGGCACGGAACCGCGGGTGCATTCGTTAAATGATGCCAAAGACTTTAATGTATACTACTAGACAAGCTGCGCGGTACATAGAAAGTGTACCACTAAGTTGCGGTCAATTGACCGTAACTCAATATTACCATCTCGCTTACTCTTGACTAGAACCCCTCTCGCGCTCCCTGTCTGTGAGCCGTTAAACTCCCGCGTTATGTGAAGGAATATTACTTCTAAACAGCCCGTCTAGTAAGTAGTAGTATACATTGAAGTCTGCATGATGCATCATTTATTAACTGCTCTAAGTTTGACCCTCTTTGTCTCTTTCTCTGTCGTGTGTATGTGTATGTGCGCGGGTGCGTGTGTGTATGCGTGCGTGCGTTTGTGCATGTATGTATCTGTGGCATCGTCTGACTAAATAAACGAAAACGAATCGATTTGAATGCGGTTTTTTTGTTTGAAAGCTCGCGATAGTTCTTAGCTATGAATGGCTATGATAATCTTAAGTTAATAATGTGTTTGAAGAAAATCTATTCAGCTCACAAGACTTTAATGTTTTAATGACCTACTAATGTTTAAAAGGTTTTAATAAAAATAGAAATAATATGGTTTATAAAAACAAGACATTATGATAAATATTTTTAATTGAAATTTATAACAAGTAGGTACAAAATGTGTTATACAATAACAACATAGAACAAACAAATTTCTATTTTGCTCATTAATGTCATATAGTGATACTATAAGCGTATTGCGATCCTAAAATCATTAAAAAGTGACCAACAAATAGATACATTAAAAAACAACTAATATAAAAGTTAACACTTACTAACTGGCTGAAGGTGCTTACATTTTTTTGATAAAAAATTATAAGATCAATTACTCAGAAACGATGCGGTATATACATTTTTATTTTTTCCGATAAGTTACGAATCGCCTTCCCTACAAATAAAATTACTACAGATACCACCTTTCTGCACCATATATACAGGATATGCAGAATATCCCAAATACAAAGTAGCATAACTTCTCCTTTTTAGTAATTTTAATGCCAAGTACACATACTTTAATAGAAAAATAATAGTAACACCAAGTCTAAGAAAATTTTAATATTTCCTTTTCGAAGCAGTTCCTCCATATTTAAATAGCACATTTGTGGTAAATTTCCGTTAAGACACATTTTCTTGAAGGCACTCAGTGTTTATTATGATATACTATGAATTCACAATTCGTTGTTATAGGTATTCTGTATTGTAAACACTATAGACCGCTTTAGATGGAGCGAGTTTATCGTATGACATAATGCTACAATATAAGTGAACCCTCATCTTTACGAGACCGCGTCATACAGTTTGAAAAACGAGTGGTATGACGTGGCCGCGTAAATGACGTTATTCTGTCATTTTCTCCACTATGTCGTACCATAAACTCTCGCCATCTAATCAGGGATTAAGGCGTATAGTATAATTACTTGCATAATATACGCAATTTAAATTGGCCAGCCCAAAGTTAGTCACGAGCGGCTCGGCGTTGCGACTATCTTTTCACAGACTATTCTAATTTTAGATTATGTCTCCATCGATTTTCAATGTTCTTTATCAGTGACTAAAAAAATATAGGAAGCGTAGAAAGCAGGTGAAGTGACTAACTTCATCCCCATGAAGTTATTTTGCGCGTATTGAATTCTTTCAAAATATACTAAACAGAATAGTAGCTTGGGCATGAAATAAATTATTTTATACGCAACAACAAACATTATGGAAGCATGGTATGAAAACATGACTATAATAGCTTTTAAAATGTATAAATAGGATAAATGCGAGTGAGAGCATAATAATAACATATCACTATACCCCTCGCACGCGCAGACTATAATGACAAGAACGTCATGCTAATCTTGAACGCAAGTCTTCTGTCATTTGACAAGTGTGCCTTTCACTAAATTTTTAGCGCTTTTATCATAATACTTAATATTAATAAATCTTTTAAATGCCAATACTGTGAGAAGATATAATATGATTCCCTTAAAATAATAAATAACTTGTGCCATAGTAACAATTCAACCTGATAATATTTTAGTTATATCTAAGAATGACTTATGAAGAGCCTCCACGAATTCAGTGCTATTGTTGTGTTGCTTATAACTTGTTACCGCCGCGCCCAATTTATCTGCAAAGGCTGAATATCTGCAAAGAAGGTTTTAATAGAATAATAAAATATGTAAAGACAACAAATACATTTAAGAATAAGATATAGGCTCGCGCCCTATCACAACATGGTACGGAAATATGTCGGCAACATGTGGGTGTACTAGTTACACCCTCTGCCTATCCCTTCGGGGATTACAGGCGTGAGTGCGTATGTATGTATGTTGAGAGATAAGAATTGAGTTATGTATAGTGTGAAATGCTCAAACTGTAGGTACAGCCAAAATTGAAGTATTGTGTACTATTAAAGTAAAAAAATAGTTTTTTTATTTTTAATATATTAAAAAATTAATATTATTATAGTTGTGTCCATTGTATTAATGCAGATGTATATACCACACCCGAAAATAATACAGAAGTAAAAATAAACACCTAAGTACATAATCCAAACAATAGGGTAGTTGACTAGATTTTTTTTATTATTTAAATAAATAAGTTACGTTACTCAAAATCTATTGCAGAAAGAATTTTATACATCGGACCAAAAATAAATAAGTTAGAAGCCATTCAAATTCTGTAGAAGGGGTAATTGTCAAATGACAGGCGACGCAAACTTTGACGTCACTGTGTAAAATGTTCATTATAGTGCACGCGTGCAAGCGAGATAGTCCGATATCCCTACTACGCACCCACTTTTCCTCGTGCCAACATTTAAAGTCATAACTGCGGGCACATTTCTGAATCAATTTTGATTGTGTTTTAATAAAAGGGTTTCTTTTGCGTATCATTTTCTGTTGCTTATTAAATAATGTATAAAATTCAAAATAGGAAACTATCCTATTGTAAAAACAAATCAAAAATCAATCATCATCAAACAGTTATCAAACTCATAATGGTTCTTAATACCTATAATTTATTTACAATAAATAGAGAATTTTAGGGAACTTACGCAATGCCGAAACCTTCTTTGACAACTGGCCCAAACCCGCCAGCCATTACACTTGGCGCCGACAATGTACTCGTACTCAATATAGATTTATTCAAAAACTTATACTCGTATGAATCAAATATATCTGGCCGCGGTAAATTATGTTGTTCAGCCATTTTCATGAGCGCAAACATGTGACGGTCGAATCCTTGACCGATGGCTGCTTCTTTAATCAACTGTGAATGGTAAGTGGAACACTCTCCCATGGCTGCGCGGAGCTCCTCCTTAGACTTTTTGTTTAAATTGAGATCTTCGCAGAATGCCTGAAAATATTATATAATTGTTGTCTTTAAATTTACTAGGTATTTATAGTTATAATTAAAGTGAAGTATTATAAAGAGCACGACCGAGACAGGAGACCGCGTAATGCGACTCGAATCAGGCAACGACACTGGAATCAGGTGATATCGGCATGTCCGCTTTGTATGTGCTTATAAAATAAGTTTTAACACTACTTAGAAACCAATTTCAAAATAAAAACACTGAAATGTCAAAAACCAACAATTTCTATAAGTTTTGTTAAAACTATTTTTTTTTGTGTTAGTTACAGCAATAACATGTAAATTTCAATACAATAACTTAATTGCGACGAGTGTACTGTTGTCCTTTTATTCTGTACTCCGCCATTAGATCATAACCAAATTTATATGTGACATCGCACCTAAATTGAATCGAATAATTTTTTTCCATCAAAATTGGTCCTCAATTGGTGAAAAAATCGATGTACATACATAAAAAAGCAAAAATAATGGTACCCGCCGAATTGAGAACCTCCTCCTGTTTTAAGTCGGTTAAAAATACAATAAAATTCTACGGAAACCATAGATAGAAACTGTCATATGTCGTCGCTTCCTGTCTCGGTCGCATAACTCGAAACCTCGAACATTAATGACTCCAGGTTAGTAATCGTTATCGTGTTTTTTTAGTATGGAGTTACTATAATATACAAAACTAGTAAATGTTATTATGATATTTTTTTATGATACATGCCGCAATATAGTGGGTCTACAGTATGTGGCTGTGCTTCGCGGTAAAATACTTCCGAGCGAATATTTTCACATGTAAACCTGCGCCGCGCGACTAGAGCAGCGTGGCTCTAATGTGGTTCGACCTTAAGTCATTTTATTAATAAACCAGCCCCGGATCTACGATTTTTTTTAAACCGGGGCAAAAACTTATAAGTGGCTCCCCCTCTAGCTAAGAATGATGGACAAAGGGCATGTGTGGCGCCTTTTTCTTACAAGTCGACGGTGAGCCAACCAGGCTTCCGTATGCTAGGCGCTTTGTGGAGCAAGTTTTTTTTATCATATATTATGATAGTGATTTCTTAGGTTTACGCGAATATTACACACACGTTTCAAAACGTCGGAACTAAAATAAAAAAAATAAAAATTAAACCGCGATAAAATCCGTATAAACTAGTTTTATTTCAATATATTATGATTTTGGCCCCCCTGAAATTGCCGCCCGGGGCAGATGCCCCAAAGATCCGTTTACGAACCGATACGTTTCTCTATCTACGTTGGTATCATTGATTGGCTTTTTGAGCTTTTGACCATATTATGTTTAAGGACAATAGGCTTTACCTTAGTTTTCATAGTGCATGGCCTCATAGTTTCCGTTCTGCCATGCTTGAACGCAGATGTACTACATGATTCGTATGTTCCCACAAAAGAGCCTCTAAGGAGATGATGTGCCGCCTGCAAATAATAACCGTAAAAATAACAAGAATAAGACATTTAATAATGACCTCATTTAAGCGAGAAGGATTTTTAGCAGGAGCAGCCTCCGGCACAAAGGACCATTTCTTTTAATTCGCTTGAGTCGAGACGAACAGACAATTAAGATATAACGCTCCATATTTAGGTAGGTATTTAGGTATTTACCTGGAATGATAACTGCATAATGCAATCAGGGCTGACTTTAAACTTTTTGCAAGCTTCCTTGTTAAGACCTTCATACAAAATATAGTCTATGCTCAATGAATCACACCAATTCTTGTAGTCTTTTTTAGCATTTTCGATAAATTGCTTTGTACTATCATCGAGTTTGAATTCTGGAAATGAATGCTATAAGTATTACAATTTTATAGATTAATATTCTTTGCCCAAATATATGTTTTAAAAAAATATCAATTTGAGCATAAATAATATATGAATTTTAGTATGGTACCCTCACGAAAATACATTATTTACTGTATTCACACTTGCGGGTTTTTGTTTACTCGAAACTAAGAAGAATGCATGAAGGGAGTAAATTAAAGGAGATAAAAGTTAAAAGGAAATAAAATAAGGAAAAGTTTTTTTATAGCATAGGCCGGCAAACGAGCAATTGGGTCACCTGATAATAAGTGATCTCGACCACCCATATACGCCCACAATACCAGAAGAATCATAGGCGGGTTGCCGACTAAACCGATGAAAGGGATAATTAAGGGATTGGGAAAGGGAACGCGATTCGGGCCTCCGGAAAAGGTATTATATTCTAACTACTACTAAAATACAATAATATCATTACAAAAAGAGAATTACCCCATCATTTTATATCAGACCTGTATTATATCCGATCCTAGTGCTGGGCACAAGCCTTCTCTTCTAATGAGAGGACTTCAAAATCTCCATCAAAATAATCTTATTGTGATTTGTGACTATCAATTCTAGAATCAGCTGATAAATCGAAACAAGCTACGTTAATGCACACAATACTGGTAATTTTGAATTGTTTAATAATAACTATTTGAAAACATACCCAACTTTTGAACAGTAATATTAGTGTTAGTAGGTTTACTGTCTGGATGAATAAAGGGCTTTGTCGTTGTTTCATTATAGATATCTTGAAAGAACCTCAATACGGCAACACCATCGCCCCACGAGTGTTCGAAATTAATTCCAGACACTCCATCTTTTGTGACAATCAAACTAAACGATTTATCGAACCATCTGTAAATAAGCAAAAAATAAAATTTATGAATGCAGTATTTGGACGTAAACAAAGGCTACAATAAAATAAAAAACCTAAAAAAACAAACTTTTATAGAAAATCCAACTAAAAATGAAAAATAAATTATAGTTTAAAATATTGTATGGTAAAAAGTGTAATAAAGCATCACGCGTGATGGGCGCGCAGTGGAAACATTTCACTATATCCCTCACGCGTGATGGGCGCGTAGTGGAAACATTTCACTATATCCCTCACGCGTGATGGGCGCGTAGTGGAAACATTTCACTATATCCCTCACGCGTGATGGGCGCGTAGTGGAAACATTTCACTATATCCCTCACGCGTGATGGGCGCGTAGTGGAAACATTTCACTATATCCCTCACGCGTGATGGGCGCGTAGTGGAAACATTTCACTATATCCCCTCACGCGTGATGGGCGCGTAGTGGAAACATTTCACTATATCCCTCACGCGTGATGGGCGCGTAGTGGAAACATTTCACTATATCCCTCACGCGTGATGGGCGCGTAGTGGAAACATTTCACTATAACCCTCACGCGTCATGGGCGCGTAGTGGAAACATTTCACTATATCCCTCACGCGTGATGGGCGCGTAGTGGAAACATTTCACTATATCCCTCACGCGTGATGGGCGCGTAGTGGAAACATTTCACTATATCCCCTCACGCGTGATGGGCGCGTAGTGGAAACATTTCACTATATCCCTCACGCGTGATGGGCGCGTAGTGGAAACATTTCACTATATCCCTCACGCGTGATGGGCGCGTAGTGGAAACATTTCACTATATCCCTCACGCGTGATGGGCGCGTAGTGGAAACATTTCACTATATCCCCTCACGCGTGATGGGCGCGTAGTGGAAACATTTCACTATATCCCTCACGCGTGATGGGCGCGTAGTGGAAACATTTCACTATATCCCTCACGCGTGATGGGCGCGTAGTGGAAACATTTCACTATAACCCTCACGCGTCATGGGCGCGTAGTGGAAACATTTCACTATATCCCTCACGCGTGATGGGCGCGTAGTGGAAATATTTCACTATATCCCTCACGCGTGATGGGCGCGTAGTGGAAACATATCCCAGTTTGGGTAGAACTCCCACTTTCGCTTCACATCGGCTCCATCTCTCTGCATCCATTTGAGAGATAGTCTCCACCGATGGGGTTTCGGTTGCAGCTCAGGCCTTTGGGGCATTATGGCTATCTTCTAGGTTTGCACCTTACACAGATATCTACTTCTGCCCAACGCAGGCGCCCCTTGATAATCCCGCTACTTGGATTGTTGCTTGGCGTTGTGTGCCTGCATACTCGCCCACCCCCCGGCGGCAACCCTCCCTTTAGAATACGGGATCACTAACCTTACATTGACTTTACGTGGGAGCGTCCACCCTGAAGGACTGGTTCTACTGGTACTCCTGCAGTATGCCCCCTTCTGACATTGCAAACCTTTTTGTTGTTATGCTGAACCTAATGATGTCTCCCAGTTTTACATGCTGTAGTTTTTTTTAAGCAGCAGATATTCCCATTGGACACTCTGCCAGAAAGTGAAGACTTGTCTCTTCCTCTCCACATTCTGGGCATGAGGTGTTAAAGGAAAGGGATAAGGGATTGGGAATGGCAGAGAAGATTTGGGTCTGCTGATTTTGATTTATATATAGTTTGAATACTAGCCTGTTTAAGCCATCTGCATGTAGATAATGTTTCAAAAGTTTGTGTTTGTCATCAGCTATTATATCTTCATCTAGTACTAAGTTAAATAAAGCCGAATCTATCTTACTGAGTACTTCTTTATTTCCCGTAGCTTCTACATGTGTTCGTTGTTTCGCCCATAAATCTCTGTTTTGACTAGTCAATATGCCTAATGGGTACTCGGCATATTGCGTTTCATCATTGATGATTTTACTCAAGTTTCCAAGTAACTCTGATGGTTGCAACAAATTACCTGAAATATCCAACAATTTACCTTTTCTTCTTTATAAAATTACTAGCTTTTGCTCGCGGCTCCGCCCGCGTGAACAGCCATTTCCGGGATAAAAGTAGCTAATAACGGGATAAAGAATAGCCTATAACCGGTTTCTTCAATACACATACACAAATTCAGGTGTAAATAACATTTTCTAAATATGTTCACTTTTCTAAGCTAGCTGTGTAAGGAGAATATATTGCTTCTGTATATGTCTATCTTCATGACCCAAAAACGGCTAACAGGGTTTTTGTTACATACTGTATAGACTTAGTATGTGTGACAGCCTCTATAGAGTAGTGGGAGAGCCGGCTGTGAAGCGAGAGACCGCGGGTTCGATTTCCGCACCAAGACTGTTAGTGACGAGAAATGTTAGTGTGATTCACAAATAATTGTTTCAGGTCTGGGTATTTTCTACCCAGAGGGGCTGACATCAGGGAGGCAGCCGGTCGTAAAAACTACAAGCCAAAGCCTTTTGTAACATTTATTAAAAAGTCTGTTGCGCCCACACCCCACTGCGAGTGGGATAAGGGCAGGTGGAAGAAGAAGAGTATATGTACTCCCTTCACATGATGGGATAAAGAGCAACACATCAACTATTATCATATCTACTATTTTATCTGTGGTCTGTGTTTAAAGACTAATTAGCACCACCTTAAATTATCTCACCATCTGTGTCCAACACTTCAAATATATAAAAATGTCCTTTTCTTTGCACCACAACATGTCTGCTCTTTAAGTCTCGGAATATTTTATCTTTAGTCAACTGTGGTATTCGCGTACTTCCAAATAGACCAGGAAACTGGCTCATGTCTAGAGGGTAGGCATTAAATAAATAGGCACCATACCTGAAATATGCATTATACAAAATAATAAATATGGTTAACACATCTCATTTCTATGATTAGCAAGGGAAAAGACAGCTTGTGGCACTGAATAGTGTCTGCCTACATAGGATGTAGGGGCGAATGTGTATGTATGCAAAATAATAAACGTTAATTTCACACTTTCCACATGATTAGTACCCAGCTGTCTCGCCCAAGAACAAGTACTTTTGATGGGGTCCTCACTAAATAATTCTGCTCTTTGTTGATTACCGACATACTCGGTACCAGGGTAGGTAGGTAGGGTGATCGCGAAGCATGCAATGCTCTTTGTTGGCATTCGGTGAAAGGGTGCCGACAACAAGAACAATGGTGGTGTCATTTAAAAATTTACTATATTTTAGGTGAATTTGGGTACTAATAACATGCACCTTCAATTACAATACCATTATTATTTTTATGAATAATATTTTTTTATATTCTTTATTGGTAATGTCATTGACACAAGACAGGGAAGTGCAGTATAAACAAAAAAAAACCTATAGAGTTTATATGGATGCTTTAAAATGTTTATTTACAATGTTACTTAAAACTCAATTTAAACACATAAATTATATGACTGGAGACTTAGAATATGATAAATATGATGCAAAAACATTAGCATTACAAAAACCACATTATCTTACTTGAAAATGGCTTTGATAAGATATAATTACTGCGTTATAATATCCCTTGGGATTTATCAAGAATGATTTATTTTAAGTCCTTCTGCAAACAATAAGATTGTTTTCATGTTGATTCTTAAAAATAAAATGACGATGCATATAAAAAAGAACAATTAATATATGTGGGAACCCATTTAACCTTGTGATAAGTACTCATGAATAAACTCTGTACTTTGATCTTTGAACCCGACAAGGTCATGGACCCGAAATGACTTGATATAAATGACATTATATGCCATGGGACATTCTGTGTCCAGGACAAACTATATGGCTCTCTCAAACCTGTTCCTACAAGACAATACTACTACTATAATGAATCATAACCATAGAATATATTAATTTAGAAATAAGTCTGAATGTCAAGCAAAATTGAATTGAATTTGAATTCAATTGAATTTGAACAAAGGTAAGTTTTAAAATAATAAAATAAGTTACAAACCATGACACAGCTTCAGGTAATAATCCTGTAACAGTTCTAAATAGAGGTGTATTGCTTTTTCTTGGATTTAAATGGAAAACTTCAGGTTCTAAAATTTGTTCCCTCAGCGATAGCATGAATCTAACTGCACTTGTCAACATGTTACTTGCTCTCACCAGCTGATCATTGTACTCTGGTCTCACGTCATTTTGGAATACTATTAATGGATTAAAATTGATGGGAAGAGCAGATCTGTCTTTTAAATATAAATCAAACCAGAAATCTGAAATGTAGCTAGTGTGTTTATTAGCTTTATCCATAGCAACAAGTTTCTCTTGGAGTATTTTTCCCTCGTTGACTACGAAATTATTGGTACACTGTTGTGCTTTTTCATACTGATCAAAAGAAAGCAATGGTTTCAAAGCGTTTAAATACCGCTCGCTCGTTTTACCTAGCTCCGGTATAGGTAAGCGCGGTAATGACTTCTGAAAATGCATAGTGGGGACTTTGCTGCATTGCAAGAACTGGTATTCTGCATCCCGTATGTGTTTATGTTTCGTGGCGAACTTTCTTTGTAACAGTAAATTAATATTTCTATTACGGATCGTTTTGCTTATGCCGATCATTTTTCAGAACCTCTAAACTTACGTCTCACACTAACAAATTTCTCAATACGAGTACCGTTTCACGATTAAAAAGTTGCTCAAAATCTAATTCCTCAAAATAGATAAATATTTTTTGTTGCTGTCACTTACCATTTACCAATAATAAAAGTTTTTTTTTGTTTGTTTGTTTGTTCCATAAGGAACCGGCTAAGATCAGAGACCATTCTGCCAAGTCATTAGTTATATTCTTTTCTTATTTTCCAAGAACGATGAAACGGGGGTGTGTCCGATTTCAAGGTCTTGCTGGAGATTTAGTGCTAATTCCTTTCAGTTTGATGCTTCTTAGACGACTTTCTTCTACCGAACGCACAAGGTCGATACCCTTGGTCAAAAATCACTTAAATTCACTTATTTCAATGTTTCCATACACTATCCATCAGCGTTAATGATTATTGCACAAAACCACACCACTTTTATACAACAAACACAACTTTAAACTATTTTAGGAAATAATTAAAAAAGAGAGCCACCGCACTGTCAGAATTCCCGCCAAAACTCCTTTTTTTTTGTTTGTTTGTTCCTTTTTTTTTTTTTGTTTTTTTGTTCCATAAGGAACCGGATAAGATCAGAGACCATGCTGCCAAGTCATTAGTTATATCTTTTCTTATATTCCAAGAACGATGAAACGGGGGTGTGGCCGATTTCAAGGTCTTGTTGGAGTTTTGGTGTTAATTCCTTTCAGTTCAATGCTTCTTAGACGACTTTCTTCAAGCGAATCGAAAGCACAAGGTCGACAATACCCTTGATCAAAAATCACCCAAATCCACTTATTTCAATGTTTCCATACACTATTTATCAGCGTTAATGATTATTTCACAAAACCACACCACTTTTATACAACAAACATAACTTTAAACTAGTTTAGGAAATAATTAAAATAAGAGAGCCACAGCACTGTCAGAATTCCCGCCAAAACTCCTTGTTTGTTCCATAAGGAACCGGCTAAGATCAGAGACCATGCTGCCAAGTCATTAGTTATATCTTTTCTTATATTCCAAGAACGATGAAACGGGGGTGTGGCCAATTTCAAGGTCTTGTTGGAGTTTTGGTGCTAATTCCTTTCAGTTCAATGCTTCTCAGACGACTTTCTTCAAGCGAATCGAAAGCACAAGGTCGACAATACCCTTGATCAAAAATCACCTAAATTCACTTATTTCAATGTTTCCATACACAATTCATCAGTGTTAATGATTATTGCACAAAACCACACCACTTTTATACAACAAACACAACTTTAAACCAGTTTGGGAAATAATTAAAATAAGAGACACTGCACTGTCAGAATTCCCGCCAAAACTCGCCAAAACTCCTTTTTTTTTTTTTTTGTTTGTTTGTTCCATAAGGAACCGGCTAAGATCAGAGACCATGCTGCCAAGTCATTAATTATATCTTTTCTTATATTCCAAGAGCGATGAAACAGGGGTGTGCCCGATTTCAAGGTCTTGCTGGAGTTTTGGTGATAATTCCTTTCACTTCAATGCTTCTTAGTCGACTTTCTTCAAGCGAATCGAAAGCACAAGGTCGACAATACCCTTGATCAAAAATCACGTAAATCCACTTATTTCAATGTTTCCATACACTATTCATCATCGTTAATGATTATTGCACAAAACCACACCACTTTTATACAACAAACACAACTTTAAACCAGTTTAGGAAATAATTAAAACAAGAGAGCCACCGCACTGTAAGAATTCCCGCCAAAACTCCCGCCAAAACTCCTATTAAAAGTTGCTGTATTTATTTTTATTTTATAAATTATTTTAAGGCTCTGGATATTTGTCTTTTGAGCCAGTTTTAAATATTTTTGCTCTATTTCTTTATTGTTCAAGTACTATGAAACACGGGTTTGGTCGATATAAATGTCTTGGCGGTCGGAACGATGCTTCTCAAATGACTTTCTTCAAGTGAATTGAACGCACATGGGCAATCAATATCCTTGTTCAAAATTCACCTAAATTTACTAATTTCCACATTTAAAAACACCGTTAATGTTTATTGAACAATTATACACAACTTATAAATAACAAACACAACTCTAAATTAGTTTAGAAAAATTAAAATAAGAGATCAACCACACTATCATAATTCCCGCCAAAACGCTTTTGCCTCTTTGGCTTTTGCTCTTAAGTACAAAACAATGCTGCCAGATCCAGATTTTCAATAATCCGTAGGATTATGCAGAAAAATTCGCAGATTTCCGGAAGTTGCTTCTAAAAAATCCGTAGATCTACAGACTATTTTTAAGCCTATTTTGAACTGATCTGGCATCACAAATCTCACCAGTTACGTTTTTTTGGAGAAATAAACTTGATAAATAGACATTATGAAAACAATTATAACAAAACTAAAAAAACACTTCACTGCGTCTGGTATGACCACCAGTGAAGGGTTCCGTAGTCAAGATAAATGAATATTGTGTTAACGAAAATAATTCCGGCGATATGTGAGTGTACTGGTTACATCTCCACCTACTCCTTCGGGAATTACAGGTGTGAGTGCTGTCACGTATTATTATATTTATTTGTTACACGGCAATAAATAAACCGATAAAAAAGAAAATACTTATATTAATCGCCAAGGTCATGCCAATAAGCCAAGGTCGTGAGTAGGTACAATTAATTCTTTACGGTCACTCTTAGCCCGTACTCCCGTCTACAATCATCCATGGTACTCCGCTCCGACTGGATGCGCAAAGCTCGAAGGTGCCAGTTTGAGCAATTGAGTCTCCGCTTCGACCGAAGGATGCCATGTCCGAGGTTGTTGGCGTGTGCGTGGAATCCAAGCGGAATCTTCGAAGCCAGTATATAATCCCTGCGTAAGTCACACGAGGCATTAAAATCAGCGGGAGCTGAGTCAGGTAATGCCACTAATGTCACCTCTAGAAGCAGCTAGCCATTGCAAGTGAAGCAGGAGGGAATTTAACTAGCTAATAGGTAGGGAGACTTAGGCATTCTAAATTATTCTGGTGTAGTGGCAGATATGAGAATCAGCAACGGTTACAACAAAATACTGATGGCGGGGGTACTACTAAAGAATCATTACATTACCATATATACATTTACTTAAAGCTAGTTTTACAGTTTACTATTGACTACGATTAACTCCTAGTACGCTCAGTTAAAGTATACAGATAGTCACAAAAATTAGTTTGCATGGTCATGTATTATAGGTACACGACTGAAGCCATGCAAAACCATGCAAATTTCATCTATAGGGGAAGGGTTTTTTTCCCTTATAAACGTTGTGGGGTAATCACTCAACTATTGGACATCGCACGTCAAAAGTTAAGAATGATATTGATTTATTTTATAGTTATCAATGCGTGTATAGAAATATAATTTTGAAATAAAAAGTAATGTTAATGTTAGGAACCTCGAGAAATCCACATTTCAACACAAATTTACACTCATATTTGGGCGTTAATAAGTAACATAAAAAGTACCAAAGATTTAAAACTAAACATAAATGTAGGTATAGTTTATTTATTCAGAAAATTAAGTTACTATATTATTTTGAATCGATATATTCTATGGTTATTTCATGAAGACCCCAATCTTAAAGTCTATTCATCAAATTTTCAGCGCTTGATTTTAAAATAAATTATTGTGCATTTCACTAGAACACTTTATGATGCTCGATGCTAGGATGCGATAGCATGCATTTTTGACACGGCCCATTAACGAGTTCGAGCCGTCGACTAGCCATACTCTTAATGTATTATAATTACAAGCAAATTTTATGCAAAAAAAAAAACAATCTAGCCGCTGTGGGTACTTATGCATATTGGACAAATAAAATTTTAAGCGCGGCAATAGCCACATAATGCATGTAACAAAATGGAATCAGTAGATTTTTTTAATAATTCGAGTTAAGTTTAATTTTATGCAATATTTATTTTATATTTGTAATTACGCGTTACGACTGAGTCTGACCCTGAGTTCTCCGGTCCTAAGTTTTTCTATTACGAAAAGCTCAGTATCAGCCGGAGACTGGAATTGTGCCCGGTATAGCGATAGGCTCGCCCCATAAAACATTATGGGAAGGAGATACGCTCGGCAAAATGTAGGAGTACTGGTTACACCTTTGCCTATCCCTTCGGCGATTACAGGCGTGAGTTCGTATGTATGTTTTCTTTGTCATTTATTTAGGTAGATGGTATGAAAATCAATAGATTTGCCAATAAATAAATAAATACACCCAACAGTCACACACATAGTCCTGACCCCACACTAGGATAACCTGTATCGTGGGTATCATGAACTACGAGGGACTTGCGGTCCCACAACACCCAGACCCGAAACAAATATTTGTGGATCACACAAACATTTGTCTCGGTGCGGGAATCGAACCCACGGCCTCTCGCTTCGCAGCCGGCTACTCACCCGCTGCGCCACGGAGGCTGTCGAATAACTTCCGTATTTCCGTAGATATACCCAAAATTCCATAGTTCTACGAATAAATCTGGCAACACTGGTACAAACCCAGCAATAGTGTTGGAGGACACGATTTTTAAATGAGTTTGTAAGAATAGCCTCTTTGTTGTACTGAGCCAGTACAAGGTCCTATTCAAATGAGGAGTGGCGTCTTGAAAGCACAGATTAACTATTAGTTACTATGTAACTTGAAACATTACTACGTACAGCTTACTCAACTCTTTTACGCACGCAGCCCGCTTCTTGAGAATAGTAACAGAGTAACTTGACATCAAATTTGAAGTAGTACATGCAAATAATTTGAGCCACTCATAAATTTTAAAGTAATGTCCGGGAC
The DNA here is from genome assembly GCA_905332985.1 of Mimas tiliae. Lineage (NCBI taxonomy): Eukaryota > Metazoa > Arthropoda > Insecta > Lepidoptera > Sphingidae > Mimas > Mimas tiliae. The sequence continues at coordinate 7,693,119 of HG995248.1, read as the reverse complement.
AAATGTAATTCTTCTTGTATATCCTACTCATCACTACCCAGCAACAGGGCTGCCATGCCGGTGAGGCAACATAATTGAAACTGCTGGGGTAGTGATTACATTCTCTTTACTGCTGGGTGTGTTGGGTCTCTGAAATTCTATTAAATTGACTTTCAGGATACAAACCGTGATAAAAAATAATGTGATATATCAATCAAACACGTGAACTTTGTATTTGCTTAAATACAATCGAGAATCGAAGTCTGTAGGCGTAGCATTTAATAATTGTTCCGGATTTTTATGATAATTATGTAAATTTTCCTACACTTTCGCTTTCAGCGCACTTGTCAGGGCGAACCTTCATAAACTTCATTTAAGCTTTGGATAATATTATAAATTGCCCCATAAATATTCTTAATAAAGAAGCAACAACGGTATCATGGTGGGTTTTTTGTGGTACATTTTCATATTGAATATTATGAGGTGTGTACTCATATTATTAAAACACAAGCAACTCTCATGGACAGTTTATATTAAACATTAAGCACAATCACAATCTAGATAATCTTATGTCTAAAAGTTCGTTGGTTCGGGCTGCTAGGCCCACGTACTACCTAGTCACTACACGCGAGTGATCCGGACGACAATTCCCACTGTACTGGCGGGAGCGGCGCATGCGACTCGCCGCGACGCTGTGGACGATGGTTTGGCAACAACGCACCGTCGAGCGGGACATTTAACGAGTCGGAGCGAGACGATAATACGCGCTATTCGCGGAAACGCGAAGGAAGACGGCCGCGAGTGGTACGGATTGGCAACACCGCCAAACGGTTTACTATAATATTCATATATTAGATGTTTACTTTAAACTACGGCAGTCGTAACTATTTTTCTTTTATAGCATAGGTACGCCAGCAAACGAGCAAATTGGTTAGTCTTATCGGAGATTTGGTGTCAACTCCCAGTATATTCAATGTACTCTGTCTCAATTCCTTCTCTGTACAATTTACAACAGTTTAATATTCTTTTAATTACAATTTTCTCCAAGCGGCTCGAACGACCATCACGACGTGACGGTGCGGCGCGGCGGTTGGCGGTGGTCAACACTAGTGTTGACTGTTTAGTAGGACTCGATTTTTAAATGATTTTGTAAGATGCCTATTCGTTACCTTATACTGAGCCAGTTTAAGGAAATACTTTAACTGAGTCAGGCGTCTTGAAGCTCTCACGCTTATTCTCACTCATTTACGCACGCAGCCCGCGTCATGGGTATTTATCAGAGTAACGCGACATTAATGGTAGGCAGTGCCTTGTCTGTGGTCTGGCATTGCTGAGGTCCATGAGCGGCAGTAACCACTTACCATCAGGTGAGCCGCCTGCTCATCTCACGTCTGTCTATAAAATTCCTCTTGTATGTCCTACCAAGTTTCTATATCTAGTATAATACTCTTTGCTACTTATGTACTTATATATATACTTTTTTTCGTACTGAGCCAGTACAAGGTCCCACTATAAATGAGGCGAGGCGTCTTGAAGGTCACTCGCTCGTTCTCATTCTTTCAGGCACGCGGCCGGTGCGGCGTCATGAGAATAATAAAAGAGAAACGCGACACAAAAGTTGAAGTAGTTTATGTAAAAAAATTGAGCTACTCTTATGCAGGCGCCAGACATAGCTTCAAATAAGCAAATAGTGCAAAGTGTAGCACGGGTATTTGCATACTTGTGCAAAGTTTGAAGATTTGTATTTTGCCATCCCGTGTCGGTTTTTGAGCGCACATCCACAGTACATACTTCAATGTTCAAATGTTTGGGTAGCCTGCTACACTTGCGCAAAGTCCAGTTGTGTGTGTGTTAGCTACTAATAATAAATTCATTCAAACAATCAAGATGCGACTGGGACAATAAAACTGTCCTAGAATTTATTGAGTTGCTTCTCGTAGAACCTAGTATATACTTGCACTTATATAATATAGCCATACCGCGTCATTAAAATTATCGTCCATCCTATTTTTCGTCTATTCGATTACTGTGAACGCATATGTTTGCAAAGCATGTCTGGCAAGTACACTTGTTTGCGACAAGTCTGTGCTCAAATGTGTGTTGTGACTTGTGCGTGAAAGGTCTGCAAACAAATGTTCAAACATTTGAAGCTTGTCTGGCGTCCGGTCCGTATTACATTATTTCGTCATGTATGATGTACGGGACAAATGACGGGCCTCTTGCGTGTCCTACCCAACCCTAAACTAATCCCTATTTTGAAGTGTCTAGCCACAGACTACTTAGAAAGAACATACGTAGTATCTCTAAGTAATCTGTGGAAAGAACTAACTGTCTAGCACTGTTTAGCCGACTGCCGAGCAAAACCAAGCTAAGATTTCGCTTAATCTATTTATGATATATCCCTTCGAGAAATGAATGTGTTACAAAATATTCAAAGTTTAGAGATATGTTATTTTTAAACTAATAATACGTGTTTCTAAAAAAATAAACTAGTACTTAGAAATAAAAGACACTGCTAAAATGGACGTGTCCCCCGAAAATAGTTCTGGTTTAGGCGCCACTGACATGGAGACCTTGGATTATTTGCGAGGTGTAAAGTCGTCTACGTGCTTGCTGCTATCAACGACACCGAGTCCTACGCCAAACGATTTTAAACATCCTCTCTCTGAAGAAATGAGTGAACAACCATTTTTGGCGCTGAACACTGATCCAAATGCGCCGAATGAACAGGCGGGTAAGTATATGTTCTATATTTATTGTTAAATGCAAACAGATTTTCATGATTTGTATAAAAAATTATACTACTTATTTACACATCTAATAATAATAAACCCTTTAACAGGACTGATAAAAGATTGAGTTGTGTATTTGGTGTTTGTTCATTCCTTGTATGTCTTTTGCCAGTTGGCCATTGTTTCCTCCAACCTTCTCCATTCTGGTCTCTTGGCCCACTCTACCCCATTATGTTCCATTGACCTCATAAATGTCATTAATCCTCCTTTTTTATGGTCTACCTCTATTTAACCTCTTCATGTGTAATAATTTTGAACCATTTGTTTTTCAACCAACAAAAAAAACTACCAGTTTGGATGTTTTTTTGTCATTCGAAAGAATATAGTTCAAAGTCTGATCCATTTTAATTTCGAGAAGAAATTAAATAGGGGATGAAAGATTCAAAACATCATTTTGCACCAATTTTGGTAATTTGTCCACAAAAATACTGAAATAAAAAAAAAGGAAACAGACTCAAAAAAGACTAAAACAAACAGCTTTGAGTAGGTGTTATTGCAATTCAATGGTACACATAGCTTTTTTTAGTTTTAGCTTTATTGTTTTTTAACTGTTTTTTTTATTTCACAATTGTGTTTCTATACACGCATTGATAACTATGAGAGAAATCAATATCATTCTTAACTTTCAATGTGCAATGTCAGGTAGTGTAGATTACTGCACAACATTTGTATGGAAAAATGCCAACCAGCATACCCTTAACTTTACAAACCATGTGTGCATTAAATTGGTTCTCAGCCTACCGAACTTCAAGGGTACAGGTTTGAGATTATGTTATGTAACAAAAGTGATACTTAGTTCATATTAGTAAATGTAAAATTATTTGTTCATAATTATTATAATAAAAGAAGTAATAATAGATACTTGTCTGTAAGTCAAGAGGACCCTAAGACATAAAAAAAAATACAGACGAATTGAGAAACTCTTCCTTTTTTTTTAAGTTGTTTAAAATAGAGTGAAGACATTAATGGAAGTGAATAAAGCAAGATATTTGTTATGAATACAATGTATGAAAAAATAAAATACCTAATAGACATTTGTATCAGTTTGTTACATAAATAACAAAAAAACCATGCACGCTGTGGTATATTATTAGAAGTGTTTATATTTATCAGACATATTTAAAAAAATCTGAATACACAGGGAATTATTGGAAATCCTAATACCTACCTACTTATATTGATTACCAAGATGAAGCTATTTTCTACTTTTGTCTCCCTCCCTACTTTTTTTTATAATGTATATGTTTACGGGAGAACTTCTGTGGCGCAGTGGACGAGTAGCTGGCTGTGAAGCAAGAGGCAACAGGTTCGATTCCCGCACCGAGACAAATATTTGTGTGATCCATAAATATTTCTTTCGGGTCTGGGTGTGTTTTCTTCCCAGAGGGGCTAAGGTCAGGCAGGTGGCCGGTCGTAAAAACTTCAAGGCAAATCTTTCTGTAACATTTATTAAAGAGGATGTTGCTTAGACCCCATTGTGAGTGGGATAAGGGCAGGTGGAAGAGACACATATATAATGTTTACTGGTATCTCGCTTTTCAACATAATAGTGAAACTTACACCAAAATCTGTTCAGTCATTTTGACATTGACACACAGACAAAAAACAGATTCAATTTTTTTATTATTTGCATACATTACTAGGGTATTTATTAAGTAAGTCTTTAAAATTGTGTGAATAAATAATAATTGCAGATGCATCAGCAGGAGATTCAAGTTCCTCTGGAGATTCAAACTCTGTTGTCCAAGATCCTGTCAGTGCACAGTTAATTAATAACATTAGTATGTTAGATTATCAAACTCTAAGCAAGAATAGTGACCTTATTATAAGCCAAGTGAGTTATATTGTTTGCTGTTTAATAAATGAAATACAATGTTTAAACAACAGCTACTTGAAAAAAAAAATATTTATTTTTCAGACAGAAGATGGGAAACTCAATGGGAATTTAAAGATTAAAAACAGAAAGTTGCCAAGTTTTGTTACCTGGAATTGGAGCATAATTAGGAAGGTTCTGCTGTGGATTGTACTTTCTGGACTTTTTGCTTGCTTAGGAGCTATCATAGCAATGGTTGTAACTATACCCAAAGAGTGCAATCCTGATCTACCATGGTTCCAAGGAAAAGTTTTTTATGAAGTATTTCCAGCTAGCTTTAAAGATTCAAATAATGATGGAGTTGGTGATCTAAAAGGGCTAATAAAAAAACTTGATTACATAAAAGATTTGGGAGTAAGTGCAATCCGTCTTAATTACATCTTTAAAACCAATCACTATCCTGAAGATTACATGAACATAACATCCTTAACAAACGTTGACACAAGTATAGGAGTTGTGAAAGATTTAGAAGATTTAGTTTCAGAAGTACATAATAGAAACATGTCTATGATTCTAGATATACTAGTTTCTTCAATGGTTACAATAGGTTCATCATCTAATTTAACACAAGCTGTCATAATTCCAAATGATAGAGAGGATACGTATTCAGACAACACATCATTAGCTATCAAACTTTGGGCCCAACAATATAATGTTGATGGCTTTTACTTAAAAAATTTAGAGAACTTTGTTGATGACCCAAATTTTGGTAGGTCTTTGCAGATTTGGAAACAAATGATAGGTAATGGTAAAATACTTATTGCGAGTGAGCATGCCTATAATAACGCTATAGGAGATGCTTTAAACGTACTCTTGTCTAGAATTGACCTTATTGATATTCACCTAGACCTACATTTAGGTGCACGTGGTTTGAAAGATAGAATTGAAAAAGTTATTACTGGCACTCTTTGGTCGAAACCTTATTATCCTTGGGTGCATTGGAATATCGGAAATGTCAACAGTGAGAGGATATCAACTAAACATGAAAATAACACTTTAGCTTTGACAGTTTTAGAATTTGTTTTACCTGGTACAGTTAGTGTATTCTATGGTGATGAAATTGGTTTAGGTGGCTTACCTAAAAACCAAACTGAAGAAGATTTTTATGAATATAAAGATATTCATAACTTGGTGCTAATGAATTTTTCTAATAATGAAAAAAACGCTAATAGTGTAAGTATTTTGCCATGGAATTCTAGGTCCATATTAGAGCCAAGATACAATTTCTTAGATATTGTAAAAATATTAATCAAGATTAGGTTAAATATGCCAACTATATATTTAAAAGGTACTTATAAAGAAGGTAATTTATTAAAGAATATGGAGATTCGTAAAACTGAAGAAAATTTAGTTGTAATTGAGCGTTGGTATCCCCGTCGAAATACTTGCGTATTTGTAGGTAATTTGGGTAATGAATCAATTACAACAGATTTGTCTTCCATGTTTTATGGCGGAACTGTAGTCGCTGGTACTAATACTTCACTCATAGGGCAGATTATATATTTTGATAAGGTATCATTTCCACCTAACTCTGCAATAATTCTAAAATTAGAAAAATAGAAGTTTCTATATTTAATACTGTCTGCAAAGTACAAACCTATAAAAAAGGTTTCTTTTTTAACCAGTATTGAAATAATATTTTTAAAATTACCACATTAGGGTGGACTAATGGTTTAGACGCATAATGTAATAAGCCTTTTCTCGAGGTTTCCTTTCTCAAAATAATCGAAACAGTACTTTTTTAATATAAATCATCACATTTTCCTTACATATAAATTCAGTAGTTTTTCAAAATAATAATAATAATAATAATACACCCAACAGTCACACACATAGCTCTGACCCCACACTAGGTAAACCTGTGTCGTGGGTATCAGGAACTACGAGGGACTTGCGGTCCCACAACACCCAGACCCGAGACCAATATTTGTGGTTCACACCCATCCAAAATAAATCAGAAGCATTTATATTGATAAATAATAAATGATTTAATCTATATGTTGGGAGATAAATTTATTTAGATTATAGTTTTATGTAAAAAAAATGAACATTATGTATATGTAACGAAAATGTGTTGATTTATTAAAAAAAAAAAACTGAATTTATATGTTAAGAAAAAGTGAATAGTTTGGAAATAATAACAGGTTTAAAAAAATAATAGAGTACAGAATTTAGGAGGAAGTTTTGAATGTAGTACTGAATCGATTATTTTGCGAAAGGAGATTATGCGAAAAGAAAATTTTGAAAATAGTACATTTTGAGAAAAGGTCAAATACGCTTAAGCCGATTGAATGCGAAGAGACTGCACTCGATGACCTTTGTTATTCTTATTTTATTTTCGTTACACTAATATTAGTTCTCGAGTAATCGAGATTAGTCTCTTTGCATTTTCTTTGGCGCCATTCCATTCCTCTGCTCTAATCTGACTTTTCTTAATTAGACCTATTGTTTCACTTTAATAGCAGTATTTCTGAATCTCATTTTAGTAGCCATTCATTTTTATATCCAAGATATATTATATTGAATGTAACACGGTTGGCGGAATAACGGAAGCAACTCAAAACCTATCCTTTGAACTCCCATGTATGTTGCCTGAAAAGGTGTGGTTCCAAAGTTATTTGGAGTTTTGACATTTTGATGAAAATCGATTTTTAAATTAGAAAATATAACTACGTTTATAATTATAGTCGACATTATTTTTCTGAAATAGTACCAATAGCATCTCCCCAGAGGGGTTGACATCAGGGAGATCGTAAAAACTACTATATCGGTACGAATTTAAAACCCTTAAATGTCATATTTTGTCATAACTTGTCGAAAAACTAGTTTTATGGTCTTTGGATCAGCTGCTGTATGTAAAAAAAAAATGTGATCACAACTCTAGAATATCGATAAAAATTTCATAGTTAAATATTTGTACTTTCCAGTTTTAAATAAGACTGCCTCGGTGGCGCAGTTGTAATGCGTACGCGTTACGATTGAGGCCAACGCTGAGGTCTCGGGTTCGATCCCCGGGTCGGGTAAAGTGGTATTGGGTTTTTCTATTACGAAATGCTCAGTATCAGCCCGGAGTCTGGAATTTGTGCCCGGTATGGCGATAGGCTCGCCCCCTATCACATCGTGGGACGGAGATACGCTCGGCGAAATGTGGGTGTACTGGTTACACCTCTGCCTACCCCTTCGGGGATTACAGGCGTGAGTGCGTATGTATGTAAGTTTTAAATCATTTTCCCACATAATTTTCTGCAACACCTGTATAGAGTATTTTTCAGTAGAATTTGCTGACAATATAACGGATCTGATATTTATGTCAATTACCTTGATTATTTACAAAAAAAAAACAAGATAATAATGTTAATTTTAATTGTTAAATCTAAATGGTATAAATCAATGTTGATGTGTGCATCTAACGTGTCAACAAACACATCAACAATGTTTTTGTAAACTTTACACTATTTTATGTTAAATTTACACTTTCAAGTGGTATATAAAAATATGTTCAGTCATTGTATTTATATTCGAATGAATGTCTCCAAGTAATATAGAAAACGTGCTCCCGTTTCTGTTACAATTGTATTTAGCTTGTCCTTATATTTGTATTGTTCTCAAAACTCATAGTATTATTTACTTTATTTATTTATACTTAATGTTTATTTTGCCATTTTTAACTAAAATATTTATATTTAAAAATATTTTGGGATAATAATATCCACTTTAGACTTAGGAAGCAAGACAGCGGTAGTAACCTAGATTGAGAACTCCTCACAATACGTGTTGTATCGAACAATACCGTATTTGTCCTTGACTCAAAAATCAATTGAGAGCGTCAGTAGATGTTTTGCTACAACTATCGGGATACTTGTCGCATATCAGCATCTCGCGTGGCAGATCTAAAATTGGCGCCAAACAAAAACGGACCAATCACGGGTGAAAAAATCGACACTTAGCAAATAGCTCACTTGAGTGTTGTTCTATAATACGGGCTTTAATCTGGAGTCTGGTAAGCCTTTGGGGCTTTGATTATGTGCATGTCTTGATACCACATTACCTTGTAATTCTGTTGGCTACTACCGTGGTTCGCTGGATTTGTGCACGCATCGCATCGTTTAATATCTGTGCTAGCTATGTGTGCGTGCGTATAATTTTTACTCCGTTTAAAAAACAAGCATTGCTAATAATTTATTATGTGTTAATTTCAATGCCATGGACATCACTACACTTTGCTCTACTTCTTCATTGAGATGTGGTAAAAGATGTACATAATTGAAGTTAATAATAAATATATAGCATAATAAGCTTAAAAAAATGTTGTTCCTCGAGTACCAAAGATTTTTTAATGTACTTGTGAAGGTTATTAAAATAAAAGCGTTTACGAGTTATAAAAAATTTAATATACATTTGTACATTGTAATCCAAAATTATGTACTTAGTATATCAGATAATTATTATTATGTACACATGGTTGTAAGAAAAATAAATAATTCATGACATTATTACACTTTTATCATTTCTAACAATGATTAAGAGGTATACGTTAATAATACAGCTATACCTCAATATTAAAATCGAGCGAGTATTTTAATTACATATTTGTTACGATTAATTCACTATTTTATAGTGAATTTAAATATTATAAAATCTCAATGTTTGTGAAAAACAATAAGCAAAAATGTTTTGAAAGCCTAATACTCGAATCTGACAGTCTTTGACTATTTACAAGAACAATCTAAGTTTAAGATGATTTTATAGTTTATTATGTAATATTTCAGATAGTTTTAAATGTGATGCTTTGTATCTAGTAACTATTTTATTTGTTTGCGCCAAGGATTAAGTTTTGACAATGAATTAAAAAATATTTTCATCTGAAGTGAAGTTTGCTTTAGCTTTTTATGGTAGTTTCAACAGAGAGAATATTATAAATAGGGTTTAAAATGTATAGGTACATTATTTCAATGAACTCTTAACATTTGTGACTGTTTAACAGTAAAAAACACATATTTTTATAAGTTTGGTAGTAATAGCAAAAGGAAATAACAGCTACGTATAATAATATAACCCTTAAGTCTGTTTAAAATAACGTGAGTCCACATTTACTATACCACTATTTATTTAGAAATGTGATTTATGATTATTATATTTTTTTAACAACAGTCGGGACTCGGCACTCTCATTTTAAAGAAAGTAATTGTAAAGGAGATAGTAAAATGTTTGGTAATTGTAGTATGTAGTAATATTTTATGTATAAATAGAATATATTATAACAAATGTGTACCCAGGTATTGTGTTCTGGAAATTAATATCAGTCTTTTTACAACACAAATCGGTGGATGAAAGAACATAGCACTGGAAGGATTCACAAGTAGTAAATAAGATACAATTATCGTGATGTCATGAGCTAGGTTGTGTTTTTTTACTTTTCACTACAGCAGGATGCGTAACGTATGTGTTAGACAAGGCTCGAGGTGTGTGGGCCTCAGAAACAGGCAATGCTGGGAGCTTGTCTGTAGGATTTCTTACCAATACTTTTTTCTGAGAGCCAGTCGTTACCCTCCTAGCATTACATTCTTGTTTATTCTTAATATCTATATTTTCGGTGGCGTTTACTACGGACTTTACACACTTTCGTTCATTTTCACACTCACTACTTGTCTGTTTAAACAACTTTGGAGTACCAAATGCTTTAGTTTGTTTTAATAATGAGCGATCATTACACAGTGCGGCTATAAGAGGCAGGTCCAAATTTTTGCTTTTTTCCCTTAGTGTTTTAATGTCTAAATCACAATTAGAGCCTTTGGCTCTACTCACGTTCACTTCACAGTTAACATTTGTACTACTATGTGGAATTTTCATTTCTTTTAATGGAGACGGAAGTTTTTTCTTGTGTTCGTGTGGTGGCGGTGGAGGTGGTGGCATTCTTCGCATTTTAATAGGCGGAGGATCTCTGCAGTTCAGAATGTTCTGTTCCGATTTAGTTTTAGCGAAGTGTGGAATTTCTGGAATTCGTGAAGGCATTGGAGGTCGGTCGAGGTTTATGGAATGATTGCTGAGTGATGTTCTGCTAGTTAGCGAATACCAGCTAGCTCGTGTTCCAGGTAGTTGGATGTATGAGTCTGAAAGATTTTGTATGGATCCATATACAGATGATGCAGACAAAGATGTTGACAAATACGGCGTGCTTCTATATTGCAATCCAGATTTGTGCATGTTCGACATTCTCGTTTCAGTATATTTATGGTCGAGATAATTTTGTTGAGATATGACAGGATCTTGCAAAGGATAATAAACGTAGTCTACGTCACTATACAATTGTTGATGGAATATTGGGTTGTGTGGTGGCGGTGGGGGTGGCATGCGAGTAACCGGAGGCGGTGGTGGTAACCGTGAGCGTCTCGGTGGAGGCGGCGGCGGAGGTAATTTCATCATAGCCACTAATACATTAGAGTCTATATTATGTTGTGGTAGTTCTCGTGAAGGCGAAAGATTGTGGCTTATTCCCTGCGCTAATTTCGATCTCTCTGCCCGGCGACTCGATGCTTGGTGCCTTTTGGATTTTTGGAATCTGTGTTCTAAAACCATAGGACCCGCAAATGTTCTTTCGCTAGAAGTATTCACATCTCCCGCCTCGGCTTTTAATATTGTTATCATGGGCTTCGAAGTCACCATTCTTGCAGCCACTTCTTCTTTATCGCTTATATGTTTAAGCGACATACTACATGATGGAATACCTGGATAAGCTGGCGGTGCTTTCAATGGAGTACTTGAATGCGATGAGATAGTTTTGTGATTATATTCATAAGGAGGGGGAGGTTTGCTCGGAAGTGGGGGTCTTATAACTGTGGTCACATCTATATCTACAATATTCGGTAATGACAAGTTCAATAATTTTCTACTGTCGATTCTTGTTGGTGGTGTCGGTGGACGGTCAAAAAATATGTTATTAGGATAGTGATCATCTGAAGGTGCTGTATCTTCATGACCTGGTAGGTAACTATCACCTGAAAACTGCAGTGGTAATCTAACATAATCTGAAACTGAGTCTAACGTATCGCTTACCGACTGATTTTTGGGATACACACCTCTTCCAACTATTAAGTCACTTAGTTCACTTGCAGTTAATAAATTATGTTTGTTATCTGTAGGATCACTACCGTCTCCATGGAATGAAGCTGCACTTGCATTGGAATTTGTTCTTTCTCTAAACATGATTTCTTTATCACGTTCGTGACTGGAAAAATTATTAACACCATCAACACAATCTGAACTCGTTAAAGGCATTTGTAACCTGGCAGTTGAATGACTAGTTCTTTCCAATTTATTTTTTAAAATAGATGATACACTGTCAAAATCAGCAAGATCATTTTCTTTAGACGACTTATAACAGTCGTAATGAGAACCATGATATTCTGTTCTACTGCTTTCTGATAATACATCTATTTTAGATCGAGCTGTCAATTCGGAACTGCTCATTGTGTAAACTCCACTCGTTTCGCTTGATGCAGCTACTGTGACCGGCTGGCCCAAACCATCATACAAAGCAGAAGCTGTCTCTTGAGTATACTCGACATCAATTCCTACTGTACTGTTATCACTTATCATCGAATTTTGAGCTGTATGACTGTATCCTAGTTCCAAGCTGCTGGCGTTCGACGCCCTGCTTAATGCACTCAGACCTGCTCTCGCCATTATTACTGTACTACAAGATGACGAACATTGTGATCCTGTACACTTAAGTTTACTGGAAGTCGGACTATCTGTTAAGGTTTCAATAAGGCTACTATCAGGTAATGAAACGGTATCTTCTTTTTGGTTCTTGGAATGCTGGGTTGTCTCTGAAATTGGAATGTCGTTTCTAGTCGTCTTTTCAGAGTCTTTATTTTTCATCAGTTTAACCTTAGATCTCTGAAGTTGCAATGAGGATGACTTACTTAATGGCTGATTATCTTGAGACATGTGTCTTATGAAATATGAATTTGAACTATCCAACAGATGTGCGAAAGCTAAGCTTTCTGTAGACGGTGCTGGTGGTGAATCAATCATTATTTCTAGCTCATCCTCCGAGTGAACTCTGTCGCTTACAATTCCTGAAGTCGTGTTTGAGCTTGTAGAAGAAATAACTGATATTCTTTGTTCGCTTTTATTTTGGTTATATTGAAGATTAAATGATTTAGAATACCCAAAACAAACTTTGCGTTCATCTTCTTCTTTCTTTAAGATTTCGTTGAGTTTAGGTGCTATTTTCATAGAGAACTGATGAGTTTCTTTACACAAGGCAAATAAATATTTACATTTTTCTTCACTCGATGAAAATAACGTGATTTTGCCATCTTCGGTTCTAATCTCAAACTTTTTTCTGTCAAAACTCAATTTTCCGATTGCACTCCATATAAAGTTTGAAACATGTCCGCTGTCTGGTAAAATTTTAATACCTTTCGCTGTGACAAGTAACCAAACTGTTCCTGGTTCTGGTTCCGACTTGGAATGTTTTAGTCGATACCGGTGTGAGTTAATAGTGTCAGGTAACAAACAAACTTCACGTATGTATCTGGTTTCTGCATCAAATCGTGAGAGACCTCTGTGTTCGCGATGGCATGCACGCATCGCCGTAGCTACCCAATCACCTGTGAGCGATGTCGGAGCATATTCTTCAACTTTGAAATAATCTCGATCTTCATATGTATCAGCGTCTCCATAATCTGCTTGCAATGCCAATCCGGTAAGTAAAAGTACTACTTCAGGAGGTAGTACGTCTCTAGTTCGTACATTGTGACGTAGTTGAAGAAAGTAGAGGCGACGTCCAACCTCATCGTGAAGAAGTAATGGACTCTCCACATGGAATTGTACAACTAGGTGTAATTCAAGTAGTGGTTTCCCATTCGCGTCCAAGCCCTGCAATAGAAAAGAGACTATAATATAAAATAAAAAAACTAGAAAAGAAGTTTTAAAAATGTTTTATGATTGTGACGATTATAATAGCAATCCATGTGAACTTACATGGGTGTGTGATGATCTCCAACTCTTTGGTGCATATTTTGATAGTTTGCTTTCTAAGTCAACAAACAAATATTCTCCATCTGAAAAATAAAAAAATACAATTAAGTATATTTTTTTAACGCACAATTATATTATATATTAACAATATTAATATCCAATTTTTGTTCAAATACAACAATACGTATTTGTTCACTAGGTAAGTACTCTAAATTTAATAAACGACTCATTGCACGTACTATGCCTACTGTGCTACATAATATAATTAATACGACATTGTGATGCGAGTACAAACATAGAACATTGATTACCCAACAGCTTTTATTTGCATAGATAAGCAGAATGCTTGTAGTAAGGAATGTGTGATGTTATGAATAGCTGGTATACTCGTGACTCGATCAATTTGATTCGTGATCCCCTTATGTATAAGCAAGGCATTGGTATTGCATTAAATTCTAAAATGATATTCGTTCGACAACTAATCTAGCACCTATGCATACTAATAGATGAGAAAGTTTGTTTGCTGGTTTGCACTTCTTTCACGCAGCAAGGGAGCAATGAATGGACATATTTTTTTCCATAAACACATTCTTTAGAGTTACTTCTCTTAATTAAACAAAGTCGTAAGTGCAGCAGTCATTCTAAATAAAATATTGTGCAGGTAGATAATGTATCAAGTTTATGGTAGACCTGCCGTGGATACATAATATTATGAATTTGTGTAAAAATAACAAATGTCTATGTATGTAAGCAGAAACAAATACTTATTGTAAAATATATTATATACTTGCTTACTTTGTAAAATAGCTAATCCGCAGAGATCTGTGTCGGTCATGCCTTGTAGCTGGGCATGGGAGTTGACCAAAGTCTTGAGCTCTTTGACCCTTGATTTGGCTTCGACTACGAAGTGAAGCGGCTGTGTTTGGCCAGGCATGCGAAGGGAGAGGATACGCGCGCCCGCGCCGAGCGCGCGTGTATCTCCGCCCAACGGCCCGCGAACCGAACATAGAGCACGCATGTCGCATCTCGATACCACTGTTACGCTCTCTGTAAAAACAAATATGTACTGTAAAGCATTTAAAATGTATAGTAGAAGCACGGCTTGAAAAGTTTTACTTTTTCACTACGATAAAAGTCATTTATGTGCTTCGGCCATCTTTGGTATTTAGGATTTTTTAGTGGCTACACATATTTCTTTTATTTACGCAGAGGGAGTCGCGAGCAAAAACTAGTAAGTAATTACATAATCAGGTCTATATTGGATCATCACCATCGCCATTCCTGTTTACCATCTAGGTGTGTATAGAACTAGGTGGTAGGTCCTTCGTATGCGAGAGGCAGTCTAGGTTGGTACCACCGCTTTGCTTATTTCTGCTACTAAGCAGAGCAACAGTATGTAAGCACAGTTATGTTTCGGTTTGAAGGACATTGAAGCCAGTGAAATTACTGGGCATTATAAGACTTCCATCTTATGTCTCGGGGTGACGAGCGCAATCCAATGCCCGTGCAGTGCTTTGTAATTTAAAGTTCTTCGTAGGGTTGATTCTGTTCATGGGCAGTCGTGGCGCTTACCATCAAGTGAGCGACTTGCTCATCTTGTCATTCAAGCTAATAAGAAAAATATATAAACGAAGAATTAAGCGCATAAATTAAATTGTAATGCCACTATAAATACTATGAATTACTTATTTATTTACATACAGTTTTTTATACTTGTTTGATTTTAACTCTTTGATTAGTTTGATCGTTAATTTACTGAGATTCGAATCAAAGTGGTTTGAATGCAGTCTAGATATTAAACTTCAACCAAAGCAGAGTTATGATTTTATCACAGACTGTGTGAGTCTGGTATGTGAAGTTTACCAACCCGCATTAGGCCAGCGTGATGGAATGAAGCCTGACTACTCTCATTTGTAGAGGAGGCCCGTGCCCAGCGTTTAGAGCTTGCTTCCGGGAATTCCCGATTTAGCAGAAATCTCGGTATTGGCGAGGTGCAGCCAGTCGCGGTACCGCGGTTATAGATTAGATACTCCCGTTTCCTTTCCAGTTCGATTCGCTCGCATTATTATTATGTGTTACTTTCATAGTTAATAAAAAACAGAGATATACCTATCTAAGTTATAATAAGCGTCCGACCGAAACCGAAACAGTAATCGAATATTCGTTTCCTCTGCTAGTTTTGACCTAAACGGTAACCGAAATGGGAACTTCAGTAGTTAAGATATTACAAAAAATAAAACCGACTTTAATAAAGTAATATACACCATGCTCAGTCGCACACATGGCCAGCAATAGTGACACGAGTCTGATGACATCGCCCTCGAAGTCAGACCCCATATTGGTGATATTTAGGCTAAGTGATAAATAAATAAATAGGTACCCATAGTCCTGACCCCACAGTAAGATACGACTACGAGTCTTGTGTCGTAGGTATCAGGAACTACGAGAGACCGTCGCGTTGGTCTCACAACACCCAGACCCGAAACAAATATTTGTGAACTGTGCGTCCCACAAATATTCCTCTCCTCGCACACGGGTGTTGCATATTCGATCCTAGCCCTCGGGGCGTGCATTTCCGACTTTTCGAAGTTACGTGTTTATTCAATATTTATATAAATAAATGCTGTGCTTTGGTATCAGCATCACTTGCGAAAGGCTGGACTGTTTTTTTCCAATTTGGTCGTAATAATTAGAATAATGTTTGTATGGAAAGAAAAATTGGAAAAGTTGCCCTGTTTTTTGTATTCGTGATATATTAAATTTGGGCAGTTGATGCCTTTTATGTTGTAAGGGTTGTAAGCATCCACTAAAGAAGGATTTTAGGAAATTTACATTGTAAGGGGTTTAACTTTGTATGGAACAGAATACGAATGTGAAATTTAACTATTGCTTATTAAAAATAATGAAATATGTGTTTTTAAACATTGTATGAAACTTTATGGTAAATATAAAAAATAATGAGAGCGGGTTGCACATTTTTTGTAAAATTTCACTCTAGAATGTGGGGGTTTGTTTGTTGAATTTAGGGTAAAACTTGGCATAAGTAGACCAAGACATGAATTAAAACATAGATTAGGTACTTTTATGCTAGAAAGACATTTATGCGGGCGGAATCGCGGGTAACAATTAGTAGCTATACCTATAACATCTTATTATGACTCACGTGAGCGGAGCAGTAGCAACCTCGCGGGTGAAACTGCGAGGGACAGCTAGTGGATAATAATAAATAAAGCTCGCTCTAACGGTGAATAAACACTATGATTGAATAAACTGCATCGTAAACAAAACAAACTGCATACCTGAGAATTCTCCATAAATTTCGGAGGTATAAATAATAAGTGTAATTCAAATCCTTGAGTGGTAGAGCCACGCTGTAGACAGTTTCGTCATGAATGGGCCGGCTCGTCCGGTTTGTTACCACTGTCTCACAGAAAACCGGCGTAAAGTAGCAGCTTGCTGCTGCGTTTCATGCGGTGAGTGAGATATCCGGAGGCCCAAATTCCCCTCCTCTTCCCAATACCTTATTTATCCCTTTCCTTTAAGGTCGGCAACGCGCCCATTATTATTTTAGTATTGTGGGCGTACATGGGCGGTGGGGATCACTTACCATCAGGTGACCCACTTGCTCGTTTGCCGGCCTATACTATAAAAAAAAAACTTTATCTCATTGTATAAATGGGTTACTGAACAGAAGAAGTCCCTTGATTCTGCTGCACAATATCGCACAGCTGGACTGATATCTTATGCCAGTAAGACAATGCTCATTGCTCCATATTATCAAGACCAGTCTCTATCTTCGGACCTATTGAACAAGTCAATTTTATGAAGGGTTACAAGAGTATGTGGAAATTATTACAGGAAATGGGCTACATACACCTCGCACTGGTTGCAGGTCTGTACCAAGATGGTGAATTCATAGTGAAGGTAGATAACAACATCTCAGGAGTCAGGACCCTTAAAGCCAGAAACAGGCGTGAGAGCTACGTATTCTATATTTTACTCATTTTAACATTGGTGTACGGTGAATACATAGTGAGAAAAGAATGGGTAAGGAAGTATTTCTGATGGTGATTTTAAGACTTGTAACCTGAGGGTTGAGGTATGCGGAAGACGCAACGCTGGTATCTATAATTTCAAGGATTCATCATTAAGATACTGACTGACGAAGGAAGTGAACGGGAAATCAAAATTACTCAAATGGCCAAAGCTGCAATGAGCAAGCTGACTCGTGTATGCCAGGATAGAAAGGTTTCAAATGTTACAAAAATGAGAATAGTCCGGACATTGCTTTGTTCCATATTGGTCGTGACCATACAGGATTCGTGGACCAAATACCGAACCGACCGACCGCAAAAAATAGACGCTATCGAAATTTAGTATTACAAGACGGATGCTGCGCATTTTATGTACGTCGGAAATCATTTAAAAAACGGGCGATAGGTTCGATCCATATCACATCAAGGGATGAAATTATGCATGATGAACCATAACTGTGCTAGCTGTTACTTGTACCCTGTGGATACAAGCATAAGCTTAAGAATGTTGATTAGAATTACAAAAATTTAAAACGTACAAAACAACACTATTGCATGACAATAATGCGAAGATAACCCATTAAATTATGACTAAGCTAAAAGTTACGTTGTTTGCCTTGTAATATCAAGTATAAAAATTGTAAATAAGTATTTTGGCGCGCAAGTCATATCCGTTCAGTTAAGTTTAGTATACTTGGCTACATAATATATAATACGGCATGGCATCGGAATGTCGGATCTGCGCCATCTGTGCATTCCATTATTTTTTTCATACACGATCTCCTTTTTGCTACCTGCCGACCCTTCTGTCTTTGACGTTAAAAATTGTGAAGTTTAGTTATGTTATATTTTAACTCGACTTCAAAAAGTAGGTTTTCAATTCGTCTGTCATATATTTCTTATTTTTTTCAATGTAGGTTCACTCCCATTCGATGCATATTAAATCCAACATAGCACGAATTTGGACGATTATTTTTTGTTTGGTAGCTTTTCGTTTTTCTAAGATGGTTCCATTTAAATTTGGTTAAAATCTGGTTACGGAGTACGATGGAAAATGGGAAACTCCTCAATGGATAATAGTAAACGCACTGTGATTGGGGATTTGAAGTTAGTTTTTTAAGTTTTTACCTTATTTATAATTTGTATCTAATGTTTTACTGCCTCGGTGGCGCAGTTACGCGTTACGATTAAGGCCAACACTGCGGTCTCGGGTTCGATGCCCGGGTCGGGTAAAGTGGTATTAGGTTTTTCTATTACGAAATTCTCAGATTCAGCCCGGAGTCTGGAATTTGTGCCCGGTATGGCTATAGGCTTGCCCCCTATTCATATAAGGGACGGAGATACGCTCGGCGAAATGTGGGTGTACTGGTTACACCTCCGCCTACCCCTTCGGGGATTACAGGCGTGAGTGCGTATGTATCTTATGTTTTGTGTCTATTCGTTTTGTTTTTTTAAATAACTAAATATTTACATGATACTATGTACATAATCATACTTTCAATATTTTACTGCTTAGAATTTTATTATTGAGTAGATAAGTAATGCTTTTATTGTGACACCAAGTAAAAAATATGAATAATTGTGGTCTATGAAATTTGGAATCTGGGATTTCCGAAAAAATATAGAATATGATTTTCCAACGAACGCACAAGGAGCCATTTTATATAAATATATACTTTTTATAGTAGTCAGGCAAACGTGCAAGTGGGTCACCTGGTGGTCCACAGTCTGTGATCATCCACAATTCCAGATTAATTACGTATGCGTTGTTGACCTTAGAGGAGAGGAATGGGATTTAGAAAGGCCGTAAGTATTTGGCCTCCAGAAATCTCACTCATCATACGAAACGCGTAGCGGAGCACTACTTCACGTGTCGTGTCGGTTTTCTGTTAGATGTGGTTCTAATCCAGTTGGACCGGCCCATTCATACCGTAAACAAAAGTCTACAGCGTGGTGTTAATGCTAATTAGTTTTGTTATTTTGATGTTGACTGTTGACTTATCAATAAGAAAGAAGTAGGTATATGACTGAAACTGAATTCGATCAAAGTTAATAGGTAGGTACTTACGTAAGTAAAAAGTTGATATTTTATATGTAATTGAGTGGTTATTTTTAGAATTCGTTCATTAAAATAAATTGGGAGTATACCTAGTATACATTAGTGTGCTATACCTAATTGCTCGGTAAACAGCTTTTGTCAAAACAAATATGCATGTGTTTGAGCATAATGATAAAATTCGTCTAATAATATTCTAGATAAACGTTTCAGTGAGGTTAAATGCAGGTGTAACCACGAACAGGCCGCTAGTCTATTATAAAACGTTTATTGGAATGTAGAAATACAAGCTCACGTTAAAAAAACTAGACGCGAATAAATTTCATCCCATCCGGTACCTCTGCGGCTCTTCAGCTCTTGATAGCCATAAGAACATGTTTTTTGTTTTAGTAAATGCGCGATAGTTTGTGATGGCGGTCAGGCGCAGCGCCGCAGCGGGGCGAGGGCAGACCGGTCGTTGCGGGCGGCAGGCGAGTACCGTGCCGCGACGGGCCGTGCCGCGCGCGCCATCGGCCGAGGCGGGGGGCAGGCGGCCCAGGCGCTACGTAAGCGCGGTAGCAGCGGACGGCGACGCGAGGAATGCGGACGACCTTCAGATGCCGAGCGCCCCTCCCCCTACTCCAGCCGCATCTTGCGTCCTCGCATACCTAAGGCCGTCGTTGCCTCCAATTTTCGACATCTCGCCTCCAATTTTGACACTTAAAAATATTGTGGATTATTGCCCGTTTAATATATTTATGTAGTACGCATTTTCTGCTTAAGTAAGTATTGGTAGTTGGTCCAGACAATTTACTACGGCACATCGTGTTTTTGAGTTCCTATCATGGAAAGGCACGCACCTAACCTACGTAATACTAAGACCCAAATTGTGCATACAAATGTGTACATATTTGATTAGATGCATAATAAACAAATAGGTATCTAGGTAATCAAACCGTTACGTTGTCATTAGACAACATTGATGTATAAACATTAAACAACTATTAATAGATATTAACGTCAATTAATTTATTAATAACTTAACTTTTGTTAAAGTTTTTTGAACATAAGAATTGCCTATGGTTTGTTTGTGTTTATATGTTTTATAAATTATCATAACATACATAATATGTGATAGTTTTAGTAGGGGATAATTTTACTTGTTTCAATTTAATTAAAATATTTTGGTCAGATTTGAGCCCGATTTCTATAAAGTGTCACAAGAGCGCGCGTTTCTATCACATGTATTTGTTTTGTGTACTTTTGTGTTCTGGTTGTTGATTTTATTATTTACTAGTTGTTCCTTTAAACTCGACGGCTGTGCCACGCGGTTACACTCGCGTGCATGTTACTGCTCCGTTCCCGTGGGTCGTAGCGTGATTATATGTAGCTATGAACCATCGTCTCCACATAACAAATATATTATTATGGTGTGGATATGACACGGATATGGATATGATCGGTCAAGTTGAGTAAAAGTTACATGGTAGGATACAGACTACAAAATTCAACCCGCCTCTTTTTTAGGAGTGGAATTTAGCAAAAATTTGTAACACGTGTCTCAGTATTTTTGATATTGTAATATTTGTACTCAATTCCACAGTCTTATTCCGTTCCATAAAAAAACTAGATAAAACTGTTTTCCAAGTGTAACCTGTCTGTGCCTCGAGTATTGTAATATGAAGTGCGTACCGTGTGAAAAAAGTAACGCCTGGGTTTCTTGCCCGTTCTTCCCTGACGAAGCTGCATTCCGAACGGGTGGTAGCTTAATAAACGATGAAGTAACAACCCTGAGCTATCATCTATTGCAACGACGTCCGCGACGGCCTACACTGACTTTTTCATAACAGATAATAATAATAATATACAACGTGTTATAGAAAGGGGCGGCCAAATTTAAGCCAAAGTTAAGCCGCGCCCACCGCTGTCGCCCACTAGGCTACTATAATCCTGGAAATAGGCATTCACGCGGGCGGAACCGCGGGCAACAGCTAATAATGTTATAATAATATTATTATTTGATGACTTAATCTTATGCTGAGCAAACGTCTAGAATTCACTTTATTTTTAGAAGAATGAATGAGTGGTAGATCTACGCTGTAGGCAGGTTTGTGTACAACACGAATGGCCCGGCTCAACCGGATTGTTACCACTGTTTCATAGAAAATCGACGTAAAATAGCGGCTTGCTGCGGTTTCGTACGATGAGTGATATACGGAGGCCCAAATCTCCTCTTCCAAATTCCTTAGTTATCCCTATCCTTTACAGTCGGCAACGCGCCCATGGTTCTTCTGGCATTGTGGGTGTAAATGGGCGGTGAAGATCACTTACGTATCATCATCTACTTATCATTATGTTACCCACTTGCTCGTTAGCCTGCCTATGTTATAATAGGTATAAAAACTTCACAAACTAAGAAGTAAGTAAGTTGCATTTGGAAATAATTCAAATGGAATTTTAATTTTACAACTTCCTGTTCTTGCTTGCCCAGACAATTTGTATTGTTATACTATTTCGTGTAGGTATCGTGTAATCTCCTTCCTGGCTTTTGTTAACTTTTGTGCATAATTTCTCAAACTGTAGAAACTTCTTGTTGATATTATAATTTGCTATTAGTTCATTAGTCATCAAAGATAAGTTTTTTGATTACGACCTGATTACGGACTATTAAGAGTTTTTTTGTGGTTTGTTAGTTTGTACATTCAATAATATAAAAATAATTGCAACCCTGTATTAAATTTGCTTCATTGCTGGGAACGGGCCTTCTCTACCAAAGAGAGAGCCCTATGCTAGAGTTAGCCCTACTATATGGTGAACGTCTGCTCCAGACCGGACCGTGAGTCAGGAGCCACGGTATGTAGTGGACATTTTTTACCCATACTTCGGGCAGGCAGGCATAATTCTGCCGACCGTCGAGGGACGCAATGTCTTTCGACAGTCGACATTGTATTTAGACTACACTGTATTTACCATCAGGTGCAGTATAGTCACTTTGCCGTGCCACATACTAAACCACACGAAATATATGTATAACATTTTATAGATTCAATAAATAATTTGAATTTGAATATGATGCAAGAGGTTTCTTCTTAGATCTAACACCATCCTAAAAGCAACATCGGGTCGGCGCGGCACTGCCCCACTCAAATAGGTTAGCTTTCGTCTACTGAGCTTCCCTATGTGCGTTGGTAGTATAGATACCTTCGAAGTTCTTATAGTATGCAGGTTTCCTTATGTTTTCCTTGACCGTTGAAGCAAGCGATAGTAATAAATGAACAATGCATCGACCTCATAACCCAATATGTTTGTGAAAATCAGGTGCGTACCCTGGGATCGAGCCCGAGATCTTCGTTTGGGCACTTGGTAGTCCGTTCCACTCCAACAAGCCTAACATAGGTATTTGAGATTAGAACATAAAATTTTAGTGTACATATACCTACCTAACATCGGATTCCTAAGATAAATCTTAGAGATAAATAGTGTAACTAACTAAAGATTAAAATTTATGAAGTAACATTTAAATAAAATTGAATTAAGTTTACCTACGACACGTTTTATATGAATACAGAATCAAAAAGTATCCTTATCAAAATTTTCTTCTGCCTGGCCTAGGCCAGGTCTAGGCCCCGTACTTCGAAGTAGGTAGGTACCTAGACAAATTACGCTGCATGGGTTTCGTTTCGTGTCAGACAGAAATGTGTGACCGTTTGTGTGACATTCTCGATGCAAAGACAATCAAATGATTTGTGCACATCGCGTCGCGTCGGTAGATATTTTTATTTTTATTGCATAGGCCGGCAAACGAGCCAGTGGGTCACCTGATGGTAAGTGATCTCCACCGCCCGTGTACGCCCATAATACCAAAGGAATCATGGGTGCGTTGCCGACCTTAAAGGAAAGGGATAATTAAGGGATTGGGAAGGGGAGGGGTTTTGGGCCTCCGGATATCTCACTCACCGTACGAAACGCTGCAGCAAGCTGCTACTTTACGCCGGTTTTCTGTGAGACAGTGGTAATGATCCGGACGAGCCGACCCATACATGCTGTAGACAAAAGTATCTACAGCGTGGCTCTACCACTCATAAAAATACGAGTCTATATTGCTATAGACTCGTATTTTTAATCAATGCTCGCCTCGGGGGGCGGCAACACCGTCGTTTGCAAATGTGGATGCATTATTGGCCCTTGTAAACAACATGTAATTTTGTGGTCAATGAGCACAGTGTCTTGTATAGCAACCACACTATGATAATCTACCACCGCACCTACGTACTGGAAAGAAAATTCAAGCCACTTAAAAACATGGATATACATAATATGTAGGTTTGAGCGTTTGTTGTACCTTTATATTCATTTGTACTCATTGTGCTATCGAAGGAATGCGGTCGCGGTCGTAGCTGTTTATTACGAGCTAATGAATCATTTGCTTTATCAATCACATTGTGCTGATAGATTAACGAGCTAGGCTTGAGTATTTTCCGCTAGGTTAACATTATAGCGTAATGGCTAATCACAAAACGTCTAAAGTTAAAATAACCCTATTAGGGTCGGAATAAGCAGACATTTTGATTACTTATTTAATAGAAAGATCGGTACCTAAGCCAAAGAAAAGCTAAAGTAGGTAGGTATATTTTCAAAACGTTTAGGGTGTTAGATTTTGGCATGCACACTTTTATTGATGATATGTGATAACTAATGTGTACGAATGTCTTTTTCTTTAATCACTAGGGGCGTTGCCCATGTTTTTCCACAAAACATAAAATAAAAAAAAAGTCCGACGAATATGAGACATATCTTACTTCGTTCCCCACATTATTCTGCATCGATTGGTATCGGTCTTGACCCCATACCCCCTGCGGTTTCGGAGGAGATAGCGTGACAAGCTTATGGCAGCGGCGGCGGCGGCGGCGGCGGCGCCAGTTACTTTTTTTTAGATTAGAGAGAAGAAAGTACCTACCTACCTATTTCGTTGTACAGCATTCGTTACTGTTATCTGTCATGTGCTTTTTTTTAACTGGATTAATAATTAATTATAGGTTAAAAAATTCTACATCCGACTTCAAAACCAGAAGGCCAATTCTCATAATTAAAAATGTTCAAAATATCATTCCGATCTCATCTGTGTTAAGAAAGTTGCAAATGGTATTCTCGTAAACCAATACCTACTCAACGTCAAATGTGAACAAAGATCAAAATGAGATTATATTGAAACCGGACTGAACTTAAAGAGGAATAATGAATACCATTTTTAGTTAAATCACAATCTAATCTCAGTTCGGTACTAGAATTGGCCTGAATCGCGAAGCATTTGCTATTTGCCGTGGAGGAGCTTCCTATTTGCCCTTGTACTCGAAGTTACAGGGTGTGTTTAGTGTACAGAAAAAACTTCAAGTGTCACCCAAATCGGTCCATCTACACTAATATTACAAAGAGGAAAGATTTGTATTTTTGTATGTAACGAATATACTTAAAAACTACTGGACCGATATTAAAAGTTCTTTTGCCGTCAGGTAGCTACATTAAAACTGAGTAACATAGGCTACCTTTTATCCCGGAAAAGGCCGTTCACGCGGGTGGAGCCGCGAGCAATATACTATATACCTACATATTATTATATCCGGAGGTTAGTTGTATGGGTATATTGCCAGTCTCTCCCGTGACCACGAAGGCTGAAAAGCTTTCGAAACGTCGGGACTAAAATAAAAATTAAACCGCGATAAAATCCGTATAAACTAGTATATTTCAATACCTAATAAATCAATTTGGATTATTACTAGATACTTATTAACAAAACCACTAAAGTATACGTCTAATCCACATACTTTCAGGAACGTTTTAGTATAATACGTTAGGTTATCATCACTTATCATTCATATGTCTTCTTCTTCCTTATCCCACTGAGCTCGACGCAGCATGTTTTAAACACATCTTACAGAAAGATTTGGCTTGTAGTCATTACGATTTCTAAATATACCTCTGTGCCATCAACATTTTGGAGTGTTTTACCTCCTGATATGACACAACACCCACATTCTTCACAAAAGTGGTAGAGACAAGCTGTGGCCAATTTTGTCTACAGCATGAATGGGTCGGTTCGACCAGGTTGATATCACTGTATCACAGAAAACCGAAGTAGCAGATTGCTGTTGCGTTTTGTACTGGGGTGGAGGTACAAATCCCCCATCTTTCGTATTATTTAGTTATCTACCCTCTCCTTTTAAGGTCCATGATAGGTAGGTACTTCAGATGTTGTGGGCGTCTATGGGCGGTGGAGACTATTTACCATCAAGTGATCCACTTGCTCGTTTGCTGACCTCGGTCATAAAAATAATCTTAACTTGTTGACACAAACTTATAGCAAGCCTTTCCTTTAACTGTTCTATTTTTTAATTTGCCTTCCCAAATTGTCTTAACGATTCTGTCGTGTCAATCAATGAGTCACCATCTTCTTATCTTCTATAGTATAAAGTAAAATGTACTAGCTATTAAATAAAATGTACCAAATTATGAATAAGTTGCCTATTTACTAGTACCTAATAGGTAATAAACTCAGCCTCGTGAACAGGAGGAAAATACTTTTAGCAGCTGACATGTGCTTCATTTTAGCTAGAATACTTTTTGACGTGTTATTTGCCAATGTGATAAACGACTAATAAAAATAATATTTACGGAAGCTTCGTTTACCTACTTGGTAAAATGTACCTTGTTCTAGTTGTATAGGTATCGAAAAGCATCTTTTGTAAAAAAAAATGGTCATGTATGTGAACATGGAATGCGTATTGCGTAGTATACATCAGGCACCTACGTCAAATGAATGATAAATATTGAATATGTATACAATGGCAGTAATTCGGATTGCACGTTTGTAAAGAAATACACCTAGGTACCTGCCTCCTCAATTTTATGGTACATTATGTGATTAAATTCATTGTTTGTTACGTCTTTCGACCTTCTGGTGTCCTTAATGAGTTGTAATTAAAATCGTCTCATTGGTCTATCAACAGTGTATGTAGGATGCGAAACTAGTGAGGTCTGGAGTTCGACTCCCTGGCTGGGCAATCAAAAATTGTGTTGAGGTTTTCGATTTCGTGTAAAAAGGTTGTCATGCAGACTACATTTTGGAATGTTCGTAACTTTAGACTGCTGTCTAAGTTTAATAACCACGTAATTAACGAAATAACGTGGTCGAATTACCTATAGTGAGTCAATGGAATTTTATCTTAGATACAAGGAGGTGGTATTCTAAAGTTCTAAATTCCAAACTTATTTGATTAAAGATGGGAACAAGAATATTTCAATGGACATCTGGCATGGCATCTCTTAGATGGCATAATAATAGTAACCACTGTCGGCATTGACGACGGTGGTGGTGTTGAGGAAGAGCGCGCGGGCGCAGGGTCAGCGGCCGCTGCGCGGTCGGTGCGGGCGCGCGGAATTCGAGCTATGCGTATGATATGAAAGTGGCCGCAACGTGAAAGCGCGCGCATCCACTGCGGCACTCCACGGTGCCGTCGTCGTCCACACCACTCACCATGAATAGACAAATACAAAAGCCGCTGAACACACGTACACTAAATTCCGTAAACCGCATCCATTGGCACTTCACTTCACTATGTCGCGCGATCTTACGAGTGAACGGCGCGAAGGTTGACGTCGAGGCGCACGAACTACATGGGCGCGCTAGAACGACTGACTGAACCGAAGCGATCGCGTGGGTCGGAGAAGGCACGCGCGTGGGGCGCGCCGCCGCTTCGACTCTGTGGAATGCGGCAAGATAGTGGCGCACTGGTACTGGCCGAGGCCCGCTGCAGGCTCGAGTCTCTGTGTAGTGTACGATTCGTGCATAGACGTTTTGCGGAATTACCAAAGGCGTATGGATGATCTTACCTCATTGAATTTGCTTGTTATAGGTACTCAAATTTGTCTTCTTTGTGTGTCTGTCTATTAAATTTAGAATTCCTAAAGTCACTTAGGTTCAAATGATAGCATAGCAAGTTTAGGGTTTATACCTTAGTATCTGCAAGCATGAGTATATACAACGACGATACCTAAACCAAGTTCAAGAGTCGGTAGTAGGATGGGCGTAGTAAGCGTGACGAAGTGAGCTTTGGATGCTCAGGAAATAAACGTGTCATCGTTTACTAAGAAAAAAGGCCGAGTCGTTAGAATAATGATAAACATAAGATAGGTAGCTAGCTACCTACTTAAATCATGTTTCAGCCAGTAAAATGGTCAATTAAATTATAGATTACAAGTTAATATAATAAATAATTTACCAATTTTAATAATAAAAGTCATAGCATCAATTCACACACCAAAGGAGAATGGGCAAAATGTATGGAGCTGAGTATACCTACAACATTAGGTAATGCAATTTAGGTATGTACGTTAGGGTACGTCGATAGATAGCTTATTTCTTGTACTCCAGTGTAGCTGGTAGGGGTTTCGATATACACACAATAATAGCAATAGATGAATCCCATGGTAAGTAAGGCCGCTAACTCGCTCTATATACTCCACATTAATGAATTATATGTGTCGGTCCAAAACTTATTTTTTAGGTACCTAGATTATTTTCGTATATGATTGCAAAGGTGTACCTATGTTATGCTGTTTCCGATATACCTAACTACAAAACAAAGTATCTATAGTAATTTATAAGCTACATTTGTTTATCATATCCAATTTCGTCTACTCAACACTAATGAAACATATACATACGTACTCACGCCTGTAATACCCGAAGGGGTAGGCAGAGGTGTAACCAGTACACCCACTTTTCGCCGAGCGTATCTCCGTCCCTTGATGCGATAAGGGACGAGCCTACCGCCAGAACCGGGCACAAATTCCAGACTCCGGGCAGACACTGAGCATTTCGTAATAGAAAAACCCAATATCACTGTATAGCCGACCCGGGGATCGAACCCGAGACCTTAGAGTCAGCCTCAGTCGTAACGCGTACAATTACAACTGCGCCACCGAGGCAGTCATGAAATATAGGAGAATTACTTACTTATAGCTGATAGAAAGCATAGTAATAATTCATCCACTTTATTTTTGAACCTACTTATCAGTTAAACTGTAAACGACATGGTGTTGATTTAACGACAAATATAGCATAGTATCTTTGGGAAAAATTTGTGTTTTGTTAAATCGATAATAATATGTTTCGGCCACAGAACACAGGAACAGGGTTTCTACGTATCGCCTTATCCGTGTAGTGGTAGCCTACTTAGGCTGAGAAACCCTGAGATTCTGGGTTGAAATTCCAGTTCAGGCAATCACAAATTATGTTTGAATATTCCTTTCGAAAAATCGCACATGAGTTGCCGGGATTGGAATTAGTGCCCGGTATGGTGATAGGCTCTCCGCCAATCATATCATGTTTCATAGGATGGGAATAAGCATGGTGAACTGTGGGTGCAGTACTAATTCCACCTCTGGCTACCCCCTTCCGGAATATATACATAAGCTTATGTATGTTTCTGTCCAAACTTTATACCGAATCCCCAACCTAATATGAAATACTATCTTTCTAGCCATGAAGTGTCCGGCAAATTAAAATAGAACTTATCGCATTCATAGAAAGCATATAGAAAGTAGTAAAACGAGCAAGCGATGTTAAGTGATCATCACCACCCTTAAACACCCTCAAGCCATTCATGGGGCGTTATCTATCTGTATTTGGGGCCTTTGTCTATTTCTGCCACCAAGCAACAGTGTGTAAGCACTGTTGTGTTCCGGTTTAAAGGACTTTGAAGCCAGTGTAATTACTGGGCATTATGAGTTTTAACAACTTATGTCTCAGGGTGACAAGCGCAGTTCAGTACATACCATGCAGTGCTTTATATTTCAAAGTTCTGTGTGGCGTTGACTCTGTTTATGGGCAGGCGCGGCACTTACCAACAAATAGGCGACCTGCTCGTCTCGTCTTATCGTATAGTTTTATAAGATATTTTATCGATATTCAATGAGTCGAGTATTGCAGCAAAAGCTACTAAGTTTCACTAATAATTTATAATTCTGGCAATACAGAATTTTAGATTGTCAGACGTTCAGGGCTGCCAGATTGTACATTGGTTATTAGACACAAAAACTGTAATAATGTAATGTAGGATATCGATTGTATAGATGTAAATATTAATTATTATAATATTATGATTTCATGGTAAATATTAATTTATAATGATATCTCAATACAGTTGATAGATAAGTAAAAAATCTTAGCGTGTAATCAAAGTCTTTAATACTACAGACGGGCTGTTCAGAAGTAAAATTGTGTTGGATACGCGGCCGGCGAGGCGGGAGTGACGTCTAAAGCGCGGGAGCGAGAGGAGTTAAGAGTAAGCGAGATGGCAATATTGAGACGGCTGTTATGTTTTGTATTCGTTTTCATTCACAATAAATGACATTTTCGATCAAAACCAAGAAATAATTTAGTTACTTCCTTATAATAACTTTTATTTAAATGAATAATATATGCACGTAAATAATGACAATGTTTTATGAGTCACAATAACAATTTCGTGTTAGTTTATCGAATTTAATGTTCGCTGCTATTCAAACAACAACTGTTTTTGTCGCTCTTTCGCGGGCGACTAAATGAGTTGCGGTCACTTGACCGTAACTTAGTACGCAATTTCTTTGTACCGCACAGCCTGTCTAGTAGTATTCATTAAATAATAAGAATAATAAAGACTTTATTTCAGACCAAGGTGTCCATTTTGTTAGTAAAAATGTTCTTACAGACTAGTGTTAGTAATATTTATAAACTTATCAAAACAAAACATAAACATAAACAAATTCATCACTCACTACTGCGTCATTCCATGAGAAATGGCGCAGCAGTGATTGATGTAACTACAGTCTAGCCGACTGGCGATCATGCTAAGGATGCTGTCGTCGCTGCCACGCAATCTGCGCACTAGGGATGCACATTACACATTAAATAACACAGTATTTGTGTGTAATAAGATATATAATCGTTGTTTGTTTCGATTATTGTATTTTTTTTTATTAGCCTACTTAGTGTTCTGTGTCCCACTGCTGGGCATAGGCCTCCCACAACTTCTGCCACTTCTTGCGCTCTTGGTCGATCTCTACGCTCTAACCACTTTGGAGAATAATTATTGACAATGTCGTCTCTCCATCTTTTCCTAGGTCGCTCATGTCGTTGGTAACCATCTGTTGGTGACCAGTCTGTAATCTTTTTGGCCCATCTGTCTGGATTCATTCGACATACATGGCCGGTCCAGTCCCACTTAAGCCTGGATTATTGTATAACTGTTTGTATTCTAGAAGCTAATTGTGTATAATTTTAAGGACAAAACTGAACAACTTAAGAAATCTATTGGCTACTCTATATTTGTCAGTTGTCACTTGTCAAGAGATAAGGAATTGCAGATCTATTTGAACTTTTAAATTTTTATATTAATTTATTTTAGATGTAGTTCGAAAAACAATAACAATGATTCTTTCAAAAGCTGCAATTTGGCTTCTTTGTGTTCTATTGTTGTTATCAATTTTTATGGCGAACTTATTGAATTTAATAGCCACCGACCATAATTTTTATAATGAAAATAAAAATGAAGGGTTAAACTACACAAAATCTCTAGGTGATAAATATGGTCAAATCACAGATTCAGCTAAGAACATAGTCTGGTTTTTGCAAGTAAGATGTAATTTTTACGTACACATATGTGAAAACATCTGTTATCCTCATATATAAGATGTACTTAAGCTAATATGTACCTTTTGTTCTCGATAGCGACTTTTCTGACGTAATTATTTGAAACAAAGGAAAGGGCTTAAGTACATATTATTGTTGCGTCATTATTGCCTTACAAAGAAATAAAATATATTTGAAATAATAATATTAATGATATGACTTTCAGATTTCCGATATTCATATTAGTATATTTCGCGATCCTGGAAGGATATCTCAGTTTCAACAATTTTGTGATAGCACAGTGAAAATAATTAAGCCAGCTGTTGTATTGGCTACAGGTGACCTTACAGATGCAAAAGCCAAGGACAACCTAGGCAGCTCTCAAGTGAAAACTGAATGGGTGTACTATCACAACATTATTAAAGAGTCTGGTGTTACTGAGGACACTGTTTGGTTAGATATAAGAGGAAATCATGGTATGTAATTTAATTTCCTGTGTTTAAATTTTATTTTCGGCCAGCTATATGTACATTATATTGATAAACAGGAAAAAATAGGCAATTTTATAAATATTCTGTTGAATTTATTTGGCACCTTATTTAAAATATATTTTTTTCATTTTGTTTTTTGTTGGTTTTCAAATGACATAAACTTTTATTTTTTGTAGTAAGGCAGCAATGACAGTTGACTGGCCTGTAATTACAAAATTGCCCAGACACAATGTTATAAAAATATCAAAACAATAGATTCATTTTTGAATATAGTTCTCATGTACCTGGCCCAGGCTCCATACATTCCTAAAACATCTTAAAAGTTTAAATTTAGATTTATTTTCACTTACAGACAACTTTAATGTCCGAACACTACATTCACAAGAAAACTATTTCCGAAATTACTCTGTCCAAGGCTTAACTCATTCAAAATCTTATTTATACTATCTGAATCAAAATGGAGTCAGCATGGCATTCTTGGGTGTTGATGCATGTCCAGATCCTGGTATAAGGAGGCCATTTAATTTTATTGGAATCCTTGATGCTCAAGAACAACAAACTATACAGAAATTAAAAGTTGAAGCTGAAACCAAGGCAGATCACATAGTGTGGTTTGGTCATTATCCAACATCTTGTATATTATCTCTAGAAAAAGATTCACAGAGATTAGACTTGCGTCAGCTGATAGGGAGCAGTTATGGATCACAAGTATATGTATGTGGTCATTTACATTCCATGGGAGGATTTGTTCCTAGAATGTACACAAAGCAGCGGAGGGGTTACTTAGAACTTGAGTTGGGGGACTGGAAAGACAATAGAATGTTCCGTTTGGCAGCAATTGATCATGGGCATTTTTCTTTTATTGACCAAAAGCACAACACTTGGCCCCTTGTGTTGGTTACAAATCCGAAACATGCAAAATATGTTATGCCAGGACGTGAACCACTACATCTTGTTCCTGAATCAACTCACATAAGAATACTGGCTTTTAGTGATGTCAGTATTAGTAGTGTACAAATTTCTTTTGATAAAATAAGTTGGATGAAATGTAGGCACACTGAAGGACCTCTGTATATATGCCAATGGTTGCCATATTTATTTAAAACTGGTTTGCATAAATTGTATGTAAAGACTTCTGATGAATTTGAAAAAGAGACCCTCATAGAACATCCTTTTTCATTGGACGGTTCCTTGTTAAATTTTGAATTATTTCCAAGAATATTGCTGATGCTGGATGCTGGGGCAGTGGTAAGATTTTATATGTTATTTAGACTAACTTGGTAGCTATTATGTTGTCTCACTACCAAACTAAAACCAAACTAGGAAATTGTTATTTTATTTAGGTTTTATTTGAAAATCAACATTTTTACATCATGTACTTAAGTAAAATGAACACACAACTAAACAGCAACTTAATTAATTTCATTGTTTTTTTTTTATAAAAATGCATGGAATTGTCAGTGAATGAATGAACTCCAGTGGTAATTAAATGTAAATAAATATAAAATCATATACTTCTAATTTCATGAATTTTAATCATATAAATTAAATAATGTATATAGTCAAACTAAAATTATTTAAGATTGCACCCCACACCAATGACCTTCAGGATTGTGTTTGTTTTTTAAACTTATTTAATAACTTTTAGAATATTGCAATATTAATATACCGTGTTTTTAATTCGATTACAAGGATTATTTTAAGAATAATTTGAAGCGATATGTCGAGTCACTAAAAATTATGTGTCAAAGATTGTAAAATACCAATTTAAAATAACACTTTTTTACATATTGAGCGCACTAAAACCGTTATTTCCGTAAGGAATCGACACCGGGTGTAAGGGGACGGTTTCCGAAGCCAAAAAAGAAATAAAACACTACCTTAACATAAACAGAAAATACTATAATTTTGCCCTTGCCATTTTAGAAACGTAAGCCCGCAATGTGAAGCCTACTTATACTTATATAGTCGGGGTCAATGACTCGTGCGCATCACTATTCAGTACTCACATGCTTCAATACTCAGTAGGCACATCAACTGCAGTAAAAATAGCAGCTGATTCCAAGCGTCAACTGCTTTTTTATTGGCTTTACATTACGTTATTTAGAAATATACGATTTTAATTATTATTTGAAGGGACCTAACAAGACTGCGTGAAAAACAATAAAATAAATTATTTATATTGCGATTTTTAGTGGTATCGAGTTTATAATCAACACTAACACCTGTCTTCGTTTTCGGAAGCGTTTCCCTTACACCTATATTACTTAAAAAGGGTTATCCAATAAATACTTTAATAGTTTTTGTAGAGCGATTAGTTTTAGCCTGAGTTACAGCCTTAAGTCCGTCCGTTACGTAATTCATCCATTTGACAGAATTAAACTACTTTGGGTTATGTTTAGTCGTAAACAAAATTAAAAAGGATAGACTGTTAACTGTATATAATCGTTCTGAACTCGCGTAAATCTTGTTACCTTATCTTAATATGTATCAGTTCAACATATTATTTTAGATTTTTCAAGATGGCGATGCTATACTGTCGTAGGTACTGGTGCCATCTATCGAATTTATTTATTTATTTATTTATTAATAATTTTACATACAAGCATACAGTAGGTACACCAAAACGCTTACATGCTAAATATAAC
Organism: Mimas tiliae; assembly: GCA_905332985.1. Taxonomy (NCBI): domain Eukaryota; kingdom Metazoa; phylum Arthropoda; class Insecta; order Lepidoptera; family Sphingidae; genus Mimas; species Mimas tiliae. Next base: position 7,658,611 of record HG995248.1, on the reverse strand, counting down.
AGATACAAGATTTACAAGGCAACAATAAATAATGAACAAAGATCATTGTATAGTAGATATATCCCAAATTAAAGTGTTTAGGAACGAATATGCGTTCCTATACATAACAGGAATAGTTGTCGAAACTGAAACTTCGATGTAAGTGATGTGTAAACATAGGATGGCATAGGTGTAAGTAAATAGAGCTATACTGTCATCTGATCTAAAGACATTAAATAATAATATATATTATAGATAAGTCGATAACATACAAATTTTCTCGTAAATGCCTGACAACTAAATTTTACTTCTAGTAAATCAAGTAACGCCATCTAGCTACTTTTTTTAAACTGACGTGATTTTTGTATGTATTAGTTTAGTTAGTGACAGCAAAATAGCTACAATGTTAGTTTTTTTTTGTAATGAGTATGTTTATAGTTACGTTTATTTTTGTTTCAGTTTCAGGCAGTATTTGGCACATTTCTTCTGGTTAATGTTATACCACTAGTATTCTTGCGGCTACAAAAGCAACCGCCAAAATACCGTCGCAGGTTGCCGTACCGATTAGGCCACCATGTTTTGAGGAGAGTATGGCTGTTGAGCAAAATAGATAGGATATTTTATCCCATCGTGCTCTACGCAATTTATATACCATTTGGACCGTGGGCCATCGGTGAACTTATAGACGGTTATATAGGTGTTGTATTTGCTTGGGGTATTGTTATAAAAGGCACATTACTACCTGAACCGTTTACTTACATGTATGGCAGTGTCCAACTCATGTTTGTGCAAACACCTTTGATATTTGTGTTAGCATACTGTTTAGAAAATCGTCTCTTCGTCTACAATGTGTGGCGCTTGAAGCAACTGATAAGAAATTTACCATTTATATTTTTGCTATCAATACAGTTCCTGTTAGCTTATTTCTTTTGGTTGGAATATGGAACTATGGCGTTTATATTTGGACCTCTCAGAACATGGAGTATTCCTCTTACTGTATTGTTATGGTATAAAACTATGACATTACCTCCAGACTATTGCAGGTAATTTGTTTTTGTTATAAATATGTAGTTATAATATATATTCGCCTCATTGGTGTATGGCAGCGTACTTAGGCTGAGGTGTCTCAACACCAGTGAGGTCCTGGGTTCAAATGCCAGGTCGTACAATTACAGTTTGTGTTTCGATTCAAAATATCACGACAGGAGTATTGAGAATGGGATTCGTGTTAACATGGCTCGCTATGTACCACATCATGCGATAGAAATAATCACTAAGTAATATCACTTTTGATTGTAATCTGTTTTTTTTTTTAAATATGAATAATCTCAGTAAACAGTAGATACACTAAGTTGCGCCTCTGCCCACCCCTTCGGTGATACAGGCGTTGTATATGTACTTATACACTCATAATAATAAATTTCTTTGTGATTACATAAAAGTTTGTTTTTGCAGAAAATTAATCAAGCTCAGTGAACTACCGTCATAATGGTGAACGAACAAGCATGAAATGCTACTGAACAAATACGAGAGAAAACATTGGTATTGGAAGTGTCTCACGGCATTTAGAATAGTTTTCAACATTACCAGTCATTTAGCTTTGTACATACCACAAAAAGGGGACGGAAGAATGAATGACGAATGTAATCATTTTGAATTATAGATATATTATTATCGGCATGAATCGTGAGCACAGATGGATAGTAATGGGGGCAGTTGAAATCCAAAAGACGATGAGTATCGACTTACGAACCAATCGCGTGATATGTCGCCGCCCCGCGCTACTTCGTTTCATCAATCAGAACTATAAATGAGTTACTGCGCACGTGAAATTTATGCTCACGATTCGTGTCGACTGTAATTATGTGTTAAAGTATTTGAGTATTAAATCGTTATTGTAAAACGTTATAGCAAAATAAGTATTTTCAGCGCCAAAGATATAAATAGAGCTATTAGACGGCTTTAAAGCTGTTGCTATGTTACAAAAGGATCAATGAACTTGATCACGTGTATTGCCGTGCTATCGATAAGGAAAAACAAACTGATATACTATATTTATTATATAACTTATTTTACCTAAAAAAGATACAGGTTTTTTAAAATTGAAAAATCCATTGAGGAAACTCCATATTATTTTTAAGGACCTATCCAATGAATGAAACATGCCTATATGCAATGGGAAAAATAAATCATCTCAGTTACATGTATGGAAAGCCATCCTAATTTTGTTTTCTTAATTTCACTACACTTTTTTGTAGCCGTTTTTAGAACAATCCTACCATCCTAATTTCATATAAACTAAAATGGCTGTGACATATGGACGGACAGACGAAATGATAAGGCTTCCGTTTTGTCATTTCGCAATGGAACCCTAAAAAGCTAATAGCGGATAGTTTACCACTTATACTCATGTCTGTATGACTAAATACAAGTACTACGATTAACGATATTATGTGCTTAGGTAATCTTAAACTCTTTCGAAAATACTAACGCGTGATAACCTTGGTCCTATGCTATAATCCGCATAGAAGTAACGAAGTTCCGAAACGCACATAAAGTACAGTAGGTATAGAATAACTACTATGATAATAATATTTTAATAGAAATCACCACAACTAAAAGAAATCCGTAACCAAAAGTGTATATAGAAAGTAGTAGTGGACTAAGGGGCTCCCCTTAAATGATGAGGATAGGTTAAAATCCAAAATAAGCTCAAAATGTGTTCAGAAAATTAGAAGTAGTTCGAGGCCCCGTATTCCAAAATCATCAAAATGAAATAAAAGACCAAGATTGTAGATCAACAGGAAATACCCTATAGGTTATTATGAGTGTATCGTGTAACTTTTGTGTGGTTTGACTTGAAGTTTGAATTTTTTACACCTCTAAGGGATCGTAGGGTTTAGGATTTGATATTAATTTCAACTTGATACCTTAACCCATTCCTTTAGGCTTTGACAGACGGCCGGACGACAATGTGATCCTATATGGTCCGTCTTTTCCTTTTGAAGTATTGAATCCTAAAAAACGAAGATTGCCTAAACTCGATAACTTTAATCGTAGTAATATAGGTATACCTAGAATAGTTTGTGTACAATATACAGTATTTTAAAACATGTATTCCCTAATAAATTCATGTAATGCAATTTCTATTTAATTAATTGTACAATACGCACAAAATAGTTTGATCAGTCTATGTTAGTCACGAGTGAAGTGACTAAATTCTGCTCGGCCAAGTTGTAGATATTATACATTTATATCGTAAGTGGCATTTCACACGTTCCGGTTGCCGAGTGATGATGCCCATTCTGGTAACGTAAAGAAATATATTTTTTGCTCAAAGATTATATTAGTCAATCAGAGGTAACTTGGGCCTGCCAGCTCAATGTAGAGCAACACTAGATGTTTGAGAGTGCAGCACATAGTGCTGACTGAGCCATTAAACAGCATTGGAGGAAAAGTTGATGTGTCCAATCTGCTAATCACCCGTGAACTACCCACAATTATGGCTTGACACGCAAATCGAAACAATCAGACCATTTTTTGATATGATCCAGATATTAGAAGGAGAGAAGAAATGTTATTGAGAATGTGGTGGCGTTTGGCTTTACGTATCATCTGGTTACACAGATTCCAAGCACCGATTTAATTATTTAATTTTCTTTATGGCGGGCGGGGTTATACTTTATTTTAAAAGGTGGGATAAGAACTCAATTGAACTGAAATTTTATTTAGGTGCCTAATGATTGCTATTACAATTAAAGTGTATAATTTATATACCTATAACTATGCCCAAGTAAAAACATACGTGATATTCGTTTAATCGAAAGGCTGTGTAAATTTAATAAAATAGTAAAATTAGAGAACACCGTGCTTATATATTTGACCTTTTTAGATTAGACACGTGGAATAAACTTTTAAGAGGAAAGGTAATACCGAGAAATTTGAAGAATAGGTAGGTAGGTACATATTTAGCAAATTGATGCTATCGCGTAGTCGTGCTTGCTTAAGTGCTATCGAAAGGGTGCTCTCAATCTAATTAATCCTAATTAAGGAAATCGTCAGATCGAGGTGTTATATTCCCCTGTTCCCTCTAGAACTGGACTGAATTTTAATTTTCTGGGAGAGTACGTACCTTTGTTAAGAAATGACTTATCTGATAATATCTTGTAATATAATATTTATACCTACTAGTGTCAAATTCAGAAAGGAAATTGGGGAATACTGGTGAATGGTCAAACCACCATCAGCATTTCCTCTTGAAAATTTACAGTGATTGGAATAGGTAGGTAAATCTATTTGTCTATGGTAAGGCTAATTTACCTACTAACCGGATTCCTGGATCAAAAAGAAAATAAATTACATTTTGGTGATTTTAACCGCCCTTTGGTATCTTCTCACCATCTTTAGACAACTTTTTTGTCTTGCCTATTCCGATCACTGCTTAATCCACAAGATTTTGGCTTATGCGCCGATCCCTGTTATTACCTACGACAAAGGCAGGAAATATAAAATACGAAATAGTTAAGTTTAGGTACAAAGCACATCAATACTTTGAATGGATTATGTGTAGGTATTATACTGTAATTAACAATACTTTGCTAAGTATAACATAGATATTTAGAGGTGCGTAATGTTTTGTGGCGTACATAAATGACGAGCTTAGATGCTATAAATGTTAGGATTATAACAAAATAGTAATATTTATTGGATTTATGGATGGTATATCTACAATGATATTTAATTATTAAAACGAAGCACATACCTATAAGCGATGTTATAATTATTATTTGCATATTAGAAGCTAAATTGTAAATTAAGGCTTGCAATAAGTAAGTACATAATTATGCTAATAAAGAGATGTTTTTAGCAATTTATCACCATGGTAACCGTAATATTCATCAACTCGTAGAGTTGATTACGCTTATGGTATCATTTTACGCAGTTTAGGGGTGTCTGGATGGGGTTGCAACCATACTAAGTGTCCGGTAATGGATGACGTGATTACTAATGTTATTCCGAAGAAAGTATAAAATAATAAGCTATATGCTTTAACGAATTTAAGGTACTATTTTATACACCTTTACTACCTTTGCCCAAGTAACCACAATGGCCGTCGTGGGCTCTTGGGCAATCACATATCTGTTTAATTCACTTTATTTCCAATTTTTTTGCCTAACAAGAATATAATAATAGTAGGAATTATGTTTGTGACAATAAACAGGTTTATTTAAAATGCGCTTGATCATCATTATTATACGTTAATAAATAGGTAAGTTATTGTGTATTTTATGTTCTAATCGCTATACCTGGTACAGAAACGTAACCATTATCTACCTACTTTAAACTAAGCCTCAAGTTCCCCCCCCCCAAAAGCATTTGTGTCCACCGACAATCTCAAATTAATCTTGATGTTATCCTACTTTCTTAGTACTAAGTACCTCAATATAATTTTCATCGCTTATCCTCACTTATTCCATTTTAAGTATAGTATATTCTCGATTTTTTATTCCAATTTTGTCGCAAGTCCCCTCCTAAACCAAAATACTGGATCCGCCACTGACATTTAGTATTAACAAAGGAATTATGTAAAAATTGGGTAATGATTTCATTTCTGGAACATGTATGGCGATTACACTTGATATAGGTACACTCATGGACAAATTTACAGGAATGCTAATAAAATGTGATAAAGAATTAGAAATAAGCAGAAAAGTAATATTTTTCAGGCTTGTTATATTTACAATTTTACTTTGATTATGAATAATATACTATACAGGAAAATAATCATCTCTATTTAAAAAAAGGAGGTACAAAAGTTGAAGCCCTGAATTTAAAGAAAATAAACAGTTTTTATCCTCTAAGGAAAATTTAAGAACTGTGCACATTTTTGGAAGTTTCTCTAGTACAGGAGGTGGGTATTGCCTCCTCTAGCTGCTATAACAGCTTGCATGCGTTGAGGCATGCTTCTTATAACATCATCAATGAAGCTCTATGAAATCAGATTACATTCCTTCCCCAACGCATACTTAACGTCTCGTATGTTAACTGGCGTAGGATGTCTTTTATCTTTTTTAGCGTTCTTCTAAATTTGTCTATGAGTGTATTTTAGTTACGCTTCGTACTATGTTATGTCTAGTCTAGATAGTATTATTGCAGTAAATATTAAATATTGATTTTTTTATTTTATTATTACATAGTTTGAATGACGAAACGAGCAGCTCGCTCGCCTGAAAGTAAGCGCCACGCCTGTCCATAAACAAAAGCAACACCACACAGAACTTTGAATTTCAAAACACCGAATGGCATTGGGTTGTGCTCGTCACCCCGAGACGTTAGATGTTGTCTCATAATGCCCAGTAATTTCACTGGCTTAAATGTCCTTCAAACCAGAACACAACAGTGCTTACACACTGCTGCTTGGCGGCAGAAATAGACAAAGCGGTGGTACCAGACCGGCTCTCGCATACGAGGGACCTATCGCCTTGTAAAATTTAGATTTATAGTATTACTATTGCACTTATTATTGAAGGTATCATTCAAATTACTTTTTGAGCGATTTCTATGGTTTTTTCCATCTATTGGATACAATTTTCTTTCTACGTTGCATTGAAATCTGAAATTTAGGCCGTAAAAACAGACATAATTGTAGATCGTGTAAAATTGATGTAACAAAAACTAGCGAAGTTGATAATCGGTTTTGAACCGAGAAAAAAGTAGGTTTTCAATTTACATGGTGAATTTGTACCTATGGTGGATCAGTGGCAAGTTATGCAGTCTATTGAGTAAAACAGGGTTTATGTAGGTATGTACAATATATTTTATAAAGAAAATGACAAAATATACATGCTGTTTACATTTAAGTGTCTTGTTGTAGGTATAGCTATGTCCCCACTTGTGAGCTTTCATCACCAACTTGCGTCTTCCTTTAACACATGCTTTTAGGATTAGGCATTATTGGCATGCACTGTTTTTGAGTTTTGACACTATGGTTTTTCCCGGATTCCAGTTCTTGGGACATCCTGGGAAGTCCTAACGAATTATTAAATAAATTAAGTAGAAAAATAAGAAATCCGCCGTACACGATTTCAATAAATAGTGATTTTTATTGTCAATTATTCTTACAACAATGCATGCGTCGTTACTAATCGTCAAATTCGGCTTCAAATGCATACAGTTTCGTGATTGTTGCATTGTAATAAAATTGTTTATTAGTTTTTTGCTTTAAAAAAACAATATCAAAAATAACTACAAATACGGGTGTTGCTGTATGTAGGTAGATAAAAATTCAGCTTTTTTAAAGACTCAATATTTCCGAGATCGTGATGGTTTTTTCCTCCTGGTCCTGGGATTACGAAAACCCGGAAAAATATAAACCCACACATATATGACACGCGCTGTAGAGAAAAAAAAGGAAAATACAAGTTGTAGATGAAAGTGCACGCGTATAAAGTCGTATCGTCGTACTTTATACATATAATAGGTCTTTTACCTATGATTTTTATGCCGTTCTGTAAGAAAAGAGTCAAAGTATTTTTTTGTATTTTTTATTTCTGTTAAAGTCCCCATCCATGCTATCGATGTATCTTTGCTAGCGCAGTCGCAATTTATCGATGCCCTTTTTGATGAAATCAGCTGAAAATAAACTGCGGAAAAAAATTAATACTCGAGAGGCAGTACAAAATGCCTTTGAAGAGTTTTTTGTCTTCCGTCTAGCCAATTTATTCAAGAAAGGCATCGTAAATTTCCACTTCACTGGCAAAGATGCATCGATAGCATTTTTGGTTATTTTGATTATTAGCAGGGCCGGATTTAAATTTGTGCCGCCCTGGGGCACTGAAGAAATGCCGCCCCGCCCTATGACTTAAATTTTATTTTAATAGTTTTGATATCTTATTTTTTAAGAATTAGAATAACTAATTGATTGCAGGAAATTTATTATTTATTATACATTATGTTTTATTTATATTTATTATTTATTTACTCATATATTATATATTATATACTATAGTAATATAAAAAATTATTTGTATTTTTCTTAGAATTATAAATGTTGCACTATTTTTAATTCTCCAATTTTAGAGAAATTCATTAATCAATGAAAGTTTCTGTTATCAAAAAGACATACATAATTTGAAAATACTTTTAATTCTTCAAAAAAAACTACATAAATTTATCAATTCCAGAAAATAAAAATATCACCATTATGGAAATAAATTAATTATATAAACCATTATGGAAATAAATTAATTAAACTATTTGAATAGTTTTTACATAAATTTCCTATATTATAATATACAAAATTTTAATTAGATACATAATGCATAAATTATATTTCTTGAAAGATAAAATGTTTATTTAAAAGAATTAGTTAATTATATATTGTATAGATTTTTTTTTCTCACCTCCAAATTATGCCGCCTTAGAAAATTTGCCGCCCTGGGAACTAGCCCCGACTGCCCCTTAGTAGATTATTAGAAATAAAAAAGATGGAAAAATACTTTAACTTTTATCGTACAGAACGGCAATATAAAAAAAAACAAACGTATAACGTATTATATTATCACAGACATTCAAATAAAAAATTAGTTACGTAAATATTAATGTGTAAACACAAATTACGTACCGATATTATGCTTCGTCATCAACAAAGGTAATCACAGATGATATATTGTTATATATGTGTTCTAATAACTGTGGTTTTCTTTTTATCCTGTCGTATATAAAACACACATGTAAATAATTTATCCACGAATGCTATAGAACCTATAGATATATCGGTTCATTTTCACCACTTGTTATGTATGTGCGAGCTTGTAAATATACGATCTACGTGACTTATTCGATATCCTATATATTTATGCCAATAGTGACAGACACACACATATAGTCATTGTCTCTATACAAACACAAATACACTGCAAGAATGACTCGAATGATTTATATCAGCTTAACAAATTTTAATAATCTACCATGAGTTGACAAATAATAGTGCAGTTAGGTTCACATTAAATATAGTAGGGAATAGCCCTCAAATGCTCCGCCTAGAAAGCCCTATCAAGCATTATATTTTATAAACTTTAACATTAATAATATAAGTAAGTACCTAATTAGCTAATCTAAGCATTTCAGATCACCTAATTGTCATAATACGAGTTAATATTTACCATCACCATCGTTCTAGTTCATTTTGTAACGAACCATTATATTTTAACGGATTTAATTAATTGATTAATTGGTAGAAACTCATGTATGCTAGTAATCATAGTTATTTGTTTCCTTAAATATCTATTGTATATAGAGGTAAGTGAAATATTTGCAAGTTGTACCTACCTATTCAATTTTTTTCCACGTGACAGAATACTTTTTAACTGGTTTCAAAAAGGAGGATCTCAATTCATCTGTATTTTTATGTATGGTACGCCAAATGACCGTTTATGACAAATAGTTTTGTATTAGAAAGGTTTTATCCTGAACGAGGTCCCTTATTAGTTTGGTTAATTTTTATAACAGATAACTTACTTACTTAACAGATAACAGCAAACACACCACGATTCGGGGTTTGAAGGCAGTTTTTGAAGTTTTCAACTTATAATTATTTAATTTCATAAATAGGTAGGTACTATCTACAAGCTTTATAAACTCTAAAAGCTAAAACACACAAAAGAGACACCTGCAATATAACAATCCATATAACTAATGCAGTAATGTCATAACTAATGTTTCGAGTCAAACCCATATAATTAAGATAGTCGTTGGGCTTTCTAAACATACAAAATGCCTTATGGCATGGTAACGTTTCTCTGTCGAAGCCGTAAACAGTTTGCAAGAAGGCGTCGAAAGCGTATCGGAAATATGAGATTGTTGCAAATGGACGAAGGTAAACAGGTATCTCTGCATATGGTATGAAGAACTCTGAGAACATCAGCATTGGTATATTTGCTGCTGGGATGACAAATAACCCGAGCTGAAAACAAAAACAAAAACTATTGAGTATTGATTTAATCACCAGATAGGTACCTACCATATAAGACAGCTGTTTTTAAAAGTAGGTACCTAGTACTTTAGACACCTTTCTTCCGTTGTCAGAGTGTGATTTTTTGTATTTGAATGTGTCATATTTTATTTGATACTTGTCCCTCGCGGTTTCACCGCAGGCATCTGCCCTACTCCCATGGTTCATAGCGGATACATATAAACCTTTCGGAATAAATTCTCTAAACTATAATGAAAACAGCATTTAAATCCATTGCTTAGTTTAGGAGGAATAAGCGGACAGACAGACTAATAGACGCAGATAGCGACTTTGATTTATGTAATGGAAGTATTGAAGTAGCAATTAGTGAGAGGTGGTGGTACAGGCAATGAGTAATATTAAATGACGCATAAAGATGGAGGTTTTTAATTCCACGCGTAGAGTGCGACAATCATACGTTGGCGATGGTAACTCTTTTTTCTTTCTTCCTCGCGTTATCCCGGCTCAATGCCAGAGTCCGCCTTCCTACTCAAACGCTTCCACTTTGCCCGATCTTGAGCATCCTCCACAGTGAACCCATTGACTCGTGTCTTCTTATAGTAGGTACGTCAAGCCAGCGGTTTATGGGTCGTCCACGAGATCGAACCCGTGGTACGATCTGACTCAGGCGTCTGCTACTGACGTAGGTATTCCTGTTATGTAATTCTCTTATTTCACCTGCCCTTATCCCACTCGCAGTGGGGTCGGCGCAACATGCTTTTGAACGTTACAGAGAAATTTTAATTGAAGTTTTTAGGACCCGCCGCCTGCATAACGTCAAGCCCTCTGTGGAGAACTCCTGGTATGTAACTATTGGAATTGATTGAAAATGTATAGAAACAGTCGATCTTCGAAATGAGTTAAATTATTATTGTACCTAAGTGTTATCATTAAACACATATTTATTATTGACTTAATGTATTCAAACATATCCCCCTCCCTTTCGCAATCTCTTAATTATAAATGGGCGGTGGACATCATTTATCATCAAGTAATCCACTTGCTCGTTTGCCGGACTACGGTAAAAAAATACCCACCTTCATTCCACAAGCAGCTCCGATGACCAAGCCAAACGTCTGTGCTAATATAGTCACTAGTGCACTTATGAGCCAGGCGAGCCCCATTCTGTACAAATCCAAAGGCTGTGACGTCAAATACCATGCTGGAAATAGAAACACCGTCGCGCACAATAACTGTAACAAAGATACAAGTAAATAAAAGTATACAACTAAGTATCCACTATTAGAAAAAATAACAGTAAAATCCTATTCAAATCATATCTAATATATAAAAATTCCCGTGTCACGATATTGGTTCGCGATGAACTCCGATCTTAGTAAAATAGTTTACATTCACTCTTGTACCCGATAGGTGGCGCTACAAACGATATCTCAGGGCACCGTGGTAAAAAAATATGATCTATGTAACTTTCAGACTTCCGAGATTAACCCCTTAATAAAAGTTAACTAAAATTGATATCTGGAGGGTTCCTCCAGCTGGCTGGCAGGGGGCAACCCCTCTACATTCGAACAAACAAACAAATAAATATTTTCCTTTTACATAATAGGGTAGATGTATATACTCCAAGAATATTGACCTGTATTGGAATATCGACTATGATCTTTGAGATGCAGTATACTGGTAAAGAGTACCATCTATTTAAATGTTCTTGAAGTACAACTGTTGCCTCCGACGGAACTGTAAAAGATGAAATAAAATCAAATAAGAAAAAAATATATTAATTAAACACCTGCTAATAATATCTTGAATGACTTTTGTCGTGTTTGGAATCCATCTGTATTATAATAGAAAGAATTAGAGTAGTAATTATACACTACATTCCTATAATCTTGTTGTTAACTGAATTAATAAGTAATCTTTATACACGCTGCTGATTAACGGACGAGGTAATGGCAAAACTTGGTACCCTTTGCGAGTCGTGGGGGTAGACGGCGGGTCGCTCCATATAATACCAAATACCGTCAAATCTATAGTACAAGCGACTCTGACATTATTGGGCTGGGATAATGCTAGGCAAAAAGAAAGTTACAAAAAGGATGCAGTAGGTAACTTAGTATACAATAAAAAAAATATAGTTTAATTACTTTGTTTTATTGCAATAAACTAACATGCTTTCGTACTTTTCATCAGCGTCTGTAATCCAATAGAAAGTAGTAATTTCACTTGATTTTACGTTTTCATTATTAAACGGTACGTTTATACGGTAAAAAACCCAGAATATTTGTTATTGTGGTGGATTTCTAAAAAAATAAATTTATTAATTTTAGAGGTACGGAGCCCCTCGTCGTGAAAATTCGATTCGCAGAATTGTCCGTATATTTAGGTTCAATACATCTGATGCGAAATGGTGGCAGACTGTATATTCACCGACTCATATTTATACTATCAACATAAGCCTTAGTGGACACGCGGACATAAAGTATTTTAAGCATTATAATTTATTTACTTACATGTATGGATTGTAGGCATGGCATTCGAGAAAAATATAAACAGCAGGAAGAAGAAAATGCAGCCTGTGTTAGTTATTATTCGGCCAGCGTCAGCGCCGGCACCGTTGTAGAGCGCCCCAAGTAGTAAGGCCACTACCAAGTGGGCGAGAAATCGTATCTGTAAGTAAAAAATGAAGATCGTAATAAGTATTTGTGATTTTATGAATAACCTTGCGTTCAAAAAGGAAAACGTGTTAAATAAGTAGGTTTCACCGGGCGTATTTTACGGGTAATTTTGTGAATAATATGTATAAGAAATATACAGCCAAATGCGGTGTGCAATTACTACTTCTTATTGGCCTTTGAAAAATAAATTATCTAGTACTCGTCGCTACGTATATTTTCGTCGGGATACGAATGTGATAGTTTTTTTATAATTTCATACCTGAGTTAAGTGAACATCTCTGAAAGATCCCAAAATGCACCTCCAAAGCAAAGCCCTCAGTTGTTGACATACACTCGCACGATACCCAATAGTGCGGGACGTGTATGAATGAAGTAACGCTTCTGATTCCGGTGATGAAACTATAACAAATAAAATACCTATAATGTATGTCATATAGCCCTTAGATATCAAATATAATTTTCAAAGTAAAGTCTTTCGTGTGTTATTGGTTTTTTATAACAATAATCATTTATTTCAGAAGATCATCCATAATAAGTACATCATTAAAATTATATTAAAATAACAAAATGTAAACAGTTGTATTTCACCCATCACAATACGTATTAAAATCAATGGGTTTTGGTGTAGCGAGCTGGTGTGAGAGTACCTGGTACATATTAGTAGTTCACTAAATAGCGACCACGGTAGACAGACAAGCAACAGTGGGTACTGTTGTGTTTCGGTTTGAAGGGTATTGAAGCCAGTAAAATTACTGGGCATTATGAGACTTAACATCTTACATCTCAGGATGACGAGCGCAATTCAGTGCCATACAGTATTCCGTAATCTAGAGTTCTGTGTGACGTTGCTTCTGTTTATGGCCAGACGTGACGCTTAACATCAGGCGAGCGAAGTGCCGTTTTGCCATTCAAAAAAAAAAAAAGATGTGATACCCGCCATAGTGGCTCGTTCCGGCGAGTCACGTTCCAGTGTACGCCGGTGTATATCAAGTAATTTCAGACCGATATTACCGTTACTATATCCGCAATAATAAGTAGATAATAAGCCGGCTATCTAATAAATATACAGGCGTTTGGAGTCAGGAACATACAGCGTAAGCTCTGTGATAAGGTTCCGTTGGTACCTTTTGGGTAATAAAAATGGATTTTGGATGCGATTTTCAGCGTATTAGGGAATTCCTTATGAAATTGTATGTGTTAACACCTGTACATTCATAATCAGCACAAAAACAAATGGTGGTTTTTTTCCCGAACGTCCGCCATAAAAGGAATAGGTAAGGTAAAATAAGGTATTATAGCAGACACCAAATTACCAAGAATCATGGTTAGCAACATAATATTGTATATCAAGAAAGAATGTTTTTACCTCATACGTGAACGTGTGAAATAACGTAATACGTACCTATATAAAACTATCTATATATACTAAGTGGTTGTTTTACTAGATATTTTTGTACCCGACTGGATAACAACCACCGTACAAATGCTGAAAAACCCGCCATAGTGGCTCGTTCCGGGATCAGCCAGTGTACTCGTATATCCAATAACTTCAGGCCGGCATCATTATGGCATAGCATTCCGTGCCAGGTAAAAGACTAAAGTAATTTTATTGTTGATCATAAAACTCAATAATAATAATCATAACTGCGGATAAGTTAATGGAAAAAAACTTTTGTTAAGGTTAACGAGATAAAGCGGTCAAGGTGATATTCGTAAATAGCTCTTATCCGTAATAAAAATCCACTACTTAACATAATAAAAATATACTATCTTCTGCCAAAATTTCAATTACAGTACTACAATTGAAATTAGCGCTTCGGCAATCTTGGGCTATTATAGAAACGATGATGACCTAATATGGAACCCTTTTACCCGACTACAGCGGAGCAAAAAAAGGTAATGATTTTGAAAACTTATGTACTTACAACAAACTTTGTACCTACAGAGAAATTAAAAAAGAAATTATCATCGTTTGTCCCTTACTTTATACGCAATGAACTGTGTTTATTCGTACGTATTTTTTTACTAAATAAAAGAAAATTATGCCAAAGGCTTCTATTTCACGTGCCTGTCACGTATTTTTTACCTGACGCTAAAAAGTCACTGGTATATAACCAAAATGTACGTCTTACCTTTAGAATCGCGGCTTTGATGATCATACTTTGCAATTCTTCTCATTTCCTGCGCGTAACTATTTGCTTCATTCTGTAATAATGCCTTGCTTGGAGAATGTTCTCCACTAGCTACTTCAAGTACTGTAAGACAAATTTTAATACTCATTAGTAAACAATACATTATTATATAGATTAAAGACAAAATTTTATATTGTATAAAACCTATATAATATGTTACTGGCAAGTAGATACCTACTGTCAGTAAGTATTCGTTAAAATTATAAATGACTTCTTTTTAAACATAAGTACTTTTCAATGGCCTTACATGAGTAAAGATTATTTATTTTGAAATGGAAATACAATTACATGCCTTTAAAATAAATAACCTTGCTTTTAAGTTGCATTGGTTGTTTTGTGTTAAAAAATAAAAATGTCTTGAAATATCTACATACAAGTTTGATACCTACTTTTCGTGAAAATCAATAATACCAAGTACTAATATGGAATTTTATGCGTGTTTGTACGTAAGTAATTATATCAAGGTTAATAAAATAATCCGGGCCGTCTCAAACTATGCAGGATCCCTTGGGCAGTTCCAGTCTGGAGTCCTTTTAGAAAGCAATGGCCGAGAGGATTCACTACTTTATTGAGTGGAGTATTCATTAATTTATCTAATTCCAACAAGTTGCCGAATTGAGATTTCTAGATTTTTAATATATAAAACTATTATGGACGATTTTCTCAACGATATTTAATTGTATTTAGCCACAGCTACTAAATACGAGTATATACCTACTAATGTAACATTTTCATACTATTTGACGTCTCTTAAACTGTCTTAAACTGACTTCTTATATAAATAGCAACCCTAGTACGTAGCCACATGACAATGTATAAATTTACATTGTAATGTGGGTATAGTTATTTGGTTATTTATACAAATAAAATACAACTTACGGAAAGAGGATCGTTGCTTTATAACTATTTTTATGACCATTTTTCTATATGTGTGAGATTCGAGCGCTTATACGCTTACGTCATTGACGTTCAGTGGCAGCCTACTCAGGCTCAGAAAACCTGAGGTTTTAAGTTCAAATCCCGGTCGAGCAATACGATCTGTGTTCGAGTTTTCAGATTCGATACAAACAGATGATGTGCCTTAGATTGTAATTTGTGCACGGTTTGGCAATAGTCTCCTGGCTCACCCTCTATCACATCATGGGATGGAAATAGGCTCGGCGAACCGTGAGTGCACTAGTTGTACCTCTTCCTTCATATACGGAGAAATAGGCGTGGGCTTTTGTGTGGTATTGAGGTCGCAATTTTAACGTGTACTAATGCATCATTTTTAGAAGTTGATTTCGGTAATTGCGTTTTGTTTTGCGGTCCCATCAGTGGGGGGTCCTGGGCTTGAGGCCCAAGCCTTTTGGTAAAGATAGAAGTGTAAATGTACTATGCTATATAGCTAAACACAGTTTAAAAACGATAGAAACGAAGCACCTAAACTACTGACAAAACATCACGAATGAATGAATATTACTTACAGTAATCAGCCATATTATAGTATTGTGGACATATCAATCCAGCTTTTTCCAACGTGGCAGGAGTCTCTGATATAGAGCCGGCATACAGCGTTCTTCCATTTGCTAGTAGGATGACGTCATCGGCCGAGTTGAAGAGCTGTGAAGAAGGTTGATGCACCACACATGCTATAGTTCGTCCGCTGTGTGCCATCACAAGGAGCGCACGCGTCACCGACATTGAGGACACGGTGTCTAGTCCGCTGGAAACATACTTAACTATATATAATAGAATATATTATCGAATACTGCTTAGGTTTTGCACGCAACTCCGCACGCGTAATTGTCTTTTCCGGGATAAAAAGTAGCATATGTTTTAATCCAGGTCGACCATGACCTGGACCAAATTTCATCTAATTCCGTTTAGTCGTTTAATCTTTAACATTTGTAATACATACTTGAAATATACGTAATCATTTTATCATCGGTCAATGGTCTCAATGGTCTAGTGGTAGCGTACTTAGGTTAAGTAAAACGGTGAGAGGTTCAAACCTTGGACATATAGTTTGTGATTTCCGGTTCGAAAAATCACTTAAGAACTGCCTTGCATTCGAATTTGTGCTCAGTATGGTAGAGTCACGGATATAAGCTCGGCGAAACGAAGGTGGACAAGTTGTATCTCTGCCCACCATTAAAGGATATTAGCGTGTTATGTTGTATCATAGATATTAATAATGTGACGAATCTTTTAATAGTCTACGTATACCTAAAACATAGGTTACCGCGGGTGTCCCCGGGGGGTAATTTCCCGAAATTGCCGAATCAGTACTATACTTATATTATGCCTCATTGACAGAGTGAACTCATGACAACTGTGTATGCGCGAGAACACACAACAGGAAGTATCAATAAGAAAGTACCGGCCGCGGCTCGTCTCTACCGTCGTTTATGTAGATTATACTATAAGCTACTGCATCTCGACGAACATAATGCTCTAAAGAGACACTGATTAAATGAAATGCAGTGGAACGAGATCAACTTGACCGTTAAAAATACCTTGACGACAATTATTAGAAACATGTGAAATGTAAGTGGTTAGTGCGCAACGTGATGGGACTCTAAGGGTAATGATTGTTATTTCCAGTGACACCTCTCCACCCTTTAGCTACTCGTCTGGTGTTGCTCCCTTGACGCTTTTTTTTAGCAATAATTTTGGGGAATCGATCTACCTGAGTTGGCTAGTGACCACATATTTTATCCGTGTTATTAACATCGGCAGTTGTCATAATCCTTCCCATATAAGAGTACCTAGTTACTCAATCCACCAACATCTCATCTCAGTAAACCAGTAGATTTTTTATCCATTGCTACAATAGTACTACACCAACCGGGGTCTGTCCTTGGGAACAAACACTTCTATAGGATATACAGGGATAGCGGTCGGGTGGTGTCACATCATAATCTTGAATTAAATTTGTCTAACGGGCCTTGACGTGTTGGCTATGGGCTATGGCGCCACGGACGCCTACCAAAGGTCCGGGAGTCTATAGTGCCGAGACATGGTAAGACATTTTTTTATTTTATTTTTATAGCATAGGCCGGCAAACGAGCAAGTGGGTCACCTGATGGTAAGCGATCTCCACCGCCCATGTACGTCCACAAGACAAAAAAATTATGGGCGTATTGCCGACCTTAAAGGATAATTAAGGGATTGGGAAGGGCAGGGGGATTTGGGCCTCCGGATATCTCACTCACCGTACGAAACGCAGCAGCAAGCTGCTATTTTACGCCGGTTTTCTGTGAGACAGTGGTAACGACCCAGATGAGCCGGCCCATTCATGCTGTAGACAAAAGTGTCTATAGCGTGGCTCTACCACTTGTAAAAGATAATAAACATACATAATAATAATGATTATTTCATTCATTTATAAAACATTACAATTCAGGGTTCGGAATCTCCTTTCAAGCTAAGATTTGCTTGTATTGGGAGATTCCGCACTTCTGTAATTATTGTATACCTAATATGGACTTGATATGCTATCAAAGCTTATTTTTTTACATAATTGAATAAACTTCAAACATAGTTAAAAACCGTCTCTATTAAACCAACTTTGAAACAAATAAAACGCATTCAACTCGGTCCATTCGTTTAGGCGCTAACTATGTCATAGACACACCCACAGACATAGATATGTATCAAATGTATAACACCCCTATTTTTGTCTCGGATTATAAGATCTCAATTGTATTTGTAAGTATTACATACGGGCTTACGGATTACTTACGTAGGTGGCTCACATAATATACATTTACGAATGGACGAACTCTTAGATATGACATATGTGGCAGTTTATGTATTTTAATGGCATAAGTGACTTACAGTGTTGTTTTTGATTTGCTTGAACGATGAGACGACCAGGTCACTAGCCTGATGTTAAGCGTCACGCCTGCCCATAAACAGAAGCAACGTCAAACATAATTCTGGATTACAGAGCAATGCATGGCACTGAACTGCGCTCATCATCCCGAGACATAAGATGTTAATTCTTATAATGCTCAGTAATTTCACTGGCTTCAATGTCCTTCATATCGAAACACAACAGTGCTTACACGCTCTGCTTGGCGGCAGAAATAGACAAAGCGGTGGTACCAACCTAATCGGCCTCTCGCATACGAGGGATCTTAGAGCCTTAGTGACAGAGTCATTCTTATTATGACGAATCTACTTCGCCCGCCCGATCTTGAGCATTTTCCGTAGTGAGACCATTGGCTCTCACACTAACATGATATCCGACTTCAAATAATTTTATATATACTATCTAACTTTCCTATTACATACGCACTCACCCCTGAAATCCTCGAAGGGGTAAATAGAGGTGTAAAGTACAACTGCATTTTGCCGAGTTTATTTCCGTCTCATGATATGATAGGGGCGAGCCTATTGCCATACCGGTTACAATTCCAGAATTCTGGTTGATACTAAAGCATTTTGTGAAAGGAAAAACTTTACCCGACCCGAGGATTGAATCCGGGAATCAAGGCAGTCAACATTCATAATAAAATGTTTTTTGGTTTATGCGGTTTTGTTTGCGTATTGATTAATATCGTAGTACACAGCTTAAAAAATAAATCGGTGTGAAAATGCATATAGGCAGTGTTGCCATTTATAATACCAGTTTAATTAAATATAGTTGCATAAACCAGTTTGTACATTGTGTTCAATTTCAGTTCTCAAGTAAAAAATATATTAATACGAGTATATAAATATGCGCAGTCATGCCAAGTTTGAGTTTATTTAATTGCGGATACTAGATTGAATTAAAACCTCGTTAAGTTTAAAAAAATCTAATATAAAATACATCTTAGTAATACACTTTTGGAATGTGATTTTTGTATTCCCCTATTTTCACTGGGGATATTGACATGATTGTAAATATGATTTTAAAGTATTGCTACTAAAAAAAACATTTGAGTTTAGCTGCAATGTGGCCCCATAAAAAATTGGTTAAGATCTGATGATGAAGTACGGAGTAAAAAAAAAGTTAACGGATTGTTAAGGATTGCCCACTCGTCGCAATTGGTTTATTGTATTGGAATTAACATACCATCTTTTTTTATTAGCTTGAGTGACGAAACGAGTAGGTAGCTCGCCTGATGTTAAGAGCCACGCCTGCCCATAAACAGAAGCAACACCACACAGAACTTTGAATTACAAAGCACTGTATGGCATTGGACTGCGTTCGTCACCCCGAGACATACGATGTTAAATCTCATAATTCCTAGTAATTTCACTGGCTCCAATGTCCTTCACACCGGAACACAACAGTGCTTACACACTGCTGCTTGGCGGCGAAATAGATAAAGCGGTGGTACCAACCAAACGGCTTCTCGCATACGAGGGACCTACCACCTTGTAAGTAAGGAGAGAACAGTACCAACATCTCAACCGACGCTGCTGTCAACCTTATCTGCACGCGTCGTATGGCGGCAGTAACCAAATTGTTACCGTGGTGGTCCCTACTACAGACAAGGCACTGGCGACCGAGCAATGGCGGTATAAACATACCATCAACTGAATTTGCAGCTGGACGACGCTTCAGTGACCTTGGAATCTTAATAAAACTCCTGATAGACAGGCATGGAAGGGAAAACTAGAGGCAGACGTAGATGGTGTGAAATTTACTACAGCGTGGCTCTACCACTCAAAGTTTTTTGTTGGGGCTTCCTTTGTTTGAGTGGCAGTTGAATACTAGGCCAAAGCTGTTTGAACCATCGACATGACGAAGAAGAAGAAATTTTAAATTATGCACCTTTATTTTAAAGGTGCGATAAGATAATTAGGTAATGTACTAATGTAGTCATTCCAAATAATTAAAAAAAATATCTTATTAACACCATTGTGTTACTTGGTTTCCGTTGTGGGTTGTGGGGGTCAGACGGCGGGTCGCCCCATATAATACTAAATACCGTCAAATCTATGGCATGCGAGATAACGCTGGGCAGACAAAAGAATATGTACTCGTACAAGTAGATATTATGTAAATTACCTGGTTGGTTCATCGAGGAGCATGACTTGTGGGTCAGTCAGTAATTCGCAGGCTATAGTCAGTCTTTTTCTTTCCCCTCCCGACAATCGACCAGTTCTTGTGTTGAGAACATCGTCAATTCCTATTTGTCTTGTAACGGATTCAACCTGTGAAAACATAATGACGTACCGTTTAGAAAGGCTTATTTACAAGGAGATAGAGTATCATAACTGGTAGAGCCACGCTGTAGACAGTTTTGTTTACAAAATGAATGGTTCGGCTGGACTGGGTTATCACTGCCTCACAAAAAATCGACGTAAAGTAGCAGCTTGTTGTTGCATTTCGTAGGGTTAATGAGATATCCGGAGGCCTGCGGGCTTAGGATATGCAACACAACATATCTCGCGCGCTTGCTATTTTTATACCGATTTTATTTTCAATGTCACTATTGGACACTTTCTAAATAAATGATAATAATTAGGTAAATAATTTGTTGACTATACCTACTGAACAAAACGGAATTATTTGTTCATTCTTTCTAAATCTGTAGACAATCTCTCTCTGACAATCTCTCTTGTTAGACAATAATTATTTGCTGTTGACAAATAAAAGGTATTATTATTAAGAAAATAATAAAAAGACGTCGAATATCGACTTAGCAGCAAACCGCGGTATCTCCAGTGTATGGTAATCCGTATGACCTATTTTACGTCTTGGATGTTTTTTGATGGCCATTTATTCAATTCTGCCAATAGATAAATTACTTTATCTTAATGTAATGTTCACTAACCGCATGATATCGTTCACGTTGAGTAACACCAGGTAGATTCAAGCTTGCTGCGAAATGTAAAATTTCTCCCGCCGTCAAGTTTTCTATAAGAGTTGCATGTTGTGGGACCAACACTACGTTCCGCCCGGCTCCATACAGACATCCTGTGACACCAGTCTTTCTAAAGCAAATGTATGAAAATAAAAATTGTGTTTTAATTAGTACGATGCTAGAGGGAAGGAAGGAAATGGGTACTGGTAATGGTGGAAAGGGTTTTTGGACTTCCCGGAATTGTATTTTCTCTGAAATAGTGGCACCACCACTGTTGAATTCATTCATATAGTTGAAAAATCTGTCTACAGTGTGGCTCTACCATTTTCAAACTATATACTTTATCAGGTATTTTTTTGTTTTAATAAATAAATTTTATTAAAGGTAAACAATTTTAATCGTTATCATTGACTCGTTATTAAGAGAATCATAATATCATATGTACAAATGAATAACTTTAGCTTACGTCATATATGCATGATATGCATGTATTAAGTAATAATATACTCAATGAATGCATATCATGACATACTACATAATATGATTCTAATGTATATTAAGTATAGTAGGATTAAGGAGTAGATAGCTTTTGCTCGCGCCTCCGCCCGTGTTAAAGTATTTTTCTGAGGAAAATGTAGACTACCTTATGTTTGTAAAAGGTTCGCTTAAACAGTGTGTAAGCACTGTTGTGTTTTGGTTTGAAGACATTGAACCGAGTGAAATTACTGTGCATTATGAAACTTAACATCTTTTGTCTCGGGGTGATGGGTCCAGTCCATTGTCATATAGTACTTTATACTTCGAAGTCCTGATTGGTGTTGCTTCTGTTTATGAGCAGGAGTGTCATGCGATCGTCCTGCTCATCTCGTCAAAAAAATATGATAGAGTAATCTGCGTACAAAGAGTAGAGACTACCTACTGTTTTATCAAATATAGAGATGAATATTAATCATGTAAATAATGATTAATAAAATTTGCATTGGATTTTTTGGCAACTGTATATTTCGTATTCAGTAGTATATACCTACACTGTTACGCATATAAATTTACACAATGGGATTGGCATTAAGTATTTGGATGTTACCGTCGTATGATTGTATGTCAAATTTAGATTATAAAACCCTATGTACACGGAGAAAATTTATTTTACGAAAAGCGAATATAACAGAATATTCTCGTTTACGAGGTCGTATCATACGATTCTCACGGTTAAATTGCATGACGCGACAAATAAGGGTTTTTAAAAAAGAGTTCGTAAACAAGAGTTGTCTATTATATTCTCACCTCTGTCGTGCGATAAACTCACTCCGTGTAAATGGGGCTCTATACTTTCAACGGACTTAAAAAAATTGGTCCTATATAAATTTGGTTAATATCTTATGACGGAGTACTGAATTAAAAAAAAACTCGTCAATGAACAACAGTACACTCGTCGTGATTGTGTTATTGTATTGGAATTTACCACAAAAAAATTAAAAGTATAATAAGTTTTGTTAAAACTTATTTTTTAGATTTATTAAATTACGATTTCAACAAACGACCTTAGAAGACCATAGCTTGAAGGTCACGCGTACAAATAACTTAGTTTAAAAAAATAATAATAATAAATATACCTATCAGTCACACACATAGTCCTATCCCCACACTAGGTTAACCTGTATCATGGGTATCAAAATCTACAAGGGACTTACGGTCACACAAAATTCAGAGCCAAAACAAATATCTGTGGACCACACAAATATTTGTCTCGAGCGGGAATGAGAACTCGTGGCCCCTCGTTTCACAGCCGGCTACTCGTCTACTGCGCCACGGGAGCTGTCGAATTGACTTTGATAGGTTGATTTCCGGGATAATTTTCATTTGTTGAAATTGGCTATAAGTGGACTTTAGGACTATGACACCAAAATATAAAATTATCATTCGATTAATCGCGATAAACACGAAGAAGCGTATGTCTAAACTGGTACTACAAAAATTGGCCGTTTATATACACATAAAAAAAAATACGTTATTAAAACAATAATTGTAAAGCACAGCGTCTATGTATTTATTTTATCGCAATAATTATGTCATTATTATCTATAGTTTACGTAATTAGAACATTGATAATACTTTGAACGCCAACATAGTAATTATGTATATAATTTAGAAACTTTGTAACTTATTCGTTATTCTACTATTATTATTATACGATTATAAATGTGAAAGTTTGGATGTTTGTGAGTCTGTGAATTTGGATGTTTGTTTGAATAACGTAGTTGTAATAAAATTCGAAGATGAAATTAAAAGTGAGCATATTTTTATTTCCTCTACTGAATGAGAGGGGTTAGGCCTTAGTCCACCCCGCTGGCCTAATGCGGGTTGGCAGACTTCACATACCTTCGAAATTCTTATGAAGAACTTCTCAGGTATGCAGGTTTCCTCACGATGTTTCCTTCAGTAGAGGAGGCCCGCGCCCAGCAGTGGGACGTATATAATACAGGGCTAGTATTATTATTATATTTTTATTTCGGCGATCTATCTCATAACTTTATTAAGAGCCACGCTTCTGAGTGGTAGAGTCACGTTGTAGACAATTCTGTCTACAGCATGAATGGGCCGGCTCGTCCGGCTAGTTACTACTGTCTCACAGAAAACCGGCGTAAAGTAGCAGCTTGCTGCTGCGTTTCGTAAGGTGAGTGAGATATCCGGAGGCCCAAATTCCCCTCCCCTTCCCAATCCCTTACTTATCCCTTTCCCTTAAGGTTGGCAACGCGCCCATGAATATTTTAGTATTGTGGGCGTACATGAGCGGTGGAGATCACTTACCATAAGGTGACGCACTTGCTCGTTTGCCGGCCTATACTATAAAAAAAAAGAATGAAAACGTAATCTATACAGAAAAATACTCACTTTCTTCCAGCCAATATATTGAGTAGCGTTGTTTTGCCAGCTCCCGAAGGTCCAAGGATGAATGTAAGCCGTCCAGGTCGTAACGCCCCAGAAGCGCCACGGAGGATTGTATGCGAAGTTAATCCTGCAGTTTTTTTCTTGAATAGTGTCCGACCTGCTAAATAGACATCATTGGTTTTTGTTCTATTCTACTAATATTATAAATGTGAAAGTTTGAATGTTTGTAAGTTTGTGAAATTGGATGTTTGATCAATAACGCTTTAACAGTTGAACGGTTTTGGATGAAATTTGGCACACAGGTAGACTGTGACCTGGATTTGGAAATAGGCTTTTTATCCCGGAAAAAGCCGCTGATGAGGGTGAAGCCGCGAGCAATGTATTATATAAAAACGTATTTATATAAAAACGAAGACAGAGGCAGTGACAGCGGAGGATAAATCGAATTTAGAGTTTTTGAACGACAACAACAACAACACAATTTTGAATCCCAACCCCCCTACGATATACTCTGAATTTTCGAAGTTACGTATGTATTCATTGTTAGTTAATTAGTATTGCTCAGTACGGTGAAGGAAACCACCGTCAGGAAACGTGCATAACTAAGAATTTTGAATTTTTAAATGACGAAGGCTCATAACCCGTGTTCGGCCAACGTGATGGACTAACCCTCTATTAGTACAGGAGGTCCGTACCCAGTAGTGGGGCAGTGTGTTACAGGGCTGATATTTTTGTTATTAGAAAAGGAGATTTTCAATTCGGGGCTTATTAAAATAAATTGGACGATATAGATGTTTTGTGTTTGGCAGGTTTTACTGGCGAATTGGTCCTAACTATTGAAATTCCTCAAAGAATAAAATCGCACATGTCGCGATTGGTTTATTATATTGGAATTTACATGCAATTTATAATTGAACGTAAAATAAAAATAAGTGTATCTTAAACTTAAAAAGGAACTTCTAAAACATTAGAAAGTTAAAAATAACATTATTTTCTTACATGAAGAATATTATACACAGTATTATGCACAGTCGGTGCTGAAGCTGAATGGCGGGCGCCGCGATAAATAAAATTGCATTGTTTTTAATTTTGTATTTAGAACCCGGCTAACACATCGTACTTTGACGTTTCTTAAACATGTTTAGTGTCAAAATACGATTAATGATCGTTGAGCAAGTCGGCCTTAGTGTTAAATTACTTCAAATTGTTTTTTTCGAGGCCAGTCAATGCAACCAAAACTACATTTACGTTTTGCTAGATTTTTCGAAATAAAGTTTTATAAATAAATACACCCAACAGTCACAGACATAGTCCTGACCCCACACTAGAATAACCTGTATCGTGAGTATCAAGAACTACGAGGGACTTGCGGTCCCACAACACCCAGACCCGAAACAAATATTTTTAGGAGCACACAAACATTTGTCTCGGTGCGGAAATCGAACCCACGGTCTCATGCTTTGCAACCGGCTACTCACCCACTGCGCCACGGAGGCTGTCGTTTTATGAAGTGTAAAACTAGTCTCGTGTCAAGGTATTAATGATATTATTGTTGTTATTACCCTGGATAGGGCAAATAATTAGAGTTATATAGCATACGATTAATCCTGTATAATTTTATAATAATTATATTACCTACCTATGTTAAATATCATGGTCAATACCGATCGGTGCTGGAGGTCACATATGGTTGTTTACAATTACTACTAGTTTATAAAAAGTATTTTTGTACACCTTACCATATTTCATAGAAGATAGAATAATATATGTATAATTATGTTACCGCAAGAAGCAAAACTTTAGTAATTTCATTAAAACACTAGACTTTTTCCTTGTCCAGTCGCGTCGCGTCGCTCACGCATGAATCTAGCGCTATGTGTGCGAGCAGTACAGACGTGGATATGGGAGAACACAATTCGAATTTCATCTGAGGTAGTATAATGGCCTTGCCAAATATCTAAATTCATAAACTTACAAACATCCTAAACTTACAAACATCCAAACTTTAACGTTTATATATTATAAATAGGATTAAAGTAAAAAAACCTATACTTAATTATATACATGTGCCTATGATTACCCCTGGGAGCATATTTCGGTACGAATGGCGTATACGTAGGTGAATTCTCAGTACCTATGCTGTAAAAACGCCAAAAATAAATGAATAAAACGTGGTAGTAGTGGCAATTATTATTATAACCAAATATTGAATTAGACCTTCTTCATTTTAGATAGTAGTAGAAAATTATCGTCTAAAGTGTTATTTTATCCATTGAACAAGTCCAACTTGATTGAAACGAGTAATCATAAATTAACAAGTAACTTATCCAATTTTTTGCATCTTATTTGTTCGCTATTTTTTGTTAATATATGGACAGACGGATTACGCGTATAAAACTAGGCTTAGGCTATAAAATGAAATTATTGATACATCTTATATATATTAAGTCGAGTCATTATTGTGAATACAAATGAAGTAATTTCCTCATGTCTTGAGGGGAAGCCAAATCTAGTATCCATTATAGCATGAATATCCATTATAGCAAAGGATTCAAATTAAATTATTACATATTTTTATATTCAGGTTAAACGGTTATTTAAAGGAATAGCTTTCTTTCATCTTTTCAATAAGTGTGAGAGGTGGATAGAGTCCTTTTCTTGAGATATGGTGAATAGTAGAGTCTGTTTTTATTGCTTTCATACAAATATATGGTAGATATTCATAACATACTAGCTGTCCTTCGTGGTTGAACCCAAGCGCATGTAACTGCTCCGCTCCAATGGATCATAGATAGCGTGATATACATATACCATACTAGTAGTAATTGTTTAGAAGAACTAAACGGGCAAATAGACAGACAGATGTGGGTAGCGACTTTCATTTATACTGTTTAAAAGATGTTACTTAGAGAAGTCAGAGGTGCATGCTCTTGGAGCAGGTTTAGAATCTGTGACTTTCGTCTTGGGAGTCCGTAGGAGTCGTCGCTGAACTATCGCTGCTTGGTATTAAACTTTAAAGAAACAGCTTTTTTTCAGGGATGAATATTTCGTTATAAAATTAATAAAGATTTTCTCCCGGGCCGTCTAATTATGATATTTTTATAATGTAAAATAGAACTGTCCTACTGAATTACCAATATTATAAATGTGAAACTTTTAATGTTTTGTGAGTTTGGATGTTTGTTAATCAATGATGCCTTGAACTGATTTGGTTGAAATTTGGCACACAATTAGACCTTGTTTTTATCCCCGCAAAAGGTTCACGCCGGCCATTTGCTAAAACAATTTTATCAAAACAGAATGTAAAATTTGTGTCAGTTTGTGCAAAAAATATATTTTTTATAACTATATTATTTTAAAGAAGGAAAACCTCACACGTTTTTATATCCGTAGTTATATTCTGTTAGGTATGTAATTAACATATTAAGTAACAAAAAACTAATTTGCGAGATGTTGTGACGTCGTCTATTTTTTTTGTGAAAAACTTTACGTTCCATATTATTCCTTCCTTACTTACGTAATTAATTGCTATTTCTTTGATCAATTACAGGATAATGAGATGGCTTCAATAATATTCAAGTCTCAATATAAATCTTATCAGCCTTCATGGCACAGTAGGCGAGTAGCCGTGAAAGTAGTTGTGAAACGTGAGGCCGCGGGTTCGATCCTCGCACCGACAGACAATTTGTGCATCAGACAAATATTTGTCAAAAACAGACTTATATAGCTTCACTTGAGGCAAAAAGTGGTTGTGGCTTGGTTCTCAAGGCGATACGATTTGCATATTTCTTCCGATTCAAGATAAAGTGAATTTGATTCACCGTATGTGTGTAGCTGTAATTCTTGTAATTCACTAAAATTTTCAAATTTATTTATTGTACTGTTTCCGTCATCGTACTATTATACCTATTACCTAAGTACAAATCTAATAAAATAATGTGTATAAAATATCCGTATATACACATAAATGGTGGTGATAATACACCTTTACAATTTAGCACATTTTATTAACGAAATCACAACGAAAACTCGCGCACAACTCTACTTTCATTTAGAAAGTTTCTTATTACCAGTAGGATTGGATATGTTGCATCCAATATCCAGGAAGACAATAACATTACATTTCTGGTCTTTATCGATCACAACCGTCGATTCGTCGTTCATTTTTGGAATACTTATATCGATTAATTTTACGATATTCACGCATGCGCGGAAACAAGCGCGCGACTACGTTGCGCCTGACCACTCGATCAACTGACAATACGTACGCTTACTTAAGGTTGTGTACGATTGTTGAGAGTAAATAAACATAATATCTATGGGCCGAATACATGGGTATATGTTGTTAAATATAAGTTGGTAGTCCCACCGTACATAAACAGTCATAGGTACCTACTACTTAACAGGAAGGAGAGGGGATTTTGGACCTCCGGAAGTCTGACTGTACGAAACGCTAAACCAAGATGTTATTTAAAGTCAGTTTTTAAGTGACTTAATCTGTGATAAATTGGTACTAACCCAGTGGAGTGGGCTCGTTGATGTTTTAGACATACCTAAATGTCTATAGCGTAGTTCTTTCAACTTTCGGCTCGATCGGGTCGTTAGTCCACTATCTTACAGAAAATAACGTAAAGTAGCTGCTGCGTTACGTTCCGTGAGTGAGATATCCGCAGGCTAAAATCCCCCTCCACTTCCTAATCCCTTATTTACCCCTTTACGTTTGCAACGAGCCAATGATTCTTCTGGTATTGTGTGCGTACATGGGCGGTGAAGATCACTTACCATCAGGTTACCCCCTGGCTCGTTTGTCAGCCTATGCTATATAAAAAAACTATAACTAATATAATTTTACTATAAGAATATAGCTATACTATATTATAACAAAACTACTAACAAGATATTATTATGTTCGTATGTCTTAAGTATTCGATATACGCTTATTCGATATTTCGAGGTATCAAATTGGCATCGCAGTTGGGTCGACCGTGAGTGGTCATTGACTGCAAAAAAATGACTACACGTAGTCACCTTGATAATTTTGGAATGCACGATGCATCTTGATTCTTGATTGTGGGCTCCTTTTCTACGCACTTAGCCCGTAAAAATGTCGGGCCATTATGCGTGAATGCACGGTGCATATAATTAGGTATTTTTAACCGACGAAACGACGGAAGTGGTTCTTAATTCGATGCGTAGTTATTTTTGCTTGTATGTACCCTATAACCACGCATTATTTTTCACACACGCTATCCAATTTTGATGATTCTTCTTGTATTCGATAGCTAAAAGCTTGTCAAAAGTTTAAAGTTGATTCTATGTATTTGAATTTTTATGCTACCCCTAAAGGAGGTCGCTAACAGCAAAGTCGAGGTGCAGTGTAGGCGTGGGCGTAGAGTGTGCTAAGAGTTGACGCGGGGGCAATTATGCTTGATTTAAATCCAAATCATCTCGCATGTTTACAAATAACGTACAAACGCAACTATGATGAACAAATTAATGATAATATGATGGCCGCGCCCCTGTCTCGACTCTTGTATGTTAGCGACTCTTTCAACAACTAAGATGCAGCGCGCCGGTTGTGCTCCCACGCCTTGACTCCGTCTCGACTTTTGTTTCTGTTAGCAACATGCAAAGACTACAACTTCAGCATTTATGCATCGATTAGATGTATTTATTCACCAAACTATGTAATAAAAATAAAATCGATTAAAATCTAAAAAGCTAAAAATAAAGTTAACCAATTTTGAATTATTATCCAATAAACTATGATAGCAGCGACTCCTGGTATTTTTTTATTAGATGACAGGACGAGCAGGTTGCTCGCCTGATGGTCAAGCCTGCCCATAAACAGAAGCAACACCCATCAGAACTTCGAATTATAAAGTACTGCATGACAATGAACTGCGCACGTCACTTTGAGACATAACGTGTTAAAACTCATAATACCCAGTAATTTAACTGGCTTCAATGCCCTTCAAACCGAAACACAACCAAACACATATTATCATACAAACTTTGAATGGACCGATTTAATTTCGTTTTTTTATTTGAAAGCTTGTTTAATCGAGATAGTTTTTAGTCAAGAGTGAATAAAATTTATTTAACCATGTAGAAATTACAGATCTTTTTGGTAACGGGCGAACAGTTTATAGATATACAATATACATATATTATAGATCAAAGAGCATTCTATTTTTTTATTTTTATTTATGGTATAAGCCGGCAATCGAGCTAGTGGGTCACCTGATGGTTAGTGATCTCCACCGCCCATGTACGCCCACAATACTAAAATAATCATGGCCGCGTTGCCGACCTTAAAGGAAAGGGATGAGTTAGGGATTGGGAAGGGGAGGGGAATTTGGGCCTCCGGATATCTCACTCACCGTACTACTTTACGCCGGTTTTCTGTGAGACAGTGGTAACAACCCGGACGAGCCGGCCCATTCATCTTTATTGTTATAACAAGGAGTATCTGCAATTAATTTAATATTAAAGTTCACACGTTTGTTGTATGTAGATAATAATATATCATAGGAATACTATAACTGTGAAATACCTACGTGTTTTGTATAGTAACGTCGTATAATATAATACTAGCCCTGTATTATATATGTTCTACTGCTGGGCACGGGCTTCCTCTTCTGAATGAGAGGGGTTAGGCGTTAGTCCATCACGCTGGCCTAATGCGGGTTGGGCATACTTCACACATCTTCGAAATTCTTATGGAGAAATTCTCAGGTATACAGGTTTCCTCACGATGTTTCCTTCACCGTTAAAGCTAGTGATAATTAACGATTACTTCACATTTTTAACTTATTCTATATGAAGTTAATTATTTATGAAGTAAATTATACTATATATCAACTTACATACATACATACGCACTCACGCCTGTAATCCCCGAAGGGGTAGGCAGAGGTGTAACCAGTACACCCACATTTCGCCGAGAGTATCTCCGTCCCACGATGTGATAGGGGGCGAGCCTATCGCCATACCAGGCACAAATTCCAGACTCCGGGCTGATACTGAGCATTTTGTAATAGATAAATCCAACACCACTTTACCCGACCCGGAATCGAACCCGAGACCTCAGCGTTAGCCTCAATCGTAACGCGTACGCATTACAACTGCGCTACCGAGGCAGTCAATAGTCCATTAAATCTCGATAGTCCGATTTTTTATTAAAATTCCTAGGCATATTGATCATGTAGATTTAAGGCAATTAATTATGAAAAACTCTTTGTTATGACAAGTCAGTAGAAGTTTTAAAGCTACTAGAAAGCATACCAACTTAGATACAGATCATTATGTAGTTTGACTTTCATTTTGTAGTACACAATAAAATGTAATATGATATTTATCTCGTAACTTTCAAGCACTTTGCTTGATAGCCAAAAGAAACTTACTTGAGATTTCACAGTACACATCAGTAAAAACTAAAAGTTTTCCATCTTCGACACTTAAATCATCTTTTCCTTCTTCCAAATCCATGATAACACTATGTTCGAATACAAGCAAGGTATGAAACACAATTGTAACATTTAATTTGCGGATGAGTAAATTGATTTCGTCTGGAAGAAACTCGACAGTGAGACGAACTACGAACTGTCACTGGTGAAGTAATGCACATACACAATGGCTTATGATTGGCTATTTTGTACTTTATCATGGATATAAGGAAAGCATTTAGTACCCAATTATTTATATATGTTGCGGATACGTATGTGATTATAATAATTAAATAGTAGATAACAGTGATAATATTTATTGCTGTAGCAATGTTTCGAGAAATATAAATAACAAATAGTTGTTTAATTACGATACTTCGATTGATATTATGGGCTTCTATAGTTTTCCTTAATCTTGGGAAACACGGAGGGCGATAATGTTCTAATATAAAACAGATAAAACATTAGATTATTACATGATGCTTCGCAAGCCGTATGTTGTTTGTTTATTCGTACAAATTCGTAAATTCGTCGATAAATGAATGAAGAATGTTGGCGCTATTTACATTCAAGAAGAATTTCTTCCCCTAAAGAGTGAAATCGGAGGTAAAGACTAAAACTTTTCCATTTATGCACCGATTATGATGCTATTTCTACTAAAAATAGTAAATTAAAAACTTTTTAACTAAATAAAACCTTAACAAATTAAAACGTAAATAAAACCATAACAAATGTTTTATTGGCTTTCTAGTTTTTGAGGCGGTTTTATATTGTTAAACAGTTGTTAAGTTTTGCTAAAATAATATATTTTTTTGTGGTAGTTACTACTGCTATGGCATGTAAATTCTAATACATTAAGTAATAACTAATCTCATTAATAAAATAATAGCGATGACTATGATGATGTCATCTGTTGAGGATATTTTTTTTCATCAGATCTTAACCAAATTTATATGGGACCACATCGCAGCTAAACTCTATCAGTTGACAATATCGATTTACAATTGGCGGAGAAATCGATGTACATGCATAAAAAAAATCGAAATAAATATCGCCGAATTGAGAACCTCCTTCTTTTTTGAAGTCGGTTAAAATAACAATGAATATTTTTTAAGCCGGTTTTATTTTTGTTACATATTTATTAGGGAGTGCCTTCCCAGAGAGATTGACGTCAGACGGACGGCCGTAAAAACTACAAGTCAAATCTTTCTGTATCATGTGTGTAAAAAGCATGTTACGCCGACCTCACTGCGAGTGGGATAAGGGCAGGTGGAAGAAGATTTTTCAGGGAGTGCCACCATCATCGTAGGCCCAGAGATAACTTTACCTGCACTTGTTTAACTCTGCTAACTGCAATAACGGACGTAGCAAAATGGGGAAAATTGTGACCCGTTGCAGGTTATGAGAGTCAGATTGCGGGGGGTTTTTTTTTATTGCATAGGCCGGCAAACGAGTAGTGAGTCACCTGATGGTAAGTGATCTCCACCGCCCATGTACGCCACCAATACTAGGAGAATCATGGGCGCGTTGCCAACCTTACAGGAAAGGGATTAAGGAATTGGGAAAGAGAAGGGGATTTGGGCCTCCGGATATCTCACTCACCGTACGAAACGCAGCAGCAAGCTGCTACTTTACGCCAGTTTTTCTGTGAGACAGTGGTAACGAGCTGGACGAGCCGGTCCATTCATGCTGTAGACAAAACTGTCTATAGAGTGGCTCTACCACTCTGAATGGGTGGTCCCATATACCAAATACCGTTAAATCTAAGGTACTTAAGGTACACCGAGAAGGTGGACCCTGGCGTTAAGGCGGGATAAAAGAAAGACTTATTAGCATGAATTACCCTGTCCATTTCATATTGTGTAGTGTGGAGTGCTATAAGTAAAACAATTTATAATATTTACCAGTTATTTTATTAATTTCCATTTTCCCTCTTCCATTTTTTCAATATAAAATTTATAAATTTATTTATTAAACGTCGCGTCGTTTATACTTTATACGTATTATTTTAATACGTATAAACTTATAGACACATTGAAAAAAAACATAAATAATTTTATAATACTAACCTCTGGGAATGGCCTGAATCCAGCAGTGGGCATTTTCCCCCAAAAAAACTATTTTGATGTAATGTAAGTACATTACTTACATAAGTTAGTTGTTGATATAATAGAAAAATGGTGTAACTGAGCAAATCATAACCTTTTGACATTTCCAGAATTATTTACACTTATTTTTTTTTCAAAATTCATTCTGTAAAGGAAACGAACTTTTCCAGAATTAAGTTTTTTATGATTTTCACGATAAAATATTAGGTCGGTATACAGGGAAATTGGCTACAAATATTATTTCTGGATCGTTAACTGACCGCCTTTTGTTAGAAAAAAGCTTTAACTCTATCATTACAAATGCAAAGGCGCTTTTCCCTAGTTCGACGGCGGCGCTCACCTCCGATCGTAATATGATAGTACCGGCCCTGCACCCACCTGCATGTTGCTCGGTTCTTTTAAATACTTCAACACAGGTTCATTCACTTTAAAATTAAATCACTTGTAAATACGTAACGGATAACTTTTTAATCACCATCCAATAGGTTTTCCAGGCGTCATTCAAAGATCTCATTTTTTTTAATAGGTTATGTAAAATTTACTCTATTATTTTTTCCAGAAGAATTGAAAAGAAATGAAATAAAATTGACTAAATAATTATTTCGATAAAATTGAGGGAAAATTTTGATTTTTGTTTTAAAAATGGAGTCTGCATTCTTTTAGATTAATTTAGACGATGATTAAAAATCACCGGTGTATTTCTGAGACTAATCTACAACTTTTAATTAAACTTGAAGAAAGGAAGTATTTCTTAACAGCTTATTATATTATTTCTATATTTGGATTTGATTTTGGTTTTTACATGTCAAGGTATAGGATAGATACATTACTTTTGTTACATTTTCATACAATTAAACATATATTTTCGGGTATATACAATTTAAAAAAATCTACGTATTTATTATATATTTTATGACGTAGGTAATAGTTATGTACTACAGGCAAATGTGCAAATTTGAAATACCTGATAGAATAATGATAAATATATCATTATATGATGATCTCTATTTAGAGTATATAACGGCCAATAATGCATAGAATTAATATTTTATAAATAATATTTTGCGCATTTTGTTCATTGAACCATACACTCATTTTGTTGAAAGGATTATAGATAAATCAACTAATTCTTGCACGTCTTCTTGTGTTGCGTGATGTACTTAAATATATTGATGGCTGACGCGACATTGTCACACAAATCAAAACTAAATCACAAGCTCACGTAGACATAGCCAAAACGTGCAAAGATGAACCAATCTATCTATAATAATTTTTGATGGAGAATAAACCTCTATGGGGTTGTATTAGAAAAACTGTATTTGTTCTTTTACTATTATTATTATAAAACATAGTACATAGGGACCATATTACCGCTATTTGGTAACGGTAACCGTCCCTGGTAGTACTTAAATAACACTAGCTCACTTAAATGACACTTATTATTCTATATTCTTCTAATTAACGTAGAGGTAATCACAGAAGATACTAACTGAGAATACATTTTCTATATAAATATCTTATATATATCCATTAACGGTATGTAGACAATATGATACAAAACAATAGCGATAGCATAAGAGAATACGTTTCAATAAAAAAACTGAGCAAATCTGTCATTAATCTAATTAATCATTTAGAATAGATATTGAAAAATAAACATTATGCCCAATAGAAAAGAGCATTTCTTCAGCAGTTGAATTTCGCCATCACGTGTATTGGAATGCGATTCAAGTAAGTGTTTCAAGGACACATCTGAACTATCACATCAGCTATGCTATATATGGGCACAGTAAAACAGAACTCAAACATATAAAAACACAACCGACTTAAAACAAGACAAAACTGATAAAAAATATAACAAGAATGACCAATTGATCGGTGGTATAGCAATTAGCAGTTTTATTGTAAGTCAATGATAGATAGCACCTACTCAAAGTTGGTTAGACTTTTTATGTAACATCTCAGTTTTTGTTAAATATTCTTATATTTACGATAATATCTATTATTTCACATCTTTTAGAATCATCAAAATTGGTGCATAGTCATAAAGAAGTATATGTCTTTAATCCTCGATTCCATCCCTCAGCGGTGGAATTTGATGTTCAAAATTAAATTGAATCAACTTTGAGGGTTAACCTATCGAATTAAAAATAATCATCAAAATCTGTAAACAAATTTAGAGGTACGGGATAAAATATACAAAATATTGACCATACACTCGTTCTCGTAAGTGTACGTGTATGCGAATAACTATGCTAATAGGAATAATAAACTTATCTATTATACACTAAAACCTTTCACATAGTATATTACATTAGGTGAAACAACCGTCAAAACCATTTGAACTATTTTTTGTAAGTCGGTTAAATGCTTAAATTTTTGAAGAAATTACATTTGTTATAATTATCCTGATGATAATACAAATATTTATTTTAGCACATACATAAAAAACAATATACATTTACTATAAACTAACTTAAAAACTGTACTTGCTGGGACCCCGACTAGGCTATGCCTGTATCTTGGGGACCAAATTATTACCATAAAATATTTGTTTATACATTTATAATATACATTATACATATTAAGCTCTAATATTTTAAATGATAATTATACCATATATATATACAACGTGTTACAGAAAGGTGTGGTCATATTTTAGGGTGATTACATACACATTACAATTAGTACTTATGTACCGGATCTTTCAAAACCAAGACATCCAGAAATTACACGTTAATTTTAATCACTAGTTTATTAAGATCGATAAGATTGATGACATCACTATTAATTATTACGAACGACACTCACTTTTTAATAAACTTAATTAAGATGTACGTAACTTGTAATTTAAACACAAATCAGTACCTAAAAGAGTGTTTGCTGAAGACAATATAGGTACCATCCTCTAGAAGCATTTTAAAGACTTCATTCTCGGGTCGTCCATCTATGAATTAGGCTTAATACAGTCGACGATCCTCTTAAAAGCTGCACCAACACAAAATACGAATACATAATACTTGTTTTTAGTCATAACAACATATTTTTGAACTCGTAATCATACTTCATAAAATCAGAAATTGCCGAACTGACTGCGTCAAATAAATATTGACATTTGACAACTGTTTAATGTTTTTTAATTATAAAATAATTAAATGAAAGGAGGTCTGAAGTATCACTGTTTATCATTTAATGTTGTCCAAAGTTGAAAGTAGATATCGATATGTTACTCATTCGATAAAAAAGAAATATCTATAATTATGTCCTAACAATGCAATCGTATTTGGTACTGTGGAGTATAAAATACTTTTACCCTACACTATACATTGCTTAAATTTTCCCGCCCCTTTCTATAACACGTTGTATATACATGTATACCTGACTCATGCCTGTTTCCCATAGAGGTAGGCCGATACAATGAATTTCCACTCTCTATGGTTTCATCTCAATTAATGATTACAGATATTGCTCATAGAAAGGGGTGCGACCGAACTTGCTAACGTGTTTACCTTTACGGAAAATGTAAAATAAACTATGAGGCTATATATACGTTGTAACTATATTTTTTTGTGAATTCTCTAATTTGTCAACAATAAATAATTATTATTTATCTACACACATCGCACTATCATTATCACATTGCAAGAGACAAATCATCGGAATTCTTCTACTAGAACACATTCATCTACAATCTACATCATAATTAAATTAATTTTAACGTCAAATGCGAATTTACCTACCCTGTAACTGAAATCCATTTAATTATCTGTCTAAAATTGTCACTGTCACAGTAAAATTACCTAATGCTAACATAATATCACATCACCATTTACTTTTTAGTCGAATTCTTAGTATAATATACGATAACGTCAGCACTACAAAACTGATGATGCATAGTGCATTGATGACTGTTGAATAATCTGCATTCTCCATGTCCCGCTCTATTAAAAACTGTTTAGCATACGTGTAATGGCAGTAAATTTTTGCACATAAGAAGTTTGCACGATCTCTTCCGAATATTGCCACCATAAGCCCATCGAGCCCGTGCTTTAGGAATGATAAGTGGAACAGCCATCGAACGAAAATAGGTGCATCAGAGTATTTTAAAAAGAATCCGGAGAATATTGTAAATGGCATTATGAAGAACGGCCCGAATACTACACCATTCTGAAAAAAGAATACAAGTTGTTAGTTTTCTGTATTATTGTAAAATATAAAACAGAGTAGACAAGCGATTAGCTTATACAATATTATATTGATAATATTTTTAATCAGTCCAAGAATCAAACAAGTGTGGATAACCCACAGAATTTCATAATGGGTATGTTAGTATTGTTTGGAAACATTGCCTAAAATGGTTTTAATACTAGAACCATATACTGGGTCTAAGAGAAACGCTTCTGCACCTAAGTTAGGTACTATTCATTTTTTACGACTTTTACATAGCCAATACTTACTTTAACATCAAACATCGACCCATTGAGCAAGCCGACGCAGAGAGCAACATATGAAACTAGCACCAGTGTCCCGCAGAATTGGAGAAACCTGAAGATCTCACACGGTTGTCCAGTCATCCAATACACTATACATGTATATAAAAGCGTGCACACTGTTTGAGCTGGAAGACTTGACACCAACGTAGATGCATAGTACGCGCCCGTCGTGTACCAACGGTTGAAGTGTTCTCGCCGGACCACTGGAATTTGTTCTGGGACTGAAATATTAAGTATGTATTGCTTTACATATTTTCTAGTATTTTAACCTGTATTAACGATGATCGTAACGATGACGGTAGGGTTATGGGGAATAAATGAGTAATGGATTATATCAGATCCGTCAGGAATAGGATTTGATACTAGTATGACAACACCGATGACAGAACACTACAGTAACAAAAGGTTTCGCAACGATCATCTTTTTGTTAAAGTTTGGAAGTGGACTACGGCCATCTTAGGCCCAAAGCCAATTTCACCAGCACCATCCATGTAGCACTCTGCTGCTTAATGGACGAGGCAATGGCGAAGCTTGGTTTTCATCACGGGTTGTGAGGGTCAGACAGCGGGTCGTCCACATAATGCCAAATCCATCGTCAAATCATTATGGCCAGGCAGACCATGGCATTAGGCTGAGGTAATTAATGCCAGGCAGAAAGAAAGAAAGTAGAGCCACTCTGTTGACAGTTTTGTCTAATATATGAATGGGCCCGCTCAATCGGGTTGTTACCACTGTCCCACAGAAAGCCAATATGAAGTAGCAGTGAGGCAATTCTCACTTCCCGCGAAATAATCTCGGATTCGAATCAGCGATTCTCTACTGTAAAATTTCGAATGTCAAAGTAATTTTCTCGAATCTTGTATTCTCAGCTACAATCGAAATAAAATGCGTAATAATCTCTATTCGAAGGAGCAAAATGGTGCCATTATAAACATATACAGCGCGCGAGGCGTTCCGTTCAACGTAAGTAATGCGATAACTTACCATGAACATGATACTGATAAATATATTTAGATGTATAACGTATTACAACAAGTGTAGTATACGTGATTTTTTATTATTATAACATAAATAATGAGATAATCATTATGAAAAGATTTTAAAATAAGTTTTTACATTGCCAATTCCCAAGATTGCAGTAATGGAACGTAATATGGAAATCAAAGTTTAAGCGGGAAACCTAGTCTATCTAAGCTTAGATTTCATGTTATTCTCGTTGTGTCTATTTTGCTCTCAAAATGAATACAATCCAAAAAAACTACCCAAGTACCCAGCACAAGCATTTTCTTCCAAATGGTATTCCATATTTTCACCAATATTTTCTAAGCGTGAAGATGAAAAAAGATGGATAAATTTCTGAAAAATTAAATGCCCTTACTGGCGCAAACAAATAGTGGGAGGGTTGGTGTAAAGTAAATAAAATACAGACCAAATTACTATTTTAAGCCCAAAATACCGCTCCCCTCACTAATCCCTCAATTATCCCATTCCTAGGTATTATGGGCGTACATGGGCGGTGAAAATCACTTACTATCAGGTGACCCACTAGCTCGTTTGCCTGCCTATGCTATAAAAAATATGTTTATTTAAGTATTATTTTAACTTCTATAAGCAAGAAAATAAGTAGGTAAAACTTGGGTAAAACAGGAAATAAAACATAGAATATAAAGTTAATATATTTTAATAAACTACCACCACTTCGGAAATAAATAGGTTTATAAATACATCTTTCATTATTTGTTAAATTGCCATATTCACTTTTCTCGACACTTTTCTCTCTAATGTACTGGCTGCAACCAGTACACCCACATTTCACCGAGATTCTTTCCGTCCCATTTTGTAATAGGGGGCGAGTTGTTTGTAATATTTACTTTGTTTATCAATTTTCAGACATAGTATGATCGTAAAGCGAATGTAAAAAGAAAATTGTAATTTATACATAAATTAAATTAAATATTTTGACAGTTGACATTGTCATTTGTATTCGACATTTACGCTTCGAATGCTCTCTACCATTCGAAGTAACTCTATCAGCAACCTACGAGATATTCCGAGCCCGAGATTCCCAGAATAGCTCCCAGAATTTCATTCGAAAAAAGTTCGAATCCGAGATTTTTCTCGAATTCGAAATGCGCGAGAATTGCCACACAGCTTGCTGTCACATTTCGAACGGTGATTGAGATATTCGGTAGCCCAAATCCCCCTTCGCTTATCGTTAATTATCCTCCGTTTGCGTTAATTATCTTTTCCTTTTAGATCTGGAACGCGTCCATGATTCTTCTGGTATTGTTCATGGGCGGTGGAAATCACTTACCATTTCTTCGTTTAGCACTCTATGTCCATTGAAATAAGATAACAAACAAAAAAAGACTCCACCAAAACTCTATGCTATAAAAGTATGTGCATAATAATCTTTAGTTGACACTTGATACGTCTAATTTTTTGCGCGGTGTAGAACGTCGTATCTCGATCTAGAAATTTAGACATTAACTTTTATGGGTAAAGTTGATTTTGAACGTTCATTAATTTTTGTTCCGTGAATCGGTGATTTTTTCTTTACATGTGTATTTAAGTGGAGCCGTATGTTTTGGCAGTTTCGTATGAGAGTTATCGTTCTAGTTAATATCTTATTTCGATGCCTATGTCATATAAAAACCTGTACCGCGAAAATATTGGTCTTTTTAAACATAAACTACTTGACGAGGGTAATGTTTATTGATGATGTTTGCATTTAAAGCTCCTTAGTGCAGAATAGTCGGTATGAACATTATGTGCTTACATAATAAATGTGCTAATGTGTAAGTAATTAAGATAATATTATTATTAAAGAGATTTAAGCGTTCCATCGTAACTATGCACGCAATTGCAGACGTTTCTTTGTAATCAATTAAACACGCATTGAAACAGCTCTAGATAAAACATTATTATCATTCTACGTCATAACAGTTCAAGGTCGAGACTAGCTATGGCTTAATAAATTAATTATTTAAGTAAGCCTGTTATTCCGAATTAAATTGCATTTTCCGATTTCAAACTTGGGTATCATTTTCGTCGATGAAATGAATGCAATGGCAGGGTTAGTAGTAATATTTATATTGAATATCAAATGGAAAGCAGAGGGATAGCAATGTTACAATCATAATGATATCAAAAAATATGAAGAACACAATACATATTAAATACGAGATGTCTACTTTATTTTTTATTAGTTACTACCGCATGGAATATAAAATGTAAAGAAGAAATGGCGCAGGAGAGTTCCGTCCGTTCCTCCGTCTTCAATCATCTTTTTGTTTATTTTAACAATTAAATGTAGAACATTACAATTACAATAGGGTTGATGCATGAAATTGAATTAATGTATACGCAATAGAAACTGATACAGAGAAGAAACCGTATTAAGAAAACAGAATCAAAATTGGTTGAAAAATGAAACCAGAATTAATATTTCAAATATTGATTGGGTAAAATGCGCGTGTAATAAAATGGACGACTAGTGGGACCATCTCATTATCTCCTTCGCACGCGGGTGCCGTGTTATGACGTCATCGTATATGGCGTGCAGCTTTTTATGGGCATAAGGCAGTCATGCCGTTCGCTAGATTTAAATAGTCATGCCTGCTGCTTTTTATATTTATAATTGTCTACCCTATTTACTTAAAAACTTTTTGATTGATATTTTATGGAGCATCCTCGAAACAATTAATAACACCAATATTGCTAACAAAATAGTAATTTAATAGTACTAAAGTAAATAAGGTACTTACAATTTATTGAAACGGCACTGAATGCTGTGAACATGAGGAACATAAGACTAAAGTATAAAAAGTTGAAGTTGTCTCTGGCACGTTCCGCGTTTTCGCCAATGTTGTAGTAAAGGGACCCAATGAGTAGCGCCATAGAACAGTGGATTCCAGTAAACCTTATTGTGAACCATGGATTGCGCCAAATTGTCTGTTTGAATAAAATAATTGAGATTATAAAAAATGATTGTAATAAAAACTGAGTTAAGTACATTTGTAAGTCTTCTCGATTTGAAACATGTTTCGTAATTTTAATGACATATACACTAAGCGGTTTACAATGCTGTTTTTATTAGCAATTTGTTCGTAGGCCCATTTACGTAATTAGCTTACGCGATTAAAACTTAGTAGTTGCAGATATAATACTTAAAAGCAAGTAAAGTAAAGGTCAGTTTCTGTTCCCATACTTCGAGCTCTTTTTAATGATTTCATTACGTATATTGTATGAAATATAAACATTGTAACGTTTTGTTTTACTTTTCATATTATATTCTTGTAAAATGATATACACACATGCACTCACGCCTGTAATCCCCGAAGGGGTAGGCAGAGGTGTAATCAGTACACCCACATTTCGCCGAGCGTATCTCCGTACGTATCACGATGTGATAGGGGGCGACCCTATCGCCATACCGGGCATAAATTCCAGACTCCGGGCTGATACTGAGCATTTCGTAATAGAAAAACCCAATACCACTTTACCCGACCCGGGGATCGAACCCGAGACCTCAGCGTTATCCTCAATCGTAATAAGCATAGTATTGAACTTAAACAATGACTTTCACTTTGAGTACTGTGTAAAGTTACGAAAGAGTCAAGGATAATAACCGTAATATTTATTTACCAAGAGAGACCTTCGAGTTAATGTGATGAACTGCTTCCAGAATGATGTGGAGTACGAACTCTTTAATTTCATTAGTATCTTACGAGTTGGGTTTTCTTTTGGTGTCGGCAATGAAGTGAAGAGCACCGGGTCACACGCACTTAAATTAGATTTTGCTAAAAATTTACATTTAGATTAAATATTTATTATGACAATATACATATTGTAAAACGATTGGTAGATCAGAACCATCGGAAATAGGTCAATAGGTCCTCTATTGGGTTTATTATTATCAGAACCCCTGGATTGAACCCTATAGCTGAAAACTGCCCAAAAAAGGGGTTCAAAAGTTATTTGGATCCCTTTGAAATTTCAATGAAAATCGACTAACCATCGGAACTGCAGCTAAATTAGTAGGTTAATTAGGTGTCATTATTTTCTCACAAAGTAAGTACTAAAGGGTTTCCCAACCATAAAAAGGCCCTTTGAACAAACGAAAAGTAAATATTTTGTAGTTTTCGAAAAAGGAACATAATTTATTTTTAACATCATATCTACGAACTTTAATGGGCTCTACAATAATGGTTTCAGTTTTCACGGTTTTAATCCCTCTCATCAGTAGAGGAGACCCGTGCCCAGCAATGAGAAATGGGGGTTGCATAATCTTCTTTTCTGGCGTTATCCTAGTTAGTGCTTGGGTCAGCTTTCCTACTTACATTACCCCAGCGCTACAATACAGGGCTAATATTATTGTTATTATCATACCTACTTACTTATTACATTAGTATCAGTCTCAAGAAGTATGTTTGCGATCCAATTCATGTTTCTTCCATTTTGTGAGCATTCTACAAGATTTTTTACAACTTCTCGCGAATTCGTTTCCGTGCATTTTTCTATGACTAAAATTGTAAGATAAACCTTTTAAAAAATAAAACACTGCTTTTTATATGCATGCTCATGAGGAAATACTTTGAATGAATTGACTTTCGATATTATAAATTAAATACTAGCTTTTGTTCGCGGCTCCGCCTTACATTACAGCCCTGCTCCCATGGCTTATATTGTGATATACATATAAATCTGTATACATGATAGTGTAAACTGTATCAAAATCCGTTGCGTAGTTTGGGAGGAGTTAGCGGATAAATAGACAGACGCGGATAGCGACATTGTTTTTTAATATGTATATATAGATATTAGTTAAAACTGTACAAGGAATGAGAAAACTATTACAGTATAATTTATTACATATGTATAATACTTACGAAAATCCACAGGGTTGTGGTATGGTGGGCATGTTAAACCATTTTCAATTAAATATGTCACTAGTAGAGGCACTGAGCCGATATACGCGCATTTGCCTTCGACCATCGCGTACATTCGGTCGACCATTTGCAGCAATCCAGCAGACGGCTGGTGCATAGTCACAACCAATGTCCTCCCTTGTCGTGCTAAAAGATGAAGTAAATATACTAGATCCTTCGATATCGAACTGTCCAGGCCGCTGGAAAGAAGACACGTCATTTTAATACTTGGATGGTTTAATGTTAGATTTCAAGAGGAGTTTGAGGCATCAAGTCTTAAGAGACCCATAGAAATTGTTATTTTTTGCTTTTCAGTGTTTTTATTTTGAAGTCGGTTTTTAATTTTGTTAAAACTTATTTTATTAATACTAGTAACGGTCGTGGTTGGAATTCGATCGGCTGTGTTGGTAAAGTGTGTGTTTATTTTGCAATGTCAAAGAATTTAAGTGTAGACACGCTATAG
Organism: Mimas tiliae; assembly: GCA_905332985.1. Taxonomy (NCBI): domain Eukaryota; kingdom Metazoa; phylum Arthropoda; class Insecta; order Lepidoptera; family Sphingidae; genus Mimas; species Mimas tiliae. The sequence goes on along the minus strand of HG995248.1, from coordinate 7,613,672 downwards.
ACAATTTGTGTACAGCATGAATGGGGGGGGGGGGCTTGGCCATGGTAATACAATTACTGTGTCCCATGATGTGATAGGGAGCGAGCCTATCGCCATATCGGACACAATTCCAGACTCCGGGTTAATGCAAAGCATTTCGTGATAGAAAACCCAATATCACTTTTACCCGACCCGGGGATGGAACCTGAGACCTCATTACAGCAGTTGTACTGCGTATGTATAACAACTGCGTCACCGAAGCAGTTACAAAAAATAATTACGTAGCTATACATATTTTCCAATCGTAATGCAAGCGAAACCGGAACATACATATTATTAACTTTTTGAGTAGAAAGTGCATCAAACTGTTATGAACTTTATGGATGATACATTAAAGGATTAACTATAATGACCGTCGTGGCCCCGCGGGCGAGTAGCCGGCTGTGAAACAAGAGGCAGCGGGTTCGATCCCCGTACCGCGACAAATGTTTGTGTGATCCACAAATATTTGTTTCAGGTCTGGGTAGTATGGAACCGTAAGTCCCTCGTTGGTCCTGATACACACAATACAGTGTAACCTATTGTGGGGTTAGGACTATGTGTGTGATTGCTAAAATAATTATTGACGTCGTGGTAGAAAAAATTAGGAAGTGATTCATTTTGTTTAATTTTTATTTTAAATATATGATTATGTTACTAAATGCCTGTTATTGTAAAGATAAAGTTTAGTACGCATTGTTCCCAGTTTTGATAAGCAAACAGAGTACAGACAGTCTTTGTTATGTACTTATTACGCAAATACATAGCGCAATGATAAACATTTCGTTTGTCATAATTACAATATTATTATTATGCTGTTCTTCTTAAGTACAGAAGCGAAAATATTGTGGTAACACGAGAGAGCCTCTTATGGCCTAAGAAAGATGACTTATCATTCTCATTTCATAATTATAATTAGCACAAATACCTAATATTTATCTAAAATAATTTAGTGCTAATAATGATTATTTAAAATGCAGTGATAAAGGGCTGTCGAGACAAAAGTCACAGGTTCGAAACCAGCCCCAAGAGCATACACTTTTCTAAGTTACGTGTGTATTAATTGTTATTTATCACTTGATTTAACGGTGAAGGAAACATTGTGAGGAAACCTGCATACTTGAGAAGTTCTCCATAAGAATATCGAAGATATGTGATGTCTGCCAACCCGAATTAGGCCAGCGTGGTGGTGTAGCCCCTCTCATTCAGTAGAGGAGGCCCGTGCCCAGGAGTGGGACGTATATAATACAGGGCTTGTATTATTATATTATATAATGATAATTTATGTAATTGATACTTAAGACTATTATCTTATGACTCTATACACCCGCCACTGTAAGTTGTAACACTTGTTAGTAGTTCGGTGACTCTCTGGGAATGCGAAGCTGTCTTTATCTCACAAGGAATTTAAATAGAAACTTAGGAGTTTAAAATTAAACTTTGTTGGCGTTTAAGTCAACCTCACTTGCATGTGGTACACTCTGCTGACTAACGGCCGAGGCAATGGTCAAACTTGGTTCCCGTTGTTGGTTTTGGGGATTAGACAGTTTTATGTTTTTGTTTTCAATGAAGTGTGAGATGTTGGCCACCAACATCTTAGGTCTAGAGCCAAACTCACCTGCACGTGGTACACTCTGCTAATTAACGGGCGAGGCAATAGCTAAACTTGGTTCTAATAGCGGGTAGTAGGGTTCAGGCCGCGGGTCGCCCCATATAATACCAAATACCGTCAAAGCTATGGTACAAGAAAGCCGACCCTGACAATAAGCCGGGATAACGCCAGAAAGAAAGGAAATTAAGTTAAATATCTACTAGTATAGTATATTAAGATTACATGCCTTGTGGGTTCATCGAGGAACATGACCGGTGGGTCACTGACCAGTTCCAAACCTATAGCGAGCCTTTTTTTCTGTCCTCCTGACAGGTTACCGGCTCTCGTGTTACGTGATTTAACTAAACGGAGTGATGCAATTATTTCTTCTACCTGAAACCAAATATTAAGTTACTTAATTTTAATACAACATTAGAAATATAATACAAATCCTCCTTTTTAAGTTGGTTATTAAAGTGGGGAATTTATTTAGTTTATGTTAATTCAAATCATGATAAATCTGTTATCATAAGCAAGAGCGGCCTAGAACTTGGGAGATACGGTGTTCTATAAACATATTTTAACAAAAATGAAAACGAATCAAAAAACTATAACGCAAAAAATTACAATAACCAATTTTGAGTCGGTGCTATTGCAATTTAATTGTCAATTACCTATAATAGCACCGACTCAAAATAGGATACTTATTTTCATTTTTTGCTTTTTAGTTTTCTATAGTCGGTTTTCTTTTATTATTTTAATTATAGATAGATTTAAATTAAGTTAACATCACCCATGTTGAGGATGAAAGACTTCCTCATTTATTTTAATAATTCTATCACTAAAAATAATAAAAGAAAACCGACTTTCGAGGTGGAATTTTCTCTTAAAATGTCAGCCCTTTGAGCTAACTTTTGAATGAAAAAAGAATCATCCAAATAGGTCCACATTTAAAGTTCGGATTGGAGTTTGTGCCCGGTATGGTGATAGGCTCTCCCCTTATCTTATCATGGAACGGAAGTAGGCTCGGCGAACCGTGAGTGCAGCACTAGTTGCGCCTCTGCCTATCTCTTCAGGGGTACAGGCGTGAGCTTATGTATATATTACTACGTGGCCTAACTGGTGAGTGGGCGGCTATAAAACAAGAGGCCGCGGGTTCAATTCCCGCACCAAGACGAATGTTTGTGTGATCCACAAATATTTGTTTCGGGATTAGTTGCTGTGGAACCAAATACCTAATGGTTTCCCACGATAAGTTAACCTAGTGTGGAGTCAGGCTACAAATCAGGCGACTACGTGGGGTCACAGATATCGATTATTAAGTCAGTCGGCATTAAAAAAAGAAAAACAATGGCGGCCATTTTTATCAATTCTCACATCGAATCTATCAGGCTAACTTTCACATTTCTAAAATTAATATGCAAGTAAGATTAAAATATTTAACGATAGCATACAGTTTTAATGTCGATTGACTATAAAATCTATATTTGGGGGGCATAATGATACTCACAGATAGTGTAGATTTCTAGGAGTGAAAGAATTTATAGAATCGCAATTATACAGTCCAGAGAATACTCTCCACATTGACTACAAAATATTTGGGAGAACGGTGGTGACAAATCACAGCAAAATATATATATGTTACTTAGGGATAGTCTAGCTTTATATTTATACAAATAATGTTATTTATTAGATTAGTAGTTTTTTTATGTTATGTTAGTAGTTATGGCATAGGTCGGAAACGAGCAAGTGGGTCACCTGATGGTAAGTGATCTCCACCTCTCATATACGCCCACAATACCAAAGTATCATGGGCGCGTTGCCGACCTTAAAGGAAAGGGAGCATAAGGGATTGGGAAGGGAAGGGGAACGGGGTTCGGGCCTTCGGATACTCACTCATCGTACGAATCGCAGCAGCAAGCTGCTACTTTACTAATTTACTAGGTAGTTAGCACTCACCCGATTCCGTTTTTGCTGATTGCTTATGTGGTTTCCAAGTTTCAACTCAGCTGCAATGCTGAGTGACTCGTGAACCGTCAACGTGTCTTGAATTCTATCATCTTGTAGAATGTAACACGATCTTCGCCTGAATATATTCTCGTTTCTGATGCGCCCGTTCACGCATAACTGACCACTCGTGGGTTTCCTGTAAGGGATTAAATTAGCTTGAACGATACGTTTAAGTAAGTTGTGCATCCGTCTTAGCGCACCGGCACATATCTTAAGCCCCTTATGTAGCGGGTTCACACGGTTCCATTTTAGTTAATCAACTAAGTTGAATCAACAAAAGCTTTATGGTTTTTGTTGATCAAAGTCTGATCAAGTGGTTCAAATCGCATGGGATTTAGCAGTTGATCTACTTGAACCGCGTGAAATCGCTATTACGGAGAGAGTTTCTCGTACGACATAGACGAAAATATAACATAAAACCGCGTCATACGACTTTCTTTAATTAATTTGAATGACAAAACGAGCACCTCGCTCGCCTGATGGTAAACGCAACGCCTGCCCATAAACCGAAACAAAACCACACAGAGCTATGAATTACAAAGCATTGGATGACATTGGACTGCGCTTGCCACCCCGAGACATAAGATGTTAAGTCGCATAATGCCCAGTATTTCACTGGAATCAATGTCCTTCAAACCGAAACACAACAGTGCTCGCACACTGCTGCCTGGTGGCAGAGTTAGACAAAGCGGTGATACCAACAAAGGGGGCTTCTCACAGACGAGGGACCCACCACCTTTTTAAAATGTATGTCGCTGCCCCCAAAATAACAGTATTTCTAACCGACTTCCTTTATATTCTCGTATGTGTCTTGCGAGTTGTTATAAACTCTATCAATATAAATGGGGCATTAATTATGTTTGATAATGTTTTCTGGTTCTAATAAAATATATTCATAACACACATTTCTTGTATATTTTTTATTTATTATGTATGGTTTGGGCATATGGAGAGGATGGATGAAAGACGACTTACGAAAGGTATTTATCGTGCGAATGTGAATGGTAGGGTTGGAAGAGGGCGCCCGAGGAGAACATATGCGGATCAAATAAATGACATTCTCCGAAAAGGGCACGTCACGAGTACCCTCAACCGACGAAAATGTATGAGAAGATGTATGAATGTGGAAGAGGCGAAAGAGGTGTGCCAGGATCGTAGCTTGTGGTACTCAATAGTCTCTGCCTACCCCTATGGGACATAGGCGTGAGTGTGTATGTATGTATGTATTTATTGATAAAGATTACAAGTCTGATATAATTCAAATTAGTATATACTTATTAATATTACTTATTATCATTTACTTTCACGTAATTACATTATAAGGATAAGCATTAAAATATATTATTATTATGTCATATTACTCGTAATACTCAAGCTTATAAAATGCCTGCCTGACAACCCACCCAACTCTTCAGTTTGGTTTTAAAGAATTATGCCGACGGTGCATCTTTAATATTTTCAGGAAGGCGATTATATACCTCTGGTGCCATTATGTGCACCAATTTGGATGTCTTGGTAAGTCGTCTTGGTTCAACCCCTAACTTGTGGTCTTTGCGCGTATTGTATTGATGACGATCGCCACACCTTGGATACTCCTTAAGGTGGCCTTGGCATACGTGACAAGCAACGGGATAGTCATTTTTAAGCGTCGTAAAAAAGAGGAGGTTCTAAATTCGATGCATACCTTTCTTTTTATATAGGAACGATTTCTCAATGAAATGTGAACCAATTATTTTTTTCAATGTTGTGTAAGTGGGCCACCAACATCTTAGGTCCAGATCCAACCTCATCTGCACGTGGTACACTCTGCTGATTGACGGACGAGGCAATAGCGAAACTTGGTTCTAATAGTGGGTTGTAGAGGTTTGACGGCGGGTTGCCCCATATAATACCAAATACCGTCTAATCTATGGTACGAGAAGGCGGACTCTGATATTGAGCCGGGATGAAGCTACGCAGAAAGAGAAGAAAGCGCAATAAAGTATGAATAATAAAATCTGATGAAGGAGTACAACTTACAAAGAAAGCAGATTGGTTTCTACGAGTAACATATTATTATGTTATTCTACTTCTTATTACTCGTACTATAATAAATGTGTAAGTTTAGTCAATGACGCCTTAACAGGTGGACGGTTTTGGATGAAATTTGACACACAGGTAGACCATGACCTAGATTAGGACATAGGCTTCTTTTAACCCTAGAAAAGGCCATTCACGCGGGCGGAGCCGGGAGCAGAAATTATTATGGATAATTTTTGATTATGATGCTCAGTGATTTCTTATGTAATATTTAATTTCCGAGACGACCTACACCTTAGTTTGCCCAGTGACCACGAAGACTGAAAAGCTTTCCAAACGTCGGGAATAAAATAAAATTAAATCGTGAAAAAATCGTAAAAATTTGTTTTATTTCATTGTGATGCTTTTTGCCTTCAATGTTGACTTTGCAAGGAGTTGATAAGTCCATATGGGTATTACTCCACACTATTTCTTCGATTCCCAAAGAATTACTACTTTACAAGTAAAGTGATTTAATTAAGAAGTCGGTGTCGTTGTCTTATCTCTTATCTTGTAATTTTTAGACATTCTTGCGTGCGTGATTATAATATAAGTGTAAAAACATATTCGTATTGATTACTATTATATCAATGAGATTATTTATTACTCTGCAGGTGCATCTGTTTTGATATATATCATACCTATATGTTGACGTATAACTGCAACGAGAACTAAAGTAGATATTGTAGATTCTAGTGTTCGCGTCTTTGCGGCTTCTTAATTATCTGTGACTACTGACTAGTAACGGTCTATAAATATTATCTGCCGCACTTAAAAACGTTAATTAACTTGAATTGTCATTAAGCTAGTTCGATACTCAGAGCCAGTTAATGCTTTATTTCCAATTTTTTAGTCCATAACTCGTACTCCTATAAAAATTAGTCCCAATTCAGTGGAGAAATCGATGTATGTACATAGTAATATAGATAAAACACGCGTTGACTACAAAAAAAAACAGTTCGGTCTGCTTTATACACGCTTGCAAATAAATGCTTAATTGAAATGTTTTTTATGCAATTAATATAACATTAGCCATCAGGACGCTTTTGCTCCAAAATAATTTTATTGCATAAAAAAAATCAAGTAATATTTGCCGCAATCATTACACTTCTGGGAAATTCGTTACCAAGTCAACAATTCCATTGGCAAATGTACCTTTTGTGTATTTAGAACGAACGAAGAATTATTTCTCGGTTTTTTTGTATTATTAAATCAATTATTTATTATTTCCGACTGCCTCGGTAGCGCAGTTGTAATGCGTACGCGTTACGATTGAGGCTAACGCTGAGGTCTTGGGTTCGATCCCCGGGTCGGGTAAAGTGGTATTGGGTTTTTCTATCACGAAATGCTCAGTATCATCCCGGAGACTGGAAATTGAGCCCGGTATGGCGATAGGCTCGCCCCCTATCACATTGTGGGACGGAGATACGCTCGGCGAAATGTGGGTGTACTGGTACACCTCTGCCTACCCCTTCGGGGATTACAGGCGTGAGTGCGTATGTATGTATATTATTTATTATTACTCATTCCTGCAACTTTCTAACTTACAAGATTAAATAAATAACTAAGACTGACAGGAACACACTGTATATCCCTAACACTAAACTAAAATACAAGTCTTGTGTCGGTAGGTACATCTCAGAAATTATGAGGTATTTTTAGGGTCCCTTAACTTCTCAGTTGGTTTTCAATCAACGAAAAATGGAGGAGGTTCTGATTTTGACGCGTTTTTTTTGTATGTATAACCAGGCATAACTCCGCCAAATGTGGACTGATTTGGATTTTTCATTCGTAAGAGTATAGCTCAAAATAGTTTCCATTTTAATTTTAAATTTCACCTCTAAAGAGGGAAATCGGGGTTGGTAGATTCGAACTTCAATATTTATGCACCGATTTTGATAATTATCTCATAAAAAAAATTGGAATATTTTTATTAACAAATATAAAACGGTTTAAAAGAAAACAAACGAGCTAAAAATAAAAATAAACAATTTTGAGTCGGCGGTTTTGCAATGTAATGTGGTAGCACTATGCTTTTTCAGTTTGAAGCTAGTGATATTATTGTGCATTAAGATGCTGAGCATCCTCAGGTTGACTTGCAGTACATAAGTACTAATAAATGCTGGATTGTGTAAATCCATCAGGCAAGAAATTACTGGGCATTATGAGACTTAAGATCTTATGTCTCGGGATGACGAGTGTAATCCAATGCAAGCTCTCAATCAAGTCTCGTCATTCAAGCTACGAGTAATAAAAAATTAAATAAACACTAATAAAACTCCTTATACTTTGAGAAACTAGCGTCGTCTTCACTGCAATATGAAATTTTAATCTCCTTTGAATAATCGAAGATGACTCCGACTATTGAAAGGAAATGGACGAGGTCATTAAATGAATATTTCCTGGTTCTCTAATTCATAAGCGGTAACATGAATGAGAAGATGAGACGTTGCGCCTTCTATACAATCATTTCGTTGTAAGCTCTATATTGTGGTCTTAATATATAAGAACAACCATAGTATTTTGATGATTTCATAAGCTCTAGGGCCTAGGGTATTGACCTGGTATGTCACATGGTACAGGTAATTCAGTAAAAAGGATGTGAACATGTTTTCGTTTTTACTAAATCAGAATACTGGTCGAACCGGCCTAATGGAGCCAGTACTTAATGATGTAAATGAGAAAAGGTTGATATTATTATTTTACAAAAAAATTTCACGGTTCTGCCAACGAGAATGTATTTTTCCGGAATAAAAGTAGCCTATGTTGCAATCCCCATCATGGTCCACCTGTGTGCCAAATTTCATCCAATCCGCTTAGCGGTTGTGGCATGATTGTATAACATAAATCAACATTCACAATCTTACAAACATTCCCAACTCACAAATTCATATGAAAGAACAGGGGGGCGAGCACGAACAACTTACGAATAAGTATTCAAATCGAGAACGCTATTTGTATGAAGGTTCAAACAATTTTTTGACATTTCGAATATTGAAATGAAAATATTTATTCAATCCACAATTTTTAACTAATCCGCCAGTTTGGAATGCAGTTCCGTTAAGGCGAAGGATCGCGAAAATGCAGTGTTTTTCGTTGGATTTTGTGCCTAAATTACTCATGATTAAAATCTGAATAAAATATATGTATATATTCATTATATAAGCTAGTTCATTCGGTAATTCGATACACGATTGCTTTAACTTTATACGATAGATTAAATTCTCAAAGATGGGTCTAAATGATGATTTAAGTTGGAAAATACTTGAGTATATAGGGTTTGGAATAATAAAAAATATACCAAAATAAAGGTATTAAAATATGCGAGGTCATTCGGTAAAAATATTTTGGATTATTATAAACCCAACTCATTAATGACAAAATTATTCATTTTATTGCCATACGCCGAGCTCAACGCGACCCGTTTCAATGCATCAGTCCCGCGGGGACCATGGTCGAGGTAAGACGCGGCCACTCGTCAGAGCATTTTATTAAATTATAAATGATTGTTTTTTTTATTTTTTAATACTTGTAATCATTCAGCTCTTCTTTAAATACATTTTAAATAGTATTTTTACAATTCCAAGCACACGTTATGAAGATTTATTCAATATTTTAATCGGGCGCTCGTATTGAACGTGCCACAGTACTGAAAAATATCAGTCTGACTATTCCGCTCACAACAAAATATGAACACCTAACTCACTCGTAGTTGTTGCCTATCCTAAACCATACTCCATCATTACACTAGGTAAACCTATATAAAATGATACAGGGTCAGGACTATGTGTGTGACTGTTGGGTGTATTTATTATTATTATTATTATACTCTATCCATATATTAATGTAAAATTTCGAAAGGAACTCTGTCTGTTATCTTTTCACGGCTAAACTACTGGACTGACTTTTAGGGGTGAATCAGGGGTTTAAATGTTTCGTGGAGAAAGAATATTAGGTATATAAGATGGTAGGTCCCTCGCATGCGAGAGGCCGTCTGGGTTGGTACTACAGCTTTTTTTATTTCTGCCACCAAGTCTTCGCGAGTCTGAAAACCATCATCTTTATATATTTACGCACCGCAAAAACAGACAAAAATATAGTATATCAGAAAGCTTTAAATTGATTAAGTGTATAACTGTGTTACATTTAATGTAGATTTTTTTTTATATTCATTCGAATTGTTAGCAAGTTTCATTTAATACCCGAATTAAATTAATACAGCGTAAGATATAGTATGCTGAATGTGTGTGAGGGTGTGCGTGTGAGTGTATGTGATATGTATATGTGTTGTAACTAAAACATATTCGTTCGAAATAAAATTCAACTCAGTACAATTCAAATATTTTTATTATAAGAAAACTTTATTTTGTATGTATACCTAATCGGTGTGACATGATGGAATAAGAATTATGCTATTGTTTAAGTGTGTGACTGTCTCGGTGGCGCAGTTGTAAAGCGTAGGAGTTGCGACTGATGTTGACGCTAAGGTCTCGGATTCGATCCCCAGGTCGGGTAAAAGTGATAATGAGTTTTTCTATTACGAAATGCTCAGTATCAGCCCGGAGTCTGGAATTTGTGTGGAATGTATGACGATGGGCTCGCCCGCTATTACATCATGGGATAGAGATACGCTCGGCGAAATGTGGATGTACTGGTTACACCTCTGCCTACCCCTTCAGGGATTACAGGCGCGAGTGCGTATATATGTATTTAAGTGTGTATATAGGTATGATGGAAAGTAAGTGCTTGCTTTATCTACCTCCTTAAAATTATTTAATTTTATAATTATAAAGATTGACGTTTAAATGAGTATCAATCGCGTAAATCTAACGGCGAAGGCGAACCTGGCGTGCTGTTAGGACCCAGCTTGGTTTCGGTCATTTCCTATTCTTTAAATTCTTCTGTGGTTATATTTATATCTGGAAAAGTTACTCCATCCGAGATTGATGAAATGACGAATTTCCGTTTTCATGTTAATTTGCGCTTCACTTCATTTTTCTATAGTTTAGCCCTGTTAATTCGTTTTGTTCGCCTTAAGTTTTGACCACATTTTACACGAATATATATAGGTGATACGAAGTTCACAGGGTCATCTAGTATCTTTATATTTTTTTATCTTCTCTACGTGTATTTATAACTAAACGGCAGGGCCGATTGTGAATATTTTTTTATGTGTTTGAGTGGGTTTCTGGTTTTTTTTATTCGCTTGAGTGACGAAACGAGCCGGTCGCTCGCCTAATGATAAGCGCAATGCCTGCCCATAAACATAAACAACACCATACAGAATTACAAAGCACTGCATGGCATTGAAGTGCGCTGGTCACCCCGAGACATAAGTTTCATAATGCCAAGTAATTTCACTGGTTTCAATATCCTTCAAATCAGAAAATAACAGTGCTTACACACTGCGTATTGACGGCACAAATAGACAAAGCGGTGGTGCCAACCAAGACGGCCTCTCGCATACAAGGGACCTAACACCTTGTGGATGGTTTAGCTTTACAATTGGACCCGGTAGGTGGCGCTGCAATCGGATTGAGACTATATGTGATAGAAATATATTTTATAATAGCATTTAATATTATTATTATATTAAAACTATTACAGAACCAGTATCTATTGTAGTTATAATAACATGACATGTTTGAAACGGGAAACCATAGCGGCATAGCAAAAACATATTTGTCATTCACATCCCTGGGTATTTTTTTCTTAAAAGCTACTATTTATTATGTCGAAATAATATCATTTGTCAAATGGACTATGTAAAATCATTTTCAATAATATTGCATTGTATCGTAATATAAGTAATTATTAAAAGTAAACCCCACTGATGTACTACCGACTGTGTGTAGTGTGCATACTGTGGAGCATACATATGGGATGCGGGGATATAAAGTCACCTAGCTTGGGCGGACAGCGGGGAGCTTCAAAACCATGAAAGTGTCAACTACGACGGCCTTAAAGAAGAACGGCACGAAACTCTAACGTTCCTATTTTCAAAATCGATTTACAATATTTGCACAAAATTAATTAGAATTAGAGCAGCTCAATTTATGTCAATGAGGAATATTATAAAGTAAAATGAAAATATAATGATTTTTGCGTATGATCCTCATGAGTACGATGAATAAATTAATACTGCGAAGATGACTATGAAATAAGATTAGATATAACAAGCTAAACAGTCTGAAAAGACCAGTCCACACAAGCAGCACCCGTTCACGAGTATGACGTATGTGCCAGCTATCGGTCTCCTCAACCATGTTACAGGAAAGTGACCGATTAAATTGCTCAATCAATCACTTAAGAAATAGACTTTCTTATGATCGAAATACGTAACGATTTGAAATTAATTAGGTAACATATAAACATATTCTTCATTTGCATAATTTCGAAATACGAATATCAGGTATATCTAATTCGCGGATGTAATAAATTCGCATGATAAAAAACTAATATGACCAGTTGTTGAGACTAACGCAAATTTTATTCGTACTCAATGTCAGGGTTTTTATCAGCTAAGAATAGATGGGGACTACGTTCGTGGCGGTCAAGGGATGAAGGCGCGCAAGGCTGGCCGGTACAATGGCACTCCTTCGCTAGTCCATAATATTTACTCGATTAGTGCATCCCAGTAACCCCATTCCTAGCATAAATATTAACACACATTTTAGTTACTGATAATGTTGCGAACAGACGGGATAATATTTTGTTGATAAGGACCGGGCCGTAATCTTGTAATATTTACTGGGATGCACAAATCGAGTAAATATGATGGACTAGCAAAGGAGTGCGATTGTATCGGCCGGTCTCGCGCGCCTTCATCCCCTGACTGTCACGAACGTAGTCCCCATCTATACTTAGCTGATAAAAAACCTTGACAGACATTTCTAAATGAGTACGCATAAAATTTGCGTTAGTATCAAAAACTGGTCATATTAGTTTTTTATCATGCGAAATTATTATATTCGCGAATTAGATATACCTGATATTCGTGTTTCGAAATTATGCAAATGAAGAATATGTTTATATGTTACCTAATTAATGTTCAAATCGTATTTTATTATGCGTATTTCGATCATAAGAAAGTCGATTCCATAAGAGATTGATTGGGCAAGTAAGGTTGGCCTTACTATAAAAATGCGAAGAATTCGTGCGTAGAACTAGGAAAAGGAAAAAAAGAAACGCGGTCACTTATATGCTTGCTAAAATGTGATTACTATTAAAATAAAAGCTATCTTATAAGTATAATATCTTTTACTCGCTGATTTGTCCTTTTTGGGATAAAAGGTAGCCTATGTTGTAATCCTGGTTGTCTACCTGTGTGCTAAATTTCATCGCAAACCGTTAAGCCATTAAGGCATGATTGATTAACAAACATCCAAATTCACAAACTCACAAACATTCAAACTTTCACATTTATAATCGTATGCCACCTATTAACGTGTAACTTTTATAAATACTTACGACCCCATAGTTTTAATAAGTACCTATTTTAATTTGGTTTGTGTAGGAATTAAATGTATAAAAATATATTCTTGTAAAATTGAGTCCGGCATTAGTATTTGGTATGGTGATAAGCTCGCCCCCTATCAATTCAAGGAACGGAAATAAGCTCGGCGAACAATGGGTGTACAACTATCACGGCCTACCCCTTCGAAGATATAGTTGTAAACAGGTGGTATCACTAAAACCGCACTTATATGACTAGTACTAGTAACTTACATGTATAAATACACTCAACAGTCACACACATAGTCCTGACCCCACACTAGGTTAACCTGTATCGTGGGTATCGGAAACTACGAGGAACATGCGGTCCCACAACAACCAGACCCGAGACAAATATTTGTGAATCAGACAAACATTTGTCTAGGTGCGGCGGGAATCGAACCCACGACCTCACGCTTCGCAACCGGCTTCTCGCCCGCTGCGCCGCGGAGACTGTCAAAAGGATGATGATGTATGGATTAAAACCACATAAATTTCACAGTTTTTGAATAACTGAATTTAAAATTAATATCGAGAAAATCTTTTATGGTCCAAGGACTAGCTGCTGCATGTTAAGGGACTAGGAACTTTGCAGTATGTTTAAGAAAGTATTACACTTAAGTATGTTTAATACATACACTGTTGAAGGACATTTTATTACATGGTTTTAAGATCGCAATACGATTTTTCGATACCAATGCTAAAATATCGTCAAAAAAGGCCACGAACTGAGAACTTCCTCCTATTTTGAAGTCGTTTAAAAATTGAATTCAATCTTGGTTTTTGATCTACGAGTAATATTACTAGCACATAGAGTTTTAAATCGTTCTTCATGTATTTGGATCTATTATTTACACCGCCTTTCTGCAACATACAGTATATAGGTAATTATGATTAATATTAGGCGTTAGAACAATTTTAAACTTCGTCTATTTAAAAAAATGATGATAAAGACCTGTTACAATATTAAACTCTAGTATTATAAATGTGAAAGTTTGCGTGTTTGTATCTTTGGGTGTTTGTGTGTTTGTGATTTTTGATGTTTACTAATGAATCACGCCTAACGGCTGAGTCTATTTGGATCGAATTTGGCAAAAAAGCAGATCAGCAAGTAGAGTAGTAGATACTGTTCAAATATTTGTATTCTTTTAATGCCACGTGTTTTAATGAATAGGTCTGTTATCGGTCGAATTGATATGTTCATGATAAAGTGTTCTAATCACTAATATAATTAAGCATTTTCACTGATATTAATTTAATGTTGATAATCCCAATGTAATATGAACAACAACATACATTGTTGCCACATAGTAAAGGAATATATTATATTACTACCTTTTGCTAGCGGGTCCGCCTGCGTGAATTATTTTCCTGGATAAAAAATAGCCTTTGTCCTAATCCAGGCTATGATCTACCTATGTGCCAAATCTTATGTAAAACGGTTTAGCCGTTTATGCGTGACTGATTAACAAACATCCAAGTTCACAAAGATCCATAGTTGTACATCCTACTATTATAAATGTGAAAGTTTGGATGTTTGTGGGTTTGTGAATTTGGATGTTTGTTAGTCCATCTCGATGCGCGTCGTAACGGCTGAATGGTTTTGGATGAAATTCCAAATTTACACAGATAGACAAACCTGGATTACGACATAGACTACTTTTTACCCGGGAAAAGGACAGGAGCAAAAGCTATACTAGCTATATATATATATATATATATATATATATATATATATATATATATATTTATAATGTGTAGAATGTAGGAAGGATATTAATAGGATAGTAAGAAGTAGGATGGTAAGATAGTAAGATAGTAGGATTATAAAATAGGATAATAGCAAGTAGGCTAGGAAGGAATTAGTAGGAAGTACGATACATTTGGAGTGTTCAGTACGATAGAAAATACGAGTATACATACACGGAGTCAGACATGAGAAAATGATTTATGCGCCATTACTAAGTATTTAAAACAAGAACAAAAAATAATTAATGGGTATTCAGAAATTATGTTACGCATTGTAAATTAGAGCACAATATTGTTACAAAATACGCTAGTTAATAAGATACGTTCAAATCATTATCGAAATTAGTGCAGCGCTAAATACACTAGTCAGTTATATTTCGATTGTAATGTTTTAAGTACACGCTAACAAACCGGGTCAGTGTTAGTAAATAAATGATTCACGCGTTGAATCGCCTTTGTGCCTATATAATAGACATTGGAAACAAAACATAATATGATTGCATTAATAAAAACTTTTTGACGACAGCCTCCATGGCGCAGTGGGCTAGTAGCCGGCTGTTAAGCGAGAGGCCGTGGGTTCGATTCCCGCAGCGAATCAAAATGTTTGTGTGATTCATAAATATTTTTTTCGTGTCTGGGTGTTTTCTTCCCAGAGGTGTTGACGTCAGGCAGGCGGCTGGTTGTAAAATCTACAAGCCAAATCTTTCTGTAACATGTGTTAAATCATGTTGCGGCGACCCCATTGCGAGTGGGATATGAATGATGGAAGTAGGAGAATAAAACCTTTTAACAAAAATAAAACCGACTCAAAAAATGTATATGTAATAAATAAACTAAACAATTTTGAGTTTAATAATGACTGATTACTAAACTGCAGTACCACCGACTCAAAATAGATTATTTAATTTTTATTTTTTACTATAATTTGTTGTTGGTTTGATTTTTTGTTAAAACCTATTTATTATACTATTTTAGTGAATCATGAAAATCGGTGGACAAATGACGAAGTTTGAGTCATTCATCCCCGGTTTCACCCCCATTAGCAGTGACTATACGCGTAACCATCAAACTGTATTCTGATTAAATAATAAGTACAAACTAATAGTGCTAATATAGGAAGTTTTGGCGGGAATTCTGACAGTGCGGTTCATCTCTTATTTAATTTAATTTGCTAAACTAGTTTAAACTTGTCTTTGTTGTATTTTTAAAAGTAGTGTGAATTTGTGCAATAAACATTGACATTGATGAACAATGTATGGAAACATTGAATAAAGTAAATTTAGGTGATTTTTGACTAAGGGCTGTTTTCGTCGTTCATTCATCAACATTTGTCTTTCGACCCGCCGTCTATGAAACATGTTACTAGAAGGAATTTACACTAAAGCTCCGATTTTGAAATCGGACACATCGGTGTTTCATCATTTTTGTGAAGACTTGAAAATATTATATTAAATACTTGCTATCGGCGAAATACATACTAATGCGCAACTATAATTAAACAAAAGAGGACACTAATAGGTAATGTAAGTTATTGCAGCGACTTATACAGCAAGCAGTATGTACAGTGAGTACACAGTAACATAATTATAATGTTTCAATCAATAGCGATAAGACAATAACATAATTCGTTATTAATAAGTTAGTATTTATGGCCAATGCCTATTCTTGGTTGAAATAAGTTATTGATTTATTTATATTAATGGATTGTACTAGGTCATAGATCTCTCTTATGCGAGAGTCCGGCTGGGTTGATACCACCGGTTTGTCTATTTCTGTCAAGTAGCAGTGTGTAAGCACTGTTTCGATTTGAAGGACATTGAAGCCAGTGAAATTAATGGGCATTATGGGACTTGCCATCTTATGTCTCGGGGTAACGAGAGTCTGGTGCCATGCAGTGCTTTGTAATTCAAAGTTCTTGGGTGTAATTATTTATTTAAATATTGTTATTACTACGTTGATTTAAGTTAAACTCGTAACTATAGTATTATATTGACAGATACCGTGGTACAATGGTCGAGTAGGTAGCCGGCTGTGAAACGAGAAGCCGTAGGTTCGATCCCCAAATTACATTTGCGAACTGCGCGTGATCGCGGCTTCGCGTAGGACATAAATAGCTTTACATTTTATATAGTTTACTACGCCACATCCTGTGTTTTAGGAATAGTGTAACACGATCTCTTAAACGGTAATAACAGTAATAAAATGAAACCGGTATAACGTGTAAAGTGGTTTTATACAGCACGGCCGCGTTTCCTCCTGGTGAAGTGGCAGTTATGTTTAAAACGATATAAAATAGTAATAATACTAGCCCTGTATTATATACGTATCACTGCTGGGCACGGGCTTCCTCTACTGAATGAGAGGGGTTAGGCCTTAATCCATCACGATGGCCTAATATGAGTTAGCAGACTTCACAGAGAAATTCTCAGATATGCAGGTTTCCTTTACCATTAAAGCCACCAGTAATATACACGTATCTTAGAAAAGTCAGAGATGCATGCAGCATGCATGCTCTGGGCGCTGGTTTTAAACCTGCGACTTACGTCTTGACAGTCTGTACCACTCGCTGCTTTTTTACTATATTTAATGTATTTCTAATTCCCTGGCCTTATTTATTTCTGGGACTCGAAAGTAATCGAATCATTTTCCCGAGCATTATTATAATCTATACCACAGAACACTGGACTAGGGTTGTTTCCTATCTTGAATTTTATACATTATTTCAATCAATATTGGTTCAAAAATGAACCCGCAGTTATGATTTTAAATATTGGTGTGAGCAAAGGTGGGCGTGCGTAGTGCGTTCTCACTATCTCGCTAGCACGCTTGCACCGTAATCGTTATTTTGCACGGATACGAGTACGTCAAGGTTAGGCCTGTCTATTATTTGACAACTACTACCCCTTCCATGAGATTTGGATGGCTTCTAATTTATTTACTTTTGGACGGATTTATAAAATTCTTCCTCCAATAGGTTTTTGGTAATGTAAAATATTATCAAAATAATTTAAAAAATCAAGTCAACTACCTTATTGTCTTCTGTGTTTATTTTTTTCAGATTAAATATTAGTTTATGTACACCATGGTGGATATACTAAGTTAATTTGCAAATTATATTTGTTTATTTTATACTTAATTGTTTACTTTCTAGTATTTTCCGAATTACAAATAACAACTTACTTAAACTGTGTAACATGTAATATTTTATGTAGGAATGTATATAATTCCATTAATATCTTGGGTAAGAAAATAGGTGCATCACAATATTAATTTGTCTAAAATGATAAAACACAAAATACTGCGTGCTGCTTTTATGTTTGCACAGTTATTAATTGTATAAGGAAAAAAATACAGAAAACCATTATCTTTCCCGTGTAGTCAAAAACATGTTTTTGTGAAGATTTATCGCTTAATTTGAATTAGCGTAACATTGTATTATCTACTATGGAATTACATATAGGCTTACCCAGTAACCACCCGACTCAAATACCACTACCCGATATTTAAAGTTCCGTCCACAAAAGGTGATAAAGAACCCTCTTATTAAGGGTATTCCTAGGGCTAAATCGTAAAAATGACGTTGATTTGCAAGACATCTTTGATAAATCTGCCGAACCGACTGCTATACAAAAAGTATATGTGTAATACGAGTATAGCTTTATTAAGGATCATTTCTATCTTAACAGAATTATATTGCGCCGCGCCGCGCGCCGTCTCGTTTGCCTGTCCTCCTTAGCAGAGTCCGACAAACGAGTACGTGAGTCACCCGATGATAAGTAATCCGCACCGCTCATGAGGTGTTCATGCGGAGCGCACATTACGAGAAGAATAATGGGAATGATTTAGATAGTTAAAAGTTAGGAATGGGGTTTGGGAATGGGAGTCAGGATTTGAGCCTCCGGAAATCTTGCACACCATCCGCAACGTAACACAAAGCATCACTTTGGTTTTCTGTGTGACAGCGGTACTACCACGGCCGAGCTGGCATTGTTATGCTGTAGACAAGCTCCAAGTGACGAGATTTGTGTGGTCTAGGTGCTGTGGGGGACATAAGTCACTCGTAGCGGCTGATACCCATGTTATAATACTTGTTGTATCTTAAGGGTCGGTCCTTATTGTGTCACTGCAGGGTGTATTCATTCAAATAAATCTTAAAAAGTTTATAAAAAAGTTGCTATCCGCATTTGTCTATTTGTCCGCTTAGTTATACTAAATTGCTAACAGATTTTGATGAGGGTTTTTTATCATTTAATCTATTTCTTCAAGAAGGTTTACATGTAGGTATATTATGCTATGAGCCATGGAAATTGGGAACGCAGTAGCGCATGCGCGCAGGTGAAGTTGCGAGGGATAGTTAGTAATTGATATAAGAGTGTTTGTTCTGATGATAAGCAAGTATCTGGCACTCTAGTACTCTAGATTACGTAAAAAATATTACACTGGTTATGTACGGCACGCTCTGTTTGTCACGCGTTTCAAGACTGATACAATGTAGGCGCTATATCGATTCTCAAGGGACCGAATAGTTTCTGCCCTTATCCCACTCGCAGCGGGGTCGGCGCAATTTGCTTTTAACATATTTTTACACTTATAAACTTTCTTAAGCACTGCTTAGTTAAATACTGTTTTCGTCTTTTTTAACCGACTTCAAAAAAGGAGGATGTTCTTTTCAGCGCGTTTTTTATGTATGTACATTCATTTCTCCGCCAATTGTGAACCGATTTTGTTGGAAACAGTTTCACTCGATAGAGTTTAGCTGCGATGTCGTCCCATATAAATTTGGTTAAGATTTGATGACGGAGTACGGAAAAAAAAACTCCTAAACGGACAAGAGCATACTCGTCGCGATTGTGTTATTGTATTGACATTTACATGATATTGCTGTAACTACCACTAAAAATGAAAAATAAAATAACGTTTAACAAAACTTAGAAACCGACTTGGAGACGGTGCAATTTTATTTGACCGGCAGCGACACAGGCACCGATTCTAAAGAGACCTATAGAATTTGTTATTTTTGTCTTTTCAGTGTTTTTATTTTGAAGTCGGTTTCTAAGTTTTGTTAAACGTTATTTTATTAGCCACTTTATAAATCGCGTTGACAGAGAAAGACAGTGTTTAACTAATCAATGTTTAAATAACGTTTATAAGTAAGCAACACCAAACCAAACAGAACTTTGCATTACAGAGCATTGCATGACATTGTACTGCGCTCGTGACCCCGGGAAATAAGATAAGCCTCATAATGCCAAATAATTTCAATGTTCTTCAAACCGGAACACAACAGTACTTACACACTGCTGCTTGGCGGCAGAAATAAACAAAGCAGTGGTACCAACCCAGACGGCCTCTCGCATACCACCTTCTAAAGTTAGTACGTTCTCGTGAGATATAATACAAAAATACATTCACGTGAGCGAGAAAAAAATAGGTTATAAAGTTATCGTTAATTTATGGTGATCAGTAAAAAACAAAAAAACATCTACAAAACATAATAGCGAAGAGCTAAAAATGCGGACGTGAGACGGATAACCCAGACAAATACTTTCTAAAGAAAACATAAATATTATTATCGCTAATCCATGACTAAACCTATGTTTAACCACACATAACTGATTACAGAGTGATTCGATTTTTTTCTTTATCCCATAGGTAGGTTGGCTCAAAGTTGGTCCCATTTTGAAAAAACCACCCCTAAGGGGATGAAATAGAGGCAATATAGGATATATAGGGGCTCGTCCAGGCGAGTTACGTTCCGGGATCAGCCCGTGTATATCCAGTTACTACATGCTGGCATAATCTGCCGACTTACTTCTTAACGGTGGACATTATATTTGGATTTCACTGCACTTAACAGCAAGTCCAGTGTACTCGCTTTGTCGTGCCAAAATAAAAGTATCTTGTCTCAGTCGTTTGCTTGAAAACGTGTGAACTATATTCAATATGTAGCTTATAGCGGTGCAGTGGAATTATTATAGTCCGGAAATTAAAAAGAACATGATCGTCGCAGTTATACATTTTGCAGAAAGGTGTGGTCAAATTTTAGCAACGTATCGTGTACGATAATACATACACAGTACATATATACTTATAGTTGACTGCCTCGGTGGCGCATTTGTAATGCGTACGCGTTACGATTGAGGCCATCGCTGAGGTCTCGGGTTCGATCCCCGGGTCGGGTAAAGTTATATTGGGGTTTTCTATTACGAAATGCTCAGTATCAGCCCGGAGTCTGGAATTCGTGCCCGGTATGGCGATAGGCTCGCCCCCTATCACATCATGGGACGGAGATACGCTCGGCGAAATGTGGGTGTACTGGTTACACCTCTGCCTACCCCTTCGGGGATTACAGGCGTGAGTGCGTATATGTATAGTACATATACAGTACAAGTATTGCCCCGTAGTACAAATTTGATTGTATTGCTAGGTCATATTCTTTTTTATACAATGAGTAACATGTTGATATTGGACTTGCAACTTTGGACAACACTAAATGATAAACAGCTGAGCTGTTTGTCTCACTCCAGCATTGTTATTCTGGCTCAGAGATTTCACTTAACATATGCAGATGTGATTTTATCGATCCTAATAAACAGTGATTTAAACTAGTGTGAATCTTTAAGAAGTCCAGATTTTGAAACGATGCGGTACATAAACATTCACATTCATGTGTATCTAACGACCCTTAAATATGACCACAACTCTCTGTAACACGTTGTATATCTAGATAACTACACAACAAAACAAACAAGAATAAAATAAGTAAACAATTTACACAGAATAAACACTTTTTTAAATTCAATATATAAAAACATTCGCAGTCACCAGCTGCAATTTATACCTATAGAAAAAGTTTCACTATCTGTAATACAGTACGCATACCTAAAGTTTCCAGTGGACTGACTACATTCAGTGCGGTTTAGTTTATGTAAATAAAGTTGCACTTAACTTGTACTGGGTGTGTACTCGTTGATTATAATATGTAGTTAACGGAATTCCCGACTGTAGGAAGATATTGCGAATTTGTCCAGTTGAACTCTGATTGTTGATTAAGTATGTGTCTTATCATACAAACGGTGAAGGTTAGTGACGAGTTAAATTATTGCTCAAGGCGTTTATACGTTTTAGTTAATCCAATATATATGATGTTGTATAGTATTGGAATTGATTTATTTTCGCACATCTATATTCTATTCTCATCCCATACCTTTTTTATTAGGGCTGTGGTAGGCCATGCGTCGGCCCTGGGCATACAGTTTAGAAAGCAAAAACAAAAAACACCGAAATTACTATCTATAGTATTAAGCGAATAGTTTTTGTGATTTCAATTAAAAAAGAATCTATTTTATAATGTACTGGGTTTGAACATTCGGGGTTCTTGAGTCTGTTCCCGGGGGGTTGAAGACGGATCTGCTTTAAGAATAATCTTTATGCTATTTATATAATTAATTTATGTTGAGGGGAAATGTATGTATTGTATTGTATGCATATGTGTATAATGTAATTCTACTGGGAAATAATCAATTGTATTTAAATTCTGATAAAATTAATGTTAATAATGTGACCATTATAGCGGGTTCACACGGTTAGATTTTAGTTGAACAACACATTTGAATCAACAAATGCTGTATGATAGTGGAGAACTCGATTCTATCAATTCGAATTTAAGTCTGTTCAGACGATTCTAATCAAATCAATTAAAGTCGAAACATGTGAACTGCCTATTAACAACCTCCGTAGTCCGACGTCAACTAGTACTAGTAGAACTAAGTTGAGTGTCTGTTGCTCCTTCCTGCTCCACCATCAGACCCCGATTCTGTTAGTCAACTACTGATCGAAACCTATCCAATAAATCCAATTACGATATATTAATTATCGATAATTGCTACTTATGCCTCTCGTAAGAGGCGACTAATAGAAGCCATCGGGGTCGCGGGCGAGCGTCTCTTTGTATTATTGTACTCGTAAGTGCGATCGCGGGATTGACGGCAGCACGGGTGGTTCATTGAACCTGAGCTTCTGAGTCCCCCACATATGGAGACGGGCCGCAAAGTGGCATCGCACAGGGCCAGTTTTTTATGGCATAGGTCGGCAACGAGCAAGTGGGTCACCTTCTGGTCTCCACCGTCCATGTACGCGTCTTATGTCCATAAGAATCATGGACGCGTTGCCGACCTTAAAGAAAAGGGATAATTAATGGATTGGGAAGGGTAGAGAGACTTGGGCTTCCGGATATCTCACTTACCGTACGAAACGCAGCAGCAAGCTACTACTTTACGTCGGTTTTCTGTGAGACAGTGATAACGATGCGGACGAGTCGGCCCATTCATGCTGTAGACAAAAGTGTCTATAGCGTGGCTTTACTACTCAAAAGTGCTGAAGCCAGAGTCACCACGGATTTTATAAGTGCTCACACACACTAGTCGTAGGTCGCCTAGGTGGTTCGTGTCAGCGTCCAGCCGCCTGACGCGGTTGGAATAGTGGCAGCCAACCGCGACGTTAAAACGCGTCAAGCGGTTTGATCGGTCTATTCTTGTATACTGCTCGCTTCTCGTTGTTGAATTTCATCAATAAATTTCTCTGTGTCGATGTTCATGGCTTCGCAATTTACGATTGACGTGCAAACTCACTGCCGCAGCGGCTCGCCGCAAACATAATCGCCCATGAACCGCCTAGTGCGTATAATAGACAAGACGACGGGGCACGGCGCAGTGGCTAGCCGATAAGGGGACCGCAGCCCTCCATTCAACCACCGCGATTTTGTGGCGTTTAAAGTGTGTACAATGCTAAACGGTTGTGTTCATTAAAATGAAAAAGCGGCTAGTCTAGCCGCCTCCGCGGTTAACCGCTAGTGCGTATGAGGCATTAGGGACTTGACAATGGTCCTTCGAATGTTTACCATCTCTCCCAGGCGGATTAAAGTTGAGTCGAGCCCACCATAACAGTCCCGGCTTCCCACGGTACGGGGCCCGGGCAATAGTCATAAATCGCTTTTCTCCGCGCCAAACAGCCTCCGTGGCGCAGCGGGCGAGTAGCCAGTTGCGAAGCGTGAGGCCGTGGGTTCGATTCCCGCATCTAGACAAATGTTTGTCTGATTCACAAATATTTGTCTTGGGTCTGGGTGTTGTGGGACCGCAAGTCTCTCGTAGTTCTTGATACCAACGATAGAGGTTCACCTAGTGTGGGGTCAGGACTATGTGTGTGACTATTGGATGTATTTATTTATTTAAACAAGATATCGCACAAATAATATTTTGCTAAGATATCGGCAGAGACAAAAGCAGATTATTATTTATGTAGGTTGTCTTTCTTTTACTTCACATAAAAATCTTTATGTGGTCTGTAATCTATATAATA
Source organism: Mimas tiliae (assembly GCA_905332985.1). Taxonomy (NCBI): domain Eukaryota; kingdom Metazoa; phylum Arthropoda; class Insecta; order Lepidoptera; family Sphingidae; genus Mimas; species Mimas tiliae. The sequence continues at coordinate 7,589,395 of HG995248.1, read as the reverse complement.
CTAATCCCATTTGACAGCTACTTAAAGATTTTCATGCAGATTAAAACAAAAACATCATGTAATATATAATCAATTGTTTGTCTTTACTGAGATCTTATAAATATTGTTTTCGTATTGACTACGCGACTATATAAAAAAACTTAAACACCGATTTGAAATAATTTACGTGAAATGTTATAAATGTAAGTATTTTTGAAGAAGTTTCAATTTTCCTTAACCGCCATCGGCACCGGCTGCAAAAATACCTCTAGCAATTGTTTATATTGTTGTACATGACGTTTTTATTAAGGTTTTTATGTTTTGTTTAAACTTACTATATTTTAAAATGTTTAGTGGTAGCTACAACTATGACATGTAAATCCCAATATAATACTTAACACAATCGAGTCGAGTGTGCGGGTTTCATTTTTTTATCATTTTTAATCGAATTTTTAAGGGACCACATTCCAGCTAATTTCATCGAATATTTTCTAATGCGGTCCACAATTGACGGATATATCGATATTCATATATAAAAAAGCAAAAAAAAACAAGTGAGAACCTCCTTTTTTGAGGTCGGTTGATAAAATATTGCAATAGCACTAAATATAGGTTATGATTAATTTTGCTTTTCATTTCTTATACATATACTTACAGGTCTATATAAGAAAAAAAAACAACTTTTGGTGAAAATATTATTAAAATCGGGCTGCTTAAATGTGTTTTAGGCATACCCTATTTAAAAAAGGATTATTCATATTTTACAGGCTACTAGGTTACCACCTAGTCTACCTAGACCTACCGGTCTCTCGTATCCGAGAGGCCGTCTGGGTAGGTACCACCGTTTTGTCTATTTCTGCCGCCAAGCAGCAGCGTGTAAAAATTGTGTTCTGGTTTGAAGAACATTGAAGTCAAATTACTGGGCATTATGAAACTTTAACACCTTATGTCTCAAAGTGACGAGCGCACTTCAGTGTCATGCAATACTTCATTATTCTGGTTGGTGTTGATACTGTTTATGGGCAGGCGTGACGCTTACCATCAGGCGAGCGATCGGCTCGTCTCGTTATTTAAAGCTAATAAAAAAACATTCACACACTAAAATTAACCATTATAGGTCCGTTTACGGAGCCAAACAAAACCAAAATATTATACGGTGGAATTAGAACCTTTTTCTTTTTTGCGCTGTACTAGGCCACCATAAACTTCGGGAGCTGGTAGGTAGAATGTAGAATGTTAGTTGACATGTATGGTTTGTTCAATGGCACGGCCATGTCTCATGGACTAGATCACTAATGATAAAGTAGACTCACGTATAACCGGCCAAGATGTCCATGAGTGTGCTTTTTCCTGCTCCGGACTGTCCCATGATAACGGTCAGCTCGCCTGCGTTGAAAGTACCGCACACATTTTGCAATATTGTCTTGCGGCCTGCAATAAACAAAATGTATTATTACATTACATATAAGGTATATAGGGTACTAGGTGGTTATACTAAATAGCTAGTTTCTGGTTGTACTTTAATATAATTATGTAATGACATTTAATATTTTCATATAGATTATCTTGTGTTTTAAATGGTATATATTTTTCACGGATTAAAGTACTATTCTTTAACATTGTGTGTACTTAAATATAAATTATGATGTAAAACGCAATATGATAATTGAATATTCACCACATAATATCATGGTAAAGCTCGTTGTCAAGTGATAAGTCGAGATTATAATATATCTCTCAACACAACACGTGCTTCATTTTAAAATATGTTTTTTAACAAAGCCTAATCTTATATATAAAATTCTCGTGTCACAATGTTCGTTCCCATACTCCTCCGAAACGGCTGGACCGATTTGTATGAAATTTTGTGTGCATATCGGGTAGGTCTGAGAATCGGCCAACATCTATTTTTCATCCCCCTAAATGTTAAGGGTGGTCCACCCCTAAATTTATTTTTTTATTTTGTAGACAATAATTTTTGTTTTATTTTTTTATGATACAGCATTAAAAAATAGATACAACCCTAAATTTTCAACCCTCTACGATCAACCCCTATTATTATATATATTAATAGAGACATTAGTATTTTTGTCAAGCGCTTTTCTCATCCGGACTCGCTTGATGCGCCCACTAGGCTACTTTAATCCTGGAAATAGGCATTCACGCGGGCGGAGCCGCGGGCAACAGCTAGTAATGTATACTTTTGTCATGTTACAGCAAATGATTACTTTATTATTTGATTTTCAAATGTTATGTATTCATTATTGTGATACCTGAACCTACATTTGTGAACCTGTTTTTATTTGTAATTTAGGGTACTTAAGGTGTAGGTACTAATGAGTGTAGTTTGTACCAGTTTATTTGTTAATAAATAAATTAGATTTGTTGTCTGGCATCTGCTGTCTGGCAGTCCTTTTGTTTATGTTTATTTTAATTTTATTTTCTATAAATATCGAGCGTCAGTCTTCGTGGCGCAGCAGACGAGTAGCTGGCTGTGAAGTTAGAGGCCGCGGGTTCGATTCCCGCAACGAGACAAATGTTTGTGTGATCCACAAATATATGATTCGATTCTGGGTGGTTTTCTCCCCAGAGGGGTAGAAGTCAAGCAGGTTGCCGGTTATAAAAACTACAAGCCCAATCTTTCTGTAGCATGTATTAGAAAGCATGTTGCGTCGACCCCACTGCGTGTGGGTTAAACGCAGGTGGAAGATAAAGGGTAGTACCGAGGTTACGTAACAATCATTCTTGTAGTATATTTCTAAATATTATGAGAATTAGGATATTAGAAAGTAGCACTTAGTAATAAAAAGTACTAAGAATGCATTTAATATGCGCATTGTTAACCTTTGACGCAAAAGTCAACAAATAGTTGTGGTTTTAAAAATGTTACAGTGTTTATTATCCACGACGATGTAAAGTAGTTAATCTCGAATGCAATACATAAGTGACTCGTTTATTCTTATTACGATAAAGGAAGAGACTAAATAGAAGTAAGGATGTCGCCAATTTTTATTATAATAAACTTGTACCTACGCCTATTTCCTGATGGATTACTCTTGTGTAGGCATATTGTATGTCATGAGTAACGACACAATTTTTTGGGACATTATAGCAGCGATTTTGAAAGCGATAGAGACAGTCTTGTTTACAAAATTAATGAGCCGGCTCGACCGGGTTGTTACCACTGTCTCACAGATAACCGACGTAAACCGGCGGCTTGCTGCTGCGTTTCGTGCGGTGCTTGAGATATCCGGACGCCCCAATCCTCCACTTTTTCCCAATCATTTTCAGGGTCAGCAATGCGTCAATGATTCTTCTGCTATTGTGGGCGTTCATAGGCGGTGGGGAACACTTACCATCAGGTTACCCACTTGTTCGTATTCCGGCCTCTGCTATAAAAAAGGATAACCCAGACAGCCTCTCGCATAGGAGGGACCTACCACCTGGTAAAATGAATCATCATCTTTTTAACGAAGAAGAAATAGAATTTCTTTGTTAATAAAAATATTTCTCATTATCGCGATAACTGAGGCTAAAACATGTTTTTTTGTATTGACGTGTAATTATTGAGTTCATGAAACACAAATACGTTCAACACATGTGTCGACTAATATGTGGTCACATCATACGTCATATTGTACTAAGCCGCGCTGTGCCGCGCTGTGCCGCGCCGCGCTGCGCCGAGACGACGAGACGACGCGACGCGACACAACGGCTGACAACGAAGGTTTGAACGGAAAAGGAAGGCGAAAAGACGATACGTATGTTCGCCCGATAATGATGCCGTAACATTATGTGTATTTTAAAATTTCCACTTATTTCTTTTTAATCGATTTTATTTATGTTTAAACGTTTTTATTGAAATAACACTAGTTTATACGGGTTGTATTGCGGTTAAATTTTATTTTAATCCCGACTTTTCGAAAGCTTTTCAGCCTTCGTGGTCAGAGACCGCGTTAAAATCCGTATAAACTAGTTTTATTTCTATGTCTAAATTCAAATTCAAATTTAAATTCTTTATTGAATCCATAAAATTTTATACATCATTTAGATTCAGTCAAATTTTAACTCTACCGCCAGTTCGGAATGCTGTTTCGCTAGAGAAGAACAGACAAGAAATTCTAACGTTGCTCTTTTCAAAACTGATTTACAATATTGATATGTACATTACAATTTATTTGCGTTAAAGCAGCTCAGTTTATGCCAAGAGAAACATTATAACAAAATAATGATTATTGACCATGACTCCCATGACCACGATGAATAAATTAGGCCCACAAAGTAAAAAAAAACTATAACAGTAAATAACAGTTTGAGCAGACCAGTCCACACAAGCAGCACCCGTTCACGAGTATGACGCATGTGTCAGCCATCGGCCTCCTCAACCATGTTACAGGGAAGTGACCGACCCGGCGCACGACGCCGCTGCAAGCACATACACTTTGGCGAGCATGACATACCCAAACTGAATTTAAATGAATGAATTTAATGAATATAGTTCTTAATTCCCAATGGTTCCCATGGGAGTCATGCTTCTTCAATTCTGTAATATTCACGTAACATAAGAAATCATCACGTTTTTATTTAAAACTACCTGCCTCGGTGGCGTAGTTGTAATGCGTGCGCGTTATCACATCATGGGACGGAAATAAGCTCGGCGAACTGTGAGTATAGTTACACCTCTGCCTACCCTTTCGGGGATTACAGGCGTCAGTGCGTATGTATGTAAAAGATTTATATTTAATAATTGTCAATTAAGTATTAGGAATTTAATTTTTTTTTGACGTTAATTATTACTTAATCCACTTCAACTATGTATTACTTTTTTGTGTTTAATTAATAAAAAAATACAGTTTTCATAATAAAATTATACGATAATTAATGTATAATTTTTTAATGAATACAATACATGTATTTTGGATTTAGTTGTACACGGTAATTAAAATGACGTGACGTAATGTGTGAAAATCCTTGAATTTTATTTCACCATTTTATACCCAGGATATGAGTCAATCTGGAAGTGTACCACTTTGTTTGTGTGGGTGGCACTGAAACGCGTGGATCATCGCCTACAAGCAAGTCAAAGTTGCCCTTTAAATTTTGGATAAAAGGATGGTAATTGGCATTCCCAGGATATGAGTCAATCTGGACGTATATCAGTTTGTTTTGTGGGCGGCACTGAAATGTGTAGATCATCGCAACGCAAGCAACTTTGCCTACAAGCAAGTCAAAGTTGCCCTTTTAATTTTGAATAAAAGGATGGTAATTGGCAAATCTGGTGTGGACTAACAAACAGTGATCAATCAACTAACAGTGATCATAATATTGAACAGGATTAATGAGTAATTGAATGTTCTTGAGAGAATTGAAGTTTCGAAGAGACTTCCAATATGAACAAGTAAAAACACTAATAAATATGTGTTGTTATAAATAAGGTAGTTGTTTATGTTTAATTTTAATTAGGTATTATGATATCTTACAGGAAAAAGATACTAAATATAAACTGTTTTACGACAACAAAATTGCAGTAAGGTAAAATATTTGATTGATATGAGGAAATCTCACTATTTCCTTTGCACTAGTAGGTAGTAACCGCAGTAATGGCGTTACATGTTTTATGACGGCATGAGACATCTTTTTTCTGTAATTTGATAACTACCTCTTCCAGCAGATTTAAATGGTTTGTAACATTTATTTTAATACGATTTATAAAATTATTTCGATAATATACTACTTGCTACTAGTTTTGGGTAACGTAACTAATTAAATAAAATAATTGAAAAAATAGAGTCAAATGAGGTAGGCAGAGATGTAACTTGTACATCCCTGTTTCGCCGAGCTTATTATATTAGGAACAAATTCTAATCCCGGGCAACTCATGTGGGGTTTTTCGAATCAAAAACTCGTGATCCTCAAAGATATCGTGTATCCTGAGGGCTTAGCATATGAAATAATTTTGTCGATTTGTTTTGTCATGAAAAAACAGTTTTAACTGGCTATTAATATATTATATGTATCGAAGCTAACATGGTTGCACAGAATACTCGACTCGTTATGTCAAAAGTAGAGATAAGGTAGAGAAAATAACACTTTCAACCTCTCTGTGGTATTTTATCAACGAATCCTAACACGACAACGCAATTTTAACGACTGTTGACTATTTTTCCCGACGAATATATGGTCGATAGTTAGTACTACAAGCCAAATCTTTCTGTAACATGTGTTAAAAAGCATGTTGAGAGCATAATCCGTCCATTATTATGTATGGAGATACTCGTAAACACATTTATAATTTTGGGAAATGACTATACATGTATATTATGTAACTTGTTTAAAGTTATCTGTGACATGCTATCGATAGATACGAATATTTGTGTCTGTGTCCTGTCTGCCACGACACGTTAGCATGAATAGTACGCTGTACGTGCGAAATGTGAATGGAGCCATTCTTGACTGATAACGCTATGTTCAATAGTCATTTGCGTAGTTTCCGGTCACTAAAACCACGGGTACTTCGAAATGGCTATAGCGGTCCTTTTGCCATCATTTGACCACTACCCCTTCCACCAGATTAGAATAGATTCCAACTTATATATTTTTGAGCGGAATTCTTTTAATAATAGGTTTTGCAGTAACGTCCACATTACTTATAAGCATTAAATTGATCAAACAACATTAAAATAATTGTATTTAATAATTTTATTAGCTTTAATGACGAGACGAGCAGGTAGGTCGTCTGATGGTCAGTGCTACACCTGCTCATAAGCAGAAGAAACGCCACATACAACTTTGAATTACAAAGCTCTGCATGGCACTGGACTGCAACTACCCTTGGTTTGGGTGTAACTTTACAAAATAATTGTGGATCTTTGGACCTCCGTCAATCTTGCTGACCATCTGACACGCAATAGTGAAGTTGCCACTTCACGCCGCTTTTCTCTGAGATAATGGTAATGGGTAACCCCGGTCACACCGATTTGACTCTCCTTGACTCTTTAACTCTGAGTTGTCAATTATTTGCAATTTGTATGTTTTATGACTGCCTCGGTGGCGCAGTTGTAATGCGTACGCGTTACGATTGAGGTCAACTCTGAGGTCTCGGGTTCGATCCTTGGGTCGGGTAAAGTGGTATTGGGTTTTTCTATTACGATATGCTCAGTATCAACCCAGAGTCTGGAATTTGTGCCCGGTATGGCGATAGGCTCGCCCCCTATCACATAAGGGACGGAAATACGCTCGGCGAAATCGAGGTGTACTGGTTACACTTCAGCCTACCCCTTCGGGGATTACAGGCGTGAGTTCGTATGAGTGCATATTGCATGTTTTATGCCGATATTTTTTTTTGCAGTGTTATATTGCGACAATTGAGCATGTTATTATAACCTGTTTAAGCACGTACATTGTTTTTGTTCTTGTAATAATGTTGCTATATAATAGCCAGCTAAAAAGAATAAAATATTGCAGCTAGTTGAAAAAAGAGGCCGGAGCGATTAGTAGTTTATAAAAAAATATGTAATCGTCTCTACTGTTTGTGATTTAATTAAACGATTTTGTTTTTAATTTTATTCGTAAATTGTATTTTTTTCAAAAATAGTCACGGTTTTGTACGTGATTATTTTTATGATGCATTTTTTGATACCGTAGTTTATGTGATCAGCTGTGGAATATCTATTTTTTATAGTCAGGAGATAGAACAAATATAAAAAATCATCTACGAGTCTAGCGCTAGATTATATTTGAAGAGAATAAAAATAATGAAAACAACCAAAAATAAAGAAACATCGTTGGCCCCTAATTGTCCTCTAATATACGTCAATATGACGCAAAGCTACGGAGGTGTCAGAAGACGATGAATGATTTGTTATTGTAAGGTTTGTATTTTTCTAATCGAGATTTATTTGAAACTTGATGAATTAATTAGTGAAATACATATTTCGCTGAATAGAGACTATATTTTAATTCGGTGAGTTTTTTATATCAGAAATACTTTCAGGCGGGCGAAGCCGTGAGCAAATCCCAGTATTATAAAGCTATTTAAAAAAACTCAAGGCGTGAAAACGCGGACGCGGAAACGGCACACGACCGCGAGACACGCCGCATCGGTCATCTCGGTAAGGAAAATTATACAATTCTAGTCCTATAAAACGTTTATGTAGACAACGCTAAAGAGCTATTGCTATGTTATAAGTGATATATCCTTTATTATTGCTGCGTTGTACGCGCATCGTAACAATTCCAGTGCGTAAATACATATATTTACGCACTGTAATTGTTACGATGCGCGTGCGTGTTTGGTTGTATCGACTGAGCCATTGTTTATTAAAAAACGTGTTTACAAAAGTAAAACCGACTCAAAAATCTACAATGCAATGTTTTATGGGTCACAATCAGAGACCAGTTTTATATATACTGATCTCTGGTCACAATAAACAATTTCGTGTCAGTTTGTCGAATTCAACGTTTGCGCCAATACAAATGACAACAGGTGCTCCTGTTGCTCACTCGCTGTCGACTAATGGCCGTTCCCAATATTCTGTCTGCCGACTTATTTACTTACTGTCAGTAACAATTTTAACACATTTTGTGTGGAAGATCATTTAAACAGAATATAGAGAACAGCCATAAATGGCTTTTGGTCAATTAACGCTTAGTGCGCAATTTCTATGTACCGCACTAGTAGTATACATTAAATTATTTTACTAGATCCAAAAAATAACGTATAAGAAGACTACACCCACTTACACTGTAGGAGAACTACGGTTGGTCACTTACAAATAGCGCGTTGAAGCGCACACACGGTTTAGTCGTAAGAGGTGACTGCCTCGGTGGCGCAGTTGTAATGTGTACGCGTTACGATTGAGGCCAACGCTGAGGTCTCGGGTTCGATCCCCGGGTCGGGTAGTGGTATTGGGGTTTTCTATTACGAAATAGCCCAGTATCAGCCCGGAGTCTGCAATTTGTGCCCGGTATGGCGATATTCTCGCCCCCTATCACATTATGGGACGGAGATGCGCTCGGCGAAATGTGGGTGTGCTGATTGCACCTCTGCCTGCCCTTTCGGGGATTACAGGCGTGAGTGCGTATGTACAAACATTTGTCTCGGTGCGGGAATCGAACCCGCAGCCACAGCCGGCTAATTGCCCACTGCGCCAGGGCTGACATATATGTCATATGAACGTACATAAAATATATATACAATATTGACTTTGGTTTTTTGTGTCTGTCAAAAACGAATGACTTTTACCCTTTGCATTATTAATGTAATTGTTCTTCACTATCTGCATACTTGATTTTACCTGAGCCAGGTGGTATAAAACTGCAGTTAAAGGTTTTCTGCACTAGGGTTAGGTAGATGAAATTTCTTAAAATATAAATTATTTTAAGTAGTAATTTCCGTTCTGTGTACACAGGTTTAATGGCTTTATTCAAATATTAAGCTTTATTTAATACGTTTATAATATATATAAAGTGTTGATGTTTTCCGCTCGTTTGAGTACCAAGCCGGTTCATATTAACTTTTTTGTGACGTTCATTGACTTATTCAATGACTTATGAGATTATAATATACCCGTTCGATATAGACGAAATTAACCTTGAATTCTTATATTTATACAAGACATTAACTTAGTGTCGTAAGTTTTAGCGAACATTTTGACTATAGTACAAAGTATAAAATTATGTGATATCGTTGCAATAAGTTTGTATTTTTAAATCTTTTCTTTACGCCTCTAGTGTTATCTCTGCTTAGGGCCAGACCTTCCTGAAGTATTAATTGATATGTCCGAACTCTTTAGTATTATACTCTTACCTACTTGTTTGTATAGTGTTTTATTTAAAAATAGAATCTTTGTGTTATATTACAGGCTTTGACTATGGTCGTTTTTATTTAATTAATAATTTATTTAGTCTACCAAAATATAATACTTCCAACTTAGACGTTACCACTTCACCCGATTTTAAACATCCTCCAATACCTCCATAGTGAGATCATTAGCCATCGTCAAGCCAGCGCTTTTGGGGCCGCATGTGGGAACTTACTCCTGTCTGTAACGATATTACATGCATTTGCGGCTGACATACTCCTGTGATTTCCTCAAAACTTGAGCGAAATTTCCTGGAGTTTAGCCGCCAGGTTGCGGACTCCAAGGCAGTCGCGGATGTGTACGATCTAATCATGTAACGTTTCACATCCATCGCAGCCAGGCCGTATGACAATCTGTGACCTCTCGCCACTTCGCCGGGCTAATATTTTTGCAGCCATTGCTTACGGTATTGCAACAGAATGTTCCACGTTGGAAATCCAACGCTAGTTAAAAACTCTAGCAAGTGCTTATGCGCTCGGGATATTGGAATCAGGATTACAGCTGTCATCACAATCCAATGAGGCACCTTCTAAAGAAACTAGTTGGTTACATGTTTGTTCCCGACTGGAGGGCGACCATCGTGCACATTGGAAAAACCCCCGCTATCGTGGCTTGTAACGACCAGTCGTATTTCGGGGTCAGTCGGTATATATCCAGTTGCCTACTCTAGGTCTTATTGTGATGATTATGGTGATCGTGAAGAGAAGACGTGAAGAGAGATCGAGATATTCGGAGGCCCAAATCCCCCTTCCCAATATCTTAATTATCCCTTTCCTTTAAAGTCGGCAAATCACCCATGATTGTTTTGGTATTGTGGGCGTACATGGGCGGTGGAGATCACTTACCATCAGGTGACCCCTAGCTCCTTTGCTAACCTATTATATTACTGTAAGTGGTAGAGCCACGCTGTAGATAGTTTTGTCTATACATGAATGAGCTAGACCGGGTTGCTACCACTGCCTCACAGAAGACTGACTTGAAGTAACAACTTGCTTCTTGCGTTTCGTACGGCGAGTGAGTTATCCGGAGGCCCAAATGGTCCTGTTCCTAGTCCCTTAATTATTATTATTCCTTTCCTTTAAGGCCGGAAACGCGTCCATGATTCTATTCTTGGGCGGTGGAAATCACCTACCATCAGATGACCCACGTAACCGTTTACCGCCTTGTGCTATTAAAAAAAAATGTATTATACTTACCACTAGGTGCAGTGAACACTTTGCCGTGCCAGGATGAAAAAATACATAAAATGCATCTATTTTTTATCACATAGCAACAAATCTCATATCTTGATAAAGACTTATCATTATTCAAATGCCTTATGATTAAGGTTATAACCCTCTTCTACATGATATCGTATATATTCACATTTATTTAAACTTTTAGATAACGATAGACGCCTTGGAAATGTGGTGTTGGAGACGAATGTTCCGTATCTCATGGACTGCCAAAAAAACTAACAAATTTATCTTGGATCAACTCCATGTGAGTGTTAGACTCTCGACAATTTGTTACCAAAAGATCCTCGATTATTTCGGTCATATTGCCCGTCGACAACCGGACAACCTTGATAAGTTAGTTGTTGTGGGTAAGGTGGAAGGAAAGAGACCCCGCGGCCGATCGCCTAGCCGTTGGTGTGACCAAATAACCACCCTCACTGGTCTTCCTATGACAATCGCCCTGAAGGAAGCTGAGAACCGGACAAAGTGGAATCTGTTATTTTTAAATGTCTTCAAACATAGAACCATTTCAATTAAAATCATCTTTTAAACAAATAAAAATCGCATATAAATAATTACACATTCGATAATGGCCCTTCCCTATATTCTATATTAAGATAGATTTGCTTACTATCAATAGTGATTTGACAGATCTTCCATACACTATGTGTCAAAATTTTACTGTTAGTAAGCAAATCTGTCGATAGAGAGAATATTGGGAACGGCCATTAGCCCATCATATGTCACAGACATATATATATTCAACCACACGCACATGCCCAGACGGACAAAGAAAAGAAAGAAAATGTATTTAATATGGTATCTCACACTAATACATAGTTTGGCTAAAACATACTGTATTAACATGACACTCAGGATAAAAATATGACAATAGTCTTAGCAGGTTAGTAAACAAAGCGTGCCTATTAATCAGTTGTGTTGAGTAACTTTTTTTATAGCAGAGGCTGGCAAATGAGCAAGTTGCTCATCTGATGGTAATTGAGCTCTACCGCCCATGAACATCCACAATACCTAAGGAATCATGGATGCGTTGCCGACCGAAGGCCCCTCTCCCTTTGGAGGGGATATGTGTCTTCGGATATCTCATTCACCGTATGCAACAGCAAGCTGCTACTTCACGTCGGTTCTCTGTGAAATAGTGGGAACAACCCGGTAAACCAGCCCATTCATGCTGTAGACAAAACTACCACTTATATTGAGTGGCGGATTTGCAGTCTAGGCCGCCCTAGGCCCCAAGCCATGTAGTAAGTACCAGCCGCCCCTTTCTCAGCACGCATCACATAGACTCTTGTTATCTTCAATTAATTTTTTGTCACGATTGGGCGCGCCTAATATCGGTCGCTCTAGGCCCGAGCCTATTGGGCCTTAAGGCAAATTCACGACTGCTTATATTAGTATTGTGATAGATATTTTATACTAGGTAATAGGTATTAGTGTACGAACTATAGATCACTATGTCTACATTTACGAACTTCGTATCGTTATATAGCATGGGAGCCTTGGAAGTCATAAAATCAGGTAAGCTGTAACGCAATTACCCTTATTTCGAGGTAAGTCGACCTTGCTTCCAACACGATGTTAATGCTACTATAATAGTTTATGATAAGTTTGCAAATAATATTTTTTGTTATCAGTGTAACCTTTGCTCAGTTTCCGAATTATCTTATGCACGCAGTCAGATGGGTGTATCATGTATCGTAACGCTATAAATGAGGTTAAAATAAAATGTATACATTTTAAACGAGTAATATGCATCCTCTCCTTTTAGTACGGCTTTTCAAATGGTACATCAAGAATTTTACATTTCGTCGCTTAGCTAACAATACCGCGTAACTCGAAAATTGGTCATGAGATATTGTCATTGGATAAATTGCTTTTGGCGCGTATCCAATAAAAGTACACAAAAATTTAAATTAAGCATACAAAGCACGTCATTTGTCACCGTGCAACTCATTGGTTATATCAAACCAATTCATAAAAAAACAGTTTTTGTCTCCCCGAAAACTAAGCGAATTTAACTTGCGCGGTATTGTTAGCTAACCGACGATTTGTAAGATCAATAACCTTGATCATCCAAATCAGCAACTTTATCAACTCCAATTGCATGCCACTAAGGAGAATTTTTTGTTGGGAATTCTGATTCATACCTGTACCCGATTGGATAGCAACATGATGGAAATCCTGCCATAGGGGCTCGTTCCGGTGAGTCACGTTTTGGTTATATATCTATATATCCAGAATTTCGAGTTACATAAAAAAAGTATTACTTTAAACATACAAAACGACTGTCATTACTTCAACTCATGGTTTGTTGGTCATGTCTACAATATGACTGCTTTACAGACCACATCTCCATGTCAGGATGTACCTACTTTCTTATGAATTGTAACTAAGACCGAACTAGGACTGAATAGTAAACCGACAGAGCTACCGCGTATTGAAATCTTAGGCCCGTATTATAGAACAACACTCAAGTGAGCTCTTTGCTAAGTGTCAATTTCAGTACACTTGATTAGTCTATTTTTGGCGCCAAACAAAAACAGGCCAATAACAAGTACTGAAATCGACACTTATCGAAAAGCTCACTTGAGTGTTGATTTTGAATACAGGCCTTAGACTATCACCTGAGGACTGAACACTGAGAACTGAAGACTGACTGTGAGAGATACCAATGGAGAGGCGCTCTTTCATAAAGGGCCTGTCAACTCCGCCAGGCATACAACTGGTTTGTCCACCCTCCATGATTATTTGCACGAGTAATATTTCCATACACCCGGTATTATATTTCTCGAACACTCTTAATATTACCGATAAAATGAGAATACCCTAACACCAGTTACTTCAGGCTGGCATAATTCTGGCGACTGTCAAGTAACGTAACGTTTTTCGACGGTAAACATTACATTTGGATCTCTGTCGTCGTCCCAAACATGTTTTGGCAGATCCCAACGACTCCATCACAGTTGCTATCAAAGCAGCACTTTCCTTGCCCAATCCGAATCGCAATAATAGGTCATACGCAACCCCGACATAAGAGACACTTGCGAGTCGAAAGAACTCCCACAACTGACCCTCGGCACCATGATGTTCAGAAACGGCCCTAAATTATGGGCGCGTTGCCGACCTTAAAGTAAAGGGATTGGGAAGGAGAGGGGGTTTGGGCCTCCGGCTATCGCAGCAGCAAGCTGATACTTTACGTCGGTTTTCTGTAAGACAGTGGTAACGACCCGGGCGAGCCGGCCCATTCATGCTGTAGACAAAAGTGTCTATAGCGTGGCTCTACCACTCTAAAACTAATTAATTTATTAAGTATTTCCGTTTTTTGTCCTGATTTCGTATATCGTACTATAGTGTTACACTGGTCTGCAGTGGTTTTGTGGCCCTAGATATGAAAATGATTTTGGGTCTATTTATGAACACGATTCATAAAACTTTCAATGGTTTTTTAAGATATGCTCTGATTTTTAAAAAAATCTTTATTTTCATTTTACATTACAAAAATCAAAAAACGAGAAACAAAATAACAGATATATTTATAATGTCAGTTATGTTTTGAGAAATAAGGATACATCGAAGTAAATAAAGAGGAAAAGGGGTCTGAGAGGGGATCACACGATGTTTGTATGCGCGAAAAAGTTGCGCAGATGCGTAATCATGACTGGAAAATTAAATTTTATTTTTAACAAGCCGATATTTGTTCAAAATATAAGATATGCAAAAATTATGAAAATACGAGCACATTGAGAACTTTCATGAATATATTCGTAACAGGGCACTTGAAAACGTAAAAATTTGCGATGATATCCAGGGCAACAAAAAAAAAGTTTTTTTTTGTAGAGTTGTGTGATAAATGTGAAACTTTGAATGTTAGTGAGTTTGTTAATTTAGATGTTTGTTTTCAATCACGCCTAAAGGGCTGAACGGTTTTGAATGAAATTTGGTAGTAGGTAGTCTATGACCTGGATTAGAACATAGGCTTTTTATCCCGGAAAAGATCAGTCACGCGGGCAGAGTTGCGAGCAAATGCTAGTAATTGATAAATCTAAGAAACACTTCCAAAATTATCACCGTCAACTGCAAATGCTCTGCAATTATGAACTTTATTCTATTGGTTCAAGCCGTATTAATGTAATGAATATAAATTATATTTTAATCCAAATCGTATATACCGTAAGTAGTAATTACTGTACCGTATAGATTACATGTGTGAGATAATGAAATGTTAGCAGGAGTATACATTACAACAAACAGACGTTAAAGAAAAGATGGAAGCAAAAATCTGGCATCACCCTGGCATTATTAGGACTTGGCGGAAAGATTTACTGGCAGCCTTAATCTAGACCCGGATGCAAAGTCAATCTACGCCATATGTCTTGCTGTCCTATATTTGGAAATGTGATAGTTATCCAGCTGTTTTTTTTTACAGAATATGTGTTATTTTGGTGGTTTTCATAATAAAAAGAACAAAGGAAAAATTAAGGGTGTGTACGAAACCTCCGGTGCGCAAGTCCGACTGATACTTGACCGGTTATTGGAACCGCTATTGTCAGGCGTGGAAAAAGGTTGAGGTCATCTGTGGGATGGAGAACGCGCATAAGGGAATACATTATTTGGTATGGAAGTACTAATATGAAGTCTGTGATATGCGCTCGTAATTTTTTTAGGACTGGAATTATAATGGCCCTCTTATAAAACGTAGACTAACTTTATACTAGGTTTTAACTAGATGCTATGGTAACCTATTGAAATCTGAAATGCCGATAGAACGCAATATTTTAGACATCAAGCTATCATAGCGTATTCGAAACACCATGCTTCGTTCCAAAACTCAAATTGTCAACGTAGCTCAGAGATTTGGCAAGCTTCGATGCAGCTGGACAAGTCACTTCAGTCGCATGCCAGACGAGCTGTGGGCCAGGATTACCATTACGTGGGACTCTGATAAGGCGTGGGAAGTGTCGCGGCAGACCGAAGAGAAGATGGCGGGATGAACTTGATAAAATCCACAACAATTGGCTTACAATAAATAGCACAGGATCGCAATTCATGGAAGGGGATCTTGAGGAGGCCTTTGCCCAACATTGAGACATCATAGACTAATACGATACGATTTGAACCTAATAAAAGTAATGAAAGTTAGGCCCGTATTATAGATCAACACTCAAGTGAGTGAGTGAATACGGGCCTAAGTCTACCTTTCTGGATGTTTGTAAGCTTACCAATTCGGATGTTTGTTATTCAAACAAGTCTTAACAACTGATCGAATTTTGATGAAATTTGGCGCACAGGTAGACCATGACCTGACTATTATCATAGGCTACTTTTATCCCGGATAAAGACATTCACGCGGTCGGAGTCGCGAGTAAAAGTAAGTTTTATAGCCCGTAATTATCCGAATGTGTATTTGGCGTCAGTACATTGGTTAGCTACAGTAAATAGATGGCTCATAATTTTAATTAAGTGACGCTTCGATTAAGTGTACCATTAATTATACATTGATTACAATGTGTAAGCAAAGTAATATTTAGACTGTTTTATATTTGAACGCTTAATGAGATACGTCGTTTTTATCATTTAATATGATAAAGTTCGTTCAGTAGCTCTTCGATATGTGATTACTGATTGTACTTAATAATTTTTAAGTAAGCATTAATAATAATAATTTTTCAGAATTATAATAGAGTGTCTAATATAATTTTCGTGAATTAAGTAATAGGCAATGAGAGTTGATACAAGGTGGTTGTTCACAAGATAGTAGGTCCCTATACGCGAGAGACCGTCTAGGTTGGTACTACCACTTTGTCTATTTCTGCCGCCAAGTGTGTTAGCATTGAATCCAGTGAAATTACTGGGCATTATGAGACTTAACAACATATGTCTCGGGGTGACGAGCGCAGTTCACACTTCAGTCAATTTAAAATATCTCTTGATAGTCAACATTATATTTTTTGGAAAACACTGTACTTACTGTACATCAGGTCCAGTGTAGTCAGTTTGCCGTGCTAGGATATAAAAAGAATGTCTTTTACAAGTCTATGTCTTAATCCAGGTACTGGTCTGCCTGTGTGCCATATTTCATCTAAATTCATTTAGCCGTTATGGCGTGATTGATTAAGAATCATCCAAAATCACTAAGTCACAAATATCTAAACTTTCACATATGTAATATATTGCTTTTCGAAAAAAAATATGGAACACGTATGGCGTGAAAGATTTTCATGCAGGCAAAGCCGTGAGCAAAAACTAGTGTTATAATAGTATAAACGAAGTTGGTGCATAAATGACGAAGTTTAGTCTTTTATCCCCGCTTTTACCCTCTCAGGGGTGCAATTACTTTTTGAAATTTAAATAAATCCAACTTTCAGCTATACTCTTTCGAATAAAAAAAGAATCATCTAAATTGGTCCACATTTGGCGGAGTTATGCGAGGTTATACATACACAGTAAAAAATTAAATATACGCGTCGAATTAATAACCACCCCCGTTTTTTTCGTAGGTTAAAAACGACATACCTAAAGTACGCTTTTTAACTCTCGATAGACAGTACTTACTGCCTCTATTCTTTACTTTGTAACAATCGACTCTATCGAGAAGGTCGTAGAGAATGAATGATACAAGAATTTTGGCACAAATCGTTTCAAATAAGATTTAAAAGTTTGTAGAAACTATTCATTCACCTTCTAATTTTAACCGCATAACTATTTAAATTCTTATGTATTCTTTATTTACGTTGAAATATCTCTTTGTTTTATTTAATACAGATGTGTGCGTGTTCATATTATGAAATGATAACTAGAAGAGATCCATTAGAACAATCTACTAATTAATTTATCATTATCAGCGAATGCGTACATGCATAATAGTAAACAATGATTGTTTTAGAGGTTGAAGTTCCCTTACCTCCTGCCAGTATTCCATTTCGGACCGTGTAGTTGATGTCCTCAAAGGAAATGTTGAGGGAATCGTCAGTGATGGACGTGGAAGCGGACTGCGAGTCAGAATGTTCACTGGCCATATTTGATGTCCTCACTCACTTATAACTTTAATATGCGTAGAGTTTCCATCGCGGAGCACAAAGGATGTAAACAATGGAGCGATACGCGTCGCGTCGTTGCAAGACGCCCGACCGCGAACGCTGCGAAAGCTGAACTACGTTGATTATACGTTGCGCAGGCGACTGCCGAGTATCGACAACGCGGTTGTGAATTGTGATTATCGGTCGTTCTCCCCCACCCCACACGCCATTGTCAGCTGACAAAAACGAAGAATTTAGAAGGAGCGCTTAGAACTGACGATACAATTCGTCTCACGTAGCATAGTTCGATAAAAGAGTAAGTGGTTTACATGATAAGTGATTTCCGTTGCCCAGAAACATCAACAACACCGGAAGAATCATGGATGCGTCGCCGACTTTTAAAGAAAGGAATGGAGGTTGGAAAGCGGTGGGGATTTGGGCCTCTGAAAATCTCAGTAACCGTACGAAACACAACAGCAAGCGGCCACTTCACGTCGATTTTCTGTGATATAGTAGTACTAACCTTGTAGAGCCGGTCCATTCATGCTGTAGACAAAATTGTCTACAACGTGGCTCCACCATTTGCCAAGGGTACGGTCAGTCGAGTCTCAGTGTCTATTTAAGTGAAATTTCAGTTCTTAAAATTAACAGACATTACAGACGCAAATACGAGGAGTCTAGCGTAACGGCTTATATGTTAATTATTATACAACGTGTTCCAGAAAAGTGTGGTCATATTTAAGGCGTTACATACAGTGACAATGAGTGATTATGTACCAGATCTTATCAAAATTTCTAGAAAACTCATTCTAAAATTACACACTAATATTAATAATCTATGTTACTCATTCGATAAAAAAGAAAATGATTTATTAATGTTCTAGCAATGCAATTGGATTTGGTACTACGGGGTGTGAAATGTATGTGGACCTTTGCTGCTCCAATCCTGTTGAAGACTTTCCCGTCATATTTCCGGAATAAAAAGAATGTATACCCTACGTCTTTCTACGTCACTCTACGGCTCGTAAATTATGCAAACCATATCGATCCGTCGATTCGTAACTGTGTAATATAAGGACAAATAAACAATCTCGCATTTATCTTATTACTTGTTATCCCTCGCGGTTTCATCGCAGGTATGTTATAACCTCGCACCCATTGGTCATAGCGTGATATACTTATATACCTTCCGGAATAAATTCTTTAAATGATAGTGAAAGCGGTATCTTAATTCGTTGTATATTTTAGGAGAAATAAGCGTACAAACCATCTCGTACAAACATACAGATATATGCAGAGCGCGTCTTTGTTTAATACTATGTATTGAACTATATATATAATACTAGCTTTTGCTCGCGGCTCCGCCCGCGTGCATCGACTTTTCCGAAATAAAACGTCTATATCCAGGGTCCCATCTATCTCTACATCAAAATTCATCAAAATCGGTTCAGTGATTTAGGCGTGAAAGCGTAACAAACAAATAGATTTTTTTTCATAAAAAGCATCTTAAGTTACTTCTTATACCTCCAAGAATGTGTACATAGTTTCATGATGATAGGTTAAGTCGTTTTCGCGTGAAAGCGTAACAAACAAACTTACATTCACATTTATAATATTAGTATGATGTATATATATATATTTAGATACAATGCTACATTTTTTTTACTTCTGTACACTATATATTTTGTGGTCGCGATAGGTGGCTCGCAAGTCGCAGCTGATTGTGCTTATCGCTAGACAGATAGAGCCTCGTATTGCCCGAGAGAAGTTGAAATTAGCATGCGATGCCGTTAGTTGATGAACCGATATACAATATTATTTCTACCTTTTTTAACCTGCGACACAAAAAGAGGGTTATAACTTTGACCCCTTTGTCCGTGGGTGTGTGCTTCTGTCTGTAATATGTAGCGCCTAAAGGAATATACCAATTTGATTGAGGTGACTAAATTAATCGAGATTGTTCTTAGCTTCGTTTGTTGATAATTGCATATTATATTATTAATTATATAAGCTCGACTGCGTCGGTGGCGCAGTTGTAATGTGTACGCGTTACGATTGAGGTCAGCGCTGAGGTCACGGGTTCGATTCCCGGGTTGGGTAAAGTGGTATTGGGTTTTTCTATTACGAAATGCTCAGTATCAGCCCGGAGTCTGGAATTTGTGCCCGGTATGGCGATAGCCTCGCCCCCTATCACATTAGGGACGGAAATACGCTCAGCGAAATGTGGGTGTACTGGTTACACCTCTGCCTACCCCTTCGGGGATTACAGGCGTGAGTGCGTATGAGTGCGTATGTTATATAAGCTGTCAGAAAAATATCAAGTGGGTCACCTAATAATAAGTGATTACGTGGAAGCCTGGACATTAATAATAGCAGAACAATTACGGGCGAGTAAGGAATGAGGATAGGAAAGGCCTGGAAGGGGTTCATTTTTAGTGGTTAGGTATTTGGGCCTCCGGATATTTCACTTACCGTAAGAAACGCAACAGCAAGCTGTAATTTCACGTCGGTTTCAGTGAGCCATTGGTAATATCCGGGTCGAGCCGTTCCATTATTGATATAGACAAATTATCAAAAGCGTGGCTCTATCACTTAATTTTTTTATTTAATTTTATACACCAACATTTTTTATTTGCCCGGTAGCGACACAGACACCTACTCTAAAGAGACCTATAGAAATTGTTATTTTTACATTTCAGTGTTTTTATTTTGTCCGTCCGTTGAGGAGTCTCATTTTTTACTCCGTACTCCGTCGTCAGATCTTAACCAATTATATGGGACCACATCGCAACTAAATTCTATCGAATGAAATTGTTTTCCAACAAAATCGGTCCACAATTGACGGAGAAATCAATGTACATACAAAAAGGAAATAACCGAATTGAGAACCTCCTCCTTGTTTGAAGTCGGTTAATGATTGTTTTTCTTAGTATTTAATATTTCACGATTTGTTTTTTTATATGATGTTTTTAAATTGCAGTACACCTTGGACTAAGCACCTATATTTCCGGTAAAGAAGAAAAAATCCGATTTAAAATCACTGTGTTTACAATTCTGTAATAGGTAGCAAATTTGTCTGTCGTTAACTTGTTGTCTCTACTCTGTGTGCCGGATTTATACTTCCTTCATAAACGACGTGAAAAACAAGGAAAGTCTTAATTCGATCTAATTTTTTTTTAGGGTTCCAAAGCCAATAGGCAAAAACGGAACCCATGTCCTTTGAATCTATGATATTATAAGTTTATGGCTGTTGCGTCTGTATGTCATAGCAATTTTACTCGGAGACTAAGAGCACTGTATGAATAAAATTTGGATTGTACCTATTCTATGAACCGCTACACAAAGGTGTAGAAAAAAGAAAAAAAAATTGGGGTTGCTCTGAGGGATGATTTCTATTGCACATAAGCATGAGTCATTGAAAAGATTCTTAAAAAATATATAGAGGTTGCTAAATGGCTTTTTATATACCTAAGTCCATCGAAATAATATGACAAGAAACGTAACTCAAGCAAAATAATTACCCCAACAAAACTCTGTGCAAGTGACCGGGGCTATAAAAGTCTGTGCGGCTCGTTCATACATCAATTCATAAAAATTTATTCATTATCTCTAATTGACACTTAATACGACTAATTTTTTGCGCGGAGCAGAACGACGTATCTCGATTTAGAAATTTAATATTTAGACATTAACTTTTATGAAACAAAGTTGATTTTGTACGTTCATTGATTTTTGTTGCGTATATGAGTGTTACGTGTGACCTATGCATGTGTAGTAAGTGGAGCCGTATTTTTGGCAGATTCAAATGAGAGTTATCGTTCTAGTTATCTTATTTCGATGCCTAAGTCATTAGTTTGTGAGATATCCGTGTCAAAAGTCGTGAAAAATGTGTCCCCCACAGAGAGTGATTCCATTTTGTTAATACTTTGTTCATTCGCGTTCGTCCTCAGCCTAGAGTTGGTCCTATTAAATTTTAATAAGAAATTCTATCCACAATAACAGGTTCAGACGATTCGAACCTTTTTGGACAACATACACAACGGAAACGTGAACACGCTATAAGAGTTTGAAATCGTGTATTTATGAATATTTCATGAAAAATAGTATTTAATTATAAAAAAAATATAATATACTAGCCCTGTATTATATACGTCCCACTGCTGGGCACGTGCCTCCTCTAATGAATGAGAGGGGTTAGGCCTCAAAAATGCTAAAAAAATAACCAATTTTGAGTCGATATTTTCTACCAATAATTATTGACCATTAAATAGCACCTACTCGAAATTAATTATTCATTTCACCTACGCCGTCGCGCCCGCGCTCCTCCTTGCTACTTGGCTTTGTCACTCACTTGTATTTGTTTACCCAGAACTTTTTATGACAACAAAACAAGTTTACCTATATACGAATTACGTGTCTCAGCCCGGGAAATTATTGTAGGGAAAATGAAAAAAGATGACGGGAAATCCCAGGAAATCGGGAATAAACTTGTTAGTAAACAAAGTAGAATATTCACTAGCGGATCCATGGGCTAAGGGGCTCAAGCCTCCCGCCAAGCATTTGGGTCCATTGACAAATCTCAAATTAATCTTCATATTATCCTACCTTCTTAGTACTTACTACAATATACATTTCATCGTTTATCCTTAATTATTCCATTTTAAGTAGGTATAGTATATTCTCAATGTTTTTAATTCTAATTTTGGGTCAAACCAAAATCCCGGATCCGCCACTGAGAATATTGGATATAAAACGATCGTCCGTCGGACGTTGTATCATAACAAGTAATTCTAACAATTATCAATAATACGGGCTTAGTGTGTTTTTTTAAATAGTGTAATTTTTTTTTTTTGCGCGGGTTCGATTCTCGCACCGGGACAAATCTTTGTGTGATCCACAAATATATGAATCACGTCTAGGTGTTTTCTCCCCAGAAAGGTTGACGTCAGGCAGACGGCCGGTCGTAAAAACTACAAAGCAAATCTTTCTGTAAGAGTAGGTCGAAGAAGACTTAACTAACAGTGCTTAGTTATTTTATGTAAAACTGATAAGATATAAACCAACGAACGTCTGTTGTCTGTTCTAAGGGGACTTTCCTTAATCATAGACAAACATTATTAGTTTCGTTCGGAAATGCCCATAAAAATATTTTATTACTTATTTAAGTAGTTATATAACCTACAGTCGGCATGATAGAGCGTAGACATCATCATACGCTCGGCGAAATGTGGGTATATTGGTTACACCTCTGCTTACCCCTTCGGGTTTACAGGCTTGAGTGCGTATGTAGATTTGACCATCAACCCCACTGTTAGCTAAATAATACTACTAAATATAATCGAGAATACTCACAATACCTGAAGAAGAATCCTGGGTGCCGACTTTATAGGAACGGAATAGATATGTATTGAGAAGGTTGTTGTGTGTGTTTGACCTTCGGACTTATTAAAATTAACCAACTTACCTATATTACGTTAAAGTTCTGTTATTGATATAAACGGAAGTCATTTAATTTATTTGTATCCATGTATTAATTTAATAGTGGATCACCTGATGAAGTGATCTCCACCGCCCATGTACACCTACAATACCGGAAGAATCATGGGCGCGTTGCCGACCTTAAAGGAATGGGATGATTAAGATATTGGGAAGGGGAGGGACATTTGGGCCTCGGGATATCTTACTCACAGTACAAAACGTAGCAGCAAGCCGCTATTTTAAGTCGGTTTTCTGTGAGTCAGTGGTAAGTGTGGTAACGACCCAGTCGAGCCGGCCCATTTATGCTGTAAACAAAACAGTCGACAGTGTGTCTCTACCACTCAAAATTAAATAAAAGGATGCATCACAAAATTCAAACATATTGACAAATAATTTATATTTAAAACTAAAGACTTAACAGGTAAACTAAAAAGATCACAATTGTAAGAAGAGTATAAGACGTAACTCGTGATTACACAGAATATAACATATTATTAGTATCATATTAATCTAGTACACGATCATTAAAAAAAACTGCCAGTTTCTCTTTAGAAATACAATTGCATATATATTTTAAAGAAATTCTGTGTTGAAAATTATAGAGAATATTATCTTAGAAGAAATAGTCAGCAAACGTTTTAGCTTATTACGCATTGTTCGTCACCCTTAACTACCAATCATATATTAATTAAAGGATTGTTTTCACTGGAATATTTATTTCATTGTTTACAGAAACGTACAGACTGGCGAATATGCCTCGAATGTGAGTTATGCGGGCCGGTGCTCCAACTGTACTGAAACTGCCCGTAAGTCTTTACCCTAGTGACTTTTTTATATTAGCGTGAACGACGGTGCTCGCTTGATAGTAAGCCCCCTGCCCATAAACAGAAGCAACATCACACAAAGCCTATGAATTACAAAGCATGCCATTGGACTGCGCTTGTCACCCCACTGACATAAGATATTATGTTTTATAATGCTCAGTAATTTCACTGGCTTCAATGTTCTTTAAACCGAAACACAACTGTGCTTACACTCTGCTAATTGGCGGCAGAAATAGACAAAGCGATGGTACTACGTCCAGACGTAGAGACGTAGAGACCAGTCTCTTATGCGAGGGGCCTACCACCAAGTAAAAGGGTACCTAAGTAATTATCTGGTAAAGCAGATTGAACAAGGCCGGATATCGCTTCACTTGGGTGGACAGGTGGCCGAAAACTCTATTATATCCGGCTTTATATGGATGTCTGACAACCAAGTACAATATCGGCGGTATACCGCGTGTTCGGGGCACCTTCGCAAATCTCAACGCACTCTGTATTGCATGCAATAAAATGAATAATTTTATATTATAGTCGTTACTTTTTTTATATATTTTATTTCAGAGCCTATTCTAAATCGATGATTTGACGAGACTGCTTTAATTATGGTTTATAAATGTACAAAAAATAAAAAGACGCCATCGGAATTACATCTTAAATAAAAGTTCAGTTGAAATCTTTAAATGCAAGTTTGCCTTCATACCGTTTCCCTATTATTTAATATTATACATTACCTCATTAACCAATACAAACTAATAAAATATATATTTACCTACTGTTATAAACTAAATTAGGCAATAATATATACACCTATAAACACCCGAATAATACTTTTATGATAATAAAACCTTGGGCTATACAAATGTCATCATACATTAGTTTGTTATCATCAAAATCGGTTAAGTACGACGTAATTATTTTATCATTCAACACAATGTATCGAGAGATAGCGGAAACAAGCTGTAGTTTATTATCGTTTATTTTATATATTTTTAAAATCATAATTGTTTTATAATTTAAAAAATATCTGATTTTGTCCATTTATCTGGATATAGTTTATTATATTTAAATATTCAGATGCTAAGTATATAACCGATATAAAAAATAGCATATATCTGTATTTAGATGTGAATTTTCTTCAATAGTGGCTGAGGGCAGTGTAAGTTGGTCACCATTCACCAACATCTTAGGCCCAAAGTCAACCTGCACACGTTTATACACTTTACTGATTAACGGACGAGACAATACAGAAACTTAGTTCTCGTTGCGGGTTGTGGGGGTCAGACGGTGGAACGTCTCATATAATACAGTAGGTATTAACCCGATGGTACGAGAAGGCGAGAAGAAAGATAGGCACAGGGTAGTGTGCAAAAAATATTTCAATATTAAACCCTTCATACAATAAAAATGTTAAGTGTATAGTTTTGTCATAGTTACTTATATTGTCATGGCAAAATGTATGCCGCTAAACTGATCTACGAAAGATTACTTAGTAAATGTAGAATAAGAGAAGATAGTTAGATTTTTTTATTTAATAAATAAAAAGGAATCTATTCAACGTGCAGTACTACAATTATAATTATGCGCTTAAGCAATCTTAGTTTTTGTAGAATTAGTAGAAATATGCAATAAATGTCCATTCATCACGGCCTGGTCAGTCGACTGACCAAGAGAAAAATGAATTAATGTTGTTACCGATCTGTATAAGAATCATTGTCACGTGTTCGCTTTTATAAGATTATTGAGGCGCGGAACTTCAATGGTAGTACTGACTACCCATCGCAATAAAATTGCTGTAATCACAAATCATTAGTCAGTAAGAGTAAATTTCAAGTCAACTACCATACTTTTGAATCCATTAATACCCTTAATTTCCAATATATAAAACAGGAAAGGCGTATTGAGTTTATTACTGAAGTGACTTTTTTAAACCTAAGAATTTATTACATTTGACTACCCAAAAGAAAAAAATGAGTACATAAATTGTAGACTATTATGTGTTTATAGGATTACATCATAAATCATAACAAACAGATCCGCGATTCTGAATATTTTTAAAAAATGTATAGAAACCACCTAGTTTTCAGCAAACTTCTTTAAGTTGTCCTAAAAGTCAAATTTGGCCTATATTTAAAAGTAATAGCAATCAAGTCATGAGATTCGTTGCTAAAATATATACAGCAGGCATTCTAATAATTTCTAAAAAATCAGACATTATGATAATAGAGATCTGTTTCACGGGTTTGGATACAAGTCTTTTGAGCATTTTCATCTTTTGTTCAGACGGTACCACAACGCAGTGCATGTAAGCAGATGCATTAGCACCGTAGTCGATAGCACCAGCGCCATGTTACCGCCCACGTCTACGTTCTCCATGTCCATTTCAATGAGGAATGTCTTTGGTGTTACGTAGTGACAGTATACTGAAACAAGATACATAATTAATACACATGGGTATATTTTTATTGAAAAATAGGAAATACTAGATTTTTTATTGCTAGAATGATGAAACGAGTAGGTAGCTCACCTGATGATAACGCCTGTCCATAAACAGACACTACCAGACAGAACTTTGAATTATAACGCTCTGCATGACACTAGACTACGTTCATCACAATAGATACGCTCGGCGAAATGTGGGTGTAATGGTTACACCTCTGCTTACCCCTTCAGTGATTAAAGGCGTGAGTATACAAACATACAAATGCGTATGGTTATATACATACATAGCATCTGCGTAATATTTTGTTCAGTTACTATGCTAAGTTTTACGATCATAATTGAAGTATTTATTGAATAATACGGGTTTATTATTCGGTTTGAAGATAAATTTATATTTTTTTTCTATCGAGAAAATTTTATGGAATCGTGTTTTCGCCAAACGTAGTAGGTACTTAGCATTAACTCTTAACTTTACCGCATATTTATTACAAAGTGAAAGCTGCAGCATTGTATATACAACGTGTTACAGAAACGTGTGGTCATATATTAGGGTCATTACATACACCTTACAATTACTACTTATGTACCGGACCTTTTCAATACCAAAAATTTCACATTAATTTTGATCACTTGTTTAATAGGATCGATAAGATTGGTGACATCACTATTAATTATTATGAACGACACTCACTTTTTAATAAACTTGAATAAGTTGTACGTAATTCTACGAACATACGTACGTAACTTGTAATTTAAATACAAAATAACACCTGAAAGAGATTGTGTGCTGAAGACGATATTGGTGCCATCCTCTAGAAGCATTTTAAAGACTTCATTCTCGTGTCTTCCATCTATGAATTTGGCTTAATACATTCGACGATCCTCTTAAAAGCTGTTATCAGTTACACCAACACAAAGTACCAATACACAATACTTATTTTTAGTTAAATACAACATATTTTTTGAACTCGTAAGCATACTTCATAAAATCAGAAATTGCCAGTTCGGCAATGCTGACTGCTGACTGCGTCAAATAAATATTGACATTTGACAACTGTTTAATATTTTTTTTTATTATAAAATATTTAAATGAAAGGAGGTCTATAGTATCATTGTTTATGATTTAGTGTTGTCCAAAGTTGAAAGTCGATATCGAAATGTTACTCATTCGATAAAAAAGAAAATTCTATAATTATTGTACTAGCAAAGCAATCGGATTTGGTACTATGGGAGATAAAATACTTATATTTATACTATACATTGCTTAAATTTGCCCGCTCCTTTCTATAACACGTTGTATACACGATCAGGCTAAGCCTTTTGAGGTATTATGAACTCTTAGTATGAATCTGTGTCAGCATTAAACAGAAAAGTACTTACTTTTAGAGCAATTAATCCTAGTTCTATTAAAGCCGTAGACTGAATGTACGGCGACGTGGAACCCAGCTCGGAAGTAAGATATGTGGTGGAGCCAGCGGAATGGGTACGGAGTGTCGGAGAGAGCCAGGCAGAAACCGAACACTGAGAACAGGCAAGCTAGCACTGGACCGATGAATACTGCGATCTGGGAATATAATAAAGTGAATAGTTATTGCACATGTTACTTTTGTTTCTTTTAGCGTAGGCAATCGAGTAAGTGGTAAGTGATCTCCACCGCTCATGTACGCCAACAATACTAGAAGAAACATGGGCTCGTTGTCGATATTAACAGAAGGAGTACTTAAGAGATTGGGAAGGGGAGGGGGATTTGGGCCTCCGGATATCTCACTCACAATACGAAACGCTAATTCACGTTGGTTTTTCGTGAGACAGTGGTAACAACCCGGTCGAGCTGGCCCATTGATATTGTAGACAAAACTATCTACAGAGTGGCTCTACTACTCAAATATTGACAAGTACGTATGCAGGTGGCAAATTAATGAACTAAGGAGGTATTTAATAATAATAAACTGAGAGTACAGACCTTTGTCTGAGTCTTTGTGACCAATAAATGCACATTATGTGTATAAAAAGTTTATATTAGATTGTTAACCTTACAAACAAGTTAGCAGAACGGAACAAAGAAAGTGAAAGCATTTTAAACTATGTGGTAAAGGAAAGTGTGCACGCGATATTACCTTAGTGGGTGTAGTAGAACCAATGAAGTAGCCCCAAGCTTGCGCGCAGAGTGAGGTTGCCACGACGGTAGCAAGGAACAGGGTTGCTCGTGTCGGTTCCAATGGGTTATCAGTCAACCAGTATGACAGGACTACGTAGGATACGCATGATATCATCTGTAAATATAAGATTCGAGTTCTAGTGATTTTTTAATACATACTCAAGCCTATATACCATGGGGGTAGGCAAAGACTATTTAGTGCCACTGCTACAATCCTGACTCACCTTTTTTGCTGCTTCCACATTCAACCCTCATGTGTTCATATGACCCAATGCACTATATTTTTAGTTACTTATATCTGTGATTTCTTATGTTGACGCGAATATTACACATTGAAGTAAAACTAGTTTATATGGATTTTATCGCGGTATAATTTTTATTTTAGTCCCGACGTTTCGAAAGCTTATCAGCCTTCGTAGTCGAGAGACTGTGGTATAGGTCGTCTCGAAAAGTTAATGTTACATTGCCTGGATCCACAACAGTGTGATTTGCACAGAATTTTCTTCCCCGTGCAACGTCCTTGTGGAACCAGCTTTCGATTGCGGGATCTTCAAGAAAATAACATATTCTTTTTTGAAAGGCCGGCAATTCTTCTGATAGTGTAGGTGTACATGGGAGGCGGTAATCACTTACCATCAGGTGACCGGTTTGAATGTTTTCCCCGATCTATATAAAAAAAATATTACCTGGAATGGCAACTCTACCGCTAATATAGAGACGATGTAGGGACCCAGGTTGTACCACCGATTGAAGTATTCTCCTCTCAGTATATTCATTTCCAGTGGAACTGAAAAAAACATTTTAAGTTTAACTAAAAATATATATTTTAAAATCCGAATCACAGCATGAATAATGACTATCCATTGAGGTTCCTATTTTTACGCTCGTACGCCGGCATCAAATCTTTTTATGTGGCAATCCTCGATGTAATCCCTATTGTATATCACCGCAAAAACGGTCTAAACCAAGACAGTGGGATGTTGGTGAGAGGGTGCCTGAAATATATTTATATCCCACTAGATAACGACAACCGTAAACATCGTGAACAACCCGCCATAGTCTCGTTCCGGCGAGTCGCGTTGGCTAACCCCGAGCCAATATATATTCAGTAACAAGTGTTTATAAGGTGGTAGGTCCCTCGTATGCGAGAGGCGGTCTGGGTTGGTACCATCGGGTGTAGTGGGTGGCACTAGCCGTCAAACCATACACGTGGCACTAAAACCGTTTCTCATGCGCTGAAGAGGGTCACCGCGAGAGTTTTATTGTTATTAAGGTGTAGGGTATAATATTATAATATTTGGACTCGGCTCAGCGGTCGCCTGAATGTCTTCAATCTCTCGTGGGCGGCTTAACACTGGGTCGTAAGGTCGATGTGTCCAATATAACCATACAGTCTCCTCCTACCTGGGGTGGTAGCGATAAATCGTTTTTCCCCCGAAATGAAAAATCTAAAAGAAATGACCAATTCAACTTAGTTCGTGATAACACAATTAAAACTATTATGTATTAACACTGTAATTGTCAAAAACTACGAAAAAATATTTAGAGAAGTCAAGACAATGACCATACATTTTATCTAGTAAAGTTGATGTTATAATTTAAATTGTTACACATCTATCACTTTCACTTTTTTCAAGATCCGTGCCTATAATATACGCGTCGAAAGATTAGACTGAACTGTAAACTGTATCACGTAATCTTCAGTCTTCACTTTACACAGTCGCATTCTATTGAGGTATGGAATTACGTGTGATATTCGTTACTCGCAGGATATATTACGAATACACCTACGAGATCGCGCGAGGCGAGACAAAACTGTCCTCTATTCTCATGTTCGGCAACTCTCGGAATGATAATTTCACATGACTTTTTAATGAAATAGTTGTCGTACATGGTCCACTATAACTTCACCAGTATACTTGGATGCTTTTGGCACAAAAAGCAAAAATAAAAGAACAAGCATTAGGATTTTTGTTTGGTCACAACGTTTGACGCTTAATTTTTTTAAATAAAATTGCTTGTAGCTTTTAGCTATGGTTAGTTAACCTCACGTAAAATGTTGTCTACTCGTATGTGTGTGCAAGTGTCGCAACAAGAAAATGGAAAGAGTTAGAATAATTCCTTTTGGATAGAGAGAAAGAAACCGATTAATTACTTATTATGAAACTTATATTCTGAGGCCGTGGGTTCGATTCCCGCACCTAGACAAAATTTGTCTGATGTACAAATATTTGTCTCGGGTCTGGGTGTTGTGGGACTGCAAGTACCTCGTAGTTCTTGATACCCACGATACAGGATTACCTAGTGTGGGGTGAGGACTATGTGTGTGACTGTTGGGTGTATTTATTGTAATTATGAAACTTATGGTCCGTCTGCTTCTTTATTATAGTTTGCGCTATGTCTGGCATACAGACAGACACCGAGGTGATTTAATTTGAGCGCGGATTCCTAAAAATAATAATTTAAGCCCAACGAAAACTAACCTAAAGTTCATTCAACTTTTGCGATAAACATCACGTTTTGACGGTCACACGCATATCTATCACGCATATCTGCTATTTATTCTGAATTCACATTTACAACATTTTACTCATGGATGAATTATCTCCTCATACTAATGGCACTGTATAAGTTTGCAAGTCGCGCAATTATTGGGTTTTATTATGAAAGAGAGTGAGTCGTATTTCGCTTTTATACAACGTGTTATAGAAAGGTGTGGGTAAATTTAAACAATGTATAGTGTACGGTATATCATCCCCCATAGCAACCCCCAGACATAAGATGTTGAGTCTCAAAAAGCCCATTAATTTTACTGCCTTCAATGTCCTATAAACCGGAAAACAAGAGAGCTTACACACTGTTGCTTGGCGGCAGAAATTGGCAAAGCAGTGGTACCAACCCAGACGGCCTCTCACATACGAGGGACCTACCACCTTGTAAACGTACGTATATTCGAAAATGACGTACACGTTATTCAAGTTTATTAAAAAGTGAGTGTCGTTCATAGTAATTAATAGTGATGTGACAAGTCTTATCGATCTTCTCAATCAGAAACAAGTCTCGGCTACCGTCCCAATTCTAATTCGGATTTATGCAAATCGATGTTCGACCATCTAATGGCCAAAACGAAGAACATCGATTAATGGCGTCACATGAACTTCAATAAAACCGATTGACTTGAATTAATTAATGCCGCCCGCGGGCGATTAATCTGAATGGACTTGAACGCCGGCAGAGTTGATGAAGTTCGGCGAATTAGCCGGTACCGCCCCTGTTTTGAAAAGATCTGGTGCATAAATACTCACTGTAAGGTGTATGTAATGACCCTAAAATATGACCACACCCTTCTGTAACACGTTGTATTTATTTCTCTTTACGTTTTAATATTGAAAATAGAAGATAGATTTACTGATCACCTCTAAGAAACCGTGAATTTCTTTATTTGTATTTCGAGTTTTCGATTTGAAAAATCACACAAGTATACGACATTATTTTAGGCTAGCTTTTCCTAGCGGCACCGCCAGCGAGAACGGCCATTTCCGGAATAAAAGCCTAGCCTATGTCCTAAGCCAGTTTATGGTCTACCTGTGTGCCAAAATTCACCCAAAACCGTTCAGTGGTTAAGGCGTGATTGACTAAAAAACATCCAAATTCACAAACTCACAAACTTACACACATCCAAACTTTCACATTTATAGTAGTAGTAGGAAGTAGGTTAATTAGGTAATTTCTTTGAATTGAGCTTTACTAGAATTCAGGCCACTCAGTATATTCTACGGTTTCCGCCAGTATAAATATGGTATTATGTAAATAAGGCAAAAATACTTTTTGTTTTTGTTCAAATTTTACATATAAAATGCATTGAATTTTTTATACACCTTGTTTAATATGCTTATCAGCTTCAGTAACAAAAAATATGTTCCAAAATATCAGGGTTATAAGTTAATATAGTTTTTGTTACATGTATTTTTTAGTATGATGATGCCTACTGTTGTAATTTATCGTCATTGTAAAACATTGAACCGAAATAATAAAAAATACATTATGCTACTTTAGTGGCTTTAACAGCCTCCGTGGCGCAGTGGGCGAGTAGCCGTCTGTGAAGCGAGATGCACTCGAGACAATATATAAATGTTTGTGTGATCCATAAATATTTGCTTCAGGTCTGGGTGTTTCCTCCCCAGAGGGGACGTCAGCTAGGCGGCCAGTAGTAAAAACTACAATCCCAATGTTTCTGTAACGTGTGTTAAAAAGCATGTTGCGCCGATCCCTCTAGTGGGATAAGGTCAGGTGGAAGAAGGAAGGTGCTGTAACCGGACGGTGCTAACAGATCTTTACTAAGCTTACACCATTTGTCTGTTTGTATATCCTAATTTAAAAAAAGTTCTATCTTTTGAACTGTAATAGGCAGCCGTTTATTACAGAATACCAGAAATCTAAGGGTGTACGTCCAGAATCTCGGTACCACCATAGCGATCAGAGACAAAGCTTTAAAATAATCCAAATATAAAACAATAGTTACGAATGTTTTATTTCTTACTGTTTTTTCAGCCTCGAATATTTTTTTATATCCTCTTCTTATATCAAATTCAATCGCTCTTTGTTAGACTCGCTAAAACTTAAAAACGACTAGACCGTTTTTGATGATTTTTTGTGAGTGAGTCCTAAAATGGTTTATATTCACAATTGGACTCGGTAAGTGGCGCTGCAATCGATTAATATTGCGTGTGAAACCGCGCAGGATAAAATAAATTGCCGTGTGGTCTTGCAAAAACTCGAAAATGGCTCGACCGATTTGATTATGTTTTTTGTTTTGTACGCCTCAAAACTGGGCTGGTTTAGAAAAAAAATATAAGAAAAACCGACAGGAGTAGCCGAAAAATCGAATAAATTTAAATTGCTAATGATAATCGCAATCAATTTTAGGTGGAACAAAGTTCACCGGGTCATCTAAGTAGTATAAAATATAATCTAATATATAAAATTCTCGTGTCACAATGTTCGTTCCCATACTCCTCCGAAACGGCTAGACCGATTTCATAAAATTTTGTGCGCATATCGGGTAGGTCTGAGAATCGGCCAACATCTATTTTTCATCCCCCTAAATGTTAAGGGTGGTCCAGCCCTACATTTTTATTTTTATTATTTAGACAACATTTTTTGTTTTTATTTTTTTATGATACAGCATTAAAAAATACATACAACTCTAAATTATCACACTTCTACCATCAACCCCTATTTTTTAATAGTCATTTTAGTATTTTTGTCAAGCGCGTTTCTCACCGGGGGCGCCCACTAGGCTACTTTAATCCTGGAAATAGGAATTCACGCGGGCGGAGCCACGGGCAATAGCTAGTACAATATAATAGTATCACGTTGTAAATGTATGCAGAGAAGCGTATTATGTCAAATGAGTACTTCCTAAATTGAATGTTATCTGGCAGACAACATTTATTCCGACTAGGAAAGTAATTATCATTTATTTATTTAGAACTAAATAAATTATCACACAACGACCTTTGTTATTTGTCGCTTAGTTATTTTTTAATAAACTTAATTGTGATGATCAGCGAGTAGCTTTAATACAATGTAAGGCTATTGCCTCATAACTTTGCCTATTGGCACAGTTATGAGAAACATTTATCATAAATATTTGTATATTATTATTTACATTTTAATTACTGCCTACACGTGCGCTAAAATGATATGCTAAAGTAGGTATTAATAAAATTGACATACATTTGTTTTATTTTACTTGATAAAGAAAGAAGCGAAAAGCGGGTTGCTGCTGCGTTTCGTACGGGGAGTGAGATATTCGGAGGCCCAAATCCCCATCCCCTTCCCTATCCCATAGTTATTCCTTCCTTTAAGGTCGGCAACGCGCCCATGTTTCTTCGGGTATTATAGGTGTACAAGGGCGGTGGAGATCACTTAAAAAAAAATATATTTACACCCGAATTCGAATGGACTTAACGTTGATAGGTATGTATACAAACTTAACAAGGTATGAATATAATTTACTGCCTCGGTGGCGCAGTTGTAATGCGTACGATTAATCTAACGCTGAGGTCTTGGGTTCGATCCCCAGGTCGGGTAAAGTGGTATTGAGTTTTTCTATTACGAAATGCTCAGTATCATCCCGGAGTCTAGAATTTGTGCCCGGTATGGCGATAGGCTCGCATCATATCCTATCCTATCACATCGTGGGACGGAGATACGCTCGGCGAAATGAGGGTGTACTAGTTACAACTCTGCCTACCCCTTCGGGGAATACAGGCGTGAGTGCGTATGTATATAATTTATTATAAGTTAAAAATTACAAAATCGACTTAAGATACGAATTGAAGTGCGTTTGCTGTTGTCCGTTGAGAAGATTCCCATTTTTACCTTGAGTTTCATCATAAAATTTTAACAAAATGTATATGGGACCACCACCGCAGTAAATTCTTTATATGTTAATGATGTACAGTACTACAATTAAAGTTATACGATTCGGTAATCTTCGTCTATTTCTGAAATACAAATGTTTGATGATGAATATGTAATGCGGTCTACACACAGAACCCGCCGACTTGCCGTCACGGTCTGGCTGACGGTTTGGTGTCTCAGACCTTATTTGTAATATCATATCCTCGGCTTACATTTGCGCGGGATACTCGGCGACATGACAGAGCAGCGTGGCTACTTGCGTGCGCGATCAGTTATCTCCTTCACACTTATCAATATCTACCGAGACATGGTTGTTCATCTCGTGCTGTCGACTTGCAACGACGTGAAGAAACATGACGTTAATCGTACAGTATCTTTACTTTTTATTGACGACCTCCGTGGCACATTGGGTGAGTAGCCGGCTGCGTAGCGAGAGGCCTTGGGTTCGATTCCCACACCGAGACAAATGTTTGTCTAATCCACAAATATTTGTTTCGTGACTGGGTGTTATGGGACCACGAGTCACTCATACTTCCTGATATCCACGATACAGGTTATTCTAGTGTGGGGTCAGAACTATGTGTGTGACTGTTTGGTATATTTATTTAAATTTATATGTGAATAAGATTAATTAATCTATACTTACATGACAATGTGACTGACATCTTTCCAGTGTAGACGACAAGCAGCATGGATCCATACAAGTAAACGTAGTTGCCAAGAACTGAGCTGGCTTCGTTTCCCACGCCGGAATATAGATATCCGAATATGAGAGCGATCACTACGTGTGCCGCCACACGATACATGAACAGCGACTGAAAGAAAAATTATAGGCATGACCACAGGGCATGACAGACTATTCCGCTCACACACTCACCACTGAAACTCCTGTAAGCCTGGATCGACAATGGCACGCATTTCTCGACACCAAGTAAGAAAGTTGGCGAGTTTCTGGGAATGCGTAGCTGTTTTTATCCCCCAATGAGTTTAATCAAATTTTAATGGAAAGATAGGTGGAGTTGGAAATATAAACTGTCCACTTCTCTCCATAGTTAAGTGGGAGACAAAATAATGAAGAGACGGAGATTCAGGACTCAATCGTGAAATTATGAACTTCAAGCTTAATAAAGAGATCCAATACTGCACTATTACGTTACGATTTAAGTTTAAAATCGACTTAAAAAATGTGAAAAGTCAAAAATAACAATTTCGGTGTCGGTGCCGGCCGGTGCATCCAGGTGCATCGACGTTTACATCGCAGCTAAACTCTATCGATTGAAAAATTTCTAACTAAATCGATCTACAGTTGGCCATAGATACATGCTTTTCTAATGTGTCTATGAGTTGGCGGAGAAATCGATGTACATAAATGAAAAAAGTGTTGATTTGAGAACCGCCTCCTTCTTTAAAGTCGGTTGAAAATGCTTGATCGCCAACTGAATTCTCTCCTATGATCCGAATGGACCAAAGTTTTAATTAGTTTTTAGCAACAAACTATTACACCGGTGCACCTAATATATTTCCGGCTTCGGGATAATGATAATAATAAGTTAGTCCGTACAACCTAATTATAACTTAAATGGACACAGCCAAGCAGAAAAATAAGGACGGTAAGCTGGTTTTATAATGCATATTAAAATTTATTATATTAGCTGTTAATCATCAATTTGATTAACCTCCAGAGGCCATTGACTGATGCCTTATTACAGCTTTTAATTCAAGAACAAGTAATTATGTGAATTTCTTTGTATTTACAACTAATATATAAAATTCTCGTGTCACAATGTTCGTTCCCATACTCCTCCGAAACGGCTCGACCGATTTTTATGAAATTTTATATGCATATTCAGTAGGTCTGAGAATCGGCTACTATCTATTTTTCATTCCCCTAAATGTTAAGGGTGGTCCACCCCTAATTTATTATTTAATTTTTAAGACAAAAATGTTTGGTTTTTTTATGATACAGCATTAAAAAATACATACAAACCTAAATTTTCATCCTTCTACCATCAACCCCTATTTTTTAATAGCGATATTAGTATTTTTGTCAAGCGCGTTTCTCACACCGATCGCGATGACGGGACTCGCTTGATGCGACTAGACTACTTTAATCTTGGAAATAGGCATTCACGCAAGCTGAGCCGCGGGCAACAACTAGTAATATATAATATCGCAGCGATAGCTCAGTGTGGAGTCGTACGGACTGTCGAGACGAAAGTCGCAGGTTCGAAACCAGCTCCAAGAGCATGCCTTTGTCTTCTCTAGTTACCGTGTGTATCCATTGTTAATTATCGCTTGCCTTGGCGGTGAAGGAAACATCGTGAAGAAACCTCCATACCTGAGAAGTTCTTCATAAGAATTTCGAAGGTATGTGAAGTCTCTTAGCCCGCATTAGGCCAGCGTGGTGAACTAAAGCCTAACCCCCTCCCATTCAGTAGCGGAGGCCCGTGCTTAGGAGTGGGGAGTGTGTAATACAGGGCTGGTATTTGTTATAATATTATTATATCATGGTTGTCTGTTGTTAAGTAACATAGACGTTGTGAAATTAGTAAGAGCTCATTGGAATTCTTAAGAAACATTTTGTAAATGTTATGGCTTTAAGGGCTACACCACGCTGTATACACTCCGACTTAATTAATGACGACGACATTCCATCTAACGGGCGCAATATTTTCTATAAGTAGCTGATACTGTTCACAATAATACGTCGCGTATATTAAAATTGTTTTCGGGTGGGTGGCCGCGCTGTACACAGTTGTGTTATTTTTTTGATAGAGATAGCTCGACCGCGTTGTTACCACTGTCTCACAGAAAACCGACGCAAAGTAGCAGCTTGTTGTTGCATTTCATACGGTGAGTGAGATATCCGGAGGTTCAAATCCCCTACCTCTTCCCAATCCCTTAATCATGGCTCTTATTTAAGGTTGGCAACGCGTCTTTTATTCTTCAGGTATCGTGGATGTGCATTGGTTGTGGAGATCACTTATCATCAGGCGACCCACTTGCTCGTATATAAAAGTATTTCCGCGGCGAAACCGACGTTGAGTTTCGTGATACAAAATGATAAACAATGAATACAAACGTAATTGCGATAAATCAGAGGTGTGTGAACTGGGTACGAATCCGCGACCACCGTCTCGGTAGTCGGAACCGTTTATATGCCCGAATTACTATGCGCCAGAACTTATTTTGTGTCCCCGTCGACGGGAGCGTGCCTTATAGATTTGATCTGTACTTTTAAGCGAAGTGACACAGGTCTGATATTATCCTAAACTTCTGCATATATTTATGAATTTTCATTACCAAGTACCTACTGATATTTGTCCATTCGGTAGGCATTGAACTACTTACGTAATTCCGTGTGGTCATTAAGTAGTTTCTGTATAGTAATATCCACGTCTGCATGAGTCGGCCAGCCTGTCGGTACATGTATTTCGAGGATTTCTTCTCGTGCTTCGGGTTGCCTAAGAGAGGTATTGACTTCAGTTCTGTACATATATCTGCGAACAATACGTTATATTATGTATAGAACTATATCTTACGAATTCTCTTTTGGATAGAATCAATTATAAACCTCTAAGAAATTATATAGATAGATAGATAGTAACTCTTTATTGTAGACACACAACAACAACAACAACAAAACAGAAAACAGCTTAATAATAAATGTGCCACAAGCGGCGGCCTTATCACTAAAAGTGATCTCTTCCAGGCAACCATTGGATGGAGAGGAATAATATGAAAGCAATAGACGGGGTGTACAATAAAGGGGTAATATTAATAAAATACTAATACAATATTACTTAAAAATACATAGATAGTGTAGAAGAATACGAATATCTCGTGTGGTCAAAATTCGATCAGTTTTAAAAAAATATAAACGGCGTCATATGTTTGTTTGCAATTTCCATAACTTTCTGGATGTTCTGGTATAGTTCTGTCAATCTTTATGGCCGCTCTGAAGTTAGTTACAAGGGGGGGGGGGGGTATCAGTTGAAGTTTTTGAGAGATTAAAGGGTGACAGGGTAAGGGCGGGTGAAGTGATTAGACCTCACTAAGACCTCAGCGTTAGCCTCAATTGTAACGCATTACAACTGCGCCACCGAGGCAGTCACTGCGCCCCATTACATTATGGTATAATAATAATAATATGATATTATGTTCCTACAAACTTGAAGAAAGTTTACTCAGAGTCATTCAAATGTCAGCGTATTTGTTTATTAATTTAGTTTTTTTTAGATTTCAACACGATTGTAATTTTCATTTGCCTCGGTGGCGCAGTTAATTTATGTACGCGGTATGACTGCTGTGTTTAGGTCCCCGGTTTGATCGACCTGGAGTCGGGTAAAACTGATATTGGGTTTTTCTATTACGATATACTCAGTATGGATAATTATATTACATATTTAAATAAAATAAATAATAAATACACCTAACAGTCACACACATAGTCCAGCCCCACACTAGGTTAACATATATCGTAGGCATTAGGAACTACGAGAGACTTACGATCCCACAACATCCAGTCCCGAAACAAACATTTGTGGATCACACAAACACTAGTCTCGGTTCAGGAATCGAACCCATGGCCTTTCGTTTCACAGCCGACTACTCATCCACTGCACCACGGAGGCTATCAAAATCTCTTATTATAAACATTTCTATTATGTCAAAAATTATTTAGTTACTTACTAGACTCTATGCTCTAAGTTGTATTGATTTTTCTAAGAAACTCAGGAAATTGTAGTACAACGAATTGTTTATACATGACAGTTTTTGCAAACAATATGTTTTATTATGAGTACATACGCAGTTTACGTAAGTCCGCATTGAAAGGAAAGTAGGTAAATATATAAAACAGCCACAACTATGCCGCTCACTTAGATGGTTTCTCCGAGCACATCTTACTAGAAAACTCGGTCAGTTATCTATTGGTATTGTATTCAATACAATTATTACTTTATTTTGTTTTAGATATTGAAATAGCTTAACTGCCTCCGTGGCACAGTGGGCGACTAGCCGGCTGTGAAGCGAGAGGCCGCGGGTTCAATTCCCGCACCGAGACAAATGTTTGTATTATCCTCAAATATGTTGTTCGGGTCTGGATGTTTTCTCCCCAGAGGGGTTGACGGCAGCAGGCGGCCGGTCGTATAAACTACAAGTCAAATCTTTCTGTAACATGCGTTTAAAGCATACGAGTAGATAAGGGCAGGTGGAAGAAGAGGAATAAAATAGCTTGACATTTGTAGCAATGAGTTTAATTAGTTATAATCTTACATTATAAAAGCAATGTATGTAAAATGCTGTTAAATATGTAGTATTACATTAGTATTTAGTTATTTGTTGAGGCTTGTAAATGGCTTTTCGTATATAACTATGTATATATTTTAAAATAGCTGTAAACCCCCCAAATATAAAAAATAAAATAAAATCTACAATATTGTTCTGCGTTTTATAAATTTCTTTCTGAATTTAGCGGTATGGGAACTTAATCCTTGTAAGTAGTGGAAACATAACATTTATATTTTTGAAATAAAACTAGTTTATACGGATTTTGTCGCGGTTTAATTTTTATTTTAGTCCCGACGTTTCAGTTTTATTTCAATGTGTAATATTCGCGTAAACCTAAGAAATCACTATTTATATTTTTTCCATCAAAATAATACTGTTACGCACTCAACAAAAGCGTTAGTTGATTGATCCATTCTCCTAGAATTGTAAGCGTTTAAGTACAAAAAAGGATTACCTATACAACTGGTAGATACTGGACTGGTAGATAATGCCTTTGGCATTACGTCCACCTTTATACATATTGTGTATATGAAGTTTTTAAATAAAATAAGTATGAAATTTTGGATGTTTGTGAGTTTGTGAATTTGGATGTTAGTTAGTCAATCACGTTTTATCAGGTGAACTGTTTTGGATGAAATTTGGCATACAGGTAGACCATGACTTGGATTGGGACATAGGTTACTTTTTATCCTGGAAAAGGCCAATCACGCGGGCGGATCCGTGAGCAAAAGCTAGTATAATATAAAATATTACCTAGAGGGCTCGGTAGAGCTGGTATCGTAGGAACATTGACCCAACTGCCATTGGCTGTAGGTTCATACTTGTACTGGGCCATCACTTTTGATGCCTTTATCAGATCCACTTCATATTCTCCGGAGGCCACCTCCATCACTGAAAAAAGAAATATAAGTTCAACCAGCAATACATAAAGATTTTTTTATAAGAATTTCGAAGGTATGTGAAGTCTGCCAACCCGCATTAGGCCGGCGTGGTGGACTAAGGTCTAACCCCTCTCATTCAGTAGAGGAGGCCCGTGCCCAGTAGTGGGACGTTATATACAGGGCTAGTATTATTAAGCAGTATAGATATATGATTTTGTTAAAGTTTCTTGGAGCGGTTGGCGAACAGCCGGCTGCGAAATCGCAGGTTCGTTCTCCGCATTAAACATTCGTCTCGGGTTTTTTTTTATTTGCCTGAATGACGAAACGAGCAGGTCGCTCGCCTGATGATAAGTACCACGCCTCCTCATACGCCTGCTTCTATACATATTATAGAAGCAACACTACACAGAACTTTGTTTTACAAAGCACTGCAGCATTGGATTGCCCTCGTCACTTCGTAATATAAGACGTTAAGTCTCATAATACCTAGATCACAACAGTGCTTAGACACTGCTGCTTGGCGGCTCAAATAGTCAAAGCGGTGGTACCTAACCAGACGGCCTTTCGTTTACGAGGGATCTACCACCTAGTAGTATGTATGACAGATACATAGGTGTACGCTTATATCCCTGAAGGGGTAGGCAGGCAGTTTTACGAGTGGTAGAGCAGACAAATCTTGTCTACAGCATGAATGGGCCACCTCGTTCGGGTCGTTACCACTGTCTCACAGAAAACCGGCGTAAAGTAGCAGCATGCTGCTGCCTTTCGGACGGTGAGTGAGATATCCGGAGGCCTAAATCTCCCTCCCCTTCCCAATTCCTTATTATCCCTTTCCTTAGGTCGGTAACGCGCCCATAATTCTTTTGTATTGTGGGCGTACATGGGCGGTGGAGATCGCTTACCATCAGGTGACCCATTTGCTCGTTTGCCGGACTATACATTAAAAAATAAAAGGCAGAGGTGCAACTAGTGTGACTTTTCGCCGAGCCGATTTCCGTCCAGTAATGTGAGTCTATCGACTGACTGAGCACAAATTCTAATCCCGGTAGATAATATGTCAAGTCTCATAATGCCTAGTATATATAGAAGATGCGTTTAATTTAAATCGTAGTAGGTAGTGTTAGTTTTGTTTTTTTAATATTGAAGTTTCTTACATAATGCAAATTAAATCATAACTGACGCAAGAGTTTGGTTGAGGGCACACATATTGCCGAGTTTCAATGGAAATAAATAAAAAATCGTATACGTTTCGTCTGCTTTCGCTACGCGTCGTAATCACGACCTAATGATTTAGTGGGTTGGTGTGTTATGCAACGTTGCCTGGTTCCATTCCTATGAAATTATAAATGCGAAAGCGAGTTTGTTTGTTTGTTATTTTCACGGCAACTATATAACAGTTTTTTTAATGATACCAGAAGAATCAAGGATGCGTTGCCGACCTTAAAGAAAAGAAAAGGGGGTAGGGAAGAGAGTGCGAATTTGGGCTTCCGGAAATATAGCTCACCTTACGAAACGGAACAGCGGGCTGTCACTTCTGTGAGACGGTGGTAATACCACGGTCGAGCTGGCTCATCCATGCTATAGAAAAAAAGTGTCTACAGCTTGGCTTTTGTGCCCGGTATGGCGATAGGCTCGCCCCTATCAGATCATGGGACGGAAAAGATGAAGTATCGC
Organism: Mimas tiliae; assembly: GCA_905332985.1. NCBI lineage: Eukaryota > Metazoa > Arthropoda > Insecta > Lepidoptera > Sphingidae > Mimas > Mimas tiliae. The sequence continues at coordinate 7,546,124 of HG995248.1, read as the reverse complement.
AACCGGCTACTCGCCTACTGCGATAGTTCAGATATCTTAAATGATTGCTGAGTAGAAGTAGGAGAGAAAGGAGAAAGGCGCCTCGGACGTATGTTATTGCCCATAATCGGAAGCTAGATTTCTTAAAAGTTGTCGAACACATCGATGTCGTAACGTTTACAACTCTACTGCAATAATGTTTATATTTCAGTTTTTTATACCTACTAGTACCTAAGATACGTAAATCATACCTCAGGCAATGCAGCAACCGTGAAGAGGTCTTTACACCCCATAAAACCGGTTTGCTAATCATAAACAGAATATGGAACAAGGTCGACTTTTTTGCTAGTACATTTTGATAGAACCTTTCAATTTCAAAGTTACTCTCAAATAATCAACCTTTTTGTCGTCATTAACTGTTTCACAAAATTTTTTTTCGATTTCTACACATATGTCGAAGGGCGATTGACCAGTAGTTTGCTTTTACTATTGCCGTATTATGTTTAAGCAATTTCTACGCATCCACTAAGAACATTCAAATCAGCTTATATAACATGAACGAAATCTTGGAAAACAACAGTTATTTTTAGAGTCAATTATTAGTTTTACCATAGATATTTAAACACGTACTACGCAAAGTACTAAATGTATTTCAGCAATAATGATGAGAGGCATTGAAATACTTGTCTGTGTTTCCTTTCATACAATGGGTGCAAACAAAGATAAGAAACTATACCATCATTAATAGAAGAAAATCTACAAAGCAGATAGATTTATTCATCGATTTATTCGTAATTACCGAGCAAGAAACTCTTTTCTTTCCCATTAAAAAGATTTTTGGACTGATATTCCAACCGAGGGAATGTAGAGTTTATGAAAAAAATTGTAGGTGCAGTATAATAAATTTTCAAATTTCATAATACATTCAAATAAAATGTATTGTTAGGATGTATTAATTACAGTATTCTTAATTACTTACAGAAATCAGCTGGGTTATGGTACGGTGGGCACCGTAAGTCCGCGCTGGCCAACGCAGGTATGAGTGCTTGCCTTGGCCCATTGTACAATGTTCTTCCATTTTCTAGACAATACACGGAGTCGATCTTCTCGAAAATTAAAGCTGATGGCTGATGGATGGTGGCTATGATAGTTCTTGCACCACGTGCCAGGCTGTTCAGCAGGGAAATGAGTGACATCGATGCTGAAGAATCTAAACCACTGGACCAAATAGATAAAGCATAGTAGTAGTTAGTTAGTTTAGTTTTCACGAAAATAACTAAAACATTGGGCCTTACTTATAAACTTACTTATGCACTGCTTAGTTAAATACTGTTTTCGTCTCTTTCTAGCCATTTTATAAATCGCGTTGATAGAGAAGGGCAAAAGAGTGTTTAACTAATAAATGCTTAAGTAACGTTTTCAATTAAGACCTATAGAGTATAATTATATGCTAATACATATATTTGTAGGTGATTATTGCAGGTTTCAAACTTTTTTTATAGCACAGGTCGGCATCATCATTACCATCACCTGATGGTAAGTGATCCCCATCGCCCATGAACTCCCACAATACCAGAATAATCATGGGTACGTTGCCGACCTTAAAATAAAGGGATAATTAAGGGATTGGGAAGGGGAGAAGGTTGGCATTTTGGACTCCGGATACGTCACTCACCGTACGAAATGCAATTGTAAAAATTACTACTACTACTACTCAATTTTTTGAATAAAAATGTATAAATCTATATTTATTTTACTATCTTAGTAAGCACTGTGGTAATCGGTATATATTTTCTAATACAATAAGACAATCGCAATGTGTGCTGTTATCTGTTAAGATTCTTTACTTCAAAGATTATTCTTTTTTTGTATCAACGACTGATGTTATTGACTCAGACATATAAATCTTGCTCTTCGTGATGGGGAACCCTTAAATATAGTTGCATCTATATAAGTTGATTAGAGTCTAACCACATTAGTAAAGTAATAGTACTACGATTTAAGTAACGTGCTTTACGAACATATGATTATTATTAAATACAAATTTGTTATATTAGATTATGCATTTATTTTCTTTTGAATGACTGACCACGCTTGGATGGTCAGATATCGATTGTATATTCGTAGTAATTTTTATAAAAACGATTATTATAACTTTTATCGTAATACTGTACATTGTTACTAACTGAAACAAGAGCTCTTAAAAATAAGAAAAAATACTTACGTGGTGGGTTCGTCCAGGAACATAATTGAAGGATCTGAGAGTAATTCCAAGGCAACAGCTAGTCGTCGTCTTTGCCCCCCAGACAGGTCCCGACATAGAGTCCTAACCGTCTCAGTCAAACCTAGCAAGGCTAGGATCTCGTAAACCTTAATAGAAGAGAAGAGCTTATTAGAGATTGAGGAAGAGAAGAGCTTATGTAGAGATTGATGATGATATGAAAGGTTGAAATGTTATAAAATTATATTATTTTATTTGAATAAATTTTGCCTGGGTGGCGCAGTTGTAATGCGTACGCGTTACGACTAAGGCTGACGTTGAGGTCTCGGGTTCGATCCCCGGGTCGGGTGGAAGTGATATTGAGTTATTCTATCATGAAATGCTTAGTATCAAACCGGAGTCTGGAAATGTGCCCGGTATGGTGATATACTCGCCCCCTATCACATCACGGTAATAAAATCGGCGAAATGTGGGTTTCCTGGTTACACCTCTGCTCACTCTTTAGGGATTACAGGCGTTGAGTGCGTATGCATATTCCTGCCTATGTCTTACGAGAAATTCTCTTGAGCACTAATTGGATTATGGATTTTTAAAATCTACTTTATTTTTAAATTATATCGATAGTCATTGGCTGTTATAATAAATACCACGTGTTTTACCAAACAAGTTGCGCGATTCATTCATTAATCATTGTATTTACATTATAATTTATGTACATTTCATTGTCTTGATAACTTTCATTTAAATGAATAATTGAGTGTGGCAACCTAATATAACCCTGATGTGTTTTTATCATACTTTTAATACGCTATTAAAATATACATATATTGCATAAAATTGATTTACTTCGTAACAGTAAATGATCGCGAAGGTAATTTATTATTATAAGAACGATTGATAATTATTTACACACGTTACACGACACGTTATTTACTTTCTCAGAGCGTAGTAATAAGCGTTGTGTTTAGTTGATTTTTGTAATGATCGTGGTATTATTGTTTTTAACCGCGGCACCGCAAAAAATCACAAAGAGTTTCTTAATTCATTTGTATAGGTATATCTTTTATGAATGTTCACGCATAACTCGCACGCACTGTGGTGGCCTCCGTGGCGCAGTGAGCGAGTAGCCGGCTGCGAAGCGTGAGGCCGTGGGTTCGATTCCCACACCGAGACAAATGTTTGTCTAATCCATAAATATTTGTTTCGGGTCTGGGTGTTGTGGGACCGCAAGTCCGTCGTAGTTCCAGATACCCACGATACAGGTTAACCTAGTGTGGGGTCGGGACGATGTGTGTGACTGTTGGGTGTATTTATTTATTATTTATAACTCCGCCATGAACCGATATGGATGATTTCTTCTTCATTCATAGCCAGATTGACGACATACTTATAGTTATAGAGTACCAAGTTAACTGTGAATTGAAGAGTGTTGCTCTGTTCGATACAGTATTGCCATTTTACGAATAATCATTCATTATGAGGGATATTTCAGGTGTTATGACACACATATTTCACATTAGGTAATTTGTTTATTTTCAGCCAAATTATAAAAGTAACTTTCAAAATACCAAATAAAATATACATTCATGGTTAGCATCATTTCTTAAAAAAAAAACGTCTGGCTATGTGACACACATATTTCACATTAGGTAATTTGTTTATTTTCAGCCTAATTATAAAAGTAACTTTCAAAATACCAAATAAAATATACATTCATGGTTAGCATCATTTCTTAAAAAAAAACGTCTGGCTATGTGACACACATATTTCACATTAGGTAATTTGTTTATTTTCAGCCTAATTATAAAAGTAACTTTCAAAATACCAAATAAAATATACATTCATGGTTAGCATCATTTCTTAAAAAAAAACGTCTGGCTATATATGGTCAGTAAAATTGTTTACCCTGCATGATCCGGAAACTTAGACATGTTAATTTGTTTGATTAGTGGATGAATATATCCTTTTCCACTAACTGCGTAGTTTACCAAACAACTAAAACATCCACTAGCCAATAGAATCTGTGTATGTGTATATAATATAGTTAAAATAAATATATACATATACATATTTAATACCAAGGATAGAATCACTGATGGGCTCAGCTGAAAATCTGCGCTGTGTCTTATACGCTGCAACACAGGTTTTTCGATTTTTATTATGTTTCTTTTAAAATTTACCATATTAAAACAATTAAATGTGATATAATATAAAACCAAATAAATTCTTTCTTTCTTATTTTTTTTACAGTCCATAGAGTTTACTAAATGGAGTGAGGAGGAGTGAAATCGGGAATGAAAGACTAAAACTTCGACGTTTATGCGCCGACTTTGATGATTCTGTCATCAAAATGTTCTAATAAAAATAGTCAAATAATAACTTTTTAACAAAAATATAGCAGACTCAAAAAACTAAAAAGCCTCAAATAATACTAATCGATTTTGAGTCGGTGGTAGTGTAGTTTAATACAATCAATAAATAATACCAAGTATTATTTTTCGAATGGATTTGTGCTATTAGCATATATTGCTTTTACAGCTTCATCTGACAATAAAGCCGGCGCTTATGGCGCTCTAGTCAGAAATATGAATAATGTAGGCCTCTTAGAAAGCTCAGACCTCAGCTTGAGCAATCGCTGGGGAGTATAGTTTAGGGCCGTCTCTGCACATCATTGTGCCGAGAGCCAGTTGTGGGAGTTATTCGGACTCTCAGGCGTGTCCTACGAGTATGTCGGGTTCGCGTATTATTATTGCGATTCGGATTGGGCAAGGAGAGTTCTTCTTCGATAGTGACTGTGATGGAGTCATTGGGATCTGCCAAAACATTTAGGATGACGACGGAGGAATTTTATTTCTTGTTAGTGTTACCAACCCAGATGACCTCTCGCATCTGCGGGACTTATCTACCATCTTTAATACAATATAAATAGTTAATGGATCTATTGTTTCGTGATTTTTTGTTTGTTTCACATGAGAATTTATCTTAGAGTGATGAGCTAATATCATAAGATAGTGCTTTGTAACGACAACCTCCGTGGCGCAGTCGGCGAGCTGCGAGCTGAGTGAGCGAGGCCGGCTGTGAAGTGAGAAGCCACAGGTTCGATTTCCGTACATAGACAAAAATATTTGTGTGATCCACTAATATTTGTTTCGAGTCTGGATGGTTTCTTTCCAGAGGGGCGGGTTGGCGTTAGGCAGGCGGCCGGTGTAAAAACTACAAGCCAATCTTCCTGTAAGAAGTGCTAAAAAGCATATTGCGCCGACCCCACTGCGAGTGGAATAAGGGCACATGAAAGGAAGGAATATAGTGCTTTTTAATTCTAAGTTCTTGGTTGAGTTGCTACTGTTCACAAGTAGTCGGTGCTTACCACCAACCGAGGGACCGGCTCGTCTTTATTCGAATAAATTATGCTTAGAAAGAATTTTAATACGATAATTAGCGTCTTGGGTGTGCTCTGACATTCATAAAGTCCACGGTTGGCGGTGACCGCATGATCGTCCGGTGACATATGCAATAAAAAAGTTACCTTTTCTCTCTTCTCATTAGTTTTGAAGTCGGCCAGTTTGAGCGCGGCGGCAAGTGACATAGCTTCGTAGACGGTGAGATGCTCTCGTAAGTCATCGTGTTGACGGATATACCGCACCCCACCACGACCCGCTGACTGCGACGCGCATGTGCATACTCCATTCACCGCGATTTCACCTTTCGCGCCGTGAGTCCTGTCGATATTTAATGTAATTGTAATTTGACTAACGTAATTTTGTTATTTTTTTTTATAGTATAGGCCGGCAAACGAGCAAGTGGGTCACCTGATGGTAAGCGATCTCCACCGCCCATGTACGCCCACAATACAAAACAATTATGGGCGCGTTGCCGACCTAAGGAAAGGGATAATAAGGGATTGGGAAGGGGAGGGGGATTTGGGCCTCCGGATATCTCACTCACCGTACGAAACGCAGCAGCAAGCTGCTACTTTACGCCGGTTTTCTGTGAGACAGTGGTAACGACCCGGACGAGCCGGCCCATTCATGCTGTAGACAAAATTGTCTACAGCGTGGCTCTACCACTCGTAAAATTGGTAAATTGGTTGGTGTTAGTATTGTAAGTGGGAAACTAACAGCCAGTCCAAAGCCAACCTCACCTGCACGTGTTACACTCTGCTGATTACCGGACGAGGTAATGGTGATACTTGGTTTCAGTTTCGTGTTGTGGGGGTCAGACGGCGGGTCGCCCTACATAATACCAAATCCTCCGTCAAATCATGATGGAAAGGCGGACCCTAGCATTCAGCCAGTATAACGCCAGACAGAAATACTATAGACATAACTGTCTATCGTGGCTCTACCAATGGGTACCCACTTAAAGGAACCTTTTTACTCCTTTATGGTAGCCTTTTAGGTCTCCTGAGTAAGTACTCAACTATTACTCCGAAACTGATGTATTTCGCTTATATGTCAATTTTCATAAGAATTTTATGAAACACTTCTATAATCCATACTAATATTATAAATGTGACAAGTAACTCTGTCTGTATGTCTGTTACGTTTTCACGGTTAAACGGCTGGACGGATATTGATGAAATTTGGTAAAGAGATAGGTTATTCCCTGGGGAAGGACATACGTTACTTTTGAGTAAAAGGGGAGGTTGAACTTTTTATGGAACAGAATTTTTTCATCCCAGAAAAAGATATGCACGCGGTCGGATACGTGGACAACAGCTAGTAAATAGCCGACGTAAATAACGAGCAACCTGTCACTTCGTCACTCAAGCTAATAAAATATAAAAGATTATTGTCACATGAAAGGTTATACTCACTTGAACCGTCCGTGTTTCGTATAATAGGATACGATCTACAAAATTGGTAATTAATTTATTATTATAAACCCGTGTTTCGTATAATATGATAAGATCTACAAAATTAGTAATTAATTTATAATCATAAACCGGTTTTGAACACCGTGAGTACTTAACAATTATCTCACCAAAACACATTAAGAACATGCCAAATACATGGCATAACCATTTATGTGTTGTTATTTTAAGGGGTTTTTCACTATGTTACATAGTCTATATCCGTATAAATGACTGCTAATTGACAACAGCCAACTTAGGAGATTTAGAAGATAATAATTTGACATACCCATTCTGCATATATTTTATTTTTATTATTAATACGTGAATTTTAAAGCATAAAAGTACCAATTAAATTTTAATGTTATTTATTATATAATTTAAAGCATATTTTAATATTTATTGTCAAAAAATGCTTATCTAAAAATATTCTCAGGCTTTTATAGTCGTATTGTATTTAACTACGCAGACCAATTAAGTCATTCAAGAGGTTCTTTTTTACTCTACATATACCGTAATAACTATTATTGGAATAGGCTATGTGACAGGTTCTAGAGAATTATCGCAAACTGTTCATTATAGCATAATACAATTTGTTTTATTCTTTGTGAATTGCTATATATTCTTTGAAAATCACCATCAAAGTTATAATAAGAAGAAGAGAATAAACAGACGCTTAAGACGCCATACACACGGGTCACGTGGTATCGCGACCTACTTATAAGCAATACTTACTTTACTCTAGCTATCAAGATACGATTAAGATTTATGGTTTAACAACATAAACAATAACTAACTTTATAATAATACTAGGCCTGTATTATACGAGTTCCATTTACACGCACGGACCTCCTCTACTAAATGAGAAGGGTTAGACCTTAGTCCAGCACGCTGGCCTATAACGGATTGGCCGACTTCATATACCTTCGAAAATTTTATGAAGAACTTCTCAGGTCTCCTCACGATGTTTCCTTCACCATTAAAGCAAACAATAAGTAACAATTACTACACATATAACTTAGAAAGTCAGAGGTGTATGCTCTTGGGAGTGGTTTCGAACCTGCGACTTTCGTTGTGATTGTCCGTACCATTCCCCACTGAGCTATCGCTGCTTTTATAATTACAACAGATAATTTCTCACTTGAAAAATATTTTAAAAAGTGATTTCTTATGTTGACGCGAATATTACACATTAAAATAAAACTAATTTTTACAGATTTTATCGCGTGTTAATTTTATTTTAGTCCCGGCGCGACGTTTTGAAAGCTTTTTAGCCATCGTGGTCACGGGAGAGACTGACTAGTAAATCCGTATAAATTAGTTTAATTTCAACATTTTATAAAACAAAAATACACACGTGTACATAACGAACCAAATAAAGATTCAGCCAATCTCAAGTGTTTCAACCATGTAATACATAAAAATTTAATTATTTTATGGAGATCATAAATGTTTTAAAATAATAATATGTTCGTTAAACCGGTTTAGAAAAATGATTGCTGTTGGGCTAACAACAATTTAATTTATATTTTTATTACAGTCAATGCAAATTTTATTGAAGCCTATTAGTTTATAAGCCTATGTATTTAATTTCACTTATTTTAATTTATAATAATAAATATGCGTAAAAATATTCTCAAGCTTTTATTGTCCCATTGTATCGAAAACTATGCAGACCAATTAAGTGATTCAGGATGTGTCTCTTTTACTGTTTCATAATGACTACTTTTTTATAGCTTAGGTCGGCAAACAAACAAGTGGGTCACCTGATGGGAAGTGATCTCCACCGCCCACAATACCAGAAGAATAATGAGCACGTTGCCGACCTTAAAGGAAAGGAATAATTGAGGGATTGGGAACGAGAAGGGGATTTGGACCTCCGGATATCTTACTCACTGTACGACACAAAGCAGCAAGCCGCTTTTCGTCGGTTTTCTGTGAGGCAGTAGTAATGATCTGGTCGAGCCGGCACATTTGTGCTATAGACAAAAGCCACGCTGTAGACAGCTAGAGCGTGGCTCTACCATTCGCTTAATATTTGAATTGTAACAATTCCAATATGTATACTGTAATCAGAATGATAGTAAAGAAGGCTACAGCAGCGAATTATTATAGCTCTAGAATTGCCACCTTCTCCTACACCTACGCAAATTATCTAGACGATTGGAACTCTATGCGTTCTAAAGACATTAAGTATATATTTTAAGAAACAGTGCGTTCATAGACATCTACGTGGTTTGTAATTTATGGAACTTGTTTAATAATGATGATGCGAGAGGTCGTCTGGGTTGGTACTACCGCTTTGTCTATTTCTGCCGCCAAGCAGCAGTGTGTAAGCACTATTGTGTTCCGGTTTGAAGGTCATTGAAGCCAGTCAAACTATTGGGCATTACGAGACTTAACATCTTATGTCTCGGGATGACGAGTGCGGTTCAGTGCCATGCCGTGCTCCGTAATACAGAGTTCTGTCTGATGTTGCTTCTGTTTATGAGCAGGCGTGTCGTTAACCATCAGGCGAGCGACCTGCTCGTCCCGTCATTCAAACAAATAAAACAAGTAAGTAGTCCAGTATTGACTTCGGAAAGGTAAATTCATTGTGATGCTTTCATGATAGTAATATTACACGGTACTTACGAGTAACCAGCTAGTACATTAAGGAGTGTAGTTTTCCCAGCCCCTGAAGGGCCCATGATGGCTGTCAACTGTCCCGGCTTGAAACATCCCGATACGCCTTTGAGTATCTGTCGCTGTTCTGTAAACAAACATACATTCATTTATCTATGGGCACAAACCCAGACTCCGGGCTGATAAACCCTATATCACTTTTACCTGACCCGGGGATCGAACCCGAGACCTGCGCACAGCAGTCTTACCGCGTACGCATTACAATTGCGCCATACAAATAAATGCAATAAAAAATGTTAATTAGTTTTTTGTGGAATTAAGTTTACTCATCAGAATACGATTTATGATAAAGTAGTTTGTATTGGGTATTACTTATGTAAACTGTATTGATAGAAAATAGAATATATTTGGAATGTAAATTACATTATTCCGTATTTAAACATATCTACTATATTTTAGCAAGTAATCAGGGTATTAAATTTGTCTCTTAAGTGCGCAACCTTTTATTAAGTAATGAAGAAAAAACTTGGAATAATTTATATGCCGTAATTAGAATTTCATGTTTTATGTTAATTTTTAATAATTATTCAAAAGAAGAAGTAAGCCTTCTTGCGTTTCTTTTTAAACCATATAAAACGCTTTATGTGGTATCTGTTTGTAGAAGAGCGCATATACAACGTGTTATAGAAAAGGGCGGGCAAATTTAAGCAATGTATAGTGTAGGGTTTAAGTATTTTATCTCCCATAGTAACAAATCCGATTGCATTGCTAGTACAATAATTATAGAATTTTCTTTTTTATCGAATGAGTAACATGTCGATATCGACTTTTAACTTTGGACAACACTAAATGATAAACAATGATACTATAGACCTCCTTTCATTTAATTATTTTATAATTAAAAAACATTAAAGAGTTGTCAAATGTCAATATTTATTTGACGCAGTCAGTTCGGTAATTTCTGATTTTATGAAGTATGTTTACGAGTTCAAAAAATATGTTGTATTTGACTAAAAATAAGTATTATGTATTGGTACTTTGTGTTGGTGTAACTGATAACAGCTTTTAAGAGGATCGTCGAATGTATTAAGCCAAATTCATAGATGGAAGACACGAGAATGAAGTCTTTTTTAAAATACTTCTAGAGCATGGTACCAATATCGTCTTCAGCACACAATCTCTTTCAGGTGTTATTTTGTGTTTAAATTACAAGTTACGTACGTATGTTCGTAGAATTACGTACAACTTATTCAAGTTTATTAAAAAGTGAGTGTCGTTCATAATAATTAATAGTGATGTCACCAATCTTATCGATCTTAATAAACGAGTGATCAAAATTAATGTAAAATTTTTGGATGTCTTGGTATTGAAAAGGTCCGGTACATAAGTACTAATTGTAAGGTGTATGTAATGACCCTAAAATATGACCACACCTTTCTGTAACACGTTGTATAAATGTACAACGGACAAAATTGAATCATGATTGGTGACGTTTTTTTCTTAGAGTCATTAAATTAAAATTAGGTCGAAAATTGCATTAATTTCCTTGGAAACAACCAAAAGCGTAGATGGCGGGTGAAGTGATTAACTTTAGAGCCGTAGCGGGCGAGTAGCCCGCTGCGTAGCGAGAGGTCGTGAGTTAGATTCCCACACCTAGACAAGTGTTTCTGTGATCCACAAATATTTGTTTCGGGTCTGGGTGTTATGGGACCACAAGTCCTTTGTACTTCTTGATACCTACAATACAGGACCTAGTGTGGGGTCAGGACTATATGTGTATTTATTTATTTATTTAATTTAGTTAAAGATTGACATCTGATCTACGTTCTGACTGTCTTCTGAGATATATTTAATTCGTGATATTTCTCGTATCGTCTCGCCTTGCTCACTGAACACTCAACACTATTACCCGAGCTCTGCGTAATCGGCCATTATACGGTTTAAATGTTTATGTAATTAATTATATTCTAGTTTTATTAATTTATGCTCTTTTTATTTTATCTTCTTTGTGGTCACTGGAAAGGAATGTGCCTTTTACACCATTTGTTTCAAAAGAGAGCAACAAAATATAGAGGTTCATTATTCTACTCGCATGTATGTAAATTAGTTTGCGATTAAATCAAAACGAATGAACCAATTTTTATGTTTCACTAACATAATCTATATGCTTTCAAGATTTTTTAGTATATTATACTTAAGGTCATCATCCTTTCTTACATAGTAAGTTATATTCATAAATGCACATCTTTGTTGTCAATATTTTGATTAGATAGTTTACCACGTATATTTTTGTATATAAGTTAATTATATACAATATAATTAATATAATATAATTAACATAATTACATAATTCTGTGGAACAAACATGCTCACTGATTAATTTATTGGAAACAGCTAACACAATGGATGGAAGTGACTCACAGTTGGCAAATACTAAATAACAACGTAAGTAAAAGAGGTACCCTTGTACTTACGTATAATTTTCTTCCACCTATACTATTTAACCGACATAAAAAGGTAGAGATTATAAATTTGGGCGCATCGCTTGAGTACGTTATAGTCTAGGTTACATATCAATGAATATTAATTGGAATTGGAATATAGAAGGCCGATTCTCGTAATTTTAAATGTTCAAAATATCATTCCGATCTAGTCTCCGCGTCAAGAAAGTTACAAATGGCATTATCTTAAACCAATAACTAACGTCAAATGCACCTAATGCACTACTACTACTACTAATTCAGCACGATAAATTAAATCCCACTCCTATTATAAATGCGTTTTATTTGCGATTTTCAACGGTGCAGTCTATAGCGTGGCTCTACCACTTTTAAAATTGATGTCTCCAAGGACTTATCGAATTCTAAGAAAAGGCTAATTTAACAAATTAAGTTTACAGACGACTTTGAATGCGGTAGTCAATATAATACTCCAACCAAACACTTTAACAAGTCTCATGAATATTCATAACTACATATTTTTCTGTGTAATGCGTTATCTGGCGGATAACATTTAAAAAATCATTTTGAAACAGGCCCATAATGTTTTCGTTCTGACATATTTAATACATATTAAGTGTATTAAACTTCATGACTTCAATACATAGTACAAAATATAGTCGCTTTTGGTCAGTCTATCTGTTTGCCTGCTTATTTCTACTAAACTAATAGGATTTAGATACCGTTTTCACTATCATTTAGAGAATTTATTTCGGAAGGTGTATAAGTATATTACGCTGTGACCCATGGGAGTAGGACAGTAACATGGCTGCGGTGAAACTGCGAGGGACAACCAGTAAAAATACAAATTTTGCTTTTTATGTTAAACCTTTTATAATACACAATATGTATTTACAAATATTTATAACCCTTTACGTATGACTTAAATAATGTCTTTACAATGCATTTGTATTGTATGCAACAATTATAGTGACGTGCGCCGTTCGCGATTAGAATGCAAGTCAAGTTTCGACGATTCATCAACAAACTGATGATTATAATTGCTAATCACACTTACGGAATAATTGAGGCCCTTTAATTCTTACTTGAGTGGCCATATTTGGCTCCTAATGGCGTCTAAGTATCTGCATGTCAGCATGAAAAGTGAATACTCCAATTAAATGTTGTTAATTAGATAAAATATATTTAAATAAATCTGTTTATTTTAGCTTACTATTGGCTGTTCTCAAAATTCTGTCTATCGACGGATTTGCTTATTGGCAGTAAAATTTTGACACATTGTGTATGAAAGATCTGTCAAAATACTATTGATAGTAAGCAAATCTATCTTTAAATATATAGGGAACGGCCATTATTGTTTAGTGTTACTTTCACTTTGTATTTTCATTCACTGGTTATGTACTTACCTTAAATACATAAGTTTATTAATCGATAGTTGTATTCACATCGAGTGGATCTCAATTGATTTAAGGAAGTACCTATTTATATTGAATATTTCCGTGATCGTATATAAAATTGAACATTAGTTTTGTGAATTAAATAATAATAAAAATAGATGGCAAAATACAAAATTGTTTATTTATTTGATTAGGACGATTACATTTAACCAATGACAATAATCAAGAATCTAACGCTGTTATTATATACCTTTGTTATATTATTGTTAGTATTATGACCTGATCCCACACTAGGTTAACCTGTATCGTGGGTATCAGGAACTACGAGGGGCACACGGTCCTAAAACACTCAGACCCAAAATGAATATTTGTGGACCACACAAACATTTTCTCAGTGCGGGAATCGAACCCACGGGCTCTCGCAACGCAGCCGGCTACTCGTCCACTGCGCTGTTGGTCGGTATTGTATTTCGTACGGTAGCGTTCTATTTAGCTACAGAACCCTAAAAAAAAACCAAATCGGTAAATACTTGTCGGTTATATCGCATAACATAGAAACAAACATAGTACAGTTGAATTGAGAACCTCTTCTTTTTCGATTCGATTGGCATAATACTATGTAAAGCGTTATCTTATTTCGATGTGTAAAGCTAATATTTATAATCAGGTGACAGGTCGTATTGAAATTATTCCGAGTATAATGGAATCGTACCACGCACTGCAAACACGAATTAGTATTGTTATTTGTTAAGTTACGCATAATCAATTGTATATTAGATTTCCCGATAGCAATAAATAAACGTAGTAGGTACCTACCTACCTACGGTATAAACCATTGAGTAGGTGCCTACCTACATTGTAATCAAATGCGTATTACCACTTTCTGTTGATGCAAGTTATTCAGAACTTATTACAAAGACTTATTAATAGGTACGTTATGGTATAATGTTTATTAAATTTACATACATTGAATACTGTTATTCCCAATAAATTATCTGTATTGTGATTTTAATCATCTAATATCTATATTACAAACATACGTAAGCTAATGTATACGAACTATACAGAGGTACAACTGGTGCATCCACGGTTTGCAGAACTTATTTCCGTCTCATGATGTGATACTAGGGCAATTTATGTGTGATGTTTTAAATATAGAACTCAAATTATCATTACCCGGCCGGGGATTTGAACCAAGGAACCTACCTGGCACCTGAGCCCAATACGTTGTTACCACTAGAGCAGAGACGATCTCTGAGAGTGCTTCATATGAATTTGAAGATAAGGTTAAGATAAGGTATGTGGAATATAATAACATGTATTGTACACTACCGTCCCTCATTAGTTTGTAAAGGAGGCATGTGCCCAGCAGGTGTACAGTATAGAAATAGGACAGGAATAATAATAAACAAATACACCCAACAGTCACACCCATAGTCCTGACCCCACACTAGGATAACCTATCGTGGGTATCAGTGACTACGAGGGACTTACGGTCCCACAACAGTGAGACCCGAAACAAATATTTGTGGATCACACAAACATTTATCTCGGTGTGGGAATCGAACCTGCGACTTCTCGTTTTACAAGGTGGTAGGTCCCTCGTTTGCGAGAGACCGGCTGGGTTGGTACCACCGCTTTGTCTATTTCTGCCGCCAAGCAACAGTGTGTAAGCACTGTTGTGTTCCGGTGTGAAGGACATTGAAGCCAGTGTAATTACTGGGTATTATGAGACTTAACACCTTATGTCTCGGGGTGACGAGCGCTTTCCAGTGTCATGCAGTGCTTTATTTAAAGTTCTGTGTGGCGTTGCTTCTGTTTATGAGCAAGCGTGGCGCTTACCATCAGGCGAGCGACCTGCTCGTCTCGTCATTCAAACTAATAAAATAAAAAATAAAAACAACCGGCTACTCGCCCGCTGTGCCACGGAGGCTGTCGAATTCGGAATTACTAACTATTTACTTTAAATAGTCGCGAAGAAGCATAATCCTAAATACAAAGCAAAATGTAGGAAGAGCCACGCTGTAGACAGTTTTGTCTACATCATGAATGAACCCGGCTCGACCGTCGAACACTGTCTTACAGAAAACCGACGTGAAGTAACAGCTTGCTGTTGCGTTTCATACAGTGCGTGAGATATACCGAGGCCCTTTTCCCTTCTCATTCTTAATTTTATAATTTATTTTTAAGGTTGGCAACGCGGCCATGATTCTTCTGATATTGTGTGTGTTTATGGGCGGTGGAGATCACGTACCATTAGGTGAACCACTTGCACGTTTGCGGGCCTATGCTTTAAATCCTGTAAAATGTAGGATATTAAAGCATTTTGATTAAAATTTGTGATATAATTCTGGCCTATTAGTATAGTCCGTTAGAGAATATAGTAAACCCGCAATGGGAACCAAGTTTCGACATTGCCTCGTCCGTTAATTAGCCGAGTATACCACGTACAGGTGAGGTTGGCTTTGGACGTAAGATATTGGTAGCCCACTTACTCTCGCACAGTTTGTTTAGAAACCATAAAGCAAAAAAAACGTCGCCAAATTGCCATTTTTGAAGTCGGTTAAATAAGTTTTCATGGCGTCTTCTCATTTTCTCATAAGACAGCTGATTAAACATTCATGACGTCCTGACATTTAATATTTTTATAATAATGATACCTAATGTAAAGTGAACCAGTTGGTATAACCGGAAAATAATGAAGCTATTTTTATTATATTATACAGAACCTACGTCAATTAATGAAGGGGTAAAAATAATTCACACTATTATCATACTAATATTATAAATGTGAGTTTGTTTGTTACGCTTTCAGGCGAAAACTACTTAACCGATCATCATGAAACTTTGTACAAATATTCTTGGAGGTATAAGAAGTAACATATGATACTTTTTATGAAAAAAAAACACTATTTATTTGTTACGCTTTCACGCTTAAATCACTGAACCGATTTTGATGACTTTTGATCTACAGATAGATGAGACCATGGAGACGGTTATAGGGTACGTTTTATTTCGGAAAAGTCTATTCCCGCGGGCGGAGCCGCGAGCAAAAGCTAGTAATGTATAATGTAGGTATTATGTTCCATAAATTCAAGCGAGTTTGTCTCCGATTATACATTTTGTGCGATCAAGAAGGATATTTCTATTGTACCCCAGTTAGGGTTGCCAGGTGTTTGGCTTTTTGCTTTTTAGAAAGTAATAAATAAACAACTATAATACAATTTATATATATTTTTATTATAATAGTGATGTCCGGCTTTAAAAAGGTATGTTTTGGCTTTCAAAAAAGAATTGTCCGGCTTTTAGGGCAAATTTCCGGACTAGCGCTGAGTCCGGCAGTTTTATTTTAAGGCCCGGCAACCCTCACCTCAGTATACATTTATGTAGGCATTAGTATACAACTACATACCTGCCTACTATAATAATAAAGTCAATACGTATGTGTTGGAGTCGACTACTACGTGCAATCGATCACATAGGTTTATGGGATCTTATATGTATGAGGAAACAATATCATAATCATAACGTCATCTAATAGAGATCCTGGTATGTTACAAGTTTGGAATTATAATGATGCAAGAAAGATTTACTGTTTTTTGTATAGACTTGAAACACCCCAAAAACAATATTTGTAAAAAATATCAAAAACTTCTATGGGAAACTTAATTTTAGCAAAACTACCAAAAACACTCTAGTTTTAATATTTTAAGTCAATTCGATGAATACAGTGACAATTTAATTGGGTAAAATTATAGATACAGTTATTTGAATAACAGAAAGTTGATATTTATAAAATCAAAAGACATGCATACTATTATGGTAAGATAAATCTTTTTTTCTTTCTACCTGTCGTTATCCCGGCTAGTACCAGGGTCCACCTTCCTACTAAGACGCCTCCACTTCGCCCGATCTTGAGCACCCTTCGTAGTAAAATAAATAAATAAATAATAATTATTTATATACAGCGTTATTTGAGCCGTCCGTATTTAAATAAATTAATGAGATAAAATTCTAAAACTACACAATACGTGGTATTGAACGAATGATAATGATAAATAGGCAGGAAAAATGACAAAATGTATGTAAATTGTTGAAAACCATTTAGGTATTATTTACGGTGTGTATGTACGAGTATGCGGGCTATTGATAAATAATGAACAATATTAGTACCGTGTTGCACGACATTATCTGCGAGAGGTATGTTTTTTTTTCACCAGCTGTATAAATAAAAATGTTTTAACCTTATGATTGGGACAGACAGATATACATGTTTTGATTTAATATTTTTGCGACTTTTTGTATTATATTATACTTTTTTCTTTATTTGTATGTTAGAAATCTTTAGACTTCACGTTTTTTGTTTGCTATCTTCGGTTTGATATTGCTCTGTTACAGAAAGATTCGTAAGATTCATTATAATAAATCATAGAAGTAATGTAAACATAATAATTTAGTATTTTTCAAAATGAGCACCATGGTTACCTATGTTTTCAAGTTACGGCCTGACAAAGATTTTAATAGGTTGAAAGCGACCTTCGCTACCGTCGTGTCTATCCTTTACCAAGGTCCCTATCAAGTAACTAATCACAAGAATAATTAGTTTTTCATTGTTATATAATTATTAACGCGGCTAATAGTTATTTATCAGTGGCATTATTGATTTTAAGCAGTGATCGCTCAGCGGGAAGTGTGCGGACTGTCGAGACGAAAGTCGCAGGTTCGAAACCAGCCCCAAGAGCATACACCTCTGACTTTTCCAAGTTACGTGTGTTTTATTTGTTAATTATAACATGTTTTAACGGTGAAGGAACCATCATGAGATCATCATGAAACCTGCATACCTGAGAAGTTCTCAATAAGAATTTCAAAGGTATGTGAAGTCTGCCAACCCGCATTAGACCAGCGTGGTGGACTAAGGCCTAACCCTTCTCATTCAGTAGATGAGGCCCGTGCACAACAGTGGGACGTTTAGAGGCAGCGTCCTTAGGTATTGAATAACTCATCCAAATGTGGACTGATTTGGATGATGACTTTTGTATTCGATAGAGTTTATTTCCAAAGTGGTCAAGGTGATTTTTACATTGATCGTTATAATACAAATCCACCGACTCAAAATTGTTTAGTTTTATTTTTAGTTTTTTAGGTTATAGAACCGGTTTTGGTTTTGTTCAAAGTTATCCTGTTTAGTTGCGAGCCAGTCACGTAGGAACATACATGTCAAAGAATTCAGCGATGTTTATAACACCTAAATGTTATGGAGCGCACTTCCCTAGGTTCGAAATAATAAAAAATAATATTCTTCCAAATAGAAGCTAATCAGTGTTTCAAATCAAGATAATGACAACAATTTAATACAATTTAATATAGTAGGATATTTTATCGCGCCAATGTAAGAATTTATCATCAATACATATGTAAATAATAAATGCTTCGCTGAGCAGTGTGGTCGTACTACTATATTTCATCTGGAGTCACTTCTCATAATTTAAAATGTTCATAATATCATTCCGATCCGTCTCAGTGTCAAGAAAGTTGCAAATGTATTCTCTTAAACAATTATTCAACGTCAAATGTGAAGATAGATCGTCATGAGATAGAAGTAGAATACAAGTTGATTGAAACAAAACAGCATCTTGGTACTTTTAAATATTACACTATTTAAAAAGGGGTTCGAATTTTTGTCTTCACGTGTTAATATAAACAAAGTTCCATCGTTAATTATTCTAATCAATAATAATTATCATCTATTTGCATTTGTAATATTCGACAATCTTTGGAACTACTTCATTATCACATTATGTTATAGTAAATTGATAATGTATCATATATGCCAAGATAATTTATGTCACAGATAAAAGAAGGGACAAAAGCATTTGACAACGAAAAGATGAATATAGATATTGGTTTTTTTATACCATAGGCAGGCAAACGAGCTAGTGGCTTACCTGATGGTATGCGATCTCCACCGCCCATGTATGCCCACAATACCAGAAGAATCATGGACGTGTTGTCGACCTTAAAGGAAAGGGACAATTAAGGAATTGGGAAGGAGGATATGTCACTCATCGTACGAAATGTAGCAGCAAGCTACTTTACGCCGGTTTTCTGTAAGACAATGTTAACAACTACGAGTAAAAACCCGATCGAGCAGGTCCATTTATGTTGTAAACAAAACTATCTACAGCTTGGCTCTACCATTAAAAATACTATAATAATATCAGAAAGACTTTAGTATAGTATCTACATAAATCTAGTATCTGCTATAGTTTTGTAATCGATAGCGTGTATGTATATTTTTTCATATAAAGTATCCTATGTTACTTTTTATACCTCCAAGAATATGTGTACAAAGTTTCATGATGATCGGTTAAGTAGTTTTCACGTGAAAGCGTAACAAACAAACTTACATTCACATTTATAATATTAGTATGATTTATACGCATTGTGCTCGGCATGGCGATAGTCTCGCCCCCTACCACATCATTGGACGGAGATACGCTCGGCGAAATGTTGGTGTACTGTTTACACCTCTGCTTACCCCTTCGGGAATTACAGGCGTGAGTGCATATATATGTATGTATTAGTGCGTCGTATCATGTATAATTATTTCAAGTACAAAAGTTCCTAAACCTACCAACGCGACGGTTATCAGGCAACAAAAATTATTAACGTTTATAATTAGACATGATTTGTCCCTGTTTCTATTATTTATGAAATCGAACATGCGTTATTAATAATACTAGCCTTGTATTATTCACGTCTCACTGCTGGGCACGGGCCTCCTCTACTGAATGAGAGGGGTTAGGCCTTAGTTCACCACGCTGGCCTAATGTCAGTTGGCAGACTTCACATATCTTCGAAATTCTTATGGAGAACTTCTCAGGTATACACGTTTTTCAGTCAGGTATACACGATCTTTCCGTCACCGTTAAAGCAAGTGATAATTAACAATTAATACACACGTAACTTAGAAAAGTTAGAGGTGTATGCTCTTGGGGCTGGTTTCGAACCGGCGACTCCCGTCTTTTTTTTATAACTCTAACTGGTAAACGAGCAAGTGAGTCACCTGATGGTAAGTGATCTCCACCGCCCATGTACCCCCACAATACCAAAATATTTATGGGTGCATTGCCGACCTTAAAGGAAAGGGATAATTCAGGGATTGGGAAGGGGAGAGGGTTTGGGCCTCCGGATATCTCACTCACCGTACGAAACGCAGCAGCAAGCTGCTACTTTACGCCGGTTTTCTGTGAGACAGTGGTAACGAGCCGGCCTATTCATGATGTAGACAAAAGTGTCTAGAGCTTGGCTCTATCACTCAATAACGTCTTGACAGTCCATACCACTCACCGCTAAGCTATCACTGCTTTTATTGCGTTATTAGCCCACACCAAAAAAGAGGGGTGTTACAAGTTTAACTCCTTTGTCCGCCTGTCTGTCTGTGGCACCGTAGCCCTGAACGGATGGACCGATATGAATGTGTTTTTTTTATGTATTTTAATCAAAAGCTATGATTAATTATTTTTTTTGCTATGTTTAAAAGTTACAGATGTTTTCTGATTGACTTAGAGGGGTATTTCGGTTAGAT